>CM032453.1:83046134-83109853 GCA_019049505.1 Pachyrhynchus sulphureomaculatus | reverse complement strand
AACTATGATTGAAAATGATAATTTTTTGGAAGAATATAAAGAGAAAAAACAATTAAAATACATTTTTGATTTATAATTTTGGCATCTTTCTAATCCTAGTAGTAGGGATGTTAAGAATCTAGCAATCGAAAGAGTGAGAACAGTTTTGCGCACTCCTGAAATAATTTAATCCAAGTACCTCAACCAACGCTGTCCCCACAGAACCACCCTGACCTTTTGCTTTGTGAAGCATCACCAGTCTGAATTCCCAGCACCTCATAGACAGAGAAACTGCAGCAGTATCTCTTTATCCTCCAGTCAACCCAAAGAAGTCCGAGTATGCTGGACACCTAACAATGGTAGAAACTTTTTTAAATTACAGTAACGTAAGAACTTCTCTTGAACATCCACTTAAATTGTGTTTTCCCAAACTAAAATTTAAGATCCTAGATCTGTTCTCACCCTAAGTTTTGGTACAATTGGTCTTTGCAACTCGATTGGCCAACTCTTTAAAAATTATCCGTACCGTCTGCTTAGGTATGTCCAAAGTGGTTTCAAGTCTCTGAAACTGTTTCGGCCCCGAGTCTGGCAAGTTAATTCGCTATTTCGATGCTCTAAATCCCGCATATCAAGGACCAAAGTAGATTAATCCATTTTATCCCAGATAACTTTTCCAAATCATACACTTCGTTTGAGGGAGAATATGTATCGAGTTTTTTCTAGACTTAGCAACTGTTTTAAGTGTCGCCTGACTATGAGATATCCGTTACTTTCTCGTGGCATCTAACGATCTCTCTCATTGTAAGTGCCACCTAAATGTTGAAAATATCAGGCCGGAAAACCAGTATTTTCCCAGTGGAAAATTTGTGCACACTTCTATAGTTTGTAGAGAAACTCTAGTGCCTTCCTACCCAACTCTGGCCATGCACGCCCTATCTGTGAAACTCTCCACCTATTGCTTTCATCGTTATCCAAATTAGTAACTTGCCAGCCCAAGCAGAACATCCGGTGCCACGGTCCCTGTAGTCCTTATTCCTCCGCCGAAAAAATCTCTTAATTTTCGTTAACCTAGCGTGCACCGAGCTCCTCGCTATTCTGGGTCATCGGACTAACGACCAATAGATGATTTTTAGTGAGTACATGACACGGGAACGTAATCCTTTAGCACGAGTCCACCACTCGGTCGTCAACCTGATTTACAGTGACACCTAGATACCTTCTTGGTCATCATGATGAGAAGTTTCCTACACATTCTTGGCACACCAATCCTCTACAGAAATACATGCCACCTGTATACTATCGCAGACGACATTTAGAAATTTGTCCATTACCAGAATAAGTCCGTTATTTGCATATGACTACGTATAGATTCCCGATTCGGCCAGTCGTACCATCTGTCTGTCCATTACCAGAGCATAAATAAGGGGAAAGAAAACTGCCTTAAGATCGTCCATTGAAACATAGCCTCTATTATTATGTTATTCAAGGTTTTTTTTTTTAATCAAAAAAGAGGCTAAACTTATGACCCTAAAAGTTTAATGAAGAGTAGTCAGATAAACTATGATTGTTTTCTAGGTTTTGGGAATATATTGCATTGCATAGTTGGTGCAAAACATCCTTTCCAACCCTGGAAGTTGAACTTCCAAGCATTTCTTTAAAATATCTGAAAATAATCCATAAGAATTGACCTCATTCACTGTACAGGGTGAGTCAACGATAGAGCAAAGTTCATTATCTCATTTGTTTCCGGAATAACGAAAAAATGTTAAATACAATAGTTTTAGGAATGTTAAGGTGCACAGTTGGAAATTATTTTTGAGTATACAAGGTACTTCAAAAAAGTGTGGCCGATATAACATGTTTTTTTTAAATGGAACATCCTATTTTCTAATTTATTTTTAAATTTAGCGTAAAATTGTATAGCTTTTTTATTAATAATGTTATATACCTAAACCTAGTAGTTTTTCTAATATTTCAATTTAAAAAAAAATACTAGTTTTCAGTTTTGTAAAAAATTGCCAGTAGCGCTATTATTTCTGAAGGTGGTTTACTCATAATTGGTACGAGCGTTCTATAGCAATGAAAAAAAAGATATATGTATATAAATTTGAGTTAGATGCTACAGAGTGTTCAAAATAAATTTTATGCATTTTGATTATTTTCAATTAAAAAATCTCAAATTTTTTAAATGGCACACCCTGTATATTATTAATTTTTCTGATAGATTTTTACAAAACCCTCCAACTTTATTAAGTATGTCATATACCTATTTTTAATAGTTTTCGATGTATTTTGAATTTTTCAATTTTTTACCATTGTTTTTAATACACTTATGCTATTGTGAAAACATAAATAAATAGTTAATAATAATTTTAATATAGTTTAACTTATCTAATGATTCATTATTATGACGTAATAAATGTTCAAAAATATGCCCGTCTACTTGAATACACATGTTTAGTCGTTTTACTATATTTTCCTTTACTTTCCTTAGCATAAATGGCGTTATTGTCTTGCACGCATCCCATATCTTATTTTCCATATCTATTGGTGTTGTAGGGGGAGTCACATAAACATGATGTAGTCCCACAAAAAGAAGTCTAAAGGTGTTAAGTCACATGATCGAGGGGGCCAATGAATGAATCCATCCCTACCGATTCATTTTTGTGGGTAACGATCGTTTAAAAATTCCCGAACTTCCCGGTAATAATGAGCAGGAGCTCCGTCTTGTTAAATCCACATTTGTTCCCTTTCAAAGTTATCAGCTTCTTCAAGAAGCTGGGGTATTTCGTTTTGCAAAAAATTTAGATATGTTGGTCCGTTAAGCGGTACGCGGAAAAAATATGGACCAATAATTCGAAAATTTAATATTCCACGCCATACATTAAGCGGCCAATGGTTTTGGTGTTGAACTTCCCGGACCCAAAATGGATTAACTGTTGAATAATAATGCCTGTTATGGCTGTTAACTGCTCCATTACTGCGAAAAGTAGCTTCATCAGAAAACATTATTTTGGATAAAAAATTTGGATCGGCCTCTATTGCTCCATTCATGGTGGTACAAAAGTTTACTCGTCGTTCAAAATCACGGTCTTGAAGTTCTTAGTGTAGTTCCATATGAAAGGGATAATACTTGTATTTTCTCGTGAGGCGATTAGCCGTAGATTAGGAAGTATCAGATAAGTCAGCTAGTTCACGGCTGCTGACCTGGGGATTATCTTCAACATGAAGTAAAATCTCCATTTCTTTTTCCTCTTTGGTAGCATTCTGGTTTACTACTTTCCGTTTCGTATACTCAATGCTACCACTACCATCAAACCAAATCCATTAAGCACTGAAAAGATTTTCTAGATGGTATACGTCTATTAGGGTACTTCGCTCCGTAAAGCCTTAGTGCCAAAAGACAATTTTTTCCTGCCTCGCCCAATATATAAACCATATCAATCAATTCATTTTTAGGAAAATCCATAACTATTACCTTCATACGTCACTTACTACAACAAATTAAACTATTTTTACTTGCTTAATAGACACGTCAAAATTTGACAATGCCTACATTTTTGTTTTGTCTTGGCAACTATGATGTTATAGCGTAAATGTATTGAAAACAAGGGTAAAAATTGAAAAATTCAAAATAAATCGAAAACTATTAGAAATAGGGACATGACATACTTAATAAAAGTTGGAGGGTTTTATAAAATCTAACAGAAAAAATAATAATATACAGGGTGTGCCATTTAAAAAATTTGAGATTTTTCGATTTAAAATATTTTGAACACCCTGTAGCATCGAACTCAAATTTCTTTACTTATATCTTTTTTTTCGTCTCAATAGAACGCTCGTACCAATTATGAGTATTCCACCTTCAGAAACAATGGCGCAACTGGCAATTTTTTACAAAACTGAAAACTAGTATTTTTAAAAAAAAAAATTGAAATATTAGAAAAACTACTAGGTTTAGGTATATAATATTACTAGCTTTTACCCGCGACTTCGCACGCGTAGATGATGAGTTAATATAACTACTGATTTTTATTGGAACAGGGTGATGTTGCAGTATTTTTTTTTTTTAAAAGGGACAGCTCGATTGGGTAGAAACAGTGTGATGTTTCTTAGTCTAATAAAATTTCCTTATAAACTACGTTTTTTGTTTGTTTATGCGGCGGCGACAAAATAACCAGCCTAGTATGCGAGCTTACACGCGAGCAAGCCACATAAAATTGGCCGTGGGAGAAACAATCTTCTCGCAAATTACGCCAGCTACTACTAAAACTATGGAATTATACAAATAAACCTAATAAAGAAATGTTGAAGGTAAGCTCGGTGCGACAGAGTGGTAGGGATGACCCATTATGGATCGTGACACTATGCTTGGGTTTTTGCGTTTTAACGTTGATGGGGTGCGGACGTGTCATAAAGTAGGACTACATACAAAATTTAGATCTCGATTGTAACTTCAGGGAAGGGATATTAGAATAAATATGAAAAACGTGTCTAATTATTTTTATTTAATAGTATTTATATAAAGTTGTAAGTTAAAAAAATTCTATACAGGGTGGAAATTGAATAAGATACCAATATTTAAATATTTTTGAAAACCCACTTGTCTGAGCCGGGAATCGAACTCTCATAAATGAGAAATACATGAACCAGACATTGATAAAAATGCTTTTCTGAACTATTTTTTCTTAAATTAGAAGAAAAACCATGAAATGGGAATTTCCTCTAATTAAAGGCGTAATATTTCTCAAAAGTATTTGATTCTCGTTATTGTGTCTATCCATTGGTGCCATAAAAGGCAGGATCATTTATTTGTTGTGGCCGTTTCGATTCTCTGTTCAAGCAAGCAGTTTTTTAAAAATGCATTTTTAGTGTTGTTTAAAAATAATGAAATGTTTCCTTCGCATAAAATTTACTCAATATTTCAAGTACTCCCCCCCCCCCCCCGACCGCTTCAAATTTCCACCCTGTAAGTTTATAAACTTTGCAATTTAATATTAAACTTTATATATATATATATATATATATATATATATATATATATATATATATATATATATATATATATATATACAGTCCCTGGCCAAATTATTAGACGCACTGCAAGATTTCATGTAAAATATTAATTACCGAGTGATATTGTACCGTTTTATTATTTTAAATTGATTTGTTTTTTATTTTTATATTATCCAATCAATTACCTATTTATTTGATATAAATAAAACAGCATTAATTTAGAAAAGCATAAGTTTATTAAGTTTTAAAGAAAAGTGAAATTAATGTTAGTAAAAGTCAATATTTAGTTGAGCCACCTTTAGCCGCTATCAAAGCTTTAATTCTGCGCGGCATGCTATCAATGCAAGATTGTACTGTCTCCTGCATTGAGGAGGATGATGAATAATCTTTTCTAGGAGCTGGGTTTTGTTGGTAATCACATCTTTAGCCACTTCTCTTTTCATCAGCTCCCACACATTTTCAATGGGGTTCATATCAGGGCTATTACCCGGCCAATCCAACAGAGGGATATTTTTTTCTGCCAAAAAAAAGCTTTAACAGACCGAGCAGTGTGGCAGGGAGCTCCATCTTGCATGAAAGTGAATGGTTCCCCATTTGGAAACCATTCTCTGAGCTGCGGAATCAACCGATTTTGTAATACTTCTTTGTACTGATCTTGCCTCATTATTCCTTTGACGACGTACAGACGTCCAGTGCCCTTGCCGCTGATGACTGACCAAATCATCACTTTGGTGGGATGTTTAACCGTCGGGACGACACAATCAGGATGAAACTTTTCTCCATGACGACGACGCACATACTGAGCTTTATTCTGCAAAATTTCGAATGTGCTTTCGTCACTGAAGCAGACCTGTCAAAAATAGGAAAAAATATATAAACTTCCATGTTTATTTGCTTTATTTAACTGAAAATGATAATAATGTATCAATTATTGATTAAATTGCTGTATCTTACCGATCTCCAGAAGTCCACATCTTTGTCTTGCCATTGTTTGGCCCACTTCAGGCGCTTTGCTTTCATTGCAGCTGTTAACTTGGGCTTCCTGGCGGGGCGACAGGCCTTAAAATCTAATTCTTTCAATTTTCTTCGAACAGTGCGCTCAGAAGCATTTACGCTAGCATCCTGGAGTTGTGATTTTATTACCTTTGTGGTAGCAAATCTGTTTTCTACACAAATTTTCTTCAAACATCTCTCTGACCGTGGAGTGAAAATTGGTTTTTTACCGCATCTTTTCTTTCTTTTCGGGCTTAATTCCTTCCCTGACTCAATTTTCTTTTTTATGCGTCGTACACTAGCTTCGGAAACCTCCAATCTTCGTGATATTTCTCGGTTTGTAAATGTTTTCGCAATCACAAGGGCCTTCACTTCAGCTTTTTTACGTGGTGAAAGATCGCCTTTTCTACCCATAATAAAATAAAACACTGCATACAAAATAAACTAATAACTGAGTAGTATAAAACTGTTAAACAAACAATCACAGTCCATAAAGCCACAGAAACACGTCCGTACCTGACTCGATTCCGATCGCAACTGATACAAGTTTGTACTTGTTTACGTTCATGTATCACTTTGTCAACACAGTGTTGCCATATGTTAAAAATAAATACAAATATGTAGTCTACAATTCTTTTAAATAAAAATCAATAATATTGTAGTTTAAATATACCATTATTGCATAAAAACTCTTAAGAAACATAAAATTACTAAAAAAAAATACAGTGCGTCTAATAATTTGGCCAGGGACTGTATATATAATCCATATGATTTTTAGGATGTACCAACCTTCAAACGATACGTGTCAAAATTTCATAACATTTCGACGATTAGTTTACATGTTACAGTGGTTTTAGTGACGTTACTTTTGATATTTTCAAAACAGTGGAAAAAATACCGTTCAAGCAAAGCAATGGCTTGATAAGTATTACGGGGACTCTACTCCTGGAAAATCACTCATCATTTACTGGTATGCTGAATTAAAACTCCGTGGTACAGATACAAATGATGCTGAACGCTCTTGACGCCCAAATGAGGTGGTTATAGAGGAAAACATTAAAAAATCCACAAAATTGTTTTGGATGACCGTAAAGTGAAATTGCGTGAGATAGTTGACACCCTAAAGATATCAAAGGAACGTGTTAGTCATACTTGGCATGAACATTTGGGCATGAGAAAGCTCTGTTCGAAATGGGTACCGCGTGTGCTCACAGTGGACCAAAAACAACAATGTGTTGATGATTCTGAGCGCTGTTTGGCCTGTTTAAAGGCAATCAAAAGGATTTTTTCATGCGATATGTGACAATGGATGAAACATGGATCCACCACTACACACCGAAATCAAGTCAGTAATCAGCTGAGTGGATAGCAGCCGGTTAAAGCGGCCTGAAGCGACCAAAGACACAACAGTCGGCTGGGAAGCTTTTGGCCTCTGTATTTTGGGATGCGCATGGAATAATTTTCATCTACTATGCTGAAAAGGGAAAAACCATCAATAGCGAATATTATATAAAGTTATTGGTGCGTTTAAAGATAGAAATCGCAAAGAAAAGGCCCCAAATGAACAAGAAAAAAAAGTGCTCTTTTATGAAGAAAATGCACCGTGTCTTTTCATTGGTTACGATGGCAAAATTGCACCGAATTGAAGTTCGAATTGCTTCCTCATCCACCGTATTCTCTAGATTTGGCCCCCCGCGCGACTATATCTATTCGCAGATCTCAAAAAATGCTCGCAGGAAAGACATTAGGCTTCAATGAAGAAGTTAACCGAAACCGAGGCATATTTTGAAGGGAAAGAATCTTAGAAAGAAGTCTTATTCTACCCTAAAAAACCTACAACTTTTGTAGGAAAAGTTTTTTTTATGGCCTCAATTTTCGGAGATATTTCTCACAGCGTATTTGCCATATTTTGAATATTGAACATTTTTTTACTTAAAAACTAAAACTTTTAGAGAAATTATGTAAGAGACAAAAAAATAGTTGTTTTTATCGAATCACCATGATTTTTTTCAGAATTTTTGAAGCACTTTTTGACAATTCGTTATTTTTTTACGGGTAATCATAAAACTAAATAACCGGTCTAGTGCAAGTTGGTCTTGCGCAATTAGTGTTCCGTACGTTGATTCCTTTTAATATAAAAATCTTTGTTACAGAGGTATAAAATGATCAATGACTTCCTAAAATACATCCCAAATGAGTTTTCGACCAAGCATTTTTCCAATTTTTACTGAAAACTGATGACCTTGAAATTTTTGTTTTTATATACCAGATAAATTATTGAAGGTAATGCACTCGTGATAATTTTAGTTCAATCGACATCCTGTGGAGAATATTTTTTTTGAAAATTCTTTGATCAGTACTTTTCGAAATAAGGAGAGGAGAGGGAAAAGTGATTTTTCGCAATTTTTTAAAAATAATACAAAGAAAAGTGTGTACTTGTTCACTTCCGATTTCACTCCCCAAAATTAACCTCTTAAGTCAAAATTTAACTTTCAAAACTACACGGCTCTGATAAGCCCATCATTCAATTGGTGCCAAATTTTATATTGTATGTATCAATCGTTAACGGTCACTTATTTTCGAGACACGGTAAGATAAAACAGTTTTTGAAAATGCCCAAAACCGTGGGCGAAACGTCAAAATAATAAAAAAATTAAAAAGAATTCAAATATATTAATTGGATGAACCTAAACCCAAGATATAAAAAAAAGATTTATTTACATAAAGGTTCAATAAATCAAATCTATCTATCTATCTATCTATCTATCTATCTATCTATCTATCTATATATATATATATATATATATATATATATATATATATATATATATATATATATATATATATATATATATATATATATTATACTTATACTCAAGATTATTAATTAGAGTTCACAAGCTCTATTCCTGCAAAATAACATTTTTCGGTCTTAATAGATTAAAAGAATTATTTATACTTAAATGCTTTTTTTTAACAAGGTTGGTGGAAGTATGACAGCAGAGCGACCGAAGATTTAGAAGAGGCTTTTAAACTTAACCTTCGCCATTTTGATCTAACAATATGTGGTGAATTATATGTCATTGACCTCGAAAATGGTTTTCAGTACCCGAGAAGGGATCCTAGTAGAAAGCGATCCATCAAAAGAGAAATTATTCATAATTTAGTTGTTAAAGGGGTGGCGGGTTTAAGATAAAACAAATCTACTCAACTACATTTTTTCATTGATTGTTCAGGTTTTTTTGTAATTTATCATTTTTTACTTTTACTTCCGTTACAAAAGGGAAGTATATACTCTTGTATTACTTTTTAATTGCACTGTTTAGTTCAAATTACTTAGAGGTAGCTACGAAGACATGTACAGTTGATGACAATTTTAAGTGTTTTATTAGTTTCTAGGATTTTCACTCAGTTCGCTTTTAAATAGTTTTTGAGCTGTTTAAGGGGTTAATCAAAGATGCATACCTCATATTTTGTTACATTTCTTGCTTGTACAGTTTATAGTATTTAACTCCCTTTCCCACGCAGTCACGAGAAGCTTGTCGCGCTGAGGCTTTTTGACACAATCTGCTAATTGCCGTAGTCCGAACGTGCGCCATACAAATAATTGGCCTCTTTGATTTCCAGTAGCAGTTAAGTCGGATTTGCGCACTTCAGAGTTTCCTAAATGGCATGACGTGATGGCGACCTTTACCATGTCGATTTGAATAAGAAATTCTCTTTTATCACGTGTTACTTCCATCGCTAAATATAAGGTGTTATCAATTAGCAGTGGTTAAGGTTAGAATTTACAAAAAACAATGGCTAATATCACGTGACAAGTGATACTAAATACATTGTTTTTCTGTCCACAGTTTCAGTCATAAGGGACTATAAAATAAGAAAATTTATTGTTAAACCGGAAGTTGACGACTAGAAAATGGAACAATAAAATAGTAGCGTACAAAACGTTTTGCTTTAAAATCCACTGTTTGCACTGATTTGAGTGCTTAAAAAATAAACACCTTTTTTGTTACAAACGAACTCTGCATTTTAGACAATTTATATTAACTTTTATTACTTTTTGGGTTTGGTTGCAGCCTTCCCAAGTAACTTTTTGACTGCAAAATATTATTGGAAGATTCAGTTCACATCCAAAGTTTAGTAATACCAAGTTTAAACTGCACTAATACAACCTAGGTTTAATGACATTGAGCAGAAATTTCCCGTAGTGTTGACATCACTCGAGTGAAGAACCAACGACTTGTCTATTATTAAAACAACCGATATCATAGAATTAGAAGTAGCTGAGTTATAAATTTGACTAAAAATCGTTATTCGAATATCCCACTTAACTTGATAGTAGTTAGCAAACGAATTATGATGAAGGTGCATCTGGTATAAGGCAGCGCAACTGTTTGTTTTAGTCAATAAATAAAGAACTGATATATTTACTTAGCCTATATTTTCCTGCTTAAGGCGTTATAGCCGTTTGTGGCGGCTCGTGGTTCCGTGGCATAATAACTTGCTTGCGGTGCAAGAAGATTTCGGGTTCTAATCCCGGCGGGTCGGTATACTTTTTTTATTAATTTATTTAAGTATAGTAAGTTGGCTTGGCTACATACATAGGTAGAAGTTGTTGCAGATATGCAGTAACGTCCGTGCAGCACTATCGTGTTGTCTAAATGTGATATATTTTACGTGTCAAATTTGACATTTATCTGTAAAGAGCCTAAATACGCGAATTGGCGAAAATATGTTACTAATAACGGCAATATGACAGCAACGGAATCTGGTTTTTCCATATGGTTCCAGCCGAACAAACTATTCCAAACTGAATCTCTATACATGAATTTGAATCTCAACTGAAACTTGAAATATGTATTATAAATAAAGCGAGTAGTTAATTCGTTGGTCATGACTTATTATTTAGATTAGATTTCCGAGTACTCGAATTGCACTTGACACTTGAGTACCGAGCAGTCCGTTTTTATGATTTGTCTGTTTTTACCAACACTAGTTTCCAGCCATGCAAATATAATTTTTATCTCATTACTTATTCATTTAAAAATTAACTCAAGACTTTCTGTTTGTTACCGTTATGAAACTTAAAATTGTTAGCAACTATATTACTTGTACTTGCATGATCTGATTTTTTTCTCAGGGAATGTAATTTTAATTTAAGGTTAAATAAATAATTTTCAGTTTTAATTTTGTATTTTTTTACTAAGCTAATAAAATAATAACAATAAATATTCTCCAGGATCAAATGCAGCAAAAAGGTGAGATATACAAAGTGATAAAAAAAATCCATAGTGGATTATTTTCATTTTTTAGGGTGGTGGCAGTACGATGAACGTACGAGTAAGGAACTGGAAAACTCATATAAAAAAGGCGAAAAAAGTGTTGAGCTGCTCATTGCGGGATTTTTGTACATTGTCGACTTTGAAAATATGCTCCAAATGAGGAGAAACGATCCTTCTAGGAGGAGGCAAGTTAAAAGAGATGTTGCAACAATTCCCAAGAAAGGTAAGTTGTCACGATTTTAATAAATTGATGTACAAGAATTTTAGGAATGACATACATTGGTAATAAAGGATATATATGATGTTGAAAAGCTTGGGGTGAGTCAACTTTATTTTTTTAAGGAATTACCTATATATATATATATATATATATATATATATATATATATATATATATATATATATATATATATATATATATATTCATAGAAATTCCGTAATATATGTGGACGTCTTCACAGATTCTTAAATTAAATAAAAATAGAACCATAAACTAAAGAATTATGTTATACGAGGGCTGCCTTTTAAGTTTTTACAAAAACAACGAAAAAAAATTTTTTTTGGTACGATTCGTTTTATTGTTTCTCAGAATATTCGCCTTTAAGATTTATACACTTTTTCATGCGTTCGAACTAATTTCTCGAAACATTTTTCCTCTCTGAAGTTGGTGTCTCAAATCATGGTTTTGGAAGGATTCAATAGCTTCTTGAGGTGATGAAAATCGCTGTGCACGCTTTTTTTGACATTTGGGAACAAAAAGAAGTCGTTAGGCGAAAAATCAGGTGAATACGGGCAATAAATCGTTAATTCAATGTTTTTCTCCGTCAAATTGTTTGACGTGTTGTGTGAGAACTGACATTGTCATGATGAAGAATGATGCGACGTTTTCAGTTGTTTTTCCTGATTTGATCGATGACTTCTGACAAACAGTTTTTATTGACATTGACATTGACAAGATTTGGCACTACAAATCTGCTAAATGGGAAGATCTCCTGGAATATTTTCGAACTTTCCCTTGGATAGACATTTGTTTTCGATCCAATGACCCATCTGACTGCGCCAGGGAGGTCTCCGATGTTATTTTAGCTGGTATGGGAGCTTACATCCCTTTTTCGATGAAATGCCCCTCCAACGGCAAGCCTTGGTTTGACCGAGAATGCAAAGAAGCTGTTGCTTCTAAACATCTTGCCTACCGACAATGACGTGAAAATCCTAACACCATAAATCATAACACGTTTGTTCGTGCTCGGAACAGATGCAAAGGAATTATAGACGAAACCAAGAAGGCACACAATCAACGAATTAGAAACAAACTTCTCGCTTGTCCCAACAATTCCAGGTCCTTTTGAGCAGTCGCTAAGGCAGTTAGTCAAAATTTCACCAAATCCACCATACCACCACTCACACGGCCAGATAATTCTATTACGACACCTGTTGAAAAAGCCAACTTGTTGGCTGAACTCATTGCTTTTCTACTGTCGATTTCCAACGAAAAACACTACCTACTATTCCCATATTGCAGTCAAGGATGCCCCATATTGTCTTCAGACAGCGTACCATAAAGCGTATTTTAATGAAGCTAGACATCAGAAAGGCTTCTGGCGCTAACGAAATACCTGCCATATTTCTCAAAAACTGTGCGAGGGAACTAACACCAGTTTTCTGTAGACTCTTCAACCTATCCTACAGAAAGGGAATATTTCCTTCCTGCTGGAAATGTGCCACAGTTCAGCCGATACCTAAAAAAGGCAAGAAGACCTTGCCAAATAACAACCGACTAGTCGCACTGCTTTCAATAATATCGAAAGTCATGGAAAAGGTTATCATCAGCATCTTCTAAAATATCTTGAAGAATTCAACATTATTAACGATCACCAATATGACTTTCGTAAACATAGATCAACAGGAGATCTTCTGACTTATGTAACACATGTTTGGAACAACGCAGTTGAACATTTTGGAGAATCTCGAGCGATTGCTCTTGACATATCCAAGATATTCGACCGTGTTTGGCACGATGGACTGTTGGCTAAGCTACGCTCTTATGGTATGTCTGCAAAATTCTGTTTGTGGCTCTCATGTTTCCTCCTCCTGTTCTTTACGAGTGGCGGTCGACGGTTTTCTTTCTAACACCTTCACTCTCCACGCTAGTGTGCCCCAAGGCTCCATACTGTCTCCTACTCTCTTTTTCATTTACATTAACGATCTGCTGGAAAAGACCGGCAATCCAATCTACAGCTTTGCAGATGACAGTACGCTTAGCTCTTCATTCACTTTGAACGCTCGGACATCGGCTACTCAGGCGAATATCCGCAGACAGCAGGAGGTCGTTCAACTTAACAAAGACCTGGAAGAAATTCTATCTTGGGGTGACAGTAACCAAGTGGAATTTAACGCTACAAAAACCCAGGCGGCAGTTTTTCTAAAAAAGTTAACGTTGCTGAACTCGACATAGTCATGTCGGGGCACTTCATTCCCCTAGCATCGTCACTCAATATGTTGGGCGTTAATTTGGGAGCAAATATGTTGTGGCATAAACATGTTGCAGGCATAGCAAGAAAAGCTTCTCAAAAGTTGGGAATATTATTTCGAACCAGAAAGCTTTACACTTCACAACTGTTAATTCTTTACAAAGCTCAAATTCGACCAACTATGGAATACTGCTCCTATGTTTGGGGCTCCGTTCCCACACTGCATTTGTTGGATTCTGTTTAGAGAAGAGCTGTTCGTCTCATTGGAGACCCGGAACTGACCAGCCTTGAGTAGCTGGAATATCGAAGAACGGTTGGCGACTTCAGTCTGTTCTACAAGTATTTTCATGGAATGTGATCGAAGGATGTTGCCCGCTTAATTCCTACCAGAGCGGTGCATGTTAGAAATACACTTTGCTAAATTTCACATCCGTATGAGGTTCAGCTTGTTACTCCTCGTACAACGCTTTTCAAGCAGTCTTTTATATGGAGACCCAGGGCTGTGTTTCCCACCGAGTACAATTTACGGCGATTCAAAAACAACGTGAATCGCTTTTTCCACACTGGAGCGTTCTAGGGACTTCCCTGTAGCACGTGTGTTAGACCAAAAAAGAAATTGTTCTATACCATTCGGCATCAACCGTTCTTGGATCCTCTAAAGTAATGGATGCAATACGTCCAATATAACCAAAAAACAAGCGATCATTTTCTTAGAAGTGCTTCGTGAACGAACCACTTTTGTTGGACTCGATTCATCTTGGAACACCCAAACAGTTGATTGTTGCTTAATTTCCAGCTCGTACGAATATATCCAAGTTCCGTCTCCTGTTACGATGTTGTATACGAGTTTTGCAGGTCCTCGGTCGAATTTTTTTAACGTTTCTTTACATCAATTGACACGGCCAGTTTTTGAATTTCAGATTGAGAACAGATCTTCTTCACAGCTAATGTTCATGCAAAATCGAATGTACTGCAGTCTTCGATATGCCTAAGGATGCCTCTATCTTACGGTAAGTCACATGCCGATCCTCTTCAATCATATTGCGCACAGCATCAAAGTTTTTTGGAACAACCGATTTTGGTCGACCTTCACGAAATTCATCGCTGATGGAAGCACGACCATGACGAAATTCCGTAAACAGTCTTTTCTGATGGTGATTCAATACTATTCATTACCAAAAGTTGAACAAAGCGATTCGAGGCACTATCAACTAAAATCTTCACGTGAAATATTCATTTATTTAAAAAACTGTTTTTTTTTTTAAATGCACACTCTAAACAAACTGTTCGGCCAATTTCTGAGCTCTCACTCTTAATAATAACAAATGTCAAATTTTACAACCATTGTAATGTTACATCTCAATAGCGCCATCTAATGGACGTTTGTAAAAACTTAAAAGCCGGCCCTCGTATAGACTATTTACTCGAAGGCGGCTACTCAACAGGAAATAGAAATTCCTAGAAGGTGTAAAAACTTCAAACAACTTTTATTAGCACATCTAAAAAATTCTACATACTAGGTATTACATCGTATCTGCGCCATCTATGTTGTTGCTGGTCACCCAGGGATGCTTCTGCTGCGTTTGACATAAACTCCTTCGGCGCTTATAAATATTCACGTTTTAAATTAGTCTTATTGTTTTGATAGAAAATTCGCTAAACACACTTGGATGTGCTTCAACTACAAAGATTAAGTGGGGTTGAATTTCCCTCACCGCGGAACCTCCCTGACCAAACTATAACGCAGTGTCGTCGCCAAATTCAAGACGCGGGGAGGCCATATGATTCAAAGGACGCTTCCTTAAGTAAAGAAAGGAAATAACAAGGTGGAGCAGGGCGAAGTCCCTTGATGCAAACAAAAAACCTATTGCATTGGAAGTTTAAAAGCTAAGTCTGTAAAAATCGATCACACGGGGGTGAAAATTTATCACAAAAGGAACCTTTTCATCCAGTGGAATTTTAAAAACTTACACGCAAAATTGCTGACAGGGGGAGTGAGAATTTTGCACAGAAAAGAACCCTTTTCTACAGAGAAACTAACTCCCTTTAAAAATCAATAGAGATTTTTTTTTCCAAACAAGAACTATGAAAACCGGCCACGTGCAAATCGGACTTGCGCAATTAGTGTTTCGTACGTTGATGGCTTTTAAAATAAAATTTTTTGTTATGGAGGTATAAAATGATCAGTGACTTCATAAAATACACCTCAAATGAGTTTTCAACAAAGTTTGTTTCCAATTTTAGTTGAATACTGATGACCTTGAAATTTTTGTTTTTTATATACCAGATAAATTATTAAGGGTAATGTACTCGTAATAATTTTCGTTCAATCTACACCTTGTGGAGAATATTCCAGAATTTTTGGATCAGTACTTTTCAAGATAAGGGGAGGACAGCGATTTTTGGCAATTTTTTAAAAATAATACAAGGAAAAGTGTGCGCAAGCATTACATTATATATATTTTTGAACTCGTGTTTTCACAAGCTGTCGTTGGACGTCGATGACCGGGTAATTTTTTTTTCACTTCTGATTTCACCCTCCAAAATTAACCCTTTAAGTCAAAATTTAACTTTCAAAACTACATGACTCTAATAGGGCCATCAATTCCTATATTAGTTCCAAGTTTCAACTTTCTATGTCAAATAGTTTCAGAGAAAATCGGGTGTGACAGACGGGCAGACAGACAGACACCGAAGTGATCTTATAAGTGTTCCGTGCGAAACACTAAAAAAAAACCATGTAAAAGAGGGTAATATGTCCCCTCGGCTATGCTAAAATTATGAAAATCAAGTTATCGTTCTTCGCAAGGGTGTCGGTTTCTTCCTTTTCAAGGTTTTGCTGGTCCAAAGACCGCATATCTAAGTCTTCCCGGACCCCTTCACACAGATCCAAATAAAGTGGAGCGGTACGCCTAGCAGTGTTAAATCCCTTTTCAGCCTAGTATCTCGTGAGAATTCTCACTAGGAGTTTAAGAACACGTTTACTTGTCTCGAGTAGTCACACGAGCTATGCCATCGCAGCCTATGATACAGAGGGAGATATGATCTCAAAGGTTCAATGTATACCGTTTTGGTTATTGTTGGACAGTTTATTCTCCACCTTATTTTAAGGGAAAGCCAATTATATTGAAAACGTTTTAATGTTTTTTTTTTATTATTTCATACAGGTGTTGCTGGCATTAGAACTGACCCTCCAACTTCCACTCACTCCGAATACCCACACCCTCCAGAAGTCCGCCCGGCAAGTCCAACAGAAGGGCGAACAGACAATATTACTCCAATAACTCCATCTAACACTCCCCAGAGTCCAACGAGTGGTCGGGAATCTCCAAATCAAGAACAAGATCTGCAAGCCACTGTCGAAAGAATTAGCAATTTGAGATTAGATTCTAATAGAAATGATAATAGGAATAATTCTGAGAGTGAAGAGAGCAGAGAAGAGAATGAACATGAAGGAAGGAGTGCTCTAGGAGTAAACGAATTTATAAATGGTTGTTGGAGGGGACATCAGCAGACTTGGCATAGAGGGGATGATTAGGTAACATTTCATAAATCTGTTAGTTCATTAAGTATTATTTTTGTTATTGTAATTTATTTTTGAAGTATTTATATTCAGTACAATTACAAATTATATTCAATACTATTACAAACTATGTTATCATTTAGCATTCCAGCCAAAGTATGTTGTTATTTCATCAATGGTTAGAATAAATGCAGTCGTCAATGGATATGCGATGAAAATATGCGTTGCGATGAAATTAAAAAAAAAAACAACAAAAAATAGATCAAGCGATAGCTGACGTTAGATAATGGTCATTTTTCCATTTTAACAGTCATTAATAAGAGTGTAAAACTATTGTGGGAATATGATCGTGTCAAATTGGCGTGATGCCGACGTACAGTGGGACAAAGCTGCCTTTCAGTTTTATAAGATATTGCATTAAATTTTTTTTTTATTACTTGTCAGACATAGCGCTTCAACTTGTCGCTGCAACTTTTTTGTTAATTTTTGTTTCTAAATTTGGCTGAAAGATGAAGAAGGGTTTATTTTTCTAAAATAATATTCTTTTAGGCGATGAACTTTTTACTATCTACATTGAAATCTCATTAATTTGCTTATGGTAATATATATTTCTGAGGTCGCTGATTCCTGTAAAAATAGTCATTTTAGCAAAAATTTTGAGGATTTTAAGTTACTGGCGAATTTTGGTTATTTTCCTCTGGTCTTTTTCAGCCGATAAAGAAAGAACGGGGAATTTCTGGTTCAACAATATTATTTTAAGATAATCATAGTTACTGTAATAATTTTGGCAAAAATTAATCTAGTTTTCAATTTATTTAAAAATTTTATTTCTTTGTTTTCAGTTAAAATTTATCAAATGGGAATTAATTGAAAATAATAATCTTCTTGTATGGTGCATATAAAAATGAATAATATTTTTTTTGTTTCAAATAAGTTTTGTTTTGTTTTTTTTTTTATGAGTCTAGCATACGTGCTACAGGGCAGTCCCTAAAGCGCTCCAGGAGCGGCATGTGTGCGAAAAAAGCGATTCACGTTGTTCTTGAATCGCTGTAAATTGTACTTGGTGGAAACACAGCCCTGGGCAAATTATTCCAAAAGGATGATGTTCTCCATATAAAAGACTGCTTAAAAAGCGTTGTACGCGGAGTAACAAGCTGAATCTCATACAGATGTAAAGTATTAGCGCGACGTGTATTTCTAACATCCACCGCTCTGGGAGGAATTAAGCGGGCTACATCCTTCGAACACTTTCCATGAAAATTCTTGTAGAAAAGACTCAAGTCGCCAACCGTTCTTCGATGTTCCAACGAATCAAGGCCGCCGATCAGTTCCGGGTCTCCAATCAGACGAACAGCTTTTCTCTGAACAGATTCCAACAAATGCAGTGTATATTTGGGAGCAGGGTCCCAAACATGGGAGCAGTATTCCATAATTGGTCGAATTTGAGCTTTGTAAAGAATTAACAGTTGTTGTGGAGTGTAAAGCTTTCTAGTTCGAAATAATATTCCCAACTTTTGAGAAGCTCTCCTTGCTATGTCTGCACCATATTCATGCCAGGACATATTTACTCCCAAATTAACGCCCAACAAATTGAGTGATGATGCTAGGGGAATGGAGTGCCCTGACATGACTTTGTCGGGTTCAGTAACGTTAACTTTTTTAGAAAAAAACTGCCGCCTGAGTTTTTGTATCTTTAAATTCCACTTGGTTACTGTCACCCCAAGATAGAATTTCTTCCAGGTCTTTGTTAAGTTGAACGACCTCCTGCTGTCTGCGGATATTCGCCTGAGTCGCCGATGTCCGAGCGTTCAAAGTGAATAAAGAGATAAGCGTACTGTCATCTGCAAAGCTGTAGATTGGATTTCCGGTCTTTTCCGGCAGATCGTTAATGTAAATGAGAAAGATAGTAGGAGACAATATGGAGCCTTGGGGCACACCGGCGCTGATAGTGAAGATGAAAGAAATCCGTCGACCACCACAAACAGAACTTTTTAGACATACCACAAGAGCGTAGCTTAGCCAGCAGTCCATCGCACAGTGGGGAAAAACGAAAAATCGTGTTTCAAAATTGTCTAGAGTCTTCAATTTTGGTTCGATTTGGACGATTTTTTTTTTAAATTGAAGCTTATTAAATTCCGAACAAAGTTGTCGGAGCCGATTTTGCAATTAAACTTTTGTTTCAAAATGGCGGACGTCTTCAAAATGGCTTGGTTACCATTTTTTATATATAGACAACATTTTATGTAAGAGTAAGTTAAGGTTAGACATATTTATTTTCTTATTTTTCTAGTCTATTCCTATAATTCAGTAGTTCTGTATATGTACTAAAGGGTTTTCTCGTTAATAAAGATTATTATTACTCTTACAAAATACACGCAGAGAAATGCTAAAATAGGGACAGTTAAATATTTTGCTGCATTAGCCACTGTTTAATAACAGCAGCCACTTTTTTGCTACAACAGCAAACAATGTGGCGAGTGCAGCAAAATATTTAGCTGTCCCTATTTTAACAAAACGTTTTAGCTGTTGTAGCCATTTTCTAGCTGTGTGAGCTGTCCTTTTCTGCGTGTATCGCTGTTTTTTGTATCTGCTAGAAAATTGTCTACGATACTTAAAATTTACAGCAGCAATATTCTAGCAATAACTGCATGAAAATTTAAATCATCCCGCAACTAAACTTGAATAACTTGAATGATCTGACTGCCACAGTCTAAATGCCACAGAGAAACTTTCTTGCTCGATTCAATTTTGGCATCCGCCATATTTGATTTGTCATTTTAAGTCAATTGTTGAAACATATTTATAATTAACAACCTTAAAGAAATTATTTATGCAAATGTTATGGATATAAAATAATATTGGTACGTTTATTCATATTTATAATACTTTTATTGTTCATGGCAGCCATTTTGGGTTCATTATTATTAATATTGTAACTGTGATATTAGATATATTATCTGCGACATAAAAAAAACATACATACACGCATTTTAGCACAACTTGGTTTGAAACTGTAAGCGTTTTCTGTGTCTCAGTCGCTATATAATCAGAAACCAATGTCCGCCATTTTGAAACAAAAGTTTAATTGAAAAAATCGGCTCCGACAACTTTGTTCGGAATTTAATAAGCTTCAATTTTAAAAAAAAATCGTCCAAATCGAACCAAAATTGAAGGCTCTAGACAATTTTGAAACACGATTTTTCGTTTTTCCCCACTGTGTATCGTGCCAAACACGGTCGACTGCCTTGGATATGTCAAGAGCAACCGCTCGAGATTCTCCAAAGTGTTCAATTGTGTTGTTCCAAACATGTGTTACATAAGTCAGATCTCCTGCCATATTGGTGATCGCTAATAATGTTGAATCCTTCAAAATATTTTAGAAGATGCTGATTGATAACCTTTTTCATGACTTTCGATATTATTGAAAGCAGTATGACTGGTTGGTAGTTATTTGGCAAGGTCTTCTTGCCTTTTTTAGGTATCGGCTGAACTGTGGCACATTTCCAGAAAGAAGGAAATATTCCCTTTCTGTAGGATAGGTTAAAAAGTCTTCAAAAAACTGGTGTTAGTTCCCTCGCAACAGATTTTGAGAACTATGGCAGGTATTCCGTCAGCACCAGAAGCCTTTTTGGTGTCTTCATTAAAATACGCTTTAGGATATGCTGTCTAAAGACAACATCGGGCATCCTTGACTGCAATATGGAAGTAGTAGGTGGTGTTTTTCCTTGGAAATCGACAGTAGAATGTGAAACGAAAAGTTCAGCCAACAAGTTCGCTTTCTCAACAGGTGTCGTTGCAATAGAATTATCTGGCCTTAGCGACTGCCCAAAAGGACCTGGAATTGTTCGGACAAGCGAGAAGTTTGTTTCTAATTCGTTGATTGTGTGCCTCCTTGGTTTCGTCGATAATTCCTTTGCATCTGTTCCTGCACGAACAAAGGTGTTACGATTTATGGTGTTAGGATTGTCGCTAGGCAAGATGTTTAGAAGCAACAGCTTCTTTGCATTTTCGGTCAAACCAAGGCTTGCCATTGGAGGGGCATTTCTTCGAAAAAGGGATGTAAGCTTCCATACCAGCCAATATAACATCGGAAACCTCCCTGGCGCAGTCAGATGGGTTGTTGGATCGAAAACATGTGTCTATCCAAGGGAAAGTTCGAAAATATTCCATGAGATCTTCCCATTTAGCAGATTTGTAGTGCCAGGGTACTCGATGTCGAAAACAGTTTATGGTCGAAAGAACCTAACGGCGGATTCACGGTGACCATGTAAATCTCCGAATTGGTGGTTAGAAACAGCTCAAGATGAGTGGCGAACTCCCCGTCTCGATCAGGGATTCGTGTTGGTTCGTCAATAAGCTAACTTAAGCCACAACTGATTGAGAATGATTCAGCTTCACGACCTTGTTCATCGGTAGTATTTGAATATTTAAGCCAGTTGATATTGTAGACATTAAAATCACTCAGGATGGCAATTTCGGCACTTGGATAGTTAGTTTGTAAATGATCGATGGTGTCTGCAAGAAAAGCGAAAAGTGTTCTAAAGTTGGGTTCACTGATAATTTAAAGTATCGACGAGAATTACAAAATTCAACTTTGCTAGCGCGATAATTTTTTACGACACTTATAGATGGCAATTTATCGCCTTCTTCGAAACGCGTACGAAAACCCGCTAAAAGGTGGCAGCAAAGAGGCTTATGGAGGTTTCATATCAAGTTTTCACATGGAATATTTATAATGCATCACATCCGTTTGAGGTTTAGCTCAGTTCAGAATCTCATTCGTTTGGAACGTATTGCCCGGGACTGTTTTTCCCAACGAGTACATTTTGCAGCGATTCAAGACTAACGAGAATCGCTTTATTCCCACACGTACCGTTCCTCTAGCGGTTTAGAGATTTTTCTGCAGCACATGTGCCTAGCCCATAAAAAAAAATAAAACCGTTAATAACGCTTTCGCTTTAACGATGTAGTATCAGAATTATTTTATTGTTAGTTTCTGTTTAAAATTAAACCAGAATTTTAGAAACAATCACTTTTATTAATATTTGCAATCAGACATCTGACAAAGCTAGCCGTCTTCTTAGGCTCTTGAAACAATAATGTTCCTACTGAAATATCTTGCTTACATAAACCTCATTACTGCATATCAATAAATCGATTACATAAACACATTTTAGTAATATATAGACATATATGTCATATAAAATAAACTCAATAGTTCCATCATTTGATACAGTATAAACAGTGACTCAAGTATAATTTAATCTACGTAATGTAAACGAGCCAGCTTGCCTGAAGACAATTATAATGATTTATATTCTATTTCCTATGTTACATCGTTCGGCCATCCTGCAAATTCTAAAATTCATGCAGTAAGTACTGATAGCTAACACGCTGGCACGGCGATCGTGCTGATGCGTCACATTATTATTTTTTTTCTTCATGTTGCATAAATGAAGTAATCTGATATCGCTCCAGATCGATAATCCCAAAAAAAAATCTGTCTCGTATAAAACGGATAATTAAGGATGATCTACAATCTCGCGCTATTTATTTATCACATTCGTGGTGAAATTACAAATTTAAAAACTAAGTGCACTAATTTGTTCTTAAATCCGCGCGCTATTGCTGTCTATTAAGGTATTTGTTTTTAGGTTGGGAGAATTGTTATTAACATAAGAACAAAAAGTTTCATAACATTTGCTTTATTAGGTTAGAAATAAAAACGAGTTTTGCAATAATAAAAATTTCTTGTTGAGATTTTTGAAATGAATATATTTTTTGAGTAAAGAATGCTCGTTAAATTCTGTACTAAAAACGTTTGTTGTACCCATATGTTAAGAATTTTAGAAAAGTATTGGGGTGATGAATGATCAAAAGTTTGTAAGTGGTATAAATTGTTACAAAAGTGTAGAGGAGCAGTTGAAGATGAATCGCATTCTGGATGGGCAGCCACTGCAACCACACGAGAAAACATCGACAAAATCAAGGCTCTCTTTTTATGGAAATAGCAAACGTGCTGCAGAGAAATTCTTAAAGCCCTACAGGAGCGATTCGTGTGCAGGAAAAGCTGTAAATTGTACTCAGTGAGAAACACAGTCCTGGGCAAATCATTCCAAGAGAATGAGATTCTCCATATAACAGACTGGTTGAAAAGGGTTCTAGGAGGAGGGACAAACTGAACCTCATACGGATCTGAAGTATTAGCGCGCTGTGCATTCCTAGTATGCGCCGCCTGGAAGAAATTAAGCTCTCACCGTTGCTTGGTCAATTTTAAGCTTTATACAGAATTAATAGTTGTACTATTTGTAAAGCTGTAGATTCAATTCCTGGTCTTTTCCAGCAGATCGTTAATGTAATTTAGACAGAGAGTATGAGACATTATGGAGCCTTGGGGCACACCGGCGCTGTTAGTGAAGATATTAGAAAGAGATCCGTCGACTGCCACTCGTCAAGAACGCTCTCGGAGGAAACACGAAGTCCATAAACAAAATTTTTCAGACATACCGTAAGAGCACAGCTTAGCCAATAATCCGTCATGCCACACACGGTCGAATGCGTTGGATATATCAAGTGCAATTGCTCGAGATCTTTCAAAATGTTCAAGTACGTTTTTCCAAACATAAGTTAGAAGATTTCCTGTTGATCTTTTCTTACAAAAGCCATATTGATGGTCGCTAATAATATTGAATCCTTCTGCACTATGGGAATAGTAGGTGGTGTTTTTCCTTGGAAATCGACAGTAGAATTTGAAGCAAAGAGTGCAGCTAACAAGTTCGCTTACTCAACTGGTGTTGTTGCGATAGTATTATCTAGCCTTGTGAGTATAGCGCATGTAGTGAATTTTGACTAACGGCCTTAGGGACTGACCAAAAGGACCTGGAATTGTTGGGGCAGGCAAGAAGTTTTTTACTGTTTTTACGCCATTTTTGATAGGCAAAATGTTTAGAAGCAACAGCTTCTTCGTCTTTTCAGTCGAACCAAGGTTTACCGGTGGAAGGTCATTTCTTCGAAAAAGGGATGTAAGCTTCCATACCAGCCAAAATTACGTCGGAAACCTCTTTAGCGCAGTCAAATAGGTCGTCGGATCTAAAATAAACGTTTAACCAAGGAAAAGTTTGAGAATATTTCGTAAGTTCTTCCCATTTAGTAGATTTGTGGTGCCAAATTTTACGCAGTTTTCGGCGCCTCTTTGTCACTGATCGGTAGGATATTTGATGTCGAAAGCAGTTTATGGACGGAAGAGCCTAACAGCGGATTTACGGTACCAGTGTTAATCTCTGAACTGGTTGTTAAAAACAGGTTAAGAGAACTGGCGAACTCTTCGTCTCCATCAGGGATGGACAAGCAGAGTAAAGCCACAACTGATCGAGAACGATTCATCTTCATGACCTTGTTCGTCGATCGTATTTGATTACTCAAGCTATTTGATGTTGTGGATATTAAAGTCGCCCAGGAAAGCAATTTCGGCATAATTAATCTATAAATAATCGATGGTGTCTACAAGAGAACCGAAAAGTGCTTAAAGTTAATATCACTTGGTGGTCAATAGAGGCAGCAGATAAACCTTTTGGTTTCTTGAGTCGCTATTTTTAACCACATAACATCAAAGTGTGCTTCAGATCCTCATCTCATTGGCAACTGAGATTCCTTGTGAAAAAAAAAGATAGATTCCAAAGTTACGCCTAAACCGGAAATCGAAGTCGTACTCAGGATAGAGAAAATTGACTATGCTGATCGATGAACTGACCTTGGTTTCACCGAGACCAAGCTTATGAGGTTTATTTAATTGCAGGTGTTAGTGTACTGAATTTATGTTTGAATTTTAACCTCATATGTTACAAAAATCTATTTTAAAATTGTGATATCTGCATGTTGACGCCCCCGAATCAACACCCACCGAAGATCTAAACGGGGGGCTATTTTACCTCCGGAATTTTTTGATCCTGGGAACTTCGTCATGCTATTTTCTCCTTCCTTGTCTTGTTTTCGGTAATCGCCATTTAAGTATATTAGAGATTTTGTATACCTTACTGAAATATCAATTGGATTAATACAGTCGGTTTTAAAGAACAAAAACTAAATTTTCATGAAAAATAGTTGTCTTGAGGTAGCTAAAGAGATCATTTTTTTGGATGAACCCACTTTGAAATACATAATTATTGCCGCATCTATTCATATGACAAGCAAGTGAATATCGTGCAAAAAGTGAACCCAAACCAAAAAAATACCCCAATATGAGTCAAAATCAAGGTCATGTTAACTGCTTTCTTCTATTGCCGTGTTATGTACAATGAGTTTCTTCTAAGTGACCAAACATTTAATAAGAAGTAGTATTTAAACGTTAGGCTTTGTTTTTTTTAAGGGTCTAGTACAAATGCTGCAGGGAAATCTCTAAAGCGCTACAGGAGCAACACGTGTGCGGAAAAAGCGATTCACGTTGGTCTTGAATCGCTGTAAATTGTACTAGGTCGCAAAACAGTCCTTCGCAAATTATTCCAAAAGGATGAGATTCTCCAGATAAAAATTGATTAAAAAGGGTTGTACAAGGAGTAACAAGCTGAACCTCATACGGATGTGAAGTATTAGCGCGACGTGTATTCCTAACATGCACCGCTCTGGGAGGAATTAATCGGGCTACATCCATCGAACACTTTCCATGAAAAAAAAAACAACTCAAGTTGCTGACCAGTTCCGGGTCTCCAATCAGGCGAACAGGTCTCTTCTGAATATAGAATCATCATCAATGCAGTGTATGTTTGGGAGTAGAGCCCCAAATATGGGAGCAGTATTCCATCGTTGGTCGAATTTGAGCTTTGTACAGAATTAACAGATGTCGTGAAGTGTAAAGATTCTAGTTCGAAATAATATTCCCAGCTTTAGAAAAGCTCTCTTTACTATGCTTGCAACATGTTTATGTCAAGACATATTTGCTCCCAAGTTAACGCTCAGTAAATTGAGTAACGATGCTAGAAGAATGGAGTGCCCCGACATAACTCTCTCGAGTTCAGCAACATTAACTTTTTTTAGAAAAAACTGCTGCCTGGGTTTTTATAGCGTTAAATTCTACTTAATTACTGTCACCCCAAGATAAATTTCTTCCAGGTCTTTGTTAAGTTGAACGACCTGCTGTCTGCGAATATTTGCATGAGTAGCCGAGATTCGAGCTTTCAAAGTGAATGACAAGATAAGCGTACTGTCATCTGCAAAGCTGTAGATTGGATTCCTGGTCTTTTCCAGCACATCATAACTGTAAATGAGAAAGAGAGTAGGAGACAGTACGGAGCCCTGGGACACACCAGCGTTGCTAGTGAAATTCGTCGATTGCCACTCGTAAAGAACGCTCTTTGAGGAAACTTGAGAGCTGTAAACAGAACTTTTCACACATATCAGAAGAGCGTAGCTTAGCCAACAATTCATTGTGCCAAACAGGGTTTAATGCCTTTGAGATGTCAAGAGCAACCGCTCGAGATTCTCCAGTATTCAGTTGCGTTGTTCTATGTTTACGAAAGCCATGTCGATGGTGACTAATAGTATTGAATCCTTCAAAATATTTTAGAAGATGCTAATTGCCTTTTCCATGACTTTCGATATTATTGAAAGCAGTGCGACTGGTCGGTAGTTATTTGGTCTTGCCTTTTTTGGGTATCGGCTGAACTGTGGCGCATTTCCAGCAGGAAGAAAATATTCTCTTTCTGGAATAGGTTGAAAAGTCTACAGAAAACTGGCGTTCTCTCGTGCAGTTTTTTAGTATTATGGCAGGTATTTCCAGCGCCAGAAGCTTTTTTGGTGTCTAACTTTATTAACGCGAGTCAGTTCGAGACCTGAGTTGTGACAGAACAAATCATGGATTTTGGATCGCGATAACTCATCATTGTATGATGCAATAATAATTCATAACTTATTGACTAAAAACCTGTATCTACCAGATATGACACCGTGTGACTTTTTCCTGTTCACCAAGCTAAAATTCGAAAACTCGCTGGCCGCCTTGAAATACCAGAAATCGAGTATAACAAGTGTTTTGAAGAAAAATGTTGGGATTAGAGTGTTGCAGTCGGAGGAGATTACTTTGAGGGGATCAAATAGTTTGTGTTCTATTTATTCAGTGCCCTTCATTTTTTAACATCGGGGTACATTTTATTTTTACTTATAAAAAAGAATGGTTTTATGGAATTTTAATAATGCATAAAGCTATCGATATTGAAATAAATGATGACACATCTGATTTAGAGTGGTTTTAATATACACCTGTTACATCTGTGATTAAATCAATTATTCGTTTCAATCAAAGTTTAACTGTATAGGAATTTCCATTAAGTTATAATGCAAAATAAAACAAACATTTGTTTTATACATTTTAAATCAAACTCGAGGCGTTGAAGTTTTAAAATAGTAATAATAAAATCAATTGTTTAGTGTCCTAAACTTCTATTACGATTGTTACTCGTCAATCACTTAGACCTTTAAAAAACTGATTATACCATTAAATTGC
Organism: Pachyrhynchus sulphureomaculatus; assembly: GCA_019049505.1. Taxonomy (NCBI): domain Eukaryota; kingdom Metazoa; phylum Arthropoda; class Insecta; order Coleoptera; family Curculionidae; genus Pachyrhynchus; species Pachyrhynchus sulphureomaculatus. The sequence continues at coordinate 83,082,091 of CM032453.1, read as the reverse complement.
AAGTATCTCAAATCTTTTTTGACTCCACAACTATTTTTGTTACGTCCTCATATTTTATCACTTTAATTTAAAATAACCGCTCAAGTGCAAGTTGAACTTGCGCAATTAGTGTTCCGTACGTTGATAGCTTTTAAAATAAAAAATGTTGTAACGGAAGTATAAAAATCAGTGACTTCACAAAACACACCCCAAATGAGTTTTCAACAAAGTTTATTTCCAATCTTTACTGAAAATTGATGACCTTGAAAATTCCGTTTTTTTTTATATACCAGATAAATTATTACAGGTAATGCACTCGTGATAATTTTCGTTCAATCTACACCCCCGTGGAGAATATTCCAGAATTTTTTCAAAATTTTTTGATAAGTACTTTTCGAGATAAGGCGGGTGGACAGATTTTTTGCGATTTTTTAAAAATAATACAAAGAAAAGTGCACGCAAGTATTACATTATATATATATATATATATATATATATATATATATATATATATATATATATATATATATATATATATATATATATATATATATATATATTTTACTCGTGTTTTCACAAGCTTTCATTTGACACCACACTCGATTACCTAGTAAAAAAATTTGTTTTTCACTTCTGATTTCACCCCCAAAACTAACCCCTTAAGTCAAAATTTAACTTTCAAAACTACATGGCTCTGATGAGGCCATCTCAATTCCTATATTATTACCAAATTTCAACTTTCTATGACAAATAGTTTCGGAGAAAATCGGGTGTGTGACAGACAGACAGACAGGACACCGAAGCGATCTTATAAGTGTTCCGTACGGAACACTAAAAAAAAAAAAACAATAAATTATAATTATGACTTATTCTTTTAACTAGAATTTATTTTCTCAGTTTGTAAAAACAATTTTAAACATCACGAAAGTAATGTACATCTTTGTATGCTGAACTTTTTTATAATTTGAAATTTAGTTGTTGATTAAAACCGTGGCTAGCCTCTCTAATTTTTAGTTCATCCCCAATTTTGTTGTTAAGAAATTTCTTTAATATTGAAAACCACCATTGCTGTTTGACTGCAGCTACAAATTATATTGAATGCTTGTCATTGTTGACGCTTCAGTTCACCAGGTTAGTTCACTCTACTACGAAAATATAATTTTATAGTATGTAGATTTTTAGTGGTCTCGTTCAATTGTAAATGAAATAGCAAGGAATGTTTTATTCTCTTTAATTGTGTAAATTATAGAAATTTTTGGAATTAAAAATATAATAGTAAATAAAGTTTATGCAGTAAAGTTTATGCTAGAAATGAGAAGTCACATTTCCAGTTGACAATCACTAATTGATCATATAGTGAAAATAAAACAAAGTAATTTTATTATAAATACTTCATATATTTAATTTTTTTGAATTAACAAACTATCTACATTTGTAAATAAATTTTAAATTGCCTGCGTCTTAACAGTATTTACCCAATTAAAGGAATATGGTAAAAACTCGACGTGCAATTTAAAAAAAAAAACTATATGCCCTTTCGGTAATCGTTATTTAGATAAAAAGTAACAATACTTTCCGGTCATGACGTGTACAAAATTTTTTGTGCATTGTATCAACACTCCTATAAATTATTATATAAATATGATTAATAAGAATAATAATAAAATATTTATTTGTGAAAATTCGTTTGGACATAAATTTAGAGTACAATGGCGGTAAATCAATTTTAGCTTCATTTTCTTGACTAACGGAAATATGCCGTGTTCAAACACAAAAGGTTCTTAAATATAGCTGACAGTAACTAAATAAAAATTCCATTAACGTCAATTATGAACCACAGGTTAACACAGCTGTATGTGTTAATCTGTTCCTGGAGTTAGTACTAAGGGAAAATAAACTAATGACCAGGTCTGAACACCGAAGCAATGTTTAAATGTCTGGGGAGTATTCGAGATGTGGGTGTATCGACGGTTGCTGAAAATCAGTTGGATGGACAGAATTAGTAATAGCTTTCTCATTCGCATGGACAAGGACTTGGGAGGTGGTCACGACCATCAAGCGACGAAATTTAGAATATTGTGGCCACATTATGAGAACCAGAAAAATACGAAATCTTGCCCTTAATTATATGGGGAAAGATTTCAGGCAGATGTAGTCCAGGGAGGAGAACAATCGTGGTTGAAAAATTTGAGGCAGTGGTACGGAAAGTTTACGGTTCAACTTTTCCGAGCGGCTGTCAATAAAACAATTACCATCAACATGATAACCAACGATCGTTGAACGGTCATGGTACTCGAAGAAGGAAGACCAGGTCTTGACCACTGATGATAATTTAAATGAGAATAAATGATGTCATATTGTGTTTTGATCAAGATTTCGGTATCTTGACGCATTAACAAGACGGTTTTGAACATTCAAATGATTTACAGGCTGATAACATATTTGTAGTCACTCATTTCAAATAAGTTATATTTAAAAGGGCCAGATTGATTAAAAAATTTTTCTTAATTTGTGTATCATCTTTAATTAATTTCAGATTTCACACCTTGTTAGAGATCTTTAAAGATTTCTGAAAAAGCTTATTTTCTAGTTAAAAAATTGATAATTTTCTCGATGAATGCTTTTGTAATCTTTGAAAAAACTTGGGTATCTACACGATATTCTAAGATATACTGCACATCATTTTGTATTTCCTTTTTGTTTTTAAGAAATAATACTAATGTATGGCCTCTTTGGATATGAAAGATGTGCCAAACAAAATAAAAATATTTTAACAAAGGTGGATATACGCGCGGTCAAAATTATTGTATAGGCAATTCACAGTCTGAACTCATATTTAGGGATTTTAATGGAATTTGGTATTTTCGTACATAATTAATTGGGAAAAGGCTGTAACCTTAAAAAAAATGTGATAGAACATCCTCCTTAAAAGCTAAAATAAAATAATATTTTACATAAATTTTTCTATATGTATATAAAACAACCAAGAATATAATATATATTTTTGCTTAAAAAATGTTTGGCATTAAGTGCGTGAAAATTTACACACACGATCTATCTGGCAGTTATACAATTAGGTACTATGAATTGTAATGAAAAGTAATTTTAGGTATAACGTAGAGGATTTTTGATCAATGAAATACGGAAAACGCTCCCTTTTGTCATCATTATAAATAAATCTTTAATAAAAACAGCGCCAATCGGTACCAAAACACCACCAATGTTATAAAAATGAAGTAATAAATTTAAACAGTGCGGGGGAGTTTGGTGCTGAACAATATCAAAGGAAACCATTTTCTATACTTCAGCAATCATAATGCTTTGTATAAATAACACTTTATTCAGGTTAAAAAAAATCTTTGTGTCTATGTATCACAGTGTTACAAAAAGGTTTGATGAAAAATACAATTTATGTTACTGGGTACCGCCAACATGATACTGACTAAACTTGAACATGCCCCTGTAATTTTCCATCTACTATGGAACAGAGTACGGCAAGCATTATAATTAAATATATTAAAACATATACTACTTTTGTGAAAACAAGAAGAATAAAATACTTTTACACAATTTTAACAAAGGTACAATGCGCATTAGACCACTGGAAAACCGGGAAAATTCCAGGTTAGCCTTTGGATCAAATGAGCCAGTATACCTCGGACACAAATAATTGAATTTTAATACTCATATATCTCAAAATATCTAACCATAATAACAAAACCGAGTTGGCATATCTACTTCACGGTTCGTTTAGTATCAAATTTTATGACAGTAGAGAAGTAAAAATGAAAGTTAAATGGCCATCGTCTTTATACTTTCAGGATTTTTAATATGTATGTTAGTGGGCTTCCAAAGAACTTGATTTAATAATATCTGTACACACAAACATTCTGTTTGTAATTTAGCAAAGCTATATTTGAAAAACCTGAAAAATCATAAACAAGATAAAAAACTTACTAAATCCAATTTCGACTACAAGTACTAATTAAGTATTCTGTGTATTAAAATTTGTAGTACATAAGTAGCAATAATTGTAACAATTATATTTTGTCACTTTGTATTGAATAAAAGTTGAAAATTCCAACCATTATACAGGAATTTTAATACCGTAGTATGGATATAATTTTGGTTTTATATCGTGAAAACTAGCTAATACAGGTTTTAAGAAAAAAGAAAGAACTCGTTATTGCAGTAAAAGTGGAAGTACAGACATTTTCCTTAAGTTTCTCGTAGAAAATATAATTCTCTTTTTTGTTAACTATAAATATAACCATGAGGGAAATAATTAACTATTGGGCGATTGCAAAAGTTCGTGCCAGATTTTCATAGGTGGCAGAAGCATGCACTTTTGACTGTGCTTTTATAATCGTATTTTTAACTAATAGTTATCTAAATGCATCGTGAGTTAACATAACCTTTAAAAAAAAGTTTATTTAAATTAATTTGTGTTCAAGGTTAATATTCAAAATGGAACATGAAAGTTACATTTTACATTTTTTCGTAAAAAATATTCAATACGTTAATTGGATGGTGCTCCTGCTCTTAAGACAGTTAAAAGTCATGGCGATAAACTTGTAAGTGGATAATAATTCACGGATTACATGTTCCACTTTTTACATTTAATTTTTATTCGAAACTCGATATACGTTTTTGACAGAACAGAACAAACTGAACCTTGTTTCCAACGCCATTTTTTCGCCTACAAAACGAAGCTTCCTTGGATCAAGTTATAACTGGAGATGAAAAATGGGGTTATGTATAACATAATAAGAAAAACATGCTGAAAGCATGGAAGTGAAAGAGCAGAATCTATGGCAAAGGCTGAATTGCATCCAATAAAAGTGTTGTTATGTGTCTGGTGTGTTTGCAGAGAAATGATGTTTTATGAGCTTCTTCCACGTGGCCAAATAATAACTACGGAGAAGTATTGTGAGCAACTCGCCCAACTCAGTGTTAAAATCCAAGCAAAACATCCGTGACAACGCTAGACCTCATGTCGCTAAACAGACACTGCAAAATCGTAGGTAGTTAAAATGGGAAATCCTCCAGCACCCGCCGTATTCCCTTGACCTTGCCCCTTTTTGTTCTCTGCGAAATAATTTTAATGGCAAAAAATTTGATATTCTATGGAAGAACTCAAAAAACTATCTTACGACTTTTCTTTTAAGAGAAACCACGCAGTTTCTACACGCCGGTGTGCCCCAAGGCTCCATACTATCTCCTACTCTCTTTCTCATTTACGTTAACGATCTGCTGGAAAAGACCGGAAACCCAATCTACAGCTTTGCAGATGACAGTACGCTTATCTCTTCATTCACTTTGAACGCTCGGACATCGGCTACTCACGAATATCCGTAGACAGCGGGAAGTTCGTTCAACTTAACAAAGACCTGGGAGAAATTCTATCTTGGGGGTGACAGTCACCTAGAGGAATTTAACGCTACAAAAACCCAGGCATATTTATGGCGGGGCACTCCATTCCTCTAACATCGTCACTCAATTTTTTGGGCGTTAATTTGAGGCAAATATGTCCTGGCATGAACATGTCGCAGGGATAGCAAGGAGAGCTTCTCAAAAGTTGGGAATATTATTTCGAACCAGAAAGCTTTATACTCCAAACAACTGTTAATTCTTTACAAAGCTTAAATTCGACCAACTATGGAATACTGCTCCCATGTTTGGAGCTCCGCTCCCAAACATACATTGCATTTGTTGGATTCTATTCAGAGAAGAGCTGTTCGTCTGATTGGTGACCCGGAACTGACCGGCGGCCTTGATTCTGGAACATCGGATAATGGTCGGCGACTTGAGCCTATTCTACAGGTATTTTCATGGAAAGTATTCCTCCCAGAGCGGTGCATGTTAGGAATACACTTGACATCCGTATGAGGTTCAGCTTGTTACTCCTCGTACAACGCTTTTCAAGCAGTCTTTTATGTGGAGAACATCATCCCTTTGGAATAATTTGCCTAGGACCGTGTTTCCCACCGAGTACAATTTACAGCGATTCAAGAACAACATGAATCGCTTTTTCTGCACACGTGTCCCTCCTGTAGCGTTTTAGGGACTTTCCGGCAGCACGTGTGCTAGACCCATAAAAAAAAAGGAATTCAAAAATTTGTAAAACGATGCGAGACATAGACATTATACAGGCTACATCGTCAGCCTTTTCTAGTTCGATCGGCCCCAACAACATTGAGTGACATCCTGTCTAGCTAAATGCACTTAAAGAAATAACTTGGGGGATCGAACCCGGGACCACTTACAAGTTAAGCACTATCATCTCTGTTGGGTTAACTTAATCATCAGTTAATAATAGACCATCCTATTTTAGTAGATGAAAGATCTGTTATCCATACAGATTATCTATTTTTAGATATAAAAAACTTCTAATTAATATATCGTAGAGAATCTAGAATAATATTGAAATTTTTGTAAAATATTCTAAACAGTTATACCACAGTAAACATAAAATACAGTAGCGACTCTCAAGATAATTTTTCGGTCCTGTTTTTTAGTACGCATGCGTCTCCTATCATACCAACATGCCTGCCAGCGGGGTCGCGGGTTGTGTTTACATTTGGATTTCAAGGAGAATCTTTTTATATACGTACTTCGAAATTCATTATTAATAATTTTCCAATAAGTAAGTGACACGTTCGACGTTATAATTGAAAATAATTCTAAAAAAACCGGTCAAGTGCAAGTTGAACTCGCGCAATTAGTGTTCCGTACGTTGATTGCTTCTAAAAAAAAAATTGTAATGGAGGTATAAAATGATCAGTGCCTTCCGAAAATAAACCCCAAATAAGTTTTCAACATAGTTTGTTTTCGATCTTTAATGAAAACTGATGACCTTGAAATTTTTGTTTTTTATTTACCAGATTAAATTATTAAAGGTAATGTACTCGTTCAATCTACACTCCGTGGAGAATATTCCCGAATTTTTTAAAAAATTTTTGTACAGTACTTTTCGAGATAAAGGGGGAAGACGGCGATTTTTTAAAAATAATACAAAGAAATGTGCGCGCAAGTATTACATTTTATATATATATATATATATATATATATATATATATATATATATATATATATATATATATATATATATATATATATATATATATATGTTTGAACTCGTTGTTTTTACAAGCTTTCATTTGATTTATTTTTTCACGCTTCCCATTTCACCCCCTAAAACTAACCCCATAAGTTAAAATTTAACTTTCAAAACTACACGGTTCTGATGAGGCGATCAATTCCTATATTAGTACCAAATTTCAACTTTCTATGTCAAATAGTTTCGGAAAAATCGGGTGACAGACGGACAGACACCGAAGTGATCTTATAAGTGTTCCGTACGAATACTAAAAAGATGTCAAGAGGAAGTTTTTGGTGTGTGGTTAATGCTTGTAAAAATATATGTGGTATCTCCAAAAGAGTTAGTTTTTTTAGATTTTTCCAAAGATCCTAAAAGGTAATTTATTCATAATTCTTTATTTCTATTCTGCAATATATCATATAAAGATTATGATAATTGTGTTTTCATATTAGAGATACATTTTATTTGTAAAACAGTTGATGTTTTATTATTGTTAAGTATTGGTTTATGTTATTTTACTTACTTCTGCTTTCAAAATTCATGAGGAAGTGGTAAAGCGAGATTCTCAATTTTATAGCCACTTTAGAGCTTATAATTCTAGTGCTTTTGGGAGTCTTTATATACTTCATGATGATTTTATTATTTACATTAAGAAATCGAAAATATTAAAGAGCTAATTTTATCACGATATGTAATTGCTAACATATTGACTTATTTAGTAGAAAGGAGAATTCACGCATCTTTATCCTAATTTTTCGAAATCTTTCATACTAAAATTGTTTGCTAGATTTAAGTTATATTATCTGCTAAAATTCGCTAACCAAACTTTTCAAAACTCAATCTGGGCATGCAAAAATAGTAATTCTCCATCACGAATGAATTTGAATAAATCAGTGCATGGATTTAATTTTTTTTTATATATAAGTAGCATATAGGCGCAACAAGTCATTAGTTGTATGAAAATTATTATATTAGATTTAACTAATGATAAAATGAGCAAATGTGTTCACTTCATTTTTAAGTTCAGAAGAAAGACGATTTTATCTTAAAATGATAATTATAATTATTTTCAATCTCTTCAGATTACTGGGATTCGCTGAAATAGAAGCAATATATTCTCAAAATGAACATTTTTTCTCCCCGGACAATATCCCTAATAGCTGAGAAAAATAAATTCAACAATGAAATATTTAAATGAATAACGTGCAAAAAGCTTTGAACCAAATGTATTTTTTCCTTGTATTTTTTGCCTTTTTCCCTGTTTTTTTTTTGTATATCTGTTTTAATAAGAACTTGAGATAAAAAACTGTTTCCATAAAAAACTTTTATTTTTTTCTTCTTTTCCATCAGCAAAATTTATTTTTATTCTACAGAATTTGCATATTTCAAACACTCGCAGGCATCATACCAGCAATATGGCGACAGGTCATGTGATCATTACAAACTCAAACTCCCTGAGGTCAAAGATGTCGAGTCGGTCGCTACTGTGTTTTATGTTTACTGTGGTTATACTTTACCTTTAACTGCTGTTTTTTCATTATCACTAAATAAATTAATTATAAATGTCAATTCCTTAATACATAGTTGTGCAATTATCTATATTTGCCTGTTTTATAGGAAATACACAAGAGATGAAATAATATATTTATATCAGATTAACAAAACTTTTTCATACGCTAAGTTGCACTCATTTAATCGCATTGCTTTTGGAATATACATATTTTTTTACCTGTACATCTACAAATTAATCATTCGTTGTTTTGATAAAATTGTACATATGAATGTATTTTCATTGTTTTACGGGTATGCAGAAGTACTGACAATCACTTAGAAACGGTAAAAAATTGTTAAGCCGTCTTAAGATAGTTATAATGACTATAGCCAGTATATTGCATTTTTACCTACAAAAGTAAAAATGCACATACCTATATACCATTTTTATGTATCTGTGTCACAAAAGTGCTCCCCCAAAAGTTCCTTTACAATTTTAAATTATTAGTGTTGTGTATTAAAAAAAAGCCACAAATATTTAGCAGTTTGCTATGGATGTAATACAATATTATTATTTGTAGCTGTCAAACAGAAGTGTCTAAAAAAAAATATACTAATAGTAAAATAAAGTAACTTTATAAATTCTGCAAAAATGCATCCTAAACCACGAAAAACTATGCTGTGAAATCGTACATAAATAAAATTATTAGGTAGATAATCACTAATACAGCAATTTTAACGAGTTCCTTATTTTCATTAATAACAGAGGCCGACAAAATTTGACCAAACCTTTTACCCAGAATATACTTTTCCGAAGGTTTTTGACGCGTTGAATTCGAATCCGATGTCAGAATTTCTCTGATGGTTCCGGTTTTCGAGATATTCTAACCTAAAAGTGCGAAAACCTCGGTTTTTCGACATATTTGAGGTTATGTTACATCAAAAGGTAATTTTTTTTATCAAACCTTTATTGGGACCCGAAAGAACTACTTTTCCTCTTCAAAAAGCATTTATATTTGTCCGGATATCTTTTTCATCTTTGAGAAATCGTATGATCTTTGAGAAATCGTATGTTGAAATTAAGTATTTCGACTTATTTCTCGATTTTTGAAAAATGAAAGGCATCGAATAAATACTATTCTCCGACGCATTAACTTTTGTAACGATTGTTCATTTATGATGAAGGATGTTTTAAATTAGACTTATTTAATAATTTAATAAACAAATAGAAAAGTTAATACGTCGAAGAATTGTATTTATTCGATGCCTTTCATTTTCCAAAAATCGTGAAATAAGTCTAACTACTTAAATTCAACATACGATTTTTCAAAGATAAAAAAGATATCCAGACAAATCCAAATGCGTTTTGAAGAGGAAGAGTAGTTCTTTCGGATCCCATTAATGGTTTCATAAAAAAACCTTTCGATTTAACATAACCTCAAATATCTCGAAAAACTGTGATTTTGGAATTTTTAGGTTAGAATATCTCAAAAACCAGAGCCATCAGAGAAATTCGGACTTCGAATTCGAATTTAGCGCGTCAAAAACCTTCGGAAAAGTATATTCTGGGTTCTGAGTAAAAAATTTGTCGACCTGTGTAATTTTTTCGATTAAGACTTTATATTTTTTTTCTAATATTAGCTCCTTGACTCACGAACTGTCACGGACAAAAGTGAGTCAAATTACTGGTCAAGTGATATAAAATACCACTGCCCTCCTGGCGGTACAGAAATTGACTACACGACCATGATCTGTCAAAGCTGCTGTAAAAGGCCAGCGGAAGAGCATATAATTAGTGATTAGGCTCACTTTTAACCATCCTTACTAATCAAGGAACTTATTTATATTTGACAAAGCAAATATCATGCCATGATTAAATTAGATGGAATTAACTCTTAAAGAATAAAAACTCTCCATCACTCTCTGATTTCCAAATAAATAAATCTGCCTTTTATTATGCTTCTTTTAAATAAAAATTATGATGTAACTCTTAGACAAAGCATGCCAATATCAAAGTAAACTGAAAAAAAAAATGGTAGCAAAAACCCCGGATAATTTACCAAATTTAGGTTTAGGGCTAGTTTGATGGTTATATCAAATAGGGTATGTACATGAAGGTGCGGTTTTGACAAGCTCTAACAATTATCGTTTTCCCTGATTTATATATACATTTTTTTAGTTTTGACTTGGGAAGTTTTGCCATACAGCCAATATTTATACATGTCGAAGAGCTGAGCTTCTTTTTGCAATTATTATTGGACAGAATTACCCGTTGTGAGAAAAATTTTATGCACAAGATAATTAAAGTAATTACAATACCCATCAGACTCTCGTTCTAGTTTTTTTTTCTCAACCGATCGCAATCCATTACTAGTACCCAAGAGACATTTGTTGACGTTTGTAAATATTTAATTGTTTCGTTTGCGAATTGGCGCCAAATTAAATTCTAGTAGTAAGTCATCAAAAGTCCCTGCGAAAGACAACCAAAAAGAAGACCCTCCTTTTGACAGAGTAGATCATTAAAAATGGGCTCCAGTGATACAACGTTATGCAGATTAATGAGACAATACAGGGACTGTAGTAACCTAGAAAAAAACAAAAAAAAAGGCCACAAACTAAAGCAATCAACGCCTGAAAACTGTTCACACAAGTCTACGCTAAATCGGGATCCAACATTAACACTGCGAGATTTAGCAAACAAAATAATCAAATTTATTTCCATTTCTGCTTGAAGAAAATCCTAATCCCATGGACCAATAAACACTTCAAAAAAATGACTTAATATTTTGGCATAATAAAGCTAGTTGTCACTACAAGAAACACTTATTTCGAAAAGCGTAACGTGGATTTTGTGCGCACTCAGAAAAATGCTGTTAAAATCTCACACGAGCATCCTGGTGGGCAGTTTTGGATAATTTGTAAAATGGCAAGGAGTTGCAATTCAAGAAGAAATGGCGAAAAATCAGGTAACAAGTTTGAAGAAAAAATGGACTGAACCTAATGAGGTCTACAACAAAAAGTTCTAACTGTTGGTCGCTGCGGCCTCATTGCTCTTTTTCTTAAAACACTTACTATTAAGGATAATCAGTTAATTGTGTACTGAACTGTGATGCTTAGTAGTAAAGTTGTATAAGGATATATGGCTGCGTCTTAACTTTTTTAGATATCATTTATTAGTAAAAAATGAATGGACTTTAAAATTCGACAAGCAACTTTTTCAAAATTGTAGATTTAATTACAATATTCATTTAAAATATGTTTCCTCTATTTACTTTGATGTTGATTACTTACTGAAATGCCAGTATAAATTTCATTAAATTTACAATTACCTACATTCATACAACATTTGGTAGATTGTTTCTTGAGGCTATGACAAAGTTTGGTTTATATTAATGCTAAACCAAATGAAAAAATAATTAAATAAATTATCCCCATATCAAAGAATATTAAAAAAATAATCCTTAAAATAAATGACCAAAAATCTTGCTTGTTTGTTAAAACTTTGAGGTTAGCAGCTCTCATTAGTTAAAAGTTGCAACTTAAAAGTTTTAGGCAATGAAAATGAATTTTAATTTGCTATTTTTTTAAATTTATTTTTAGCTATATTTTTAAAATATTATTTATACATATATATATATATATATATATATATATATATATATATATATATATATATATATATATATATATATATATATATATATATATATATATATATATATATATATATATATATATATATATAGGGGTGGAAGTCACTACATATATTGAAACTGATACCGCCTTGTAGCAAGACCGATTACAACAAATTCACCTTAAATAGCGAATCTCAATAAAAAAAAAATAAAAAATCGCTCCTAAAGAAATAATGAAATGAAGATATTGTTTTCGCTCCGCCACTGGTAAACGAAACAACCAAACAATATGGGCGATTATTAACAAGAATATGACATTTACAATGTTGGTGAACTTTAACTCAGCGCAGGCGCATTATATGAACAGCAATAGCGCGCCCGTACTAGTTCGTAAAATAGCGGCCTTTCAGGTGGTTTATCGATAAAATCCAGTTTTGATCTTTTAATTTTTTAAAAATGTTCGAATTTGAAAAAGTATTGAATGTGCTTCTATATGACCCCACGAGTCACCCATATATGCAGTGATTTCCGTAACTCCCTATATATACATATATATATATATATATATATATATATATATATATATATATATATATATATATATATTATAAATATTATATATATATATATATATATATATATATATATATATATATATATATATATATATATATTCATATATTTCACTAGCTAGTAATTTCTCTTTGGTATAATCTCATACAGAATAATGTTTTGTATCTCTTGCAAAAATTAACATTAATAAATAAAGGCAGTTATCTTTAAAAGTTAAAACTGATTCGTCTTCTGCATTATAATTTTAATATTCTTAAATATTTTTTTTCGCAAATTACATTAATATTAGATGACAACAAATTGTTTTGCCAACTTAACAAATAAAAAATTACTAAAGAGTGAGTTACATTAAAACTTCAGCAACCAGTACGCATACATATAATGTCTCGATTGTCGTTTTGTTACGTATTAAAAAGTAAAATTTGAGAAAGAAGTTGGATTTTACAGAGGAAAGTTTACATCACATAGTTAGTATGGTTTATTCTAGTAAGGGCGGTAAATTCTTCTAATAGTCTTTGGACATTAATGCAACTAGTAGCACACGCAATTCTAAGTGTAAGATTTTACCCACTCCATATATACCTAAATAATACGTTACTATAGTAAAATTAAACGTATGATCATTGCATACCAGCTAATTCACATCGTCATCGTATGCAGATAAGTACCTAAAAAGTTGGGCGTACGATTATTTGATTCGAGTTGCATTATGTTCGAAGACCTTAACTTATTTTAAAGTACACTATACACTTCGCATAGACTAACATTCTAATGTGTGTATATTAGCTAAACGCGGATATATTTACTATTTTTATTAATATTAAGGCACGGCAACAAAAACTATACTATATGTAATTCTTTGGTATTCCTTTTGTATTTAAATTTCCACACACTTAATCTACTAAAAAAATACTAACAATAGGTGTTTATTGAGCACCATGTCTATGTAAATCGTACTGGAAACTAATGCACACAACTAAAATATCTGGGATATTTATGATCATTTTTAATCTAGAAGGGCAACAACAAATTTAACAAAAAACCTAAATAGATTTTAACATTTCATTTCCATTGAGGATCAATAAAACAACACATCCCCGAAATATAAATAATAAATCTTTGGCCACTACTTTTAAATGATTTGCATATAAAGTTCGGAAAATTAGACTCACTCAGTGATGTATTCTATATTTCCCTGCATTAAAGTATCCCGTTTATTCCTTTCATGAGTTTTTTTTTTTTAATTCGTAAAATATCGAGTTCGTGTTGAGCTTCTGATTTGGAATACACTGTATTAGTAACCATATGTTTTATAAAGGATTTTTAAATTATGTAAAATAACTAACTGAAACTTTACTCTGTAATATTTTTTTACAGTCTCTGAATTAACAATAGTTGTTCCGGTAAAACGCATACAGCTATTTACTCTTAGCTTCAGTAGCGGCTAAAGGAAATTATCGTCTTTAATCATATTTTAAGTTTGTGCACATTAGTAATATCGAATAAAGCTAGTAATACCATAATTTTTGGGCTATGGACTACAGATGCATGTAAAAAAATTAAATTTAGCAAACTGTCCCTGAAAAACCAAAACTTAAAAATTATTACTATAAAATTATATATAATTGTCAACAACTCAAGTTTACTTAGGTAAGAGAGACCCGTCGCCAGGTGTTTTGAGCTCTTATTAAATGTTAGCAGGGCTGCATTTTGGCACACAGGTGGTTTTTTTAGACGTAGAATACGATAAAAAAAAGTTGTGGGTACGCTAAGCCCACAAAATCCAAAATAAAATAAAAAAATTGTTTTTTTCGGTAATATCTCGAAAAATAAAAAGATATCGAAATACTAATAGCACTACGTGAAAGAGCGGAAAATGTTTCGAAAAAAATGGTATATAGATTTTTTTTATTAGCGTGAGAGTTTATTAAAAATTCGGATAGGTAACTCAAAAAGGGTAGCACGCCAAACAGGTAAATTCGAAAGTCTACGCGCAGCGCTCGAAGGTTAATCAATATTACTTGTTTTCAGAGTGTAAAAAAAAATTAAAAGATAACTTTTTGAAGAGGAATTTTTCAGCTTTTCGATGATACTAACAGTTCTTATTTTTTTGCTTTATAATTTGTAAAACTTAAAATGAAATTTTTGTTTGCATGATTATAACGGGCACACAGTAAATTACATATATTTAATAAAATATAGTATTGAAAAAAGAAACCTTGTGTGTATATCATTATTATACCTTAAGTTTCAATATAAGAATAATTAAAAATACGCTGTTTTTTTAAATATTGAGTTTTAAAATATGAAAGTTTGGCTGCTGTAGTGCGTCGCCGCCAATTTTACGTTCAAAACAGGACGAAATGGTAAAAAAAAAGTCGAACGATTTTTTTTTTCTTCTTAGTTACAGTTAAAAGTATACTTGATATTAGAAAATCGTTAAAAACTGAAAAAAGTGTTCATGATAAACGTATTTTTTGCTTATTATGAATCATACAACTTAAAATAAAAAAAATATTTAAAGGTGGGAAATGAAAGATAAAAGTCTAAGCTTTAAGTATAAAGTATTGTATGTTTCATTTAAACATCCAGGTACAAAGAAAACAGTTATTGAAAACATAAAAATTCTAAATTACTCGAAGGAATTTTGAAAATTAAATGAATTACGCCGCCATATTGATTCGCCATTTTGAATTCTTCAAATTTGTCATCGGATTCTTAATCAGCATCCTGAGAAACCTCTTAATAGCCAATTTCAAAATATTTAGCGATATACATAAATGACGTTGGAAGCATGATTCACACTACAACTGAAGGGCTATTTTATTTTAAATAATTTTTTATAATTATTGTAAAACTAAAAAAAAAAGAATGTATATACTTTTTTGTAAAATTTCCCATTCTTCCATGTGGTGCTATTAGTTTTTCGATATCTTTTTTATTTTTTGAGATATTTGCGGAAAACCGAATTTTTCATTTTATTTTCGATTTTGTAGGCTTAGTGTACACTTTAGAGAAGCAAACTTTTTTTTATCGTATTCTCCGTCCAAAAAACTACCCGTATGCCATGTGTTAAGCATTTAATGAGAGCTTTTCATCAAAATTTACCTCTGAAGACTGGGCTATAAAATGTAAGAGTAGTAGATTTAAGACATTTGAGGTAAAGTCTAAAAAAAATGTTTAAATACCATTATAAAGAAAAAAGACTCGATACGATACAAAATAAAATGATTCTATAACCACGTTTGCTTTGCACTCGACCTCTTATTTTATCCATTTGACTTTATTATTTTTCTTAGTTTAGAATTTCTTCATTTTGAACTCTGTTAGGACATGAAGAAACATTTTCAAAAGATATCGAGAATACAATAACACTATCTATGTGTGAATAGGTGTAATTCTTATGGATTTCTCTTACGTCGATTGAATAAGTAATGCGAAACATCTGCATCACTTATTCCATTGACACAGAAGAAATCCAGAAGAATTATACCTATAAGTGGAAGTTTCCTATCAAAATATCTAGTGTCCTTCATTGATTTCTAGAAAGCCCGACTGAATACAGCGTATAAAACTAATTAAGAAAATGGGAATATCATCATCAAATATATTGAAATTATCAAGAATATATTTAAACCAGTCAGCAATAGTATAAGTAAGACAGGAACCAGAGCCTTACCGATGCTTTTAAGAAATAAGAATTAAGAACAAAATGTGCAGATAACATAATTCTCTTGGCAAAGATAGAAGACTTACTGGTAGACTCTGCTAGTCATAAACGCCAAAAAATGGAGATAAATATTAATATAGATAGAATTGACCATATGATAATCCCGAAAACAAAGACAGCCCACAAGAATAAACAAACTAACAATAGGTGATGAGATTCAAATACTTACAGCATTTTAACCTTTACCTGAAATCTGTGTAAGAATTAAAATGGCTAGATCCATATTCTTCAGATTTGGCATTGTTAGATCGAGACATAGCCAACTCACGCCACATATAACGCAGCAGATCCAGGAGTTCGAACTTTTGATTTCATATGCTGGGAATGTAGATAGCCAGATTGACTAATGGGTAAGTACTGATAAGGCTTCGCTGTTAAAGGAAACTGTTTAGAACAATAAAAATAAGCAACAAAAAAGCATATCTGGCTGTTAAAGGTAACTGTGCAAGGAAGGATGGGCGAAAGAAAGGCATTAACAGAAAGCAGAGGTCATAGCTTATAAATATCTGAGGATGAACAAACATGGAAATGGAGGACCTGTTTTGCACTGTAGCAACAAATAACCTTTAAAAAATGGTGTTGAGAGAAAAAGTAATTTGTTATTAAGTATTTAATAACCTCGTCAACCATAATCATATCCATTGCAAAACGAAAACAATCTATAATATTTATAATAATCAAGGGTATAGTATCCCACCTTATTTTTTTATGAATTGAAATTATGTTAAGTGTTGTTTTTTGTTTTGAAGAAACCCAGGTAGCAATAGTTGTGATTGATAGACTCTATTTTACAATAATGATTATTTTTGATTAGACGGCGTAAAGAGTAAATTCAAGTCTCGATCAGTTTTGAATACATTTGCTTCTGTGGTAAAGACTTATTTATTTATATATATATATATATATATATATATATATATATATATATATATATATATATATATATATATATTTATATTTGCTATAAATTTATTTTCTCTTTAGAAGTTGACAATTATTTTTATCTTTTTGTTCAAAATATATCACTCACTAACGGAATATATACACCTAAAACTAAACAACAAAAGATAAACTCAAAATATAAATATCTCACTCCTTTAAATTATCTTTGTAACTTGATTATCATAACTTAATTAGCATATAAAATGGTGACCAAATAAAGAGTTGCTTTGAATAAATGTTTTTTACATAGCATCATTTATCTACCAGAGTCCAATCAAAAAGGGCATGCTTTTAAAAAAAATGTAGGCTATAGCGAAGTCAAAATATGATGTAAGATTGCGTACGTATCTGTCAATTTTTTCAACTAAAAAAGAAGAAATTATTGAAAAAGACTGCGTCGCCTGATTAAATTTAGAGAACAAAATAAGACAGCAGCTCTCGAAGTTGCACTCAAACTTGTTGATATTGTACATAGCTACAAGCTGCGATTTATGTCATCACAATTTACAAAAGTCAAAAAGTTAAATATCTTATGTGTAACTTCTTCCAGTTTGCTTTACATATTGAGGTCATTGCTCTTATTAAAAAATTATATTTTTCTTCCGCGCCGCAAGCTTTAGAAGCTGATAAACACCTTACCTATTGAAATATTTTTCTGATACCTTAGGAATCGTGGTTCTTGAGATTAGCCTGTGACAAATTAGAATAACTTTCAGGCGTTTCGTCTACGATTGTACAAGGCATCTTCAGGGGACTTTATTCTTCGAAATCATGACACTGAATGTGAAAAATTCAGTGTTCTAATGTTGAAGAGTTGCAAAAATTTTACAGCGTGCAATCGTAGGCTAAATATCCAAAAATACTCCAATTTGATACGGTTTAATCCCCAGAACACGATTTTTCATCTAGCCAGAACCATAAAAGCTTCTGTGTCATGCTGATACCTATGCATAGATACACGAGGGGAGACCCAAAAGTCACGAGAATTTTTTAAAAAAATGTTTTATTAAATTTTTCTATAAACTATTAGTCTCCTTAAAAATACTCTCCATTGGAGCTAATACACTTATCTTTTATTCCATTGTTCAAAGCATTTTTTAAATTCATCTAATCCAATGTCTTTCAGAGCCTGCGTCGTTTTTTGTTTCACTTCTTCTATGTCAGCAAAACGTCCGCCTGGGAAACAAAAAAAAAGTCGCATGGGGCCAAATTCGGTGAGTAAGGTGGGTGGGGGCAAGCATGTAGTTTTTGGTCAAAAATTGGCGCACAGCGAGAGCCGTGTGGGCTGGTGCCTTATCGTGATGGAAGAACCAATCGCCCGACGGCCACAAATAAGAGGGACGTTTCCTTCGCATCTTTTGGAGAAAATATCTTCGAAAATTAATTCCCGAAATTTGCTGACATTTTCGTCAGTTCGAGAACTTAAAGGAGGACCGGAGCGTGAGTGGTCTTTAATCGACATTTCACCTTTCTTGAAGCGGTTAAACCAATCGCGTTTTACTCATAGCATCCTCTTTGTAGGCAGTTTTTAACATAACAGTTTCTGCGGCACTTTTTTCAAGTAGAAAACAAAATATTTCAGCCGCGCGTTGTTTTCTTGAATCGGCTATCTTAAAAAACGACGAGTACACAAAACAACTTTCACAAAAAAAAATTCAGGAGCCTCTCACAACCTTCTATACCGATACCGCTTGGCAGACTAACTTCGGAGGAGTGTAACTACCTCACTCTAGCGGAAGAACCGTGTACTACAAGTACCAAGTTAACTACAACACAATACCCGTTACTTTTGGGCCCCCTCATATAAGTAGCTGTTAAAATAAAAGGTAGAAGTAGTCCCCAAATATTATTTCTAACCAATGCAATAATGTAATAGCAACTTGGAAAACAATTTACACGTTTTTTAAAAATTTTTGTTTTTATTTATTTTTTTTTTTATAATTTTACGACTCGTTAATTACACAGACCAACATTTTTCAAACACTGAGACCAGACTATATTTTTTCGAAAGTTGTTGGTACACT
This sequence comes from Pachyrhynchus sulphureomaculatus, assembly GCA_019049505.1. Lineage (NCBI taxonomy): Eukaryota > Metazoa > Arthropoda > Insecta > Coleoptera > Curculionidae > Pachyrhynchus > Pachyrhynchus sulphureomaculatus. The sequence goes on along the minus strand of CM032453.1, from coordinate 83,062,615 downwards.
GAATCCAAATTCGACCTTAAAACTGCTCCATCATATCAGGTTTTCCTGATGTGATGGAGCTGATATCCTAACCTAAAAATGCAAACACACGGTTTTTCTCTGTATTTGGGATTATATTACACCGCGAATTAATTTTTCTCCACATCATGCAGCATCTGGAAGTACTACTCTTCCTCTTTAAAATGCATATTGAATTTTTCAAATATTTTATTTTTTCTCGAACAAATCGTCAATTGAAATTAAATAGTTTGGCGTTATTGTTGCGACCATACCAAAAAAAAGTTGATCCGGCGGGCGAGAATAGTGTAATTATGTGATTTTTGAGACGCTGAATCCGAATTCGTTGTTGGTTTAACCCCATCAAGTTTATCCCTAACCTTAAAAAATTCAAAATGGCGAATCCGATATCACGGGTCGGAATTCTGAAGTCTAAATTATTATCAAGAAAAATTTTTCGAAAAAAGTGTATTTTTGCTAGAGAAACATAACGTTGTCATAAAAAATATGGGTTCTCATTTAAAAAATCAAGGTTGACCTTGAAATGACTTTCAAAATGGTCCTCCAAGATTATCACAATTATGTTAGTTTATTGCCTCTTTACGCTCTTCAACTTTTGTCTGACACTTTTTTTTATTAAAAGTTGACATAAAAAATTAAGAAGTCTGGTACATTAAAATGGGCCACCATGTAGTATAAAAAATAAACAACAAACAAAACTAGAAAGATTTCTCTGGGAAGAAATAAGATATCTGAAAAATTCAAAATGCATTTTGAAGGGAAGAGTTTTGTGGAGAAAAATAATTCACGGTGTACTATAATCCCGAATATAGCGAAAACCGTGCTTTTTGTACTTTTAGGTTGGGATATCTGGAAAACCTGATGTGATGGAGCAATTTTGAAGTCGGATTCAGATTGAGCGCACCAAAAACCTTGGTCTGGTCTCAGGGTCTGGAGTTTCGTCCAATTTTGTCGGCCTGTGTTATTTTTTGTTAATTATAAAATATGACAGTACGAATTTAATTAGTCCGTTCTTCAAATTAAACAAAAAAAAAATGAAGGTATCGTTTGGCAATTATAAATGAAGGTTGATATGTTAATGTTAATGCGAGATATTAGAAGACTGACGAACGAAACCTCTATCTACAATTAGAAGCTTTATGTAGGTGTGGCAGCTTATTTTTTCAATAATTACCAGAATCGATATTAAAAAAACCTCGTCCCTTGCGTGAGGATTTGGTTAACGAATCTGGAATCTGAAAACATATCAAACTCAATACAGCTATTAGCATTTGAAAATAATAGCGTATTCTTCTATATTATTTAGAGTTACATTATTGGGTGTCACAGTCAGTCAGTGTATCTTTATTGTTAATTTCATTGAATACAACTGTAATAGTTGATCAAATATTTTATTTCATTTGTCCTAGTAAGTCACCCGCTATGAATAATTCAAAATAAAACGAACAGCAAAATATATGGAAATCTAAGGAAAGCATACCTTAGGAGTAACTAAAAAGAATAGTGTATACTTTTATGATATAGACAATAGGAAAAGAGCTGAAAGGTAGGTTGAAAGCATCTACTTCAAATTTTAATACGTTTTTCCCTAATAAAAAAATGAAAATTTTCTTTTAATGAGCATCATCAATTTGTTTTTGTTTAACCATTATAAACTACTAAAACGGGACAATAATATAATATGTTGAAATGAAAATGTCCAATGTTAGCTATTTCAGGTGAATGTTAGTTAAAATTGTAATTTTTATATCAATATGTCGTCAAATAGCGAGAGCATTTTTCAACCTTACAATTATTTACCGGTTTTGTAACTGATTTGATCAGCATTAAACGATAATTTTGAATTATTAGAGGTTATTTTTTCTTAGCGTAGAAGAATTTTATATGGTTATTTATTCAATATTTAGGCCATTCGTTTTTATAAAAAAAATTTTTAGAAATCAATAATCAGCCCAATTAAACTTACTTCTTATATACATATAAAGAAAACATAGTTTTTATTTATATTTATAATATGTCAACCGAACTTGAAAATGAATTTCCACACAGCCATGATTTAAATTTATACAAAATATTAGTTTTAGAAACACTTTCAAGTTTGAAAATCAACACAGGCTAAAAAAAATTAAGGCTATGAAATCAATTTCACTGAAATTCCAACTTTAAAAGCCAGTAGACCAGAAATATGTAGTTATGGCTACAGAAAGGCAAACACGTAAAACAAAACAACGCCGCAAAAAGAAGCCGGCTGGCTACCGCGGACAGTTAAAATGTGCCTCGTTAAGTTTTTCAGAGATGCCGTGCTAGTAGAAGTTGAATTATATATAACAATGCGAGGAATTCCTGAGAAACTCGACGAAGTACATAGTAATGATCCAGCAGTAGCCAGCCGGCTTCGCTTTATGACGACGATTTGTTCCAAATGTTTGTCTTTCTGTAGCGATAGCTACATTTTCTGTGCCAGTAGCTTCGGTGCCTTACCGGTTCTGATTTTTTACATTAACCGGTTTATTCTCTAGTGAATCGCACCACAAATGGATCGGTAGTCTTAGAAAAATAATCAGTTTTATTGAATAAGATATAAAAATTTGAGAAATGCTCTTTACCTCAAAAATCCAATAAGTTTCCTAACATGTTCTAGATAAAAGTGTGAATATGTAAATTTTGGACCTGTTTTACCCTGTCGGGGTTAGATTAATATTTTTTATTCAAAGCAACCCTACTTAAAATTAATAAAACTTATTGCTAAAAAAAGTAAAAGTGAAGTTTCATTTATATACTTAATCACCAAAAAAAAAACAATATAGCTATAAAAAACCGACTAGTAACAATCAGTGATGATCGACGTTCGGAGACTCATGCGCTCTCCATATCCATCCTAAAGCTTTGTTTACGTTAAGGAGGACCCACGGGAAGAGTCCCGCACCCTTTATTACTCTACCACACATAAATTTAATGTAATCGGTAAGTTGTATTAAGGAAAATATTTTGACAGTTTTATGCTAAGTAACATTGAACTAAAATCGGAATTAAATTAATAATTCTGTAAGTTATTGCCTAATTGATGTTCCATTAATTTACTTCCTTAACCAATGGCGACAAGAATGAGAGGAACCACGTGGTGTTTCATTATAATATTTGACTACGGTTACGTCATTATTAACACTTGGTTAATAAGGTAAGTTAACGGAACACCAACATATCAGAGGGAAGTCAAATTATATTTGTTTTGAATGTATTTTAAACTATGCAGAATGGTGTCAGAAAGTTAATAGTTTGAGCACTAACACTTTAATTAGGTTTATTGTAAGTAATTCCCAATAATAAAAAAACTGGCCAATTGCAAGTCGGACTTGCGCAATTAGTGTTCCGTACGGTGATTGCTTTTGAAAATAAAAATTTTTGTTACAGCGGCATAAAATGATCAATAACTTCACAAAATACACCCCAAATGAGTTTTCAACAAAGTTTGTTTCCAATCTTTGTTGAAAACTGATGACTTGGAATTTTTTTTTTATATACCAGATAAATTATCAATCGTGTGATAATTTTCGTTCAACTGCACCTTACGGAGAATATTACAGAATTCTTTCAAAATTTTTTGTTCAGTACTTATCGAGATAGGGTGGGTGGACAAGGCTTTTTTGGCATTTTTTTAAATAATAGAAAGAAAAGTGTGCGCAAGTACTACATTATATATATTTTTGACTTTGTGTTTTCACAAGCTTTCATTTGACACCCCACTCGACAACCTGGTAATATTATTTTTTCACGCTTCCGATTTCAACCCCGAAAACTAACCCCTAAGTTTAACTTTCAAAACTACACAGCTCTGATTAGACCATGAATTCCTATGTTTGTGCCAAATTTCAACTTTCTGTGTCAAATAGCTTCGAAGAAAATCGGGTGTGACAGGCGGATAGACAGGCAGACACCGAAGTGATCCCATAAGTGTTCCGTACGGAACACTAAAATATTCTAGGGTTTATTATTATTTTTTTACAGATAAAATTCAGAAACATTAATCTGAATTCAAAAACATGATTTTATGACCACAGTGACCTAACAGACACTGCGTTGCTTATTGGTGTTACACTCGTTTATCGTCGTTTTATGTGATCGTCACAACTGTTTTGTTAATATTGTTTTATTTACGTTTCGTATTTGCTTTTAAAAGTATAATATAACGGCCATATTATAACTAGAGCTTGATAAATGTGTTTATAATGTATTTCTAGAGTAAATGACTAAAAATACATTGATTGAAATGTAAAATGACAGTATGAAATAAAATATATACCTAAGTCAAAATCTAATTTATTTTACCATTAACATAGGTTTGTTTTTCCAAATTTATGTAATTTGAATTTAAACATTTTGGCAACACTATCCAACTACTATTTCGCTGCAAACTTAACATGTGTAAAACCAAGCTGTGGCGAGTTTAATCCCATTTATGTTTTTCTTGGGTGATTTTTTTGTTTTTCAGTAAATATCTATTAACTTGGAAACTTCGAAATGTGTTTTCTTTTGCTATTCCGACGTCTAATAAAACAGTAATTCAGTATGATTTGTTTTATCTATGACTAGTTTCGTCACTAGAGCTGTTGTATGAGATCTTAATATTTCTACAATTCGGAATCATTTTTTATTGAACTAAATAAGACCTATTTATTATTGTAATAATCGTTTTGAAACTATATATATAAAAAAAAAATTTGAAAAATTATATATAGCCATGGGCGCAGCTAGGGAGGGCAGCTGCCCTCTCGATCCTCGAGGGCCTAAAAAATTATAAATTATTTTTTCTCCTTTAATAGAATTTTGAGAACCTCCTTCATAGGCTGGCTTCACCCATGTATATAACTCACATAAAAAATATGGTTAAGAAAAAATTATATATATATATATATATATATATATATATATATATATATATATATATATATATATATATATGTATATATATATATATATATATATATATATATACATATACACGAGATCTATATATATAACATGAGATCTGTTTGAAAGGTCTTCGACTTACACTAATGACTGCGTATTGGCGTTATTGTACGGGTTTCGGGGGTAACATCCTTCAAAGTATTTGACTGCACAATACGCTCCCGTCGGTAGATGCAAATATTGAAACTCTCTATCTGGAAGTCTTTTACTGAAATGGCCTTGAGCATTTTTTGGATCGTCTCAACATCGTTGAGTCGTTTCCCTTTGAATGGTAATTTTAATTTTGAAAAGAGCCAATAGTCACTGGGAACAATATCAGGACTGTATGGAGGCTGGCGAAGCTCTGTGTTATACCGTGTTTTACCAAAAAATTTTTATAAAATATGCGATGATTGTGCCGGGGGATTATCGTGATGAAGCAGTCATCGCTCGTCCACAAATCCCGTTGTTTCCTTCTTACAGCATCACACAATCGTCTTAGCATTTGAAGAAACTGTCAACAGACATGCGGCCATCTTTGAATCGCCTGTACTCCTGTTTTATCTGCGTGTTGTGCATGCATCATCATCTCAATCGTTTTTCGCACATGCCTTTCCAAGTTTGAAACAAAACTTGATGCAAATTCTTTGTTCGATCGAATTTTCCACGATAACAAAAATGCGACGAAAGCGAAAACACTACTGTAAACAAATACACGCTGCTTGCGTACTAGAGCACGCGCGGTCTCTAACCCTGGCCCAGGACTTCATAAGGTGTAACTGGTTACTGTCGAACCCCCACAGATGGTGCTCGGGTGCTATGGTGCGACATTATAAACATAGGTCGGATACTATATATATTACTGATTATCAAATAGCCTTTTATGAAAAAAAAAATGAAAAACTGAAAATTGTGGTTAATAAAAGGATTTCAAGTTCTGATCAGGTTCGTACATTATTGAGTAGAAATAAAATAAGTATATCTGAACTAAGTATAAAACCGAAAATAATTTTTCTAAATACTTGGAAAAGAAAAAACCTCCACTAACTAATTTTCTAATGTCTCATACTTCGACTTGTCACTTTTAAGCGTCAAAACTAAAAACGACTTTCGCCCACGAACAGGCTGTTATGAAATTCACTAAATATATTTAAACGGGTAACTCGTGGGGTCATGTAGAAGCACATTCAACACTTTTTTTTTCAAATTCGAAAATTTTTTGAAAAATTAAAAAAAGCGGCAAAACTGCATTTTACCAAATCATTTACAAAATCAACCCGCCATGAAAGGCCGTCATTGCACGTACTAGCTTAGCCTGTGTTGCCAAACATACGATTTTCTTTAACACTTACAGATTGTCAAATTTCACGTAAAATTAATCTAATAGCAAATGAAAATAATAGTAGAAAACACCTAGTAAAAATAATATTTAACCATAACTAAAAAATTTTTTTATCTATTACTTGAATGGAAATAATTCCTTGGTAACGCACGAGAAGAACTGGATCATTGACCCTTAACAGCTTATATTGACTTTTTATTTTATGCCATTTTTGTTTGGGCAAAATAAAAACAGAATTTCAAATAGGTTTTTCTCTTAACTTTTCCAAGATTAATACCGAAATGGTAAACGATTTTCTTGTAAGAAATGCAAGATTTTTTTAGTGTTAAAGTGAAAAAACGACTTAGGTAATTTTATTTAACTTCAATTGCGCTGCGTACAATGTACATCCATACGAAATAAATAAATGTACCTTAAATGTGCAATCAATCTTCATATATAAAATATCCTAATTTATGCATGACATTTATAACTAAACCAACTCTATCGGACGACACAATCCATCACACTTACTGCTATATTGTACACTTTCTACAAATTTCTTAATTAACGACACTATTTTTATTTATATCTTAAAAAAAACCTGCCTTTACCCACGACAGATTACAAAACTTGTAAACGTTCGCTGTAAATAAACAAACTAAACGTGAATTTGACGTTTTGGTAGAGAGCGCTGTCACTTGATCACCGTCCAGCAGAGAGCTATTAAGCTGCCGACAAAACCCCCGACGACCACACTAAGAAATCTTTGTTATGGCCGACAAGAGATCTTTTGTCGGCGAATAAAGTAAAACCAGCATTTTTACAATTAAGAAAATAAAATTTCTATGAATTACATGAATTAAAATTTTTCCATATTATAATAAAACATTAAAATATAACTCTTGTGGCATTAATTTGTTGGTGCCAGGAAGTAATTATTTTAAATGGTAACAATTTTTATTATTTTTTTTTTATTAAATTTTTATTTAAAAGCATATTCAAATGTGAGAAATACTGCAGACCTTACGTGCCGGTTAACGATCGACGATATTGTGGAGTTGTATGGTTTACCAGTGGCGGCGTGGAAAAAAAAATCATGTTGTGTTATTTCCTGTATTATTGAGAGAGGTGAATTTTGTAATCGGTCAATCGGCTACAAGGAGGAGCCAATTCCAATATACGTAGTGAATTCCATAATACCCTGTATTTATCTGCTCTATATTATACTGATATTTTAACAAATTTCAGGCGGAAGGCATTCGCCCTAAAAAGTGTGTGCCATTTTTTATCGTATTAGGAAGCAAACTGGCATAAAGTGCATTAATCAATCTAAGTGTAAACTGAGATGTAATAAAATAAAAATATTTAACTTAATTCCTTAGGTTTAAAAAATTCATATTCACGCAAACGTCCGCAAACAGTAAAACTTACGTACATCAAAAAAAAATTTAACTACTAACACACTAAAATAAAATTATCAAAAAAAAAAAATGATCACATACCGATAATTGGACTTGATGTATTTACCTGTAGTTAAACATTTCCTTTTGCAGATTTCTTTTATTTTTTTTTTTTCAACAAGATATTAACTAACACTTAAATGTTAAATTATTTTATTTATAAAAGTAGGTATAAAAAAGGATATTATATTGTCCATGGGGGATGACCATCGTTTATATATAATACATACATAAACCCATCTTTGCACTTTCCTTTTATGGAATAATAATAGGGTAAAAATGTATGAAGTCTAAATCTATAAAAGAAAGCAAAATTAATTTTGTGGAGATGATCACTTTTAAAATATGCATTACATTAAAACTGATTATTATCTTGATGTGAGGTTGAGATCAAAGTTGACTTTAAAAATGTTATAATTTTTTTTTTTTAATTTAAATATATTTTGGTTATGCTTTGTTCAAATTTAATATTATAAAACTTGATGAAAATACATATGAACTAATCATAAAAAAACAGGTCTAGTGTAAATTGAACTTGCGCAATTAGTGTTCTGTATGTTAATTGCTTTTAGAATAAAAAATTTTGTTACGGAAGTATAAAATGATTAGTAACTTCATAAAACACATCCTAAATGAGTTTTCAATAATTTTTTTTTTTCCGATCTTTACTAGAAACTGATGACCTTGAAATTTTTTTTTTTTTTTTTATATACCAGATAAATTATTAAAGATAAAGCACTCGTGATAATTTCGTGAAAATTCCAGAAAATTCCAGAATTTTTTCAAAATTTTTTGATCCGTACTTTTCGAGATAGGGGGGGGACAGCGATATTTCGCGATTTTTTAAAAATTATACAAAGAAAAGTGTGCGGAAGTATTACATTTTATATATATTTTTGAATTTGTATTTTTACAAGTTTTTCATCTGACACCCCACTCGATGACCTGGTAAATTTTTTTCACTTTCGATTTCCCCCCCCCCCCCCCCCAGAACTAAGCCCTTAAGTCAAAATTTAACTTTTAAAACTATACGGCTCTAATGAGCCCATCAATTCCTATATTAATACCAAATTTCAACTTTCTATGTCAAATAGTTTCGGAGAAAATCGGATGTGACAGACAGACAGACACCAAACTGATCTTATAAGTGTTCCGTACGGAATACTAATAAAGAGACTATAGAATCCTGGTTTTATCAACTTCTGTCTTTCCTTCATTAGCCATTATTGGAAAAAAAATAAGTTTTATGGCAAGAAGTATTGTTACTACAGTATTTTCTCTAAAACACAACGTGAAAAAAAAACGTGTTTTTAAAAGGTCACTACTAACTCTTACGAAAACATAGATTTTTGTACGGTAAGTTCTCAAAAAATAATTCATTAACCGTTAATACATTATTTCATTTTCCCCGAAACGTTTCTGAAATGACGACAGTGATAATTTCTTTGTAACTATAGTGTAGAGTACGTTTTTTTTTAGTGTTTCGTACGGAACACTTATGAGATCACTTCAGTGCCCGTCGGTTCGTCTGTCTGTCTGCTACACCTGGTTTTTTTCCGAAACTATTTGACATATAGAAAGTTGAAATTTGGCACAAATATAGGAATTGATGGTCCAATCAGAACCGTGTAGTTTTGAAAGCTAAATTTTGACTTAATGGGTTTGTTTTGGGGGGGTGAAATCAGAAGTGTGAAAAAAAATTTACCAGGTCATCAAGTGGGATGTCAAATGAAAGCTTATGAAAACGCAAGTTCAAAAATATATATGATGTAATCCACACTTTTCTTTGCATGATTTAAAAAAAAAAAAAAAATGGTCAAAAATCCCTATCCCCCCGCCCTATCTCGAAAGTACTGATCAAAAATTTTGAACAAATTCTAAAATAATCTAAATAAAGTGTAGGTTGAGCGAAAATTATCACGAGTCCATTACGTTTGATAAGTTTACTGGTATAAAAAAGCCTTGTGGCATGACAGAATGGTGAAGATTTGGAAAGTTGGGAATTCAATCGAGACTAAAAGCTAAGAAATATCAGTAAGTATTCGGTGCAATCCGTAATATCATGCTGACTGGTGACCAACGGATAGGTACCGAAGACTATTGTCTTCGGTACCTATAATCTCCTACAATATATATATATATATATATATATATATATATATATATATATATATATAATGCAAGGCTCTCTGTCTGTCGGTCCGTTAGTGCTCTTATCACTCGAGAACCACTTATCCGATTAACGTGTTTTTTTTTTAATTCATACTTTTATTCTCTGGCCAGGTTACCTATAATCTTCTGTAATATATATAAAAAGCTTTTCAGCCTATATATATATATATATATATATATATATATATATATATATATATATATATATATATATATATATATATAAGCAATGAAAATGGTTTTTTTTGTTCTTTTGTTTTTTTAGTTACCGTTGTTCTCAGTTTAATTTGTTACCGGTACATTAGTAAACAGTAGTTATGGTAGTGGCGCTAGCTCGATAATGAAATACTTGTAATAAGCCTGGCTTCAGCTAAACACAAGATTTACAATTTCGTAAACAACATATGAATTCTGCTACTATGCAATAGTCTTAGTTTCCGTTATGAAAAAGCTTTCTAAAAGGGGGAAAAAAGGAAAAACACCCCTAAAAAAGATTTTTGAACATCACGTAACAGCTATTATAACAGTTAATGTATTACCAGAAAATAAGCTAATGCTAGTGATAGGATACTACATGGATGACGCTCTTCTACTTCGGTTCTCGCTTCTTTGTCTCCTCTCTATTAAGATTAAAAGTAATGAAAAAATAACTTAACTTTCACTATCCTACAGTCTAAGAACCCTGAAAAGGACTATCCTACAGTCCAAGAACCCTGAAAAGGGCATATAGAACTATATATACGAAGCAAGCCCTCCAACCCCTACCCTCCATTGATTCCTTATATATGTTACTATAAATAATATTCTTAAAACTTATCAATTACATTACCCAAAAAACCTGGAAACATTCTTAAAATATTATTGAAACTATACAATATTTAACAACCCGCACCTCTTTCATCCCCTTCTTGGGTTTAAAATTAAAAAAACGAAAAAAAAAAAAAACTAATTTTTGGATTCCTTGACTACAAAAGTCATGAAAAGGACATATAACGTTATATATATAAAACAACTCCTCTAAATCTCCCCCCCATCCCTTTTATCTTTTACAAAAAATATTTATGTATAATATTTGTTTATTAACTCAACAAAAAAAGCAAGAAAAATTACCATGAAACTATTAAAATCATGTAAAATTTATCGACCCCCACCCCCTTCGCATCAGCAATATTGTTCGAAAAATATAGGTTTCTTCCCTTCATTAAGTCATATATATATATATATATATATATATATATATATATATATATATATATATATATATATATATCAAGGTTGAAATTGAAGCCAAGAGACCGTCGAAAATGAGTAAATATGTTTTTCGTGGCGCAGGAACCCTAACCCGTGGAGAAAAGCAAAAAATCGCAGGGTGATTTTCTCACGCTACAATACTTTCATTAGCAACGAAAGTCAAAATATAAATTTAAAAAAATTTATTTGACCTTTGTGTTATACTTTTATTAATACTTTGTGCTTCTTATCTCAAAAAATTTTAAAATATTGGGCATTTTCAATTGAAATCCTCATTAAAATTAGGCAATTTGTTTGCAGAAATTATGACGTAGTTTTATACTCACTTTTTCTTTTCATAAAATATAATTGCAGCGGCATTCGTTGTCAATACGTGTAAAAAAACAGCTTTCACTTTCTTCCTTTCCGGTGTAGTCAAATTTTTTAGTAAAGAATCCAATAGTAATGTTGCTATACCATTTCTCCGATATTCTTGTAATACTCCAAGTGATAAAATATATGCTACGTCACAATCACTAAATGATTTTGCTAAAATTCCTGCATCTTCTTCATTAAGGCAAGAATAGGGTTTAATTTCTGCTACTATAAGGCCAATAATTTGCTGTTTATATATGGCAGCTAAGGAGTAAAAACGGCTAAAATATAAAGGAATCAAATGTTAGAATTATATATAAAAAAAATTAATATTACTAAAACTGCAATGATCATATTGGATTATAGGGGTAGGCAAAAGAAATAAAAAGATATAGGCTCGTGTCATGGAAATAGTCCTGTAAAATTATGGTTAGGCCTATCTATAGTAAGAGAAATGCAAAGCCACTCATCTACCTCCCTTCTCCACCCCTTTGGCACCTTATATGTTTTATTATAAATGATTATGCTCAAAATTTGTCTATTGAAACTATACAAGAGTCTATCATCTCTTTTACCCCCACCCTTGATAGTAATGAAAAAAATAACTTAATTTTCATACCTACAGTGTAAGAACTCTGAAAAGGGAATTTAGTACGATATGAAGCAACCACTCTAACCCGCTACCCCCCTCATTAACTCGTTATGTATTGTACCATAAATAATACACTTAAAATACTATCGAAACAATACAATATTTCACGAACCCCATCCCTTTCACGGCCTTCTCGGATTAAAAAAAATTACCTAAAACCCTGAAAACGACATCTATCTACAAAACAACTTCTCTAATCTCTTCCCCTCTCCCCCCATCTCTTTTTATGTTTTAATAAATAATTATGAAATATTAAATAATTAAAATTTAATTTAATTAATAAATACTTATACAAAATATTTGTTTATTATCTCACTAAAAAATAAAACAAAATACAATAATACTGTCAAAACAAAAATTTATCGACCCCCAACCCCTTCACCCCCTATGTCGCATATCGCTCAAAAACTATATGCTTCATTCCCTCATATATTTATAAAGTGTACATATATATATATATATATATATATATATATATATATATATATATATATATATATATATATATATATATATATATACATACATATATATATACATACCAAGTTTGAAATTGATATTTCATATCGTTAGGGAGTTATCGTGCCAACAGACCGACGAAAATGAGTGACTATTTTTTCGTGATCTAGGGATTTTAAAAGGTCAAGGAAAGCAAAAATTTCGAAGAGTTATTTTTTCACGAATACATTACTTTCCTTTAGCAAGGAAAGTAAAATATAAAAAGCTACAAAAGTATAATACATTTAAATTATAAATAGAATATTCAATACAAAAGAAAGAAATCACAGGATGCTACATATATACATGTAAATCAAACGAAATCTACGCAACATACATCTCTTCTCTATATATATATAAAACGCAACGTCTCTCTGTCTGTGTGCACTTGTCACTGGAGAACCACTTATCCGATTTACGTGTTTTTTTTTTAATTCATACATATGTTCTCTGGCCAGGTTTTAGTATATATTTTATTACGTTAGGTAACATAAGGAATAAGCAGTGACGATAATAGTGAATCAAGTCGGAAAAAAAATAAACAATAATTCCGTAGTCCACGCGAGCAGAGCCGCGGGCACCTCTAGCATATAAATACAGTATAATACAATTGTACATGAACTGAGGTCTACATATATCCGACATTATGGACAATTTAAGATGTGAGAGTGAGTGATCGCGTTTGCCATAGCCTCTCTTATATTAGTAACAAAGTTTTACATGGAGATCAATATGAATCGTATAGGCCATCCTTAAATGATAGCTAAGGAGTAATATCGATTATCGTCTAGAATAATGACAACTGCAAACTTAACTTCGAATGATTTTAAATTTGTTTATACATTTACATTTTAATGTATTAAAAATTCAGTACATTTGTTATTAATAAAATAATTTTATTTGAAAATGCCCTACCATCTAATAATAAAATGACTTCTGATTAGATGAAAATCAGCCTTCAAATTGTACCCGTGGCTATAATTGTGCCATTCACTCTACATTAAATAACATAATTTCTTTAAATGTTTTTTCAGGAACTTTCATAGAAATAGTGTAACAAAATGAAAACTGAATAGACCACTAGTTTCATAAATTTTTGTATTATATTAATTAAAAATAAAAATAACTTACATCTAACAACATAATAATAATGAAAATAATAATAATAATTCTCAACTCGACTCAACCCAAACATACACAGAAACATTTAGAAGTCAGTGATTTTGAAAACATGTAACATCGTCAGGTCATTCCTTAATACACAATGGTAATAGGATTTGTGTTGACTTGGCTTGGGTCCGTCAGCCAAACATGGAACCACATTGACCAAAGATGAGAAAGAAGAACATAATAATAATAATACATTTATGGTTAAAGCTCAAAATACAAGGGTACACACCAATTGACCAAATGTGAGAAAGAAGAACTTTTTTTATATAATAATAAATAACAATAAAAAAAAGAGCAGCGATCATAACTAGCGTGATCATGGGACAAACCAGAAAAGAAAAAAACCTTCACACCGGTAACATAGACTATAAAAAAACCTTCGACTCCATACCCCACAGTTGGTTAATCAGAGCCCTTGAAATGTACAAAATCAACCAAAACCTCAGGCAATTCCTCGTGCAAATTATGAAAACATGAAAAACCAAAATCCACCTAAAAACACAAACCGAACGCATCTAAACGGAAGAGCTGTACATTACACGGATTTGTACATATTTCAGAGAGACTCGCTCAGCGCTCTATGATTCTGCTTCTGTCTCAATCCACTCTCAAATACACTAAACAAAACAGACCATGGCTTCTGCATCAGACACCAAAAAGTGAACTAACATAAAATAAACCTCGTCAAAATGACAGAAACATTCACCTTAGATTTCAATATGGAATTTGGTAAGGTAAGTAAATGTAAAGTGCTCCACATCCATAAAGGCCAATAGAAAGGCCACCATGAGACAGAAACCAGCAACAACGAAACACTCGATAACATGCTCCACAAAGAACATACAACATACAAATATCTAGGCTTCCAACAAAGCGTTTGGTGCAACCACATTCACATCAAAACAGAGCTCAGAACCGAATTCAAAAACAGACTCACGAAACTTTTACAAACACAACTCAATTTCAAGAATCTCACTAAAGCCATCAACATGTTCGCTATACCTAGACTCACATAGTCATTTGGTATCATCAAATGGTCACACACAAACATAGAAAACATTCACATCCTTATACGTTCTCAATTCACCAAATACAGGAAATTACATCCCAACGCATGCAAAGAAAGACTTACCATCGAGACACAAACAGACAACACAACACACAAAACAAATACAAGCGCTTAGGAAATTCTTTCACACCAAGCAAACCAGCCTCCACATAGCAACAGTGAAAGCAGATAAAAACTACACACTCTCGACTTATCCCAGGCAGACCACCTAGCAGACACACACAAACACACCCAATTACAACAGGAAAAGATGAAAACGTAGTCAGTAAAAACACTCCACGGAAAACACAGATACCACATAGAAGACTAGGTAAATAAAAAACAATCATACACCTGGTTACAGGTGGCTTCTTACTTGCCATCCAGAATAAAGTCATATTAATCAGAAATTACCGAAAGCATATCATCAAAGACCCAACTATTACAGAAGACAGATGCAGGAAATGCCACCAGCATACAGAAACGATCGAATACACAACAAGCGGATGTAAAATATTAGCCAGAACGGAATACACAGCCAGGCATGACTCAGTGGTAAAAGTAGTTCACCAAGTACCATAGAAACTCATAGAAAACACAGATCCCTACCACAAATACACACCAACATCCGTACTTGAAAATAAAGATTACAAGCTCTACTGGGACATCAGTATCTATACAATTCCCGCCAACAGGCCCGATATTACTTTTCAATATACAAAAGCAGAAGTCACCTATCTAATTGACATAGCTGTCTCCAACGACACAAACATCCAAACGAAATATACAGAAAAATCTCCAAATACACATGCCTTGCAACAGAAATAAAAAGGCTATGGAAACAAGAAAAAGTCATCATTGTCCCCCTTATCAAATCAGCCACAGGCCTTACACCAACAATATTCACAACACACTTAATACAATTAGGACTGAACACAACACTCAACAGAAACATTCAGTTCATTTTGAAAACGTGTAACATTGTCAGGTCGTTCCTTAACACACAATGGTAATAGCATTTGTGCTGACTTGGCTTAGGCCCGTCAGCCACACATGGAACCACATTGACCAAATGTGAGAAAGAAGAACATAATAATAATAATAATACATTTATGGTTAAAGCCCAAAATACAAGGGTACAGAAAAAACATAAAAATCAATATAATATAATAACAACTAAAATTAAAATCTAATACCTGGAAAATTTAAATAAAATAAAAAATTCTTGACATTTCCAAAGCACCTTAGAAGCATAACTGGGATTTTTTTTTATGGGTCTAACACACGTGCTACAGGGAAGTCACTAGAGCGCTCCAGGAGCGGCATGAGTGCGGAAAAAGCGATTCACGTTGTTCTTGAATCGCTGTAAACACAGCGCTGGGCAAATTATTCCAAAGGGATGATGTTCTCCATATAAAAGACTACTGAAAAGCGTTGTACGGGGAGTACAAGGAGGCAAGGGATAGCAGTAATTGGTTTTTCAACAGATGTTTAATCGACACAGGTGACCGGTAAATTTTGGAATTATTAAGGCCGTCAGTTACATTTCCTACATGGTCGGAGAAGGATCTTTTAAACATTTCTCTC
>CM032453.1:83040541-83046034 GCA_019049505.1 Pachyrhynchus sulphureomaculatus | reverse complement strand
ATTTGCTCCCACCAAACTAAACGCCCAACAAATGGAGCGAACGATGCTAGGGGAATGAGATACTCCGACATAACTATGTCGGGTACAGCAACGTTAACTTTTTTAGAAAAAACTGCCGCCTGGGTTTTTGTAGCGCTAAATTCCACTTGGTTACTGTCACCCCAAGATAGAATTTCCTCCAGGTCTTTGTTAAGTTGAACGACCTCCAGCTGTCTGCGGATATTAGCCTGAGCAGCGGATGTCCGAGCGTTCAGAGTGAATGAAGATATAAGCGTACTGTCGTCTGCAAAGCTGTAGATTGGATTCCGGTCTTTTCAGCAGATCGTTAATGTAAAGAGAAAGAAAGTAGGAGACAGTATGGAGCCTTGGGGCACACCGGTCAATGCGATGTTTCCTATTCGTGTTTAATTGTATTAATTATGGTAAAAATGTAACCTGTTAGAACTATCCTTCTCCAGGAACAACAGGGTTGAGCTACTGTGGATTCCAGAACATTCGAGGATAAAAAGTAATGAAGATTTAGAGCTGCAAAACCATACAGGGGCCCAGAACCAGCGTTTGGTATACCAAAGCAACCAACAGATTGTCATATGAACTACACATACATCTGGTCAAAGATGTGTAAGGTACGTAGTTGGAGGCCCCTCAAAGAAACTAACGACTGACATCATTTGTTTAACAAGGGCCTCAAACTAGTGGTTGGACTGATCACCGAGTACTATCACCTGAGGGAGCATTTACAGAAAATGAGTATTCACAGTGGTTCCACGACCTGCAGAGTATGTAGCGAAGAAGAAACCACTATGCACATCCTATATTAATGTGCAGCTTTAACTCGGAACACACTTAAACTGTTCGGAGATCTACATTGGAAGGAAGCTAATAAACCTTCTTAAATGGACGGTGTCATGTAATCAAGAAAGGGAAGCACAATGTGCTAAACGGTGCAGCGCACAAACAGGCACAGTCAGATACTCCACCTAGAACTAACCAACCAATGAAAAAACTCGATGTCCATGCCTCGTAAAATTTCAGAGTGGACGGCAAACAGCGACGTTTTGTTTGTCTATCCTTGAGACCTCCACGGGCATTTTTGAGTTGAAAAAATCATGTTTTTTACAATTGGAGAAAGGTGTTAGATGCAAAAAAATTAAAATAATATATAGACCAAAATAAAGGACCCCGCACTAACCTTATGGAAAATGGCTTTCGGTGGATTTGGACGAAACTTTCGGAAAATGTAATTTACGCGATGCTAAACAAGATATCTCATGGCCCCAACTTTAACCTATGAGCCGTTTTCATTCTAGGAAGTCTAATAAGTGAAATAAAAATTGAAGAAAATGAAATTAAGAACATGAATATTGAGGATGATGAAGACATAATAGGTTATCATTGCACGTGTCAATCCGACACTAGAATAGATGAATCATATGCACATGGTATGAACAAAATATAAGGTAGCCATCGGATGCACTCTTGAACCATGTATTAAATGCCGGACAAACACCACCATGCAATCCATTGAATTTATTGGATACACACACAGGACACGTCCACGTCGTTGATCCTGGATAGCGCAAAGAGCGGAATGGCAATTTTTATTTCACTTAAAAGACTTCCTAGAATCAAAACGGCCTATACATTAAAGTTGGGGCTGTGAGATATTTTGTTCAGCATCCCGTAAATTATATTTTGCCAAAGTTTCATACAAATACACCGAAAGCCATTTTCCGTAAAGTTTGAGCCCCCATAGATCATTTTATCTCAATATTTGAAATGGAGGTAGAGGTGGTAGAGTTGACAAAGAATGACTCTATATATATATATATATATATATATATATATATATATATATATATATATATATTTTTTTTTTTTTTTTATTGGTCTAGCACACGTGCTACAGGGAAGTCCCTAAAGCGCTCCAGGAGCGGCACGAGTGCGGAAAAAGCGATTCACGTTGTTCTTGAATCGCTGTAAATTGTACTCGGTGGGAAACACAGCGCTGGGCAAATTATTCCAAAGGGATGACGTTCTCCATATAAAAGATTGCTTGAAAAGCGTTGTACGCGGAGTAACAAGCTGAACCTCATACGGATGCGAAGCACCAGCGCGACGTGTATTTCTAACATGCACCGCTTTGGGAGGAATTAAGCGGGCTACATCATTCGAACACTTTCCATGAAAATACTTGTAGAACAGACTCAAGTCGCCAACCGTTCTTCGATGTTCCAGCGAATCAAGGCCGCCGGTCAATTCCGGGTCCCCAATCAGACGGACCGCTCTTCTCTGAACAGAATCCAACAAATGCAGTGTATGTTTGGGAGCGGAGCCCCAAACGTGGGAGCAGTATTCCATAGTTGGTCGAATTTGGGCTTTGTAAAGAATTAACAGTTGTTGTGGGGTGTAAAGCTTTCTGGTTCTAAATAATATTCCCAACTTTTGAGAAGCTCTCCTTGCTATGCCTGCAACATGTTCATGCCAAGACATATTTGCTCCCAAACTAACGCCCAACAAATTGAGCGACGATGCTAGCGGAATGGAGTGCCCCGACATAACTATGTCGGGTTCAGCAACGTTAACTTTTTTAGAAAAAACTGCCGCTTGGGTTTTTGTAGCGTTAAATTCCACTTGGTTACTGTCACCCCAAGATAGAATTTCTTTCAGGTCCTTGTTAAGTTGAACGACCTCCTGCTGTCTGCGGATATTCGCCCGAGCAGCCGATGTCCGAGCGTTCAAGGTGAATGAAGAGACAAGCGTACTGTCATCTGCAAAGCTATAGATTGGATTCCCGGTCTTTTCCAGCAGATCGTTAATGTAAATGAGAAAGAGAGTAGGAGACAGTATGGAGCCCTGGGGCACACCAGCGTTGATAGTGAGGGTGTTAGAAAGAAATCCGTCGACCGCCACTCGTAAAGAACGCTCTCTGAGGAAACATGAGAGCCACAAACAGAACCTTTCAGACATACCATAAGAGCGCAACTCAGCCAACAGTCCATCGTGCCAAACACGGTCGAATGCCTTGGATATGTCAAGAGCAACCGCTCGAGATTCTCCAAAGTGTTCAATTGCGTTGTTCCAAACATGTGTTACATAAGTCAGAAGATCTCCTGTTGATCTATGTTTACGAAAACCATATTGGTGATCGCTAATAATATTGAATCGTTCAAGATATTTTAGAAGATGCTCATTGATAACCTTTTCCATGACTTTCGATATTATTGAAAGCAGTGCAACTGGTCGGTAGTTATTTGGCAAGGTCTTCTTACCTTTTTTAGGTATCGACTGAACCGTGGCACATTTCCAGCAGGACGGAAATATTCCCTTTCTGTAGGATAGGTTAAAAAGTCTACAGAAAACTGGTGTTAGTTCCCTTGCACAGTTTTTGAGAACTATGGCAGGTATTCCGTCAGCGCCAGAAGCCTTCTTGGTGTCTAGCTTCATTAAAATACGCTTTATGATGCGCTGTCCGAAGACAACATCGGGCATCCTTGACTGCAATATGGGAATAGTAGGTGGTGTTTTTCCTTGGAAATCGACAGTAGAATGTGAAGCAAAGAGTTCAGCCAACAAGTTCGCTCTCTCAACAGGTGTGGTTGCAATGGAATTATCTGGCCGTGTGAGTGGTGGTATGGTGGATTTGGTAAAATTTTGACTAACTGCCTTAGCGACTGCCCAAAAGGACCTGGAATTGTTGGGACAAGCGAGAAGTTTGTTTCTAATTCGTTGATTGTGTGCCTCCTTGGTTTCGTCGATAATTCCCTTGCATCTGTTCCGGGCATGAACAAAGATGTTTCGATTTACGGTGTTAGGATTTTCACGCCATTGTCGGTAGGCAATATGTTTAGAAGCAACAGCTTCTTTGCATTTTCGGTCGAACCAAGGCTTGCCGTTGGAGGAGCATTTCTTCGAAAAAGGGATGTAAGCTTCCATACCAGCCAAAATAACATCGGAGACCTCCCTGGCGCAGTCAGATGGGTTATCGGATCGAAAACAAACGTCCATCCAAGGGAAAGTTCGAAAGTATTCCATGAGATCTTCCCATTTAGCAGATTTGTAGTGCCAAATCTTGCGCGGCCTAGGCGCCTCTCTGTCACTGATTGGCAAGATACTCGATGTCGAAAGCAGTTTATGGTTCGAAGAACCTAACGGCGGATTTACGGTGACCGTGTAAATCTCCGGATTGGTGGTTAAAAACAGATCAAGAAGACTGGCGAACTCCCCGTCTCGATCAGGGATCCGTGTTGGTTCGTCAATAAGCTGAGTTAAGCCACAACTGATTGAGAATGATTCAGCTTCACGACCTTGTTCGTCGGTAGTATTTGAATATTTGAGCCAGTTGATATTGTGGACATTAAAGTCGCCCAGGATGGCAATTTCGGCACTTGGATAGTTACTTTGTAAATGATCGATGGTGTCTGCAAGAGAAGCGAAAAGTGTTCGAAAATTGGTATCACTTGGTGGTCGATACAGGATACAGATAAACCTTGTGGTTTGTTGAGTCGTTATTTTTAACCACATAACATCAAAGTTTGGGGGCTCCAGAGCTTCTTCTCGTTGAAAAGAGAGGTCGCTTCTGACAAAAAGACAGATTCCAAAGTTACGCCTAAATCGGGAATAGAAGTCGTACCCAGGATAAAGATAGTTGACCGTGCTGGTCGATGGACTGACCTTGGTTTCACATAGAGCGAGTACATGAGGTTTATCTGATTGCAGGTGTTGATGCACTGAATTTATGTTCGAGTTTATACCTCGTATGTTGCAAAAATCTATCTTAAAATTATGATGTCTGCAAGTCGACGCCTCCGAACCAGCCCCCACCCGGAGATCCGAACGGGGGCCATTCTACCTCCGGAACTTCTTGCATCCAGGCGCCTCATCATGCTCTTTGGTCCCACAGTAGTTATTGTGGAATTTTCCTGTTCTGTCACATGTTTATCTTTGCCTTCTTTGGCTTTGATCCAGGGGGTGTTATTATTGGGTAGTTTGGGTTCTGACCAGATACTTTTCCAATGATCTGTGAGTTCTTGTTTGTTTGGTCGTTCGGTCACTGCTGTCTGTTTGCTGTGCATAGTTTTCCGGTAGAACTGTGTTTGGCTTCTTCGGAAGAGGTTGTTGGTATCTTTCCTCTCGTTTGGTTCTTTGTATCTACGAAGTCTTGCGGCATATACGGATAATTTTTGTTTCAGAGTATCCAGGATTTCTGGCAGTGTTCTGTCGGGAGACCCGGACTTGATCTTGTTTATACTCTGTGTGACTCGTTTGGACACGTTCCCGTTGATAAACTGAGTAAGGTGTCCTAGATATCTCCTGATGTTGTTGATTTGGTTTTCTATTCTTATTTGCCATTTGAATTTTGGTTTTGTGCTGTTGGGATTTCTTTGTCGTTGCGGGAGTTTTTGATTAAATACTTTGTCGGTTACGTTTGGGATTGATGGTGGTGGGTCTAGGCGGCGAGTGATTCCCTTCTCAGTGGTTTCTTTGTCAGGA
>CM032453.1:83023041-83038041 GCA_019049505.1 Pachyrhynchus sulphureomaculatus | reverse complement strand
CGAGTTTATAACGCCTAATGGTTGGCAATAAGTCAGGTAGATTTCTGTGAGAAACCCGGGGAATAACCCATTTTATAGAAACTCGGGGAAAAAAAACCCATTTTATAGTCGAGGCCTAGTAATTCGCAAATTCAGGTTCAGTTTCTTTTTGTTTAAGAATCAAGTAAGATGTCCAAGCGAGTGTGTTTAAGTTTAGCTGAGAAAATTAAAGTTTTGGAGGAAGTTGATAAAGGCTGCAAAAAAATTGATGTTGCTGCAAAATTTGGTGTTTCTCCAAGTTGCGTCTCTCTGATAATAAAAAGTCGCGACAGTATCATCAAGAAACCTAGTGTTCCAAGCAGTCGAAAACGAGTACGGATGAGTACTTATGAGGATGTAAATGAAGCAGTTTTACGATGGTTTCAAGTGGTCCGTATGCATCAAAATGTGCCAATATCGGGAAATTTAATAAAGCAAAAGGCTCTACAATTTGCTAAAGAATTTAACTGCGTTAATTTTCAAGCTAGTGAAGGGTGGTTGATGCCTGGAAGACTCGCAATTCAATTGTTTTCAAGACGGTGTCTGACGAGAGTGCAAGCGTTAGTCAGGAGGACTGTGACATTTGGACTGAAACTGTTTTAAAAAGTGCATTGAAAAAGTACGAGCCAAAAAAACGTTTTCAATTGTGATGAAACCGGTTTGTTTTTTAAATGTTTGCCAAATAAAACTTTTGCTTTTAAAAGTGATAAATGTTTTGGAGTTAAAACAAGTAAAGAAAGGGTGACACTTATGGTTGGAGCAAACATGGATGACTCAGAAAAACTGAAATTACTGCTCATAGGTAAAAGCAAAAATCCCCGTTGTTTAAAAGGAGTTAAATCTGTGGAGTTAGATTACGCCAATAATAAAAAGGCATCGATGACTTCTGAGATTTTCGAAAGATGGATCAAAGAACTGGACACGAAAATGAAAAGCAAAAAGCGAAAGATTGTGATGTTTATAGACAATTGTACTGCACATCCAGTTACTGTAAGTAAAAAATTAAGGAATATTGAATTGATCTTTTTTCCACCAAAACCTCCAAATTGCAACCTATGGACCAATTATAAACAACTCATACCGAAACAGAATTGTTCACAAAATTGTTAATGCGATTGATAAACAACCTTCCAGTCTAAAAATTGATTATCCTTAAAGAGTGTAAACCAGTCGCTAAAGTATGGAGTACCGAAAACTATCAAAAACTGCTTTTCTAAAGGAGGTTTTACTGAAAAAAATTGACCAATGGGAAGAAGAAGACGAAATGGATCTCGCTACCTTAAAAAGGCAATGGGGTATTCTACAAAAAACTGCTACCGTCGACGCAGATTTTTTACTTGAAGATTTCTTAGAAATCGACAATGATGTTGGCACGACAGATCTCCCAACTGACCAAGACATAATTGACGAAATAAAAAGTATAGAAGATCATGAAGAGAAACTGAAACCGGGGAGTGTCCTGCTAAATTTAGTGAAAATGAAATAAGAAATGCATTTCACATTGTGCGAACTACTCTCAGGGGCCAGGAAAGTGTACCTGATCAAATCTTTATGCATTTGAGTAAATGCGATAATTTTGTTGAGCAACAATTATTTTTCAAAAGTAATGTTCAAAAGAAAATAACTGATTACCTTTTCCTAGTACGTATGTACGTAGTATGTACATATATATTAACAGATTTCGTATTATTCTTTTTATTTCGTATGTAGTACATACATACGTAAAGTCCGTACGTTATATCTTTACACATGCGCCATAGTTTTCAGGCAATAGCCCAGACGACTATTATATTTTTTGTCCCTTTTTACCAATACCTACGATTCATTGGTGAAAAGAGACAAATAATATAATAGTCGTCTGTTATATGGCCTGAAAACTATGACGCACGGGTAAAGATATAACGTACGGACTTTATGTATGTATTTAGCACTGTACATGCTATATACTATTTAAACTTTCAAATGTTTAATAAAATCTATTCTAATAATTCAATTTTGCAATTTTTTTGTTGCTTGTACCTTATAAAATACAAGTAAATGATTACCAATATAAAATACATACATAGCAATATATACGGATTTTTTGTTTATATAGTGAAAAACTTTCTATAGTGAAATTTCGGTCAACATTTTGATCTTTTATAGTGTCGACTATATATATATATATATATATATATATATATATATATATATATATATATATTATATATATATATATATATATATACATACTTCATTATTATATTTTAGTTTGAATTTGACAAAAGTTTTTTTAGTATTTTAAATGGACACCAAAGACACAGAGGCAGCAATTTTAATGAAAACTACAGATGAGTCCCTTCTAGAACAAAAAGTAGTAGGGTATGACTGGTCGCAAGGTTTAAACTATGACAAATTATTAAATAGTTATTTACATACAGGATTTCAAGCGACAAATTTTGGTCTAGCAGTGGAAGAAATAAATAAAATGATAGAATGTAGAAAACAGCCAATTCCAGACGAAAAGTACATTGATACTGAAGACGATTATACCATAGTTCAGAACAGTTGTACACTATTTTTAGGTTATACATCCAATTTAGTTTCTAGTGGACTTAGAGAAACAATTCGATTTTTGGTACAACATAAACTGGTAAGAAACTTATTTGTTTAAAATAACCATGTTATTTTCAAGTTAAGCGAGTCTAGTCCTAGTTATAACTGCACCGTAGAGTGTTAGGTATTTAAATAAGCGTCTGTTGCGCTTAATTTATCATTTTTAGTTGATTAACAACAAAAGAAGTTTATTAACCACAGTTGTATGCATAGAGCCTCGGTATGAGCCGCTGTATTCAAATTTACTCTCCGTGAAAAGAGATATCATTTGTGTAATCTCCTACCGTCTCTATTAAAAAGGTAAAATATCTAATATACAACCTAGGTTCCCAGTAATAACCTTTCTTCGTCCAAAATAACAAATCTGGACCGAGTCTAGTAGTACAGCACTTGTTTACCAATATCAAAGTCCCAGGTACACTTCCTGGTTATGGCAGAATACGAGATCTCTAGGTCTACTCAACTTCTCTCAGGATTAAAATAGCCGGTTAAAGCGTAGCACTGGTCAAATTAGTTTCCTAGTATAGCAATTGCAACTGCTTCCTTCTTATACATATTAACCCAAAAGGAGACTATTTTATTATAACTGATTCGTTTATTTCAGAAACTCGTTAAGTGCGTTTTTTTCAAATTTTGGGAAACAAAGAACAAATGAATACAATGTTATAAACTATATATTTTTTATTATATATATTAACTAACCCGAACACAGACTTAAACGTTGAAAGGCTAAAAATTAATACTGCAGTAAAAAAAAACTTGACTCGCATCTATTCTGTTTTCTGTCTATGGACTTACTCATCTTCATATTTCATGTCTACATTGCACTTCCGTAGTAGGCCACTGGAAAATGTTATTGTAGAAACTTACATACCTTGTGGTGTGGTTACTTAGCTTCTTTAGGTCATCAATTTGTTTGTTATTGATCGCTACTTTTCTAGAAAGGTACGCTTTCAATGTTGGGAGTTCAGGAACGTTCTTGTACTTTTTTAAGGTGAACGTCGAGGACGTGAAACCATCAATAAGATGGTTAACAACAACTTTTCCTTGTATAGTTTTGTTGAATTGAAATAGTTTGTAAGATGAAGCTTTGAATGGATTCTCTCTTG
Source organism: Pachyrhynchus sulphureomaculatus (assembly GCA_019049505.1). NCBI lineage: Eukaryota > Metazoa > Arthropoda > Insecta > Coleoptera > Curculionidae > Pachyrhynchus > Pachyrhynchus sulphureomaculatus. The sequence goes on along the minus strand of CM032453.1, from coordinate 83,034,319 downwards.
GGAACAGCTTTTTCAGATGTTTCGTCTGAGTTCACAGTTTTTTTTTGTAAAACTGAGGCCACTAAGACTTAAAGCTGAAGACCTCGATAGTTATTTGGTGCCTGGACATACGCCCAGATTAATTGGCTTTTAGAATCATTTCCGCGTACTGGTTTGGCGTGCACACTCTGTCCGTTTTTCCCACAACACGTTTTATCGATTCAAAATCACGGTCACACGGTAAAAATGATGTCCCCCTATTGGAAAGTAGTCAGTGACAGTTTATTCACCCATCACAAAGGTTCATTAAAAACCGCACAACGGTGTGGTGTTTATTTTGGCTAGAAGGGCCGTCACTAAAGAGAAAGCAAACCTCATTTGGCGATTTATTTGCTTCAGCTTCATGGTAAAGGTAAATATTTACTTTGTTTGTCTTTTTGTCAGGAATACAAAATACATTAAGCCAAAGCATATAAAAAACCTCTTGAACAGGTAAGTTCGGTTCGGGAAAATTTCGCATAAAGTAAAAATTAAGTGGCACTGGGTCTTCTTCCTTGTTTTCGCTGATTTCTTCTAGTTTGGGTTAAAACTTCTTGACCTTCCGTTAGTGAACCATTTGTTCAGTTTTTACGCTACGCTTAACGTTGTCGTATAAACAAGGATCTTGTACTGGTCGCAATGAAAAGTTGAAATTTTCTTTAAAATATTTGTAATAAAAACTATACTTGACTCTACCTTTCATTTCTGGATGTTCGGTTTGAAACATCTCATACATTTTAGAAATATTCAACCTTTCATCCAAATATTTTTCTGGTTTGCCACCATAATGTGTTTCCTTGACTTCAAAACGAGATATATGTTCATGTATAAGGACACATATATTACTTCCTGTGGCATTTTCATTACGATTCTTGCCTCTCATATCGACAGGTGTTTTATTCTGAACTAATAGGTTAGTCAGCCTTCCAACTCGATCGCAAGAAACTCCATGGATTTGTAAAAAAATATTTTTGCAAACTGGCATAAAGCACCATTGATCTTAATATTGTACACAAATGACTCATTTTTCTTTTTTTGAGGATGGAGTTTCACTTAAAACTCTACGCTTAATTTCTGGTACTTCTTGCAAATATATAGCTTGATCGTTTTAGGGTCTAACGAATAAAAGAATTCCATATCTGATTTTTTGTTTCATCATCAATAGATAAACTGCATTTACCTGGACATTTGCACGTTAGCTCATCAGGAACAGACTTTGATGGATTCATGTTATCTCTATAGCTTTTGTAGCCTTCACCTTTCACTCTTGCTTTTTGTATCACATTGCGTGTATAGTTCTCTTCATTTGGAATGCCTCGTTTCCTTTTGTTTGAAGTTCAACTACTACTGGCCATTTTAAATAACCGGCCAAGTGCAAGCCAAAATTTTTTTATCAATACTTTTCGAGATAAGGAGGGAACAGCGATTTTTTGCAATTTTTTTAAAAATACATATATATATATATATATATATATATATATATATATATATATATATATATATATATATATATATGAACTTTACAAGCTTTCATTTGACACCCCACTCGATGACCTTCTGATTTCACTTTCCAAAACTAACCCCTAAATCAAAATTTAACTTTCAAAACTACACGGCTTTGATGAGGTCGGCAACAATTCCTATATTAATGCCAAATTTCAACTTCCTTTGTCAAATAGTTTCGGAGAAAATCTGATGTGGCAGACGGACGGACAGACACCGAAGTAATCATCCGTACAGAACACTAAAAACAAACTGTTATAAAACACTACGTAAAACCTTAAAATAAAACTGTAACCACAATACACTAGTTTAACCTCTACACGAAAAACAAAAACAACTTTAGTGTTACTAACAGCGCAGTGTTGAAAGCAGGACGAAACTTAGATTTAGTGTAGAAACACGTTATGTCGCTTGTCGGGTTTCTATACTAAACGCAATATTCACTCTAAATAGTAACCTATAAAGCGGAATGAGTTGACAGGATTCTGTACAAAAATATGTGTTTACAATAGAAGACACTTATTCTGTAAAAAAAGTCTATTCAGTTAAATACATGTAATGAAATAAAACTTCGTTACCTTGTTGTTTACCTTAATTAAGTACGAGGTTTTTTTTTTAAGTTATCTACTTAGCCATGAAAATAACGTCATACAATAACTTTGCTTGGTTTTCAAATTACTGTCGCTATTCTCAGGACTTGGATGAAATTTTGTAAGGGTTCCTTGCATTTTGCCGTTTATACGTTTCTCTTTGTTTCGAAAAATGATAGCTATAAAGTTTCTCGTTAAACACGGAAATGGATCAAAAGTTGTTCATGAAAAAATGTAAATTTTTTTTTTAACAGTTTTAACTGGCGTTGGTGAAGCAACCAAAGGCGAATCGAACGATCCACACTTCAGGAGTTCCCAAAGTTTTGTATTGACCATTCCAAGACGCGTTTCGCCGTATCACGGCAGTCCTTATCCAGGTACTAACGGAAAACAATGACAAAATAGATACTTATACTGCACTCTGTCGGTGACTTATTTAAAGTCTTTCCAAACAAAGCGGGCAGTTTTAATTGGATCGAGATTCAATTCAGTATGACCTCTGGTCAGGAAGACTGGTTAAGACAAGAACTAAGGCTTATGGAAAATTTCCTACTGTCAGATCGACAAAGACTCCAGTTCTTGATAAAGAAGCTGAAGAAGCGATGGATGCCCAAGCTTCTTACGTCGTTTTAGAGAATGAAGAGAGTTTTTTTTTTCATGAATCGTCACAGGAGGCGAAACATGAGCGTCCTATTGGAGTCCTTCCATAAGGTAAGAGTCGATGCAATGGGTTCTCAACTTTCAAATAAGGCGGCAACTCAGTCGTCTTCTGGAAATAGATGGCGACCGTTTTTAGAACTGCGAGGAAATTTTGCTTATTGAATATATAGAAAAAGGGTCTACAATTAGTGGAGATGTTTACGGAAGGACGAGCTTAAACTTGGAGCAGGCCACCAAATTTTGCTGTTGCACATTAACTACAGGATCTACAACGCCCGCACAGTTCAAGTCATTACAGAAAGCTCTGGATTCATCGAGTTATAACATCTACCCTTTATTTCTAAATTAACGTCGAACGACTTCAGTTCTTTCAAATTTCAGACTTTATCGGTTTGTTTTTAAAATCGACGTCGTTTTGGTACCTAATTAACTCTGCTTAACTATTCACTATATTATTAGGAGGTGAAATTCTATGGCGTGGACAATTGGTACATACATTTTTCTAGTGTTCCGCACGGAACACTTATAAGATCACTTTCGATGTCTGTCTGTCTGTCTGTTACTTCCGATTTTTGTCCGAAACTATTTGACATAGACGGTTGAAATTTGGCATCAATATAGGAATTGATGGCCTCATCAGAGCCGTGTAGTTTTGAAAGTTAAATTTTGACTTAAGGGGTGAAAGGGAAGTGAAAATTTTTTTTTTTACTAGGTCATCGAGTGGGGTGTCAAATGATAGTTTGTAAAAACACGAGTTCAGAAATATATAATGTAATACTTGCGCACACTTTTCTTTGTATATTTTTAAAAAATTGTGAAAAATCGCCGTCCCCCCCTTTTCATGAATCTTTCAAAAAATTTTGAAAAGATACTGGAATATTCTCCACAGGGTGTAAATTGAACGAAAATTATCACGAATACATTACCTTTAATAATTTATCTGGTATATAAAAAAAAATAACAAAATGTCAAGTCATCATCATCAAAATTTCAAGGTCATCAAAACTTTGTTGAAAAGTCGTTTGGGCTGTGTTTTGTGAAGTCATTAATCATTTTATACCCTCGTAGCAAACATTTTTATTTTAAAAGCAATCAACATACGGAACACTAATTGCGCAAGTCCGACTTGCACTTAGCCGGTTTTTTCTATATCAGATACATTTTTAGGTTGATTGCGTTGTAACGACAGCTGGAGGAATTGAGGAGGATTTCATAAAATGTTTAGCACCTACATATTTAGGAGACTTCAATTTAGATGGCAAAACATTACGGGAGAGAGGAATAAACCGAATAGGTAACCTCTTAGTTCCAAATGACAACTACTGTAGTTTTGAAAACTGGATTATACCTATTTTTGACCAAATGCTTAAAGAACAAAAAGAACAAAATGTTTTATGGACTCCTAGCAAAGTTATAAGTAGGTTAGGACAAGAAATTAATAATGAGGACAGTATATATTATTGGACGTACAAAAATAAAATTCCAGTGTTTTGTCCAGCACTGACTGATGGTAGTATCGGAGATATGATGTTTTTGCATTCGTTCAAGAATCCTGGACTTATTGTTGACATAGTACAAGGTATTGTTAATTATTTATGTAATTTGTGATTAGTGAGAACATAAGACAGCTCTATAGGCTTTTTTCTACATTAGGGCATGTTATAGTTTTCACTAATACAAAAGTTCAGTAACAAAGTAAAAACAGCCATCTCAAGTTTTTAATATTTTAAATTTTGTTTACATTTCTTTTTCAATACAAATTGCTTTCATATTGTAGCGCTAAGAGTTAATGTTAAGAATGATATTTTTAGGCAGTTTTTAGTGTTCCGTACGGAACACTTATAAGATCACTTCAGTGTCTGTTGGCACTAATATAGGAATTGATGGCCTCATTAGAGCCGTGTAGTTTTGAAAGTTAGATTTTTGACTTAAGGGGTTAGTTTTGGGGGCGAAATCGGAAGTGAAAAAAAATTTTTTACTAGGTTATCGAGTGGGGTGTCAAATGAAAGCTTGTAAAAATACGAGTTCAAAAATATATATAATGTTTTACATGCGCACACTTTTCTTTGTATTATTTTGAAAAAATCGCGAAAAATCGCCGTCCCCTCCCTCTATCTCGAAAATTTTGAAAAAATTCTAGAATATTCTCCACAGGGTGTAGATTAAACGAAAATTATCACGAGAGCATTGCCTTTAATAATTTGTCTGGTATATAAAAAAATCAAAAATTTTAAGGTCATCAGTTTTCAGTAAAGATCGGAAACAAACTTTGTTGAAAACTCATTTGGGGTGATGTGAAGTCACTGTAACAAAATTTTTTATTTCAGAAACAATCAACGTACGGAACACTAACTGCGCAAGTTCGACTTGCACTTGCCCGGTTTTTTATATTTTTAAAAGTGCAACGTATAAAAGGATCGTTTTTTTTATCGTTCACCTCCGTTTTAAGATAAGTTTCTTACTAAGTTTAAAGATAAGATTTTTAAAAACTTTTATATAGGTTACATTTGTTATAATGATTTATTTTACTTCTTAAAAAGTCTCAACTCAGAATTAGTATAAGCTATAAATGCTCAATCTGATACAGTTGCAGTAATCTAGATGTTTCTGTTCGTGTTTACCGCTTTTCCTGAATTCATACTACAATGATCTGGAAATAGATCTATTTAACAAGTAAAGTAGTAATTTTAATTTCAAATATCTCTAGATTTAAGAAGAATAAACTTGATGGCAATGAAAGCGATAAATAGTGGCGTAATCATTCTAGGTGGAGGAGTCATAAAACATCATATTTGCAATGCTAACTTAATGGTAAGTTTCTCAAAGATCCTTACAGTACTATGAGAGAATTGATTAATTTGTTCTAAAACCTTTTGAGTTCTACGAGGCATATTCGAAAAGTAAGGGCCGTTTGATCATAAAAAAATATTTTCATTAGAAACAGTTTTTATTGGCGGTTTTAGTTTCCTAAAAACCTACTTCACTTTTCCACGTAATCGCCTTTTACTTCTAACCACTTTTTGTAACGCTGCACCAACTTCTTTAATCCCTCTGCCTAGAACTTCTCCGTCTGGGAATTGAACCAGTTGACAACGGCGGTATTGAGTTCCTCGTCGTCTTTAAACCTTTGTCCACCAAGCCGCTGTTTCAAGTGCAATCGTCAATCAGATCGGAGTTTTTGGTCCACCTGTTGAACGATTTCATCGGTGTGGATACCGGGCCTGCCACTCCGCTCTTCATCATGTACATTTGTGCGGCCATTTTTGAAGTCTCGACACCATTGTCTAACCTTTCCTTCACTCATTACTGTAGGTCCAATTTCCGATAAATTTGAGCAGCTGATGATCCTTTTACACACAAAACTCGAATCGCAGCACGCACTTCGCAACTGGCGGGAGCAACGATTTTCGCGAACATCGTTGTCACATTCACCGATAGGCAAACGACTACTGAATCAAACAATAACTTCAGTGGTTTCGGAAACAATCAATAGATGGCACTACACGTGTACAACTTTGTTCAGACCCGCTAATATTTAAATATAAGAAAACGGCTCTTACTTTTCGAATACGTCTCGTATTTCAGACAGGTCTCTAACCAACTCAGTAACCAGTTTGATTAAAAGGCTAGATTTGTTAGAAATATAATATAGGTGGGACCACAATAGAACCTGTAGGTCATAGTGGAGGATCAAATAGCAACGCACTCATTGTTTTAATCTGGCCTAATGCCACTATTATGTATCTATTTTTTTTTTAATACTTCATATATCTATTACTTTAAATAAAACTTCGAATGAATATTGTTTTTACCAGATTTTTGTTAAATTGTTATTGTTTCTTATAACTGGCAACTATTTAATATAAAAAAATAATATATAAAAATTATTATATTTTAAAATAATTACTTATCAGTACTCATCAATAAATTATTGTACAATATTATAATAAGAAAAAAATTTTAACAGGTAATTCACCAAAATTTTATTTGCTTCCTAGTAAAAAGATATTAAAATAAAAGTTGAGATGGATTGTTCCCCTTTATTTATTTTAAACTAGAAAGAATTTGGTCCGACGTCGACAAAAAAGGTTACTTTAAAATCGCGGCTATCGGGGAGGCTCGTGTATATTATACGATAAGTCTTTTGTTTATTTTTTCAACATATTTTTGTAAGGACTTGTAATTTTACAGTTACAGTTTTTTGTACAGTATTTTTTGTAGTATTGGACATAAAGGTTTTACAATTTTTTTTTTTAACGCTTCAGCGTTAAATCTCGAAATACACGGTTCACTATTTAAATGTGTGGTCTTAAAAGATCGATATGTTTTCATTACTGGAGTTTATTTGAGAGAGAGAGCGTTATATTTTCAGCTACCAAACTTGAAGTCCGTTCTCTTTGGTAAGATTCTGCAAATAAACTTTCTACTTGACATTGCGTTACTTGACGACCTGGATTTGTCCTCAAGCATTGTTCATATATATATATATATATATATATATATATATATATATATATATATATATATATATATATATATATACATACACATATACATATACATATATATAAATATATATATATATATATATATATATATATATATATATTATATTATATATATATATATATATATATACACACACACATACACATATACATATATATATATATATATATATATATATATATATATATATATATATATATATATATATATATATATATACATATATATAAAGGGTTATACGTCCTTTTCAGGATTTTTGGGTCGAGGAAACTGATAATTATGTCATTTTTCCATTATTTTTTCAAATATATAAGAAGTTGATTAGGCAGGTTAGATGGATTGGTTCGTATATATCGGGAGTGGATTAGAACGGTTGATTTGAAAAGATTATATAAAAAGATATATCAAGAGTTTCAGTTATAAATATTTCTGAAGCTCTTCCTCTGTTCAACTTTTTTTAACTGACCATAAATATATCCTCCAACTTTTTTCCTATCGTTATATACGCATATTTTTTAGAGAAATGGAGCCGACTTTGCGGTATACCTTAACACAGCATCTGAATTTGATGGCAGTGATTCAGGCGCAAGACCAGATGAAGCTAAATCTTGGGGTAAAATAAAAAAGGACGCCAAACCAGTTAAGATATATGCCGAAGCTACCCTTATCTTCCCAATACTTGTAGCACAGACCTTTGCTAAAGAGATTTTTAGATATGAGAAGACTAGTGAGAAAAAAAAATAAAGGAAAATATTTTAAGCTATTACTGCGTATTTGTTAACGAGGTCCTTAAATGATAAGTAAGTTATGGTATGATCAAAGATCGTTCAGTACTAGGGTTTACAATTTGGCGGGGGTTCCGAGCAAATCACCCAGCATTTATATGTATATAATTCGCACTTCGTGATCTCTGGTAAGAAGCTGATTCTCTATTACGGGACTGCTGTAATCCCATATTGATTTCAGAAGTTTTCTTTTACACAAACCGAATACTTGCGAAACGTCAACGACGTCCTACCGTAAGTAGCTGCACACCATCTGCAGAGTTGGGCCTTTTTTTCGACGGACGTTCTGTGAGAGCAGTCAATAAGTCGATAGCAAACTCATCGAGAATAATGTCGGAAATGCAGTCTTGTTATTTGTTTGTTTTATCAACATTTCTTATACAAGGTTCTAAAGATGCACTGACTGATTTCTGCATCTCCGCTTGCGGAGACCAGACCAGGAGTGATTTTAAAACGAAAACCAGTCTCTGCGGAAGGTTGCTTCCGAGCCGTTAGCGTTGCGTAGACTGCTCGTGCAACAGCAGTATTAGCTAATTGTATATGTCACTAAAGAGCGTTACATTGCTATCACCAAGAAATTTTAGTATAAAGGATATTATGGAATTCACTGCATATTGGAACTAGCGCCTTCTTGTAGTAAAACCGATTGCAAGAAATTCGCCTTAAGTAGAGGATCTCAATAATAAAGGAAAAAAATCGACCCTAAAGAAATGATTACATGAATATTTTTTTCGAGTCGCCATTGAGAAACCATACAATTCCGCAATATCGCAACAGAAAACAAAAAGGTTAAATTAATTCTCCTGATGTTGGTCTATCTGGACAACATACATCTTAAGCATTTTTTCACATATAGACATGTTACAATTGTAAATACATTAATCTTAAAGAAACACAAGAAAAAGGCAAGTTTATATATTTTCATACATGTTAATAGACAGCGGAGGGGCATTTTTTGTGGCTTTATTATAGATAAATCAAAAATTGTGTATTTTTTTGATTTATATATATATATATATATATATATATATATATATATATATATATATATATATATATATATATATATGTATATATATATATATATATGTATATATGTATATGTATATGTATGTATATATTATAATATATATATATATATAAATTATATATGTATATATGTATATATGTATATATATATATATATATATATATATATATATATATATATATATATATATATATATATGATTATCGGGAATCGGTCTGGACTGTAAATAAAACTCTTTTTTTCTTTAAAACTCAATATTTCGTTATCGTTTGATAACTTCTTCAGGAGTAACTACAAAATTAATACACCTATATTAACACACCATTCTCTTTCGTCAAGGCATTAAAATATTGAAATATAAAACAAATAATTATGAAACAAACGAACAATCAATTAAAACACGTACGAAAATGCGAGTTTGTCCTGGAAACCAACACTCAAACATCTCGATTTACTACAACAAACTGAGAGGAAATAGCCTCGGTACATATGCACTGCCGTGAATTCCAAACGAAACGGAAAAACAGCAACAGAAAAACGTCTTTAATTTACTTTATACTAAGAGGTGGCAAATCTTTATTTTTGTTTTATTGCGTGATTGTAAATGATTAATACCTATTAATATGTTGCTATATATAATACTAAGTTGCTTAGTGCCTGATTTATAGTTAATTGACTTTGGGTCCCTGTTGATATGGTACATTTCTTTAAAAAGTCTCCCTTTATAGTTGTTGTCATGAGCTAAGATTTTAACGTTGTTATAGTCAAAATTATGACCCGTTTTCAAATCATGTTGCACCACAGCACACGAATTCTTTCCCAATCGGGAGTCACTCCTGTGCTGTGTGAGTCTCTGTTTCAACCACTGAGCTGTCTGCCCAATATAACACGCTTCACATTGTAAACAAGATAATCTATAAACTACAGAGTTATTATATAAAATAGGTGTTCTATCCTTTATTTTTGAAAACAGGTCAAAACCTCGTATGCTGTTATATTTCGCAATTTTTATATTTGGAAAATCTCTGAATAAGGCGACAATTGAGTTTGTGATTGGCTTTATAAATTGTAGCTTCCTGTATATCCTATGCTGCGCAGGCGTCTCGTCAGTAGGGGCATCAACACTATCCGAATTGTAAATTAATTTTCGTAAAATGTGTTTAGGGTAGGCATTGTTGACAAAAATGTTATACAGCTCGTCTAGGTTTCTTTTTCGAAAACCTATCATCACTGATGCGTATGACCTGTTTTTCATTGCTATTACGGTGTTAAATTTTGATTTTTTGGGTGATTAGAGAAATAATTAATGAATCTGCCTGACGCTGTGGGTTTTTTATACCAGTCAAGTATAATACTGTTGTCACTCGTTCTTATTACTTTAGTGTCCAAAAAAGGAACACTGAAGTCCTGTTCTATTTCGATAGTGAATTGTATATGTGTGTTGAATGCATTAAAATAGTTTAAAATGATTTCTGTATTACCCTTGGGTACAGCGCAAATCAGATCATCAACATACTTGTACAAAAAGGGTAGGTTGAATGGTAATTGAGGAACCACCGTTTCCAAAAGATGGTCCAACACCACCTTGGCTAAACTGGACTGATAGGAGACCCCATTGGAGTTCCAAAAATTTGTTTGAAAAATTTTTGGTTGAAACTAAAATATGTGTTGTTGAAGATGAATTTAATGAGAATCAAGAAATTATGCTTTGAAATCATGGAAATTTTTGTTTGAATCAGTTCCCACTTTTTTTCCAGAATAGTTAGGATTAAGTCTAGAGGTATATTTGTAAACAAAGATACTACATCTAAAGATATTAATACATACTCTTCTGGTAATGTCACTCCCTTTATTTTGTTGACAAACGAGAAGGTGTCTCTAAACATTGTAATCGTGTCATCCTCAAAAGCAACACTCAAAATTTTAGCTAAGTATTTTGATAGATTGTATGTCGTTGAATTCATGAACTTATAATTGGTCTCAGAGGAGTGTTTGTTTTGTGAATTTTGGGTAAACAGTAGAGTTTGGGAAATGTGCAATTGTAAATTACTAACTTCTTGTACAGTTGTTCATCTATTTCGCTTTGTTCTTTAAAAAATTTTATTAAATCATTAAAGCTTGTTTGTATAGTATGGTAGGGTCTTTAGATAGTGAAGTGTATGTAGTCTCGTCTTGTAGTAAAG
>CM032453.1:83021081-83022941 GCA_019049505.1 Pachyrhynchus sulphureomaculatus | reverse complement strand
TTGAAAACTGGATTATACCTATTTTTGACCAAATGCTTAAAGAACAAAAAGGACAAAATGTTTTATGGACTCCTAGCAAAGTTATAAGTAGGTTAGGACAAGAAATTAATAATGAGGACAGTATATATTATTGGACGTACAAAAATAAATTCCAGTGTTTTGTCCAGCACTGACTGATGGTAGTATCGGAGATATGATGTTTTTGCATTCGTTCAAGAATCCTGGACTTATTGTTGACATAGTACAAGGTATTGTTAATTATTTATGTAATTTGTGATTAGTGAGAACATAAGACAGCTCTATAGGCTTTTTTCTACATTAGGGCATTTTTTTTAACATGTTTTCACTAATACAAAAGTTCAGTAACAAAGTAAAAACAGCCATCTCAAGTTTTTAATATTTTAAATTTTGTTTACATTTCTTTTTCAATACAAATTGCTTTCATATTGTAGCGCTAAGAGTTAATGTTAAGAATGATATTTTTAGGCAGTTTTTAGTGTTCCGTACGGAACACTTATAAGATCACTTCAGTGTCTGTTGGCACTAATATAGGAATTGATGGCCTCATTAGAGCCGTGTAGTTTTGAAAGTTAGATTTTGACTTAAGGGGTTAGTTTTGGGGGGCGAAATCGGAAGTGAAAAAAAAATTTTTTACTAGGTTATCGAGTGGGGTGTCAAATGAAAGCTTGTAAAAATACGAGTTCAAAAATATATATAATGTTTTACATGCGCACACTTTTCTTTGTATTATTTTGAAAAAATCGCGAAAAAATCGCCGTCCCCTCCCTCTATCTCGAAAATTTTGAAAAAATTCTAGAATATTCTCCACAGGGTGTAGATTAAACGAAAATTATCACGAGAGCATTGCCTCGTTTTTTTTATTTTTTTTTATCTGGTATATAAAAAAAATCAAAAATTTTAAGGTCATCAGTTTTCAGTAAAGATCGGAAACAAACTTTGTTGAAAACTCATTTGGGGTGATGTGAAGTCACTGTAACAAAATTTTTTATTTCAGAAACAATCAACGTACGGAACACTAACTGCGCAAGTTCGACTTGCACTTGCCCGGTTTTTTATATTTTTAAAAGTGCAACGTATAAAAGGATCGTTTTTTTTATCGTTCACCTCCCGTTTTAAGATAAGTTTCTTACTAAGTTTAAAGATAAGATTTTTAAAAACTTTTATATAGGTTACATTTGTTATAATGATTTATTTTACTTCTTAAAAAGTCTCAACTCAGAATTAGTATAAGCTATAAATGCTCAATCTGATACAGTTGCAGTAATCTAGATGTTTCTGTTCGTGTTTACCGCTTTTCCTGAATTCATACTACAATGATCTGGAAATAGATCTATTTAACAAGTAAAGTAGTAATTTTAATTTCAAATATCTCTAGATTTAAGAAGAATAAACTTGATGGCAATGAAAGCGATAAATAGTGGCGTAATCATTCTAGGTGGAGGAGTCATAAAACATCATATTTGCAATGCTAACTTAATGGTAAGTTTCTCAAAGATCCTTACAGTACTATGAGAGAATTGATTAATTTATTCTAAAACCTTTTGAGTTATACGAGGCATATTCGAAAAGTAAGGGCCGTTTGATCATAAAAAAATATTTTCATTAGAAACAGTTTTTATTGGCGGTTTTAGTTTCCTAAAAACCTACTTCACTTTTCCACGTAATCGCCTTTTACTTCTAACCACTTTTTGTAACGCTGCACCAACTTCTTTAATCCCTCTGCCTAGAACTTCTCCGTCTGGGAATTGAACCAGTTGACAACGGCGGTATTGAGTTCCTCGTCGTCTTTAAACCTTTGTCCACCAAGCCGCTGTTTCAAGTGCAATCGTCAATCAGATC
>CM032453.1:82996081-83016081 GCA_019049505.1 Pachyrhynchus sulphureomaculatus | reverse complement strand
TTCTGGTAATGTCACTCCCTTTATTTTGTTGACAAACGAGAAGGTGTCTCTAACATTGTAATCCGTGTCATCCTCAAAAGCAACACTCAAAATTTTAGCTAAGTATTTTGATAGATTGTATGTCGTTGAATTCACTGAACTTATAATTGGTCTCAGAGGAGTGTTTGTTTTGTGAATTTTGGGTAAACAGTAGAGTTTGGGAAATGTGCAATTGTAAATTACTAACTTCTTGTACAGTTGTTCATCTATTTCGCCTTTGTTCTTTAAAAATTTTATTAAATCATTAAAGCTTGTTTGTATAGTACTGGTAGGGTCTTTAGATAGTGAAGTGTATGTAGTCTCGTCTTGTAGTAAAGTTTCAGTCTTATGAATATACTCATTTTTGTCCATTGCAACAGTGCACCCCCCCTTGTCCGATTGAAGGATGTAAATCTCCGGATGAGATCTTAGGAATTCTTTTGATTTTTTAAAGATACGAATAAGCCAATGGGGTTTTTCTCAAATTTTGATTTATAAAAGAAGTTAGTTACTAAATTAGTTGCTCTCGCTCTGAGAATATCCTTAGAATTCTCTGGGGTGTCATCAATTATATTTTCAATCTCCGCTAATAGACTGCCAACGTTAATATCTTTATACGTACCCGGTACACCAAATTTGGGACCCAGTGAAAGAAAGTCAGAAACATTTTTAGGGATTTCAACTTTAGATATGTTTTTGAACCACTTTGTATTGTTTTTAAATAATTGTTGGTCATTAGTGTTGTTGTTCATTAACTTTTGAAATTTCTGTAAATTCTTTTGTTTGATCTTGTTAAACCGGAAGTTGAATTTTTGCTTAACTCTCTTTTCATATTCATTAAATATATGTGGAGGCAAATAGCTTTGTAATTTTAATCGAATGTCCGTCAACCTCCGCTGTGCAATCGAGATGCTGTTACAAGTCAGTTTTACTTCGAAAGACAAAGTTTTTTTACTTAAACTATTAATAAAATTATCTACCTGGGTTGTACTGCCGTTTGTAAACAACATACTTTCAAGGTTCCGCATGCCATTGTTGAGATGTGCAGGGACAACTTCAGAAGATCGGCAACGTAACAAAAATATCCTTCGGTTCACACTGCTTGCCAGTTTCAACTGTGTCTTGAGATACTGTTTCATTAGTCTTGTAGTTTGGATGTTATAATTTTTTGTGATGTCTTGATAAAAACCCATTATAAATGTAAGATTTGGTGATATGTTATCGACCGTGCATCAATCTGATATATATATATATATATATATATATATATATATATATATATATATATATATATATATATATATATATATATATATATATGATTATGGGAATCGGTCTGGACTGTAAATAAAACTCTTTTCTTCTTTAAAACTCAATATTTCGTTATCGTTTGATAACTTCTTCAGGAGTAACTACAAAATTAATACACCTATATTAACACACTATTCTCTTTCGTCAAGGCATTAAAATATTGAAATATAAAACAAACAATTATGAAACAAACGAACAATCAGTTAAAACACGTACGAAAATGCGAGTTTGTCCTGGAAACCAACACTCAACATCTCGATTTACTACAACAAACTGAGAGTAAATAGCCTCGGTACATATGCACTGCCGTGAATTCCAAACGAAACGGAAAAACAGCAACAGAAAAAAACGTCTTCAATTTACTTTATACTAAGAGGTGGCAAATCTTTATTTGTTATTATTGCTGTGATTGTAAATGATTAATACCTATTAATTATGTTGCTATATATAATACTAAGTTGATTAGTGTCTGATTTATAGTTAATTGACTTTGGGTCCCTGTTGATATGGTACATTTCTTTAAAAAGTCTCCCTTTATAGTTGTTGTCATGAGCTAAGATTTTAACGTTGTTATAGTCAAAAGGATATTTTTGTTACGTTGCCGATCTTCTGAAGTTGTCCCTGCACATCTCAACAATGGCATGAGGAACCTTGAAAGTCTGTTGTTTACAAACGACAGTACAACCCAGGTAGATAATTTTATTAATAGTTTAAGTAAAAAAACTTTGTCTTTCGAAGTAAAACTGACATGTAACAGCATCTCGATTGCACAGCGGAGGTTGACGGACATTCGACTAAAATTACAAAGCTATTTGCCTCCACATATATTTAATGAATATGAAAAGAGAGTTAGGCAAAAATTCAACTTCCGGTTTAACAAGATCAAACAAAAGAATTTACAGAAATTTCAAAAGTTAATGAACAACAACACTAATGACCAACAATTATTTAAAAACAATACAAAGTGGTTCAAAAACATATCTAAAGTTGAAATCCGTAAA
This sequence comes from Pachyrhynchus sulphureomaculatus, assembly GCA_019049505.1. Lineage (NCBI taxonomy): Eukaryota > Metazoa > Arthropoda > Insecta > Coleoptera > Curculionidae > Pachyrhynchus > Pachyrhynchus sulphureomaculatus. The sequence continues at coordinate 83,013,751 of CM032453.1, read as the reverse complement.
GATGTTTCTGACTTTCTTTCATTGGGTCCCAAATTTGGTGTACCGGGTACGTATAAAGATATTAACGTTGGCAGTCTATTGGCGGAGATTGAAAATATAATTGATGACACCCCAGAGAATTCTAAGGATATTCTCAGAGCGAGAGCAACTAATTTAGTAACTAACTTCTTTTATAAATCAAAATTTCAGAAACCCCATTGGCTTATTCGTATCTTTAAAAAATCAAAAGAATTCCTAAGATCTCATCCGAAGATTTACATCCTTCAATCGGACAAGGGGGGGGGTGCACTGTTGCAATGGATAAAAATGAGTATGAGTAAATGAGTATAGTCATAAGACTGAAACTTTACTACAAGACGAGACTACATACACTTCACTATCTAAAGACCCTACCAGTACTATACAAACAAGCTTTAATGATTTAATAAAATTTTTAAAGAACAAAGGCGAAATAGATGAACAACTGTACAAGAAGTTAGTAATTTACAATTCCACATTTCCCAAACTCTACTGTTTACCCAAAATTCACAAAACAAACACTCCTCTGAGACCAATTATAAGTTCAGTGAATTCAACGACATACAATCTATCAAAATACTTAGCTAAAATTTTGAGTGTTGCTTTTGAGGATGACACGGATTACAATGTTAGAGACACCTTCTCGTTTGTCAACAAAATAAAGGGAGTGACATTACCAGAAGAGTATGTATTAATATCTTTGGATGTAGTATCTTTGTTTACAAATATAGCTCTAGACTTAATCCTAACTATTCTGGAAAAAAAGTGGGACCTGATTCAAACAAAAACCATGATTTCAAAGCACAATTTCTTGATTCTCATTAAATTCATCTTCAACAACACATATTTTAGTTTCAACCAAAAATTTTTCAAACAAATTTTTGGAACTCCAATGGGGTCTCCTATCAGTCCAGTTTTAGCCAAGGTGGTGTTGGACCATCTTTTGGAAACGGTGGTTCCTCAATTACCATTCAACCTACCCTTTTTGTACAAGTATGTTGATGATCTGATTTGCGCTGTACCCAAGGGTAATACAGAAATCATTTTAAACTATTTTAATGCATTCAACACACATATACAATTCACTATCGAAATAGAATAGGACTTCAGTGTTCCTGTTTTGGACACTAAAGTAATAAGAACGAGTGACAACAGTATTGTACTTGACTGGTGTAAAAAACCCACAGCGTCAGGCAGATTCATTAATTATTTCTCTAATCACCCAAAAAATCAAAAATTTAACACCGTAATAGCAATGAAAAACAGGGTCATACGCATCAGTGATGATAGGTTTCGAAAAAGAAACCTAGACGAGCTGTATAACATTTTTGTCAACAATGCCTACCCTAAACACATTTTACGAAATTTAATTTACAATTCGGATAGTGTTGATGCCCCTACTGACGAGACGCCTGCGCAGCATAGGATATACAGGAAGCTACAATTTATAAAGCCAATCACAAACTCAATTGTCGCCTTATTCAGAGATTTTCCAAATATAAAAATTGCGAAATATAACAGCATACAAGGTTTTGACCTGTTTTCAAAAATAAAGGATAGAACACCTATTTTATATAATAACTCTGTAGTTTATAGATTATCTTGTTTACAATGTGAAGCGTGTTATACTGGGCAGACAGCTCAGTGGTTGAAACAGAGACTCACACAGCACAGGAGTGACTCCCGATTGGGAAAGAATTCGTGTGCTGTGGTGCAACATAATTTGAAAACGGGTCATAATTTTGACTATAACAACGTTAAAATCTTAGCTCATGACAACAACTATAAAGGGAGACTTTTTAAAGAAATGTACCATATCAACAGGGACCCAAAGTCAATTAACTATAAATCAGACACTAATCAACTTAGTATTATATATAGCAACATAATTAATAGGTATTAATCATTTACAATCACAGCAATAATAACAAATAATGATTTGCCACCTCTTAGTGTAAAGTAAATTAAAGACGTTTTTCTGTTGCTGTTTTTCCGTTTCGTTTGAAATTCACGGCAGTGCATATGTACCGAGGCTATTTACTCTCAATTTGTTGTAGTAAATCGAGATGTTGAGTGTTGGTTTCCAGGACAAACCCGCATTTTCGTACGTGTTTTAATTGATTGTTCGTTTGTTTCATAATTGTTTGTTTTATATTTCAATATTTTAAGGCCTTGACGAAAGAGAATAGTGTGTTAATATAGGTGTATTAATTTTGTAGTTACTCCTGAAGAAGTTATCAAACGATAACGAAATATTGAGTTTTAAAGAAGAAAAGAGTTTTATTTACAGTCCAGACCGATTCCCGATAATCATATATATATATATATATATATATATATATATATATATATATATATATATATATATATATATATCAGATTAATGCACGGTCGATAACATATCACCAAAATCTATATATATATATATATATATATATATATATATATATATATATATATATATATATAGTCGACACTGTTTATAGTGAAACTCTATATAGTGAAAAACTCTTTATAGTGCAACTTTTTCAAGACCTATATAAAATACATACATAGCAATATATATGGATTTTTTCTTTATATAGTGAAAAACTTTCTATAGTGAAATTTCGGTCAACATTTTGGTCTTTCACTATATAGAGTGTCGACTGTATATATATATATATATATATATATATATATATATATATATATATATATATATATATATATATATATATATCTTTATATATATATATATATATATATATATATATATATATATATATATCTTTATATATATCTTTATATATATCTTTATATATATATATATATATATATATATATATATATATATATATATATATATATATATATATATATATATCTTTATATATATATATATATATATATATATATATATATATATATATATATATATATATATATATATATATATATATATATATATATATATATATATATATATATATATATATATATAGATATATCTTTATATATATATATATATATATAATCTTTATATATATATATATATATATATATGAGGATGGTTTGAAGAGTCCGTGCAAAGTCCGAGAGATGGCACCACCGGCGCGTATCGAGGTCATGTTTAGTTAGTAGCATCTCTTGAATGAACGCACACCAAGTTCCAGCCATATTGGTCTATTTCTTTGTGTTTGGCAAATGGACGAAAAAGAATTTCGTGTGGTGATTAAACATTACTTTATGAAAGGCAATACGCCTCAGAAGACTAAAGAGAAGCTTGATAAACATTATGGGGTGGCCTGACGGCCTGTGGAGGTTACGACTCCAGAAATCATTGATCAAATCCATGATATGGTGATGGATGACAGAAGAGTTAAGGTGCGTGAGATTGCTAGTGCTGTGGGCATCTCGACTGAACGGGTACATAATATTTTGCATAAACATTTGGACATGAGAAAGCTATCCGCAAGATGGGTGCCGCGATTGCTCACGCTTGACCAAAAACGGAATCGTGTGAAGTGTTGCAAGGATGGTTTGCAGCTGTTCCAGAAGAATCCGGAGGACTTTAAGCGTCGTTTCGTCACTGTGGATGAAACATGGATATATTACTATACTCCTGAGACCAAACAACAATCTAAACAATGGGTTACCAAGGGGGAATCTGCACCAAAAAAGGCGAAGACCGTTCCTTCGGCCGGAAAGGTTATGGCGACTGTCTTTTGGGATTCGCAAGGGATAATCCTCATCGACTATCTGGAAAAGGGTAAATCTATTACAGGTGAATATTATTCATCGTTATTGGACCGTTTGAAAACCGAGCTGCAAGAAAAACGCCCGCGATTGGCCCACAAGAAAGTCCTTTTCCATCACGACAACGCACCAGCACACACCTCAGCAGTTGTAGTCGCAAAATTAATGGAATTAGGATTCCAACTCGTTTCATATCCCCCCTATTCTCCAGACTTGGCTCCCTCGGACTACTATTTGTTCCCCAATTTGAAGAAATGGCTGGCGGGACAAAGATTTTATTCAAACGAGGAGGTGATTGCAGACACGAATGGATATTTTGCAGACTTGGACAAATTCTATTATTCGGAAGGGATCAACAAAGTAGAACATCGTTGGACGAAGTATATAAGCCTAAAAGGAGACTATGTCGAAAAATAAAAAAGGTTTACCCCAAACACATAAGTAGTTTTTATTTTTGCACGGACTTTTCAAACCAGCCTCGTAATATATATATATATATATATATATATATATATATATATATATATATATATATATATATATATATATATATATATATATATATATATATATATATATATATATATATATATATATATATATATATATATATATATATATATATATATATATATATATATATATATATATATATATATATATATCTTATATAATATATATATATATATATATATATATATATATATATATATATATATATATATATATATATATATATATATATATATATATATATATATATATATATATATATATATATATATATATATATATATATATATATATATATATATATATATATATTATATATATATATATATATATATATATATATATATATATATATATATATATATATATATACATATATATATATATATATATCTTATATACGAGGCATGTTTTTTAAGTAAGTACCGTTTTGGAATTAAAAAAAGACATGCAAAGATATCGCTATAATTTTATTTTTACATGAAAGCCTGTACCTTAATCTACTTTTCTACATAATTTCCGTGAATATTGAGGCACTTGTCATAACGTGGCACTAGTTTTTGAATACCCTCCTCATAAAATTCTGCCGCCTGACTTGTTAACCACTGTATCACAAATGTTTTGACTTCGTTATCGTCTTGAAGGCGCTGACCACCCAGGTGCTTCTTCAAGTGCAGGAACAAATGGTAGTCGCTGGGCGCCAGATCAGGGCTGTATGGAGGATGATCTAGAGTTTCCCATTTAAAAGATTTGATGAAATCTTTGGTCCGATTAGCCACATGTGGACGGGCATTGTCATGCAGCAAAACGATACCCTTACTCAACTTGCCACGTCTTTTGTTCTGGATTGCACGACGCAGATTGTTCAATGTCTCACAATAAGACGCTGCATTGATTGTCTCATTACGAGGCAGAAACTCCACTAGCAATACTCCTTTTCTGTCTCAAAAAAAAACTGTGCACATGATTTTGCGGGCAGAAATTGTTTGCTTAAACTTCACTTTTTTGGGTGATGATGAATGTCGCCATTCCATGGATTGTTGTTTCGATTCTGGTGTGACGTAGGCCACCCATGTTTCGTCACCAGTAACAATTTGGTCTAAAAAATGTTCACCTTCATTGTGGTACCGCTCAAGGAAAGTCAATGCACTGCCTAAACGTTGGGTTTTGTGCAAATCCGTCAACATTTTTGGAACCCAACGTGAACACAATTTCCGGTAATTCAAGTTCTCGGTCACAAAACACTACGAGAATATTGAGGAAAGCAGTCGCACAATGATGAAATTGTAAAGCGTCTGTTTTCTCTCACCTTTTCGTCCACTTTCTGCAACAAATCTTCATTAACGACCGAAGGACGCCCACTCCGTTCTTCATCATGCACATTTGTGCGGCCATCTTTAAATGCTCTCACCCATTTCCTTACCATTCCATCACTCATAATGTTTTGTCCGTAAACTTCACAGATCTCACGATGAATATCGATCGGTTTTACGCCTTTAGCACTAAGAAATCGTATAACAGCCCGAACTTCACAATCGGCGGGACTCACGATTGTCGGAGGCATCTTAAACACTCAGTAAACAACGTATACAATGAAGAATCAGACTGTAATGGCGTCAGTGCGTAGACATGAGATGTAGGTTACCAGCGCGCATGCGCGGAACGCCGACCGTATCGCGGTGGCGGCGGAATCGCAAAACGGTACTTACTTAAAAAACATGCCTCGTATATATATATATATATATATATATATATATATATATATATATATATATATATATATATATAAATATATATATATATATATATATATATATATATATATAAATTGATAAAGTCAATTCTAGTATGTGCATAATAAACACTCCATTTCGCCTAATGTTAAAAAGTGTGCGGTATTTTCATTAAAAGGTCAATAGTAAGTCAACAACCACAAAATAAGAATAAATCACCAAACATTTTTAAAATTTAAATACCGAATCTGCAAAATCGTCTGTAATTTTGTTTTCTTTTTTATACTCCACAGGTGCCGAAACATACATTTGTATTTCATGTTACTTTTAAGACAATGCGGTAGTGCTAACACGGGCGTTATTGCCGTTCTGAGTTAACTACTACCTAAAAATACACATACAATACCCAGCCGATTGCCAGAATCTAACCAGCGACCATAGGTTTCATATGCAGGCCCTTCATACATTACGCTATCGAGGTCGGCGCAGTGGTTGCTACCTCTTTAAGAAAAAGCCGCAAAACCATGGGTTTTTACATTACTGCTTAAACTTACCATCGCTAAACATCGCATAGCGAGTTCGTTTTTCGTTATGGTTTCACTGGAATTAGCGATATATTGGTTATATGTATGTGGGTGTCTCCTGTTCGAGTTGGCGAGCCCACATTACAAGTTGTGACAAAACAGTAGTGAAAAACAAATGATTATATTAAGCATTATCAAGGGTTAAATGAAACAACAATAACTTTGATAGATATGAGGTGTCCTTTAAATAAGAGGCATTTTTCCATAACGTATAGGGAAGGACAAATACAAAGATCGGTATATTTTTTCCTATGCTTTCCTACGAAAAAAATTTTCTATCGGTCGACGTGGTTATAATTAATTCCATTGGGACGTTTAAAAACGATCAGAAAATAAATGGTAATTTTAGTTTTAATAGGTAATATATATATATATATATATATATATATATATATATATATATATATATATATATATATATATATATATATATATTTGTTAAACAATGGTTTAACGGTTGTGTATTACTTCTTTGGGATATTTCAACAAAACTAAACGTGACAATGTCGCACTGGTTGAAAATATTTTAGACCGTGGTTGTGACGATTTGCCGTTCGCCACAAATCGAATCGTAACCAGTTTAGTATGCAAAGCTTCTTAGGATGTTAAGTGAACGAAGTAAGTTCTCCTACTCGTTTGCAAGAGATAAAAGAGATATATATATATATATATATATATATATATATATATATATATATATATATATATATATATATATATATTAACTTTATTGAAATTAACAAAGAAAACTTTTTTTAATTACAGATTTTAATAAAGGAATTACCAAATTGCCTATATTATTTTGAGGTCGGATTGAAAAAGTTACGTGCTGTTGAATTTAACAGTTTGCTCGAGTGTTGCCTAATAAAGCTCAGGTCAAGAATTTATGAACTATCGTTTAAAAATTACGATAGGTATACTAAAATAAATCATCAAACGTTTTTATAAAAGTTAAACAGTAAAGAAGATATAGCCGTTTGAACTTATTCAAAAGAATTAAAACATAGTAACCAGAACCTGAACTAACATGAAATTGACCCAAATTAAGCTGAACTACTTGAAAAAATTGAATTTCATCTACTTTAATAAGTCATTGAACTCTAAAATTGTGGGTACTGTTAAAATATCCTCCTTTACGATTAGTTTGCATTTCCTTTTATTTTCAATAAAATTTCTTAACACTGCGTTACTCAATTAACATCATTCAGCTCGATCACTTTACGCTTTGAAGATAAAATAATACTCAAAGGTCGTAAAGTGATTAAGGTCAATCGGATCTTTGCCGAGATGCTAAGGGTATAGAAAAAAAAGTGTTATTTTAAACACTTTTTCTCGGCCCGGACTAAACACAAGTTAAAAACTAACCTGTTCAAAAAATCGAAAAGTGTTTAAATCAGTACTTCCCTAGCAAATACGTAGTTCTAAAATAAAGTCAATATTTTAAATAATAGATACTTTACAACGAGTTATTAATTTAAGAAAATAAGCAGATGGAGAGCTTCCGCTAAAAGTCTAAATAATGAAGAAATAACATAATGTTCAGATACCTCAAGAGCCCTGAAAATGATTTGTAATACGCTATATACGACACAACCACTGCAACTCCCCCCGCACCCTTTAACTTTTTACATGTTTGGCTATAAAAAAATATTTTTAAAATTTATACCCGTACTAAATACTAAATCGGTACCTCATTTCCTTCGATAACACACCAACGAAAATGGGAAACTGTTTTTCGTAGTTTAAGGACTCCTAAAACGAAAAAATGCAAAACTCTTAAAGTGGTCGATTTTTTCACAAATACAACAGTTCCCTTTGAAAAGAGAAGTAAAAATGCCTTACCCTATCAAACATCCACTATATAATATTATCTTCACTTACACATTCTTAGGAGAATACCTTAAACTTACAGGACACCCCACATATTATATATTAAATTCGCATAAATAAAAATCACCTAACACATATCTTGAAAAAAATACAACGGATATAATTCCAAATTACGGATTAAATTAAATTATTTACAAATAATACATTCAACAGTCCATAAAAAAGACACAATTTAAATATTTATATTTATTTTTAAATAATAAATTTCGCTTAGTTTTAAAACAATATAATTTAAATATAAAGCAAATCTAATAATATAATCGTTATCTTCCTAAAATCTAATTTCTAATTTTTTTTTATAAATCGTGTAAAAAGTTTCATCCGCTTGCAGGTTTAAGAGATAGAGTTTTAGTTGTAGCGTTAGTAATTGTAAATCGAGAAAGCAAGACATTACAAATTCAATAACACAGGCTGACAAAATCAGTCCCTGAGACCAAATTATACTTTCCAAAGGTTTTTGGTGCGCTCAATCCTAACCTAAGAATGCAAAAACACGGTTTTTCGCTATTATTACACCGCAAATTAATTTTTCTCCACACAACTCATTGCTGCACATGAACGTACTACTCTTCCGCATCAAAACGCATTTTGAATTTTTCAGATATCTTATTTCTTTTTAGAGAAATCATTTTTCTAGTAGCAACATCGTTTATTTGTTATACAAGGTGTCTTATTTTAATGTACCAGGCTTCTTAATTTTTTTATGTCAACTTTTAGTAAAAAAGTTTCAGATAAAAGTTGAAGGGTTGTGAAGGGGCAATAAAATGATGTAATTGTGATAATCTTGGAAGATCATTTTGAAGGTCATTTCAAGGCCAACCTTGATTTTTTAAATGGAAATCCATATTTTTTATGACGACGTCATGTTTCTTTAGCACACAACTTTTGTTCGAAAAATTTTTCTCGATAGTAATTTAAACTCTTCAGAATTTCGACCCGTCATATCGGATCCGCCATTTTGAATTTCTTAAAGTTAGAGGCAAACCATGACTCGATGGTGTTAAACCGACAACGAATTCGGATTTAGCGTCCCAAAAATCATATAATGACACTACTCTCGCCTACTAGATTAACTTTTTTTTTGGTATGGTTGTAACGAAAACGCCAAAATAAAATATCTGAAATATTGAAAATGCATTTTAAGGGAGAAGAGCAGTACTTTCGGATGCCGCAACGAGTTTTGTGGAGAAAAATTAATTCGCGGTGCAATATAATCCCGAATATAGCGAAAAAGCGTGTATTTTTTGCATTTTTAGGTTAGGATATCTCAAAAACCTGATGTGATGGAGCAATTCTTGGGTCAGATTTGGATTTTCAGCGCACCAAGAAGCTTCGAAAAAATATAGTCTGGTCTCAGGGTTTGAAAAATATTGGCCTGTGTAATCAGTATAAATAAGTCGGAAACGGTAAAAGATATAGAGTCAGATATATTGGGGTTAAGTTGCGTATCCAATGAGTAATTTTATTCCGTTTGATAATTTTAGAAATTCGCTGTACTTCTCGAGTTTTTACTTTTATCCATTTTTTATGAGTTTGGTAAATGTTAAAAAAAATGTTACTGCTCCATAAAATTACCATTCTAATATGACGTCTTGTCTTGGTAATATCAATATAAGATCAAATTTTCTAAATACAAACTTGCCTTTTTATTGTATTTCAAAGAGCTTGAAATCTTGTGTACGCTCATTATCGCATATTTCAGTAAAGAATACAAGAATTTTCTAGTTAATTTTAATAAAGACAGAGATGAAGAGAGCTCTTTTTAAATACAAACAGTATAAAAAAAACTGCTATTATTCTCACACCAGAAACATCAAGTTATTAAAGCGAAACTTAAATGAATGTGTTCATTTGATATTAGGCAACCATTGCCTACGTAAAAATAAAATTACTTCTCGTTGAATGTTCTCTTTTATTAAAAACAATTCTAAGTTTCCTTACTCTCTTCACTGTTTTTTATATTATCAGTTTGCCGTTGCTATTAACTAGACACTTGTCCAGTTTCTCAATATTCAACATTTACTGTGATTTTAACAACATCCTTCATTAACTGAAAGAAGGTTGCCGTTTTACCCACTCCTACCTAAATCGAACCATTTTATTTTTCATCAGTTGATTTAACTTTGGTGACCCGTGGCTCCGTGGCATAGTATTTGCTTGGGATGCAGAAGGTCTCGGGTTCCAATCCCGGCCGGTCGGTAAACTTTTATTTAAGTATATATTGCCTGGCCACGTACATAGGTAGTAGTTCTTTGCAGAAATGCAATAATGTTTGTTGTCTAAAAGGTGCCATGAAATACAAAAATGTGTTTCGGCACTTGGACAACGTTGATGGGTATTACGACATCCCGACGATATCCTCAGGATATGAAAAAGGGAGAAATCGCTATTTAGGCGGGTTGTGCTTGCGGATTGAGCTTGCGCAATTAGTGTTCCGTACGTTGATTGCTTTTAAAAGAAAAAATTTTGTTACGAAGGTATAAAATGATCAGTGACTTCACAAAACACACCCCAAATGAGTTTTCAACAAAGTTTGTTTCCAATCTTTACTGAAAAGTGATGACCTTGATTTTTTTTTTTTTTTTATATACCCTCGTGATAATTTTCGTTCAATCTACATCCCGTGAAGAATATTCCAGAATTTTTTCAAAATTTTTTGATCAGTACTTTTCGAGATAAGGTGGGGGGACAGCGATTTTTCACGATTTTTTAAAAATAATACAAAGAAAAGTGTGCGCAAGTATTACATTATATATATATATATATATACTTTTTTATATATATATATATATATATATATATATATATATATATATATATATATATTATTTATTTATTTATTTATTTATTTTACTCGTGTTTTCACAAGCTTTCATTTGACACCACACTCGATGACCTAGTAAAAAAATTTTTTTTTTTCCGACCCCCAAAACTAACCCATTAAGTCAAAATTTAAGTTTTAAAACTACGTAGCTCTGATGAGGCCATCAATTCCTATATTATTACCAAATATCAACTTTCTATGACAAATAGGTTCGGATAAAATCGGATGTGACAGACAGACGGACAGACAGACACCGAAGTCATCTTATAAGTGTTCCGTACGGAACACTAAAAATAAGTAAATATTAAACAAATTTTTAACATTTAAATTTCACAAATTTAAGTAGCATTTATGTGCTTCGCAATTTGGAGAGAAATTGTTTTAAGGTGGGATAATGTGACAACAAATTTTAAATTTACATAAAGTGAGAAGCATTCTTCTAAAAATGCAATAAATTAGAAAATTTTTGGTCTAGTGATGATATATTCACATCATATTGAAATCACTTAAAGCATTAAAAATGGGCATTCAGAATTACGACTTATTTCTTAAATGTTTGAAATAAATCAACAAAAAATCAAATAGTTCGGGAAGAATAAAGATTTTTCGAAATTATCTAACAGCATGAAATTAAGCATAAAGTTACGCAAATTGATCCCACTTTAATGGACGCACTATCTCTTACCGGTTTCGATATCCTAGCGTTGAGCATCGAATCTGTACTACACTGTATACGCCAAATCTAAAAATACATTCTAATAGTCTCATTTTAAGGTCTATAAGATGATTAAATTAATATTAAAACTAATATGTTTTTCGGCCTTCCGGTTAGATATTGGTGTGAACTAAGAATATTGGCGAATTTATGTTTAGTATATGTGTTTTTCCGTACTTTAAGTTATTAAAAATTTTAAAAATAGCCTTTTTTTTAATTTATTTGTGCTTTTTTTTAATTTATTTGAGACTAAAGAAACTATGTTCTTTGAAAATAATTCACAACTTTAATTTATCTCTTTAATTCACAGTATTTTATTTTGTTAAAAATAATTTCTTGTAATTTTGAATTATTTTTCAATTCTCATTCCTTCTTTTGACGAGGGTACCCGATTAGGGAGCCGAAATACCAAATTTTTAAATTTCTCTAAAATAATAAAAAAGATTTTCATTAATATTAAGCGATATTGTGGAGAAAAACTAAATAAAAATTCTATCAAAAAAGTAGAGCGTTTATTTAGTAACTTATATCAAGATTAAACCGTAGGATTCTATAACTTATATTAAATTTGTATTTTATCATCAAATATGTCTTAAAATAAAATCACTACAAATATTTTAGGTTTGGCGGATATTAATTTCCGTCATTATTTGTAACTGTTACCTAAACAATTTTATATATTAAATATATTTTATTTTATTTTATTATACACAAACTGATCGCTTATATAATAATAAATATTATAATTAAAACATATTTATACACACAAAATATAAAATCAGTTAAAGTAACGAATTTAACAGCTTACAACTTGTGGTTACTTTTTTCACTCTTCATTTTTATTTACTTCATTAGATATTAGAGTTCAATACTATAAGCGAAAAGCTTTTAAATGACAATCCAATAGTTTTAAAGGCACTGTAATTGTAAATATACGTTTCTGAAGGAAAAAAATAGTGTAGAAAGCGCACGCACTTGTTTTTATAATTACGCAAAATATCAAATTTTTTTTGTGAAGAATTATGGTATAACGGTAATTATTCAGAAGTAGAACGAAATATTACGAATCACCAAAAATTAATTATCTCATTTGAAACCATAAAGTTTCCTGTCAAAGTTAAGGTATTACTAGCTCAATTTCTGCTATTATGTCTTATTAAATTTGTCTACTTCTTTCAGTAAAGAATTCACCAAATACAAAAATTGATATTAATTTACTCACAACATATTTACATTATTTGACAATCATTTAGTTAACTTCTGGCCATTTCAAATGTATCGTGTTCTTTTTAAGACACCGTCTCTTCACGAAGGCGCTAAATGAACTTTAAAAACTGCTGCTCGAAAAATATCACTCGAAACACATCCAAACCATCTTCGCATGTCCTTCAGCCAAGAATTTTGCCATCGTCCGCCCTTTATTTTGCCTTCAATAATTAAAAGTAGCAATTCGTATTTTGGGCCCCTCATTGTATGTCCGAAGTATTGAGTTTTGCTTATTTTTTATGGTTGTTAGTAATTCTTTCGTTTTGTTAATTCTTTCCAGTACTTTTGTGTTTTTTTGTTTTCTGTAGATGCGAAGAAGGCATCTATAAATGTACATTTCAAAAGCTTCCAGTCGTTTCTCTAAGCCAGGGTCAAGAGTCCAGCACTCACATCCATACAATAATACATACGCTCTCACCATTCTCATTTGGAGTTCGAGACTGAGACTTGTTCAATGGAAAAATTTATTCATATTCATGAATGTCACTCGGGCCTGTTCAATTCGGGAATATATTTCCTTTCTTGGATCCCACGTTTCATTTATATTGGTTCCTAAATACAGTGAAGTCTGCTTATAACGAACCCGCTTATAGCGAATTTTCGGTTACAACGAACTATTTTATAATGCACGAAAAAACATCCATAAGATCAATGCAAATTTTTATCGGTTATAACGAACCCGGTTAAACGAACTTCCAAATAAAGCGAACCAAATTTGAATGTTTTGCGTCCGTTTATAACAAACCGCATCGCTAGGTCGAACAGTAATTATTTTCAATTCACTTGTGTTATGCAGTTGTAATGCATATTTGATCAAAGTAGCAAAGTGAATGTTTAAGTTTTTATTTTAAAATGAGTACACGAAAACGTAAAGCGTTTACTTTAAAAGACAAACACGATATTATAAGGAAAATAGAAAATGGAGTTAAACAAAGTGATGTTTGCAAACAGTTGAATTTAATTAAATCTACGGTTTCTACCATATGGAAGAATAGGCAAGAAATTTTATCAATTTATGATAAAAGAAACTTTAGTTATAAAAAAGTAAGAAAATCTACACATGACCAAGTCGACAAAGGACTCCTTAAATGGTTTAGTCAAAAATGACATGAACATGTTTCTAGTGAATTGGGAAGGAAAATAGAGAAAACAGAGTTTAACTGTTCTAGAAGTTGGATTGAACGATTTTAAAAAGCGACATAATATTAGTGGGGGTAAGATAGTAGGAGAAACTGCAGGACCGGATATGACTGCTGATCAGTAGTTGGCCAAAATATGGCCGGAAATGCGAGAAAGTTATGAATATGCGGACATTTTTAATATGGATAAAACGGGTTTGTTTTACAAGATGACGCCTGATAAGACATTAAAGTTTGTCGGACAGAATTGTGCTGGTGGAAAATTATCAAAAGTAAGGATTACTGTGTTGGTAACTGCAAATATGTCTGGAACAGAGAAAAGAAAATTGTTGGTGACAGGAAAGGTCGCCAATCCTAGGTGTTTTAAAAATAAACATTTACCAGTAAAGTACAAATCAAACAGTAAAGCCTGGATGACATCAGAAATTTTTAAAAACGAACTGATCGAATAGGACAAAGAATTAAAATTCACAAACAGAAAAATATTACTTTTGATTGACAACTGTCCAGCGCACCCTGAAGTTGATCTGCAGCAAATAAAATGGGTTTTTATGCCTCCAAACACAAGTGCAACGCTTCAGCCTATGGATCAACGTATGATACATTCTTTAAAATATTATTATAGAAAGATTTTACTTATGAAAATGTTAGAGACGATCGATAAAGATAACATTTTTTCTGTAACTCTCTTGGACGCTATAAACTTTATCCATATGGATTGGCAAGGAGTCGGTAGGGAAACCATTACAAACTGTTTTAAGCATGGCAGATTTTTAAGGAAGGAATGTAGATATGGCTCAGATGATGAACTACCGTGTGTTGTGTGTGGATTTTGAAACACATATCGAGAAGATCCTACTGATTGTCTAGAATTTGTTTACGATGCTGACATTCAACAAGGTACAGTCGAAATCGAGATTAAAAGGTTATTTAATCATTTTAATTTTGAATAATATGTATGTGCTGATAATGAATTAACGAGAGGAATTGATGATCAAATTGTGACATCAGTGACTTCTGGAAAGATTTTAAGCTATAATGACGACGAAAACGAGCTTGGAAAAGGAGAGATGATATTTATGTTCCATCCATTTCAGAAATGACTAAGAAAATGACTAAAACACGCAATTTTTTGGAATCTCGTGAAGTTCCTGAACATATATGGAGTAGTTTTTGTGACCTTGACAATTATATAAACACCATTTCTTTTTCAAGTAAAATTGTTGTACAAACGAAAATTACTGATTTTATTGTATAAATTACGTATTTTAATGGTTTCGTTTATACTCGTAACAACTTTAGTGTGACTTGTTTTATTTTCCTTTGAATGTTTTCTTTTAATTTAATAATTATTATTATTCATTTTTCTAAGCATTAGCGCCTAATCTAAATAAAAAAGTAGTGAAAAATGAGATTAGATTTTGTTTACTACTGTTTGTAACGAACTTCGGATATAGCGAACCATTTTTAGTGATTTTTTGGAGTTCGTTATAAACGGACTTCATTGTATTTAAATGTAGAGACCTGTTCTACTGTGTTGTCCTTGATTTCGAGGGACTCCAGGGGTAGATTTTTCTTTGTTATTACCATCCACCTGGTTTTTTCCTATATTCATAGTTAATCCAAATCTTTCGCTGGCTGTTACGACTTGATGGATCAGTTGCTGGAGATCCTTGATATTTTTTGCTAATAGAACAGTATCATCAGCTTACCGTATGTTGCTTAGTGTATTCCCATTACCTGTTATTCCTTCAATGGATTCATATATCGCCTCACTGAACACCACATCAGAATAAAAATTAAATTAAGTGGAGAGAGAATGCATCCCTGTCTTACACCTTGGGTTATTTTTATGCCTTCGGATCTTTCCAGCTTCCACTGACTGACTCCAGTATAGATTTGAATAATATTTAGACATATTTTGTCTACATTTGTCGTTTCTGGAATTTTTATTAATTTCTCATGTATCCCACAAAATTTAATTATCTTATTTGAAACCATGGAGTTTCCTGTCAAAGTTAAGATATTACTAGGTCAATATGTCCCAGTTTTTAAGTTTTATTAAATTTGTCTACTTCTTTCAGTAAAAGAATGCACCAATATAGAAACATTAAATACAAAAATTGGTTCTAATTTACTCGCAACACATTTATATTATTTAACAATCGTTTAATTAATTTCCGCCGATTTCAGGAGTTACATACACCTCGAATTTTCGAAAACTCGATTTTTTTTTTACGGATTTTTATTCCTATCTCTTTTTAGATAACACCAAAATGTAAGAAAAAGAGCATACGGTACGAAATTGGAGTAAGTTCACTTTTTATCTACCCGAAACTTTAAAAACGTTTCTCTAGAAACTATATTTTCTGATGCAAGACCAGATCAGTACAATGCTCAATAGACTTGTTTGGGCTTTGTATTACCACAGATGAAGTGCGCATTACAATAAATCAACTAAAAAAATGGAAAAGCCACCGATCCCGATGAATTCCATGGAGAGTTTCTTAAGCTCTTAGATGAGGATGGGATGAAGTGACTTACGGTGATCTACAATAAAATCTATGATTTAGGCAGAATACCAAAAAGCTGGTTAAAATCTGAGTTTATACCGATTCCAAAAAATGCAGGCGCTAAAAAATGTGGAGAATTTCGAACAATTAGCCTCAGAAGCCATCTTTTAAAAACATTTCTGAAAATCATTCACAGAAGAATATACAAATTGTGTGAACACAACATGTCAGCTGCACAATTCGGTTTTCGTGATGCCATGGGAACCAGAGAGGCCTTGTTTTCTATGCAAGTTTTAATTCAGCGATGTGGAGACGTCAATTGTGACTTATATTTGTGCCTGATCGACTACCAAAAGGCCTTTGATAGAGCCCAACATCACAAAATGGTCGAAATTCTGAAAGACCTTGGGCTAGATGAAAAGGATCTGCGGATTATTGGCAACCTCTACTGGAACCAGATGGCATTTATTAAAGAAGGGGAGCGCTCAGAAGCAATACCGATTGGGGGTGGAGTAAAGCAGGGTTGTCTTTTGTCTCCACTATTGTTTAATATATACTCTGAGCAAATCTTTAGAGAGGTACTTGAAGAGGCTGATGAAGGAATACTGCTTAATGGGGAGCGAATAAATAACAGTTATGCTGACGATAGGGCGGTTATGGTTGATAACTTAAAGGGTCTGCAACATCTTATGACAAAAATAAACGAAGTCAGTAATCGATATGGCCTTGAACTTAAT
>CM032453.1:82963581-82991081 GCA_019049505.1 Pachyrhynchus sulphureomaculatus | reverse complement strand
ACGAACTATTTTATAATGCACGAAAACACTTCCATAAGACAAGCAAATTTATATCAGTTATAACAAACTTCCAAATAAAGCGAACCAAATTTGGACGTTTTGTGTCCGTTTATAACGAACTTGCTACTCCCTGTGCTCGATATCGCGGAACGATCTAGGGAATTCGCCGAAACTCGCTGGGAACCCCTAATCTACTTGTTTCCGCCACGTCGCTAGTTCTAGCAGTATTATTTTCAATTCACTTGTGTTATGTTCTAATGCATATTTGATTAAAGTAGCAAAGTGAATGTTTAAGTTTTTATTTTAAAATGAGTACACAAAAACGTAAAGCGTTTACTTTTAAAGACAAACTTCTGCTTCTAAACATATTGCCTACCGACAATGGCGTGAAAATTCTAACACCGTAAATCGTAACATCTTTGTTCATGCCCGGAACAGATGCAAGGGAATTATCGAAACCAAGGAGGCACACAATCAACGAATTAGAAACAAACTTCTCGCTTGTCCCAACAATTCCAGGTCCTTTTGGGCAGTCGCGAAGGCAGTTAGTCAAAATGTTACCAAATCCACCATACCACCACTCACACGGCCAGATAATTCCATTGCAACCACACCTGTTGAGAGAGCGAACTTGTTGGCTGAACTCTTTGCTTCACATTCTACTGTCGATTTCCAAGGAAAAACACCACCTACTATTCCCATATTGCAGTCAAAGATGCCCGATGTTGTCTTCAGACAGCGCATCATAAAGCGTATTTTAATGAAGCTAGACACCAAGAAGGCTTCTGGCGCTGACGGAATACCTGCCATAGTTCTCAAAAACTGTGCAAGGGAACTAACACCAGTTTTCTGTAGACTTTTTAACCTATCCTACAGAAAGGGAATATTTCCGTCCTGCTGGAAATGTGCCACGGTTCAGCCAATACCTAAAAAAGGTAAGAAGACCTTGCCAAATAACTACCGACCAGTTGCACTGCTTTCAATAATATCGAAAGTCATGGAAAAGGTTATCAATGAGCATCTTCTAAAATATCTTGAACGATTCAATATTATTAGCGATCACCAATATGGTTTTCGTAAACATAGATCAACAGGAGATCTTCTGACTTATGTAACACATGTCTGGAACAACGCAATTGAACACTTTGGAGAATCTCGAACGGTTGCTCTTGACATATCCAAGACGGTCGAATGACCGTGTTTGGCACGATGGACTGTTGGCTAAGTTACGCTCTTATGGTATGTCTGAAAGGTTCTGTTTGTGGCTCTCGTGTTTCCTCAGAGAGCGTTCTTTACGAGTGGCGGTCGACGGATTTCTTTCTAACACCCTCACTATCAACGCCGGTGTGCCCCAGGGCTCCATACTGTCTCCTACTCTCTTTCTCATTTACATTAACGATCTGCTGGAAAAGACCGGGAATCCAATCTATAGCTTTGCAGATGACAGTACGCTTGTCTCTTCATTCACCTTGAACGCTCGGACATCGGCTGCTCAGGCGAATATCCGCAGACAGCAGGAGGTCGTTCAACTTAACAAAGACCTGGAAGAAATTCTATCTTGGGGTGACAGTAACCAAGTGGAATTTAACGCTACAAAAACCCAAGCGGCAGTTTTTTCTAAAAAAGTTAACGTTGCTGAACCCGACATAGTTATGTCGGGGCACTCCATTCCCCTAGCATCGTCGCTCAATTTGTTGGGCGTTAGTTTGGGAGCAAATATGTCTTGGCATGAACATGTTGCAGGCATAGCAAGGAGAGCTTCTCAAAAGTTGGTAATATTATTTAGAACCAGAAAGCTTTACACCCCACAGCAACTGTTAATTCTTTACAAAGCCCAAATTCGACCAACTATGGAATACTGCTCCCACGTTTGGGGCTCCGCTCCCAAACATACACTGCATTTGTTGGATTCTGTTCAGAGAAGAGCGGTCCGTCTGATTGGGGACCCGGAATTGACCGGCGGCCTTCATTCGCTGGAACATCGAAGAACGGTTGGCGACTTGAGTCTGTTCTACAAGTATTTTCATGGAAAGTGTTCGAAGGATGTAGCCCGCTTAATTCCTCCCAAAGCGGTGCATGTTAGAAATACACGTCGCGCTGGTGCTTCGCAACCGTATGAGGTTCAGCTTGTTACTCCGCGTACAACGCTTTTCAAGCAATCTTTTATATGGAGAACGTCATCCCTTTGGAATAATTTGCCCAGCGCTGTGTTTCCCACCGAGTACAATTTACAGCGATTCAAGAACAACGTGAATCGCTTTTTTCCGCACTCGTGCCGCTCCTGGAGCGCTTTAGGGACTTCCCTGCAGCACGTGAGCTAGACCCATAAAAAAAAAAAAAAAAAAAAAAAAAAACAAACAGGATATTATAAGGAAAATAGAAAATGGAGTTAAACAAAGTGATGTTTGCAAACAGTTGAATTTAACTAAATCTACGGTTTCTACCATATCGAAGAAGAGGCAAGAAATCTTAACAATCTATGATAAAAGAAACTTTAGTTGTTAAAAAGTAAGAAAATCTACACATGACCAAGTCGATAAAGGACTTCGTAAACGGTTTAGTCAAAAACGACATGAACATGTTCCTTTTACCGGCTATACTTTACAAGAGAAAGCTAGTGAATTGGGAAGGAAATTAGAGAACACCGAGTTTACCTGTTCTAGAAGTTGGATTGAACGATTTAAAAAGCGACATAATATTAGTGGGAGTAAGATAGTAGGAGAAACTGCAGGAGTGAATATGACTGTTGTTGATCAGTAGTTGGCCAATGTATGGCCGGAAATTCGGGAAAGTTATGAATATGTGGATATTTTTAATGCGGATGAAATGGGTTTGTTTTACAAGATGACGCCTGATAAGACATTAAAATTTGTCGGAGAGAATTGTGCTGGTGGAAAATTGTCAAAAGCAAGGATTATTGTGTTGGTAACTGCAAATATGTCTGGAACAGAGAAAAGAAAATTGTTGGTGATAGGAAAGTCTGCCAATCCCAGGTGTTGTTAAAAAAAAAATAAAGTACAAATCAAACAGTAAAGCCTGCATGACATCAGAAATCTTTAAAAACGAATTGATCGAATGGGACAAAGAATTAAAATTCACAAACAGAAAAATATTATTTTTGATTGACAACTGTCCAGCGCACCCTGAAGTTGAGCTACAGCAAATAAAATTGGTTTTTATGCCTCCAAAGACAAGTGCAAAGCTCCAGCCTATGGATCAAGGTGTGATATATTCTTTAAAATGTCATTATAGAAAGATTTTACTTATGAAGAGACCATCGATAAAGGTAACATTTTTTCTGTAACTCTCTTGGACGCTATAAACTTTATCCATATGGCTTGGCAAAGAGTCAGTAGAGAAACTACTGTAAACTGTTTTAAGCATGGTGGATTTTTAAGGAAGGAAAGTAGATATGATTCAGATAAGCTACAGTTGACTCAGTGGATTGAAAAACATCGAGAAGATCCTACTGATTGTCTAGAATTTGTTTACGATGCTGACATTCAACAAGGTACAGGCGAAATCGAGATTAAAAGGTTATTTAATCACTTTAATTTTGAATAATATGTATGTGCTGATAATGAATTAACGACGAAAGGAATTGATGATCAAATTGTGACATCAGTGACTTCTGGAAAGATTTTAAGCTATAATGACGACGAAAACGGGCTTAGAAAAGGAGAGATGATATTTATGTTCCATCCATTTCAGAAATGACTAAGAAAATAACTGAAATCGCATTTTTTGGAATCTCGTGAAGTTCCTGAACATATATGGAGTAGTTTTTATGACCTTGACAATTATATAAACACAATTTCTTTTTCAAGTAAAATTGTACAAACAAAAATTACTGATTTTATTGTATAAACTACGTATTTTAATGTTTTCGTTTATACTCGTATATGTACCAACATACATAATAACTTTAGTGTGAGTTGTTTTATTTTCCTTTGACCGTTTTTTTTTTTTGATTTAATAATTATTATTATTCATTTTTCTAAGCATTAGCGCCTAATCTAAATAGAAAAAGTAGTGAAAAATGATATCATATTTTATTTAATGTTTGTAAAGAACTTCGGATATAGCGAACCATTTTTAGTGATTTTTTGGAGTTCGTTATAAACGGACTTCACTGTAGTTTCCTTCAAGACACTTATTCCAGCGATCTTCCAACATTTTAATACCTTTCATATAGTAAGATTTGTCGAGCTCTCTAAAATAAACCTATTTCCCATTCGACTTCTTCGTGTGAGCCTTATCTCTTTCTCTGGAGCGACCTTTTGAAATTTGGAAAGAAGTAATCGCTGGGGGCCAGATCTGGTGAATACGGCGGATGAGGAAACAATTCATAGCCCAATTGGTTCAATTTTACCATCAATTTTGTTGAGTTGTGAGCTGGTGCATTATCTTGGTTAAACAACACTTTTTTGTTCGCTAAATGCGGCCTTTTTTTCTTGTTTACACCATTCAAACGGTTTAATAAACCAACATAATAGTCTCTAGTAATTGTCGACACTTTCTCAAGATAGTTGATCAGTATAATTCCAGCGCGTCCCAAAAAATACTTGACAAAACCTTTTCAGCTGATTTGTGTTTTTGGACGCTTCGGTCGGCTTTCATGGGGGTTCCCGTCACTCTGCCGACTGGGTGTGTAGTGGTGGATCTATGTTTCGTCCACTGTTACGAGTAGCAGCAAAAACTCCTTCGGATTACGCCGAATTAACGTTACTGTTTTTGATTAACCATCGGGCACAACTTTATCTTTACAATGTCAGCTATCTATCTCACTTTCACTTTGCGGTCACTCAGAACAAAATGGTGGTTTCTTTTGGTGTTTTTTTGAGCGACTATCTCATTTGGACGTCCGGAAAGTGGTGCATCATCGGCGCTTGTACGACCGCATTTACGTTCAGTAATCCATTGACATATAGTTGTTTTCGACGGTGCAGATGTGCCATAACTTCTCAAGCCAGTCTTGGGTTCTGGCTGTATGTTTCTCATCAAAAAAGCGATGTTTAATCAACACACGAAATTCTTTTTGTTTTGCGAAAATTAAAAATAGCGTCATTCAAACAGCTGTAACTGGCAAACTAATAGACAAAATCTCATAAAAATTTTTAAACGAATCTTCTGAGAGTTGACACTAACTGAAAATCATATGGTTTTTTTGTGTGTATCGCTATCTCTCACAAAGTCTCGGGGCCTTTCATCCCAAGTAATACAGTATGCAATTTTGTAGTTCATTTATCTTGAACGCTCGAACACCACCTGTCAAAGATGCAAATATTAGCAATATTTTATGTCTTAAGACCACCGTAACCAAGCAGAATTTAAAGTTACAAAAACGCAGGCGGCAATTTTGTCAAAAAACCTTAACATTGCAAAACCGGGCATAATTATACTAGGAAGCTTTATACTCCACAATTTTGAATTCGACTATCGATGGCATCCCATAGGAATTCCATATTTTAGGCTTATTTTGCATTCAAAAGGGAAGCTTTCAGGTGTTTGGTTAGATGAAAAAACATGGTTCTTGGGATTAAACTGTTTTAAAATAACTTTCCAACTTTCAGTGATGATTCCTCGAGGCACTCTTCGAGAACAGAACACTGGATTCTAGCATCTTATTATTATTTATTTATTGAACCGTTGACGAACAACTTATGCATATAAAAATTAGGTTCATGATATTTTGTTGGGCGCTCGGGTTATTAGCTGAAATCCACTCACACTTTCCAAAATTTTTTTTTATGACCTTTAAAATCCTTACTTTATATTCCAAACCAAGGACAAATTTTTGTGAGAAGTCCCATCGCCTTTTAAAACCCTTATTAATTTGATTTTAATAATAATAAATTAAAATTCTAGTTAATTTTTGCGATATGTTTCAGCTCTTGCAGTTTAATGATATTCAGAATTCACATAATTCAGTCCTGGATTTGGTGTTGTCAAACCTTAATAATTGCAGTGTTATAAGGGAACAGATCCCCTTAACAACTGAGGACGACTATCATCCATCCCTAAACATTGCACTCTCAGAGGTTCGGGAAGAAAGACGGGGTCTCCGTGCAAATGCATCTGAACTCGGATATAATTTCAGGAAAGCAAATTATCCTGTTCTCTACGACATAATTTTAAGGGCTGATTGGTCTAGTTTGTATACAGCTCAGGATGCTAATGATGCATGCAAAAATTTCTATGACACCATATATAAAATATTCGATGAGTCTGTACCGAGATCCTTACTGCGTAATAGAACCTTTCCCGTGTGGTTTACTTCAGATATAATTACGTAACGTAAACAGAGAGTATTTGGAAGATTGAAAGGATCTAACTCGAATTGGCACAGTAACGAATACAATGAACTGAGAAGGGAAATCAAAAAGAGAATCCATCTTGCTTACAATAATTATCTGAGGAGGGCTGAGGCTTCCATACGTGAGGACCCTCGATCTTTCTGGTTATTTATCAAACTCAAAAGGTCGACGATCTCACTGCCGGAGTCTTTCACGGACGTTGACCTCCAATGCTCTTATACGGATCCGAAAAAGATTGCGGATGCTTTTGCACACTTTTTTTGTGGCATGTATTGTGCCCCTACTACACCAACAGGGCATAATTATCTCCAGGGAAGTGCCAATTTGATTCCTCTTGTCTCTCTTCCCTGCCTCACTGATGATATGATCTTGGCTGCTCTGGCGAAGTCAAAGAATAAGTTCACTCGAGGCCCTGATAAGATCCCTTGTTTTATTACCAAGGACTGTCCTCGAGCCTTGTTGAGGCACTTTTCCTGAAATCTGGAAAACGGCAAGAATTAACCTGTATTCAAGAAGGGCGATACTAGTATCATTTCCAACTACAGGTCTGTGTCAATACTGTCATCATTTGCTAAAGTTTTCGAGATGGGAATATATGACTCATTGTTTAAGCAAAGTAAGGGACGTTTCGAGATGGTAATATATGACTTATTGTTTAAGCAATTGAGGGACGCAGGCTCAACATGGTTTCTTTCGCAACCGCAGCACGGTCATTAATTTGGCTTTCTTTACGCAATTCACGGGGGAAGCCCTTGAAAATCGTCAGCAGGTAGACGCTACCTTCACAGACTTTACGAAAGCATTTGATCGTCTTGATCATTCCATTCTAGCACGTAAACTGGCTAGTATGGGGTTCCACGATGATTTGATATCATTCCTTCGGTCATATCTTCATAATCGTATTCCATATGTTGATATCCGAGGCCATCATTCATTTTAATTCGTAGCTAATAGCGGCGTTCCACAGGGCAGTAACCTCTCACCATTGTTGTTTTCAATTTTTATAAATGACATTGTTGAGTCCATTGTTAGTAGCACACTCTTATTTGCTGATGATCTTAAGCTGTTTCGGGTAATTCATAACATTAATGATTGTATTCTACTTCAGAAAGACATACGTACTATCGAAAATTGGTGTGCTATCAATAAGTTCACCTTGAATCTCGGGAAGTGTTTTGTTATGTCGTTCTTCAACCAATCGAACCCTACTCATTATGAGTATGTCTTGGATAAAGCGATTATGAATCGTTGTTATACTTTCAGGGACCTGGGAGTGGTGTTTGATACCCGATTGTCATTTGCCAATCACATTGATCGTGTTTGTGGAGATGCGTTCAAAATGCCTGGGTTTATTTTTCGCAATTCACGGGGATTGATAGATATAGGCTCGCTCAAAATGCTCTACTTTTGCTATGTGCAAGCTAAGTTGGAATACGGCACCCAATCTATCACAAATACATTGATAGAATAGAGAACATACAGAGAAAGTTCCTCAAGTCTCTGTGCTTCAGAGATGGCGGTACTTACCGTCCTAGAGGTATAGAAAGCAATATCTTGTTAGCGCGTTTCAATATGCCGTCGTTGATGAATTTCAGGATTTACTTACTGGTTCAATTTTTGTTCAAGATATGTAAATCCTTTATTGACTGCCCTGATCTGCCTTTCCAGATCAACTTTCATGTGCCTTCTCGACTTACCAGATTTCTTCATGTTTTTTGTTTGAGTACACCAAGAACTAATATTTTAATGAAAAGACTCCTTTGTATCAATCCATAAATATTTTCAATGTGGTTTGTAGCGATTTGGATATGCACAACTTAATTCATGCTCAATTTACTAAATTGATGAAGATGAAGGTTCTAGATGCTTGGTGGAGGTGTCCATATCTTTGAGTGGTATGTACGGGTTATACATGTTATACTTATTTTATGCAATTATTGTGGTTTTCTTTTTTCTCTTTAATTTTTTGTAATTTAGACATTTGTCTTGTAAATGGATATTCTATCTGTTAGACAATAAAGCTTATTATTATTATTATTATACTGTATATATTAAAATTCAATTTTGCTAGTTAATGTTAACAAATATTTAGAAAATGTAGTTATAAATATAAGTTAGATGGTGACTTGTGAAAAGGGTTTCAACTACAAAACCGTCAATATGAAACCTAAACAAATTTTGTAAAATTAAAACGAATTTTCTTCTGTGACACAATTTGTCTCGACCTTATGGTTAACCCTCATATTTTAATATATATTTTACCAAGTCAACGTCATCAGCTAATATTAAATAAATAAAAAACATAAATAAAATTAGCTTTGCGTATTTTTTACTTTTACAGTGCATTTTAAAACCACTATACAACTAGCCGTTAATCACAAAAGTCTTGTTGCCTTGATGAGTATTTTTAATATATAACTATATCGCAAAATAATAGTACGGATTATTTTTTAAAAATATTATATTACCCATCAAGTTCTTGGTGCAAGTCGAGGTTTTTATATTTCCAGCAATTATCGATCACTACCGCCGCAAGGTGTTTGATTGCAACCGGTGGATCCGGGTGGGCTATAAGTTCTTTTAATAAGTCTAATCCTCCTTCTCTTTCCACTAGGTTACAATATTTGTCCGCTAAAATCACAAAATAATATAAATATATTAGTCGAGATTCTAAATTCTTCGATGATATTGTGGCAATATGGATAATAGGATTTTACAACCGGCACAGAAAATATAGCCGTCGTTCCAGAGAGACAAACACGTGGAATAAAACGTCACTGCAAAACGAAGCCAGCTGGGTACCGCTGGATCGTTAGGATGTGCCTCGTCGAGTTTCTCAGAGATGCCGCGCATATTTTTGCCTATTTTTATGGGATCACGTGTAGCCTGTCCGTCTGTCTGTAACATCCGATTTTCTCCGAAGCTATTTGACATGGAAAGTTGAAATTTGGCACTAGTATAGGAATTGATGGTCCAATCAGAGCGGAGTAATTTTAAAAGTCAAATTTTCACTTAAGAGGTTAGTTTTGACGGGTAAAATCGAAAGTAAAAAAAAATATATCAGGTCATCGGGTGGGGTCTCAAATGAAAGCTTGTGAATGCACAAGTTCAAAAATATATATGATGTAATACTTGCGCACGCTTTTCATTGTATAAATTGCCAAAAATCGATGTCTCTACCTTATCTCGAGAAGTACTGATCAAAAAATTTTGAAAAAATTCTGGAATAGTGTGTGAAGAAAGTGTAAATTCAGTGAAAATTATCACGAGCGTATTACGTGTGATAATTTATTTGGAATAAAAAAAAAAACTATGAAAACTATATCTCACGGCAAAAAGTGTTTTTTTTTTTAATATAGACTTCAGTCACTGCGCAGCGTTGCGTGTCGCTGTACCGAGAGAAAATAATTTTATTTTATTTGTTTATAATTAAACAAATATTCAGGTAGTAAAAATAACTTTTATTACTAGATCCTAGATAGAGCTAGATTGATTTACTTTAGGTAGCTAATATGCTATAACTATTATACATTACTGACAAAGAAAAAAACGTAAAAATACATATTGGATCTTCAATATACACATGTCAGGCTCGTAATTAACGTAGCCTATGTAAGGATTTTATTTTATTTTAAAGGCAATCGCGGTACGGCATCTCTGCGAACCTCTACCAGGCACATTTTAACATGTTAGCGGTAGTCAACCGGCTTCGATTTGCTGCAATGTTTTGTTACACGTGTTTGTGCTTCTGCAGCGATAGCTATCTTTTCTGAGCGACTGGAATCATATATTGTTTTTTAACAACTTTCTTTTTTAATTGTTATATACAGGAGAATTTGTTGTATCTGCTAATTGTTTTTAAGTTAAAGTTATTTATTTTCCACAAAATTTGCCTAAACATGTAACCAGCCAGGTCCATGGTTATTATAAAAATGTATACTGCTGTAAAAAAAACTACTGCTTCTGTAAAATAATCAAAATGTTATCTTTTGGCTATTTCTAAAGCAACTATTAAAATTAACGGCTTAAAACCTTTCTAGTAATTTCTCATTAAATTATGTGTCGGATATGGTAACTTGACATTTGATCAGAATACTCGACATACATTTTTAAACGTCCTTAAATTTTATGCTGCTGACATGTTTCAAATACAAATCTAAGACTAAGAATTTTGAGAAGTGTCCTAGGATTCAAATAGTTGTAGACGAATCTAGCGTTTACAAAAACGATGAATGAATTGTATAGTAGGCTTTCTAAAAGGTTTATTGGACGTCATTACCGTATAGCCGATTGTAATAATTAAGGGGAACCATCATTTTTCAGCACTGTAAACAAAAAGAGCGAGAAAACAGGTTTATAGCAACCAAAATTTGGCGGGATTATTTGTCTCTTTGATTGGTAGTGTTAGTTCTGCCAAATTCTAATTGCCATAAACATCTTCCCGGTGCTCTTTTGTTTACAGTGTTGTGAAATGGTGTTTTATTAATCACAAACGCTCATACTTGGATCCTCCATATTTCAACACATTAACAATCTAAAATTTTAATGTTTAGATATATCTTGTAATATATAAATCATATTTTTGTTAATATGTGTCATCCATATGCGTAAATCCCATTCATGGTAAGTAGTTTTCCAGATTTAAACGCTGCAGTAACCTATAAGTCGCCACAGGTTTTAGACTTAGTATAAAAACAGGTTTGATTACAGGCTACTCTTCCGACCGAACGGAAGTAGAAACAATTTAGGGCATTCAACTCATTAAGAGAACGAATGTGAAGTCCTGTTTCCTCTGCCTCTATTGATGATTAAATCATATGCCTCAAGAGTTCTGAAGTTCGTTATATTTTATTTTTTTATTTTGTTTCTCAAGTTATAAAGTTATCAGTCGGACGGGCTATATTTCGAGACTTTGGCCCATGAAGTCTATTGACCTTTATATATCTTCCTGTATAACAGAAACCGAAATTGCAATAAATGGGCAGTGTTCCGGGGTCTGAACCTTGAATAATTCAAATCTGAAGTTTATTTTTCTTTATCTTTTTTTTTTAGTTCTTGGATTATAAGCCACTTCTGGTTCAATCCAATTCCAGAGGTGGAATAAGGGGTTTCAGACCATGAGAAATTTGAATCTGAATTCCGTTTCCCTTTACTTCGGTCGGTTTTTACGTTATAAGCCACGTACGCTTTAATTGCATTCATGGATACCGTTGCTACGGTTAGGTTTACTATAGCAAACACATTTAGCCAATCACTAATTAAGGAGGTACTTTATAACGAGGATTTCGGATGAGAGCTGCAATTCTATAAAGAAATAAAGAATGGGACTGTAAAAATAAGGACGTCTGTCACTGTCTTAAAAGCGATAGGGAAAGAGAAAGTCAAAAAGGATGTTTACAGAATTGAGCTCCGGAGGCGTCCCATACAAAGACATACGAACGACGTAGTTCACAATCCTTCAAAGAAACTAACAACTAAAGTCCTTCGTTTAACAAGGGTCCAGACCAAACTAGTGGTGGGACTGATCACCGGCGAATGTCACCTGAACAAACATTTACAGAAAATAGGTATTCACAATGGTCCCACAACATGCAGACCATGTGGTGAAGAGGAAGAAACCTCTATGCACATTCTATATGAATGTGCGGCTTTAACCCGGAAGACATAAAATGATCCGAGATCTACATCGTGGTGATAAATGACCACATGAAGGGAAGATGCTCTTATAACCAAGAGAGCGGAGCACAATAACACGAGGCGGACAAACAGGCACAATTGTCTACCCCGCCTACAACCAACCGTCCCATACAAAAATTTAATTTTATAATATTTATATAAAAAAGTAACAAACACACACAAATTAGTAAACGAAAGAAAAACCTTTATTTATATCAAACGACAGTCGTTAGAAAATTATTTCTTAAAAATAATGTAAACCGTTATGCTCTCTTCACTCTTCTAAGCGAGCGAAGAAGTTATTGATTATTGCTAGACACATTGTGTTCGTGATCGCTGCCATTTTGAGAATTGTTATTGTAAAGTTTAGTTTTAAGATATCCTAACAAGAAAAAAAATCCATTGCCTCCAAATCTACGTAAAGGCTAACCTATGTCACCTCATTTCGGAAATTTATTTGGGAAAATTTCTCAAGTGTGTGGGTACCACGTGCTTGAACTAATTGATGTCGTCCTATCCTGGTGAAATTAGGTTCTCTCTCCTTCAAAATTTTATAAAGCGTGTGTGGAGAAGTTATTTTTCATCTCCACATATCTCTTCAAATTAACAGTTAATGTGTGGTCTCTTTCCTTATAAAAATACGCTAATTATTTCACGTGGCAACATTGCGGCTCAAGTCGTCATTTTAGGGGAATGTTCGATACTTTAGTTTTGGATTTATTCGACTCCAATAACAGGAATTTTGTTGATTGATGTGACCATTAAGGGGGAAAAAAGATGATAAATGTTAAATACGTTCAGACATTTGATTAAGGCAGTTGAGAGTCTCAGCAGTATCAGTTGTTAAATTTAATATAATAAATTTAGTTAATTAAATTTCACAAAAACCAGTAATTCTCCTTCTGAAGTACCCGTTTAATATGTCAGTTGCTACAGCACTGGTGGTTACAGTAACCATATTAATGTGTTAGCAATAAGATAGTGAACTTGAAAGAAGGCCAGTGTCCACGAAAAAGTGAGATAGCGTAATAATTGGTACATTTTCGCATCTTACAAGTAAACGTTAAATTTGACATGTAAACAATCATTGAAACATTGCTTGACTAATTTTACTTTAAAACGCTTAAGGCATCTTACGCTGAACGAACTGAATGAAAGATTCCTTTCCAGCATTAAATCAGATTATCGTTAGTCGCTATAAATAAAGTACACTAGGAATAAATGTCTTGTAAGTTACACTAAGATTTATATCCTATATAAGCCCATATTAATATATAGAACTTCTAGAAATAACCTGCAATTTAGTGGATCACTGAACTCACTACTGAGTCAGTGTAAAAATAAATTGTAATTTTTAGATTAAAATTAAAACGAACCTTCAAATATATGGTCTGGGAAAAAGTTCGTGGCGTTTTTTTAGTAAAATTCAACTGGTTTTCTTATAGTGTGAAAACGAATTTATTTAAACCAAATATGCTCCATTATTATCGACAATGTTTCGCCATTTTTCGGGTAGAGCCATGATGCCATCGGTGAAGAATTTCTGTGGTTTCTGGTTGAAAAACTGAATCAAGTGATTTTCACAAGCTTCTTTTGAAAGCAGCTTAATTCCATTGAGAAAGTTCTGCAGAGATCGGAAGTGAAATACGGAAGTGATAGTCAGAGGGTGCTATGTCTGGACTATACGGTGGATGCATCAAAACTTCCCAACCAAGCTCTCGTAATTTTTGACGGGTCATCAAAGAAGTATGTGGTCGGGCGTTGACATGATGGAAGACAACACCTTTCCTATTAATCAATTCGGGCCGTTTTCTTTCAATTGCCTGGCGTAATCTCTCTAGTTGTCCACAGTAGAGTTGAGAATCAATCATCTGACCAACTGGAAGTAGCTCATGGTGGACGATTCCCTTCCAGTCCCACCACACACACAGCATCAACTTTTTCGGCGTCAATCCTGGCTTCGTGAACGCTTGTGATGGCTCACCATCCCTTGTCCACGATCTTTTACGCTTCCGATTGTCGTACGTGATCCATTTTTCATCACCAGTTATGACACGTTTCAGAAATGGCTCGAGTTTCAGCAGCGCATTGCAGATGTTAATTCAGTCTATTATGTTTTTCGCGCTGAACTCATGAGGAACCCATACATCGAGCTTCTTTTTGTAGCCAGCTTTGTGTAAATGGTTCAAAACCGTTTTGTGGTCAATGCCTAGCTCCATACCAATATCGACACTGCTGATATTATCTTGCTGGACTTTTTCAAGAATTTCATCAGCTTTTTCAGTCATTGGACGACCAGAGCGTGACCCATCTTTCACATCAAAATTACCAGAACGAAAGCGAGCGAACCATTTCCGTGCAGCAGATTTTGATAAAGTACCTTTACCGTACACGGCACAAATTTTTTCACAAGCCTGCGCAGCGTTCTTCCCTTTGTCGTAATAATATTGCAAAATATAGCGCAATTTTTCATTACTTTTCTCCATTTTCAAACGCAAACAACTTTCCAACCACTGCACCAATTTCGATGTTTATACACTCAAAGTAACGGTCGAAGTGTCACCTTTCCAACGACCGTTTAGTGGTGTCGCTGCCATCTGTTTCTTGAGTTATTTGCAATTGACGCCATCTATCGGGAAAAACGCCACGAACTTTTTCCCAGACCCTATATAAAACATATGCTAATATAAAACTCAGGAGTATGTTTTAACCTGCAGGCCTCCTTAACAAATATCAATTAGGAAACTAAAAATCCATCTGGCGAAATAGTGAAAATATTTATTTTTATATTAAAAAAAAGAGACTGTTCTGATAATTATATTATTATTGTGGCCTTAAAGACATGATACTTACGGTAAACTTTGGTAAGATTTGCTAATGCCCAAACGGCCCATCTTTGACACTCAGGCGTATGATATATTTTAACGAGGTATAATATAGGCTCAAACGATCGGTAGTTTATGTTTCTTTGAGAAGTTAAGTCCCAACTAAAAATATATGAGAAAAATTATAAACTTTAATTACTCCTCTTTGACAGTACTTAAAAATGAAAATATTCGATTTATATTTAAAACAACATACCTGTCTATAGCTCTGACCATTTTATTAAGGACATGTTGACGTGAAGGCTCTTCTACAGTCCATACCTCGGGACCGTCAGATGCTGAAATAAAATTTGTTTTCAACTAAATATTAATAACAATAAATAGTAGTAATAATAATAGTTGTGGGAAAGCTAGCCTAGAAAATAGACCAGAGGGATCTTTTTTGCCAATTCCAAAGAAACTTTTCCTAAAACGACCTAATCACCACGATCACTGTGAAACCTCCCGGACCTGACCATTTTTTTCAGCTTTTTTTAGATCAAAGTGTGTCGGGTCGTCTTCCACCCTTAGCAATGATAGGTGCCTTCTCAACGTACACAAGGGGGTTAAGACGCGCATATTTATATTGATCAACCACTCGAGGTGCGCCCATTTAGGCCACGATACAAAATCCTTGGTCCCTTGGCCTCTCTGCACCCTGGGCCCATTGCTCGCTCGAGCATCTGCCATCTCGTTATTCTGTATCCCTCGATGTCCAGAGACTCACAATAGTTGAAGCTGTTTCCTCCTGGCCAACTCATCTAAGGCATCTCTGCACTCTCATATCAATGTCGACTTCGTCCGGGGTTTGCCAATTGCTTTGAGTGCCGCCTGCCTGTTAGAGCAGATAGTGTATATCTGCTCACGACACCCACCTTCTCCGTGAAATAGGCCAAGAAAACCTCTACTTGGTGTACCTTCCTAAAGAAAAGCATTCAAAGTTTCCAAATGAACACCTACCCCCACCGACTTAACTCCAGCCATTCGCGACCTATCAGTGAAGCACAACAGAGCATCCTGGGAGAGGCTGATCTTCTGTTCCTCCCATTGACCCTGGGTAAGGATCGTAAGGGAGAAGGACCTGTTAAGCCTCAAACAATCTTCTGTCGTCATTACTCTAAAGGACAGCAGTGGGATCTCCTCCTCCGATATTGGGGCGATTCTCGTATGTCCTAAGTCACCTATACCTTTACAACATCCAGAGTCCCACATCCGAACATATGCTGCCATAATCCCCTTCTTTATCCAAATCGGGGAACTGGGCAGTCCGAGCAGGGCAACTAGCGCGGATGTCGGCGTGTTCCTCATTAGTCCTAAAATGCACAGGCCGAGTCCTTGAATTCTCCCCAGCTCCGTTCGCATCGTAGTCCTCTCGAGACCTGACTACCAGACCATTCAACAATAACTGAACATGACTCTTGGCCTGACCACCGCCCTGTAGAGCTAATGCATCATTCGGGCGCAGTAACCAAAATATAATATTAAATATTTAATACAGGGCACCAAGGTGAGTGATTACCCAAATATCCTTCGCATCTTGAAATCATTTTACTTTTTCCTCCTGTGAAGAGAACTATTTCCAAATTGTCAGGGTTGGCAGACAAGCCGTTCCCAACAAAACAATTCTCTACGATATTGCATGCGTGCTTTATTATGTTGCAGACGATGTTTTAGAATTTTTCCATTGCGACAATGTGACCATCGTCTGCATACGCCTGGGTCTAGAAGTAATTCGGTTAGCCTCGCCATCAGCTGGTCAATCACTAAAGACGACTGGCACGGGGGAAGATAACTACCCCGAGGATGTCCTCCTCTTTTACCCGAGTCTGCAGCCAGTTATCCACGATGGCCGTACTCATCCCATACTCTTTTAATGCAGACCGTACCACTGCACGATCACCGGCGGCTTACCCTTTATCGCGAAGGTGTAACAGATCCACGTTAGTTTTGCCTTGTCAAAGCTTCCTTTACATCGACGAAAACTGCTAAAGTAGCGCTCTCTGCGATTTTTGCAGCTACAGTATATAACGCAGTTTCCGCAAATCGGTTTCGCTGATATTGATAGAGAAGGTGCCTTTTAAACACTTTCTCTAAGAAATACCAGTCAACTATCTTTTCCAAAGTTTTTGTTAGAAAAGATGTTTAATTTATGAGTCTGGAAGCCTTGGATACCGAAAAACCAGTCATTCCGTTTTTAGGATGTGTTCTCGAGGCTTCAGGAACGTATCCCTGCGCAAGGTTTACTAGACAGATCCTCTCTAACCTAGAAAGTAGAATCACCATGTCCCTTTGTAGCAGGGCTGGAAAAATTCCGTCCTGACCCGCTGCCTTGTATGGGCTGAAATGATTCACTGCCCACGCCGACAATCCCGCCGGGCACCGTTCCGTCAGCCAAACTGCAATCCGCGATGCTGGCGGGCGATCGGCACTATTTGACATGGAAAGTCGAAATTAGGCACTAATATAAGAATTGATGGCTTCGTCAGAGCCGTGTAGTTTTGAAAGTTAAATTTTGACTTAAGGGATTAGTTTGGGGGGTGAAATCGGAAGTGAAAAAAAATTTTTAGTGGGATGTCAAATGAAAGCTTGTAAAAACACGAGTTCAAAAACATATATAATGTAATACTTGTGTACACTTTTCTTCGTTTTATTTTAAAAAATTGCAAAAAATCGTTGTCCCCGCTTATCTCGAAAAATACTGATCAAAAAATTTTGAAAAAATTCTGGAATATTTTCCACAGGGTGTAGATTGAATGAAAATTATCACGAGTCCATTACCCTTAATAATTTATCTGGTATATAAAAAAAAAACAAAAATCTTAAAGTTATCAAGACCGTTGAAAACTCATTTGGGGTGTGTTTTGTGAAGTCATTGATCATGTTATACGTCCGTAACAAAACTTTTTATATTAAGCAATCAACGTAAGGAACACTATTTGCGCAAGTCCGACTTGCACTTGGCCTGTTATTTATAGCCTGTGTTTTATACAAGTATTTTAAATGTTATGTCTACTGTGCATGTATTTGTTTATCCTATTTTGTCATCATAATGTTGGATTGGACGCGAAATAAATAAATAATAAAATAAAAGAAATATTATTTTTACCGGTTGACCACAGAATCATATTGTTTGGATTAGCTGTTCTTACCAATATGTGATATTACTCCGGCAGCGTTATAACTAACTTCTATGCCATCACATCTAGATTCTAGTAAGTCGGAAAAGACAGTAAGATATTCTGGAGTTATAAGATAATGGCGCAACTCTTTAACTTCAGCTACATTACCCAAAAGTCCCATCATATTTCTTAGAAGGTCGTCTTTGTCGGGAAATCTCTGTAAATGAAAAAAATATGTTTGAAAGTAAATATATTTACACAGTTACTATATGTGGGTAGTGACGGCATCAAGGCAAGAAATTCTCGTTGGCAGTTTCATCTCGACTAGAGTGATTTTTTTTCATTGAAAAAAAAAGGCTCGAGTCTATATAAGAAAATACACTCCGTCCATTTTTATATCGAACTCTTTCGCTCTTTCCAGAAATATATTTTCTAAAGTTTTTTTGAACTAACGCAATTACATATATAATAGTTCTATTCCAATAAGATATCGAATCATTCTAGAATCACTTTTGCGAAATATTGAACTGATTTTGACCGATGTCGTTGCTGTGCGGAATGGACCTAATGTTAAATGCGGCGGGTTATGATAAAATTGTAGGTAAATGATGGTTACGGTTACAAAGTACTCCTACAAAGTATGGGAATGTCTTTCTGTGGATTTGGTTATTTTTTTTATATGTTGTAGTCCTCGTCGTTCTGAACAAATGTCTCCATGGATATAACATGATTCTATGAATGGATTTCGCGTTACAGCCCTTCCAATCACAGAATCAGCATATGTGTTGAATATTAATATTTCTCCGTATTTATGAATGATTGAATGGCGTGCGTGCGTGAATCTGTATCCGCCGGACCGAGGGTATTCTTGACAGTATTTGATAAAAATGATTAACTATGCCTGTCCACTGCTGGTCAAAAAAGCGAGGGAGGGAAGAGGAACCATAGATGTTATGTCCGTGAAAACATTCAGAACGATGAGGACTACAGCATATCCAAAAATTAGCCAACTCCTCAGAAAGACATATTCCCATAAGATTGGTGCGGGGTTTTTTGTTAGATAGAAGGGTAATTGATATTGGCTTGCCGTCAATAGAGAATGGTTACTGCTTAATTTCCCTTTTAGTCCTATTTAGAAAATATTAATAGTATGCGATGGCAGCAAAGAATGTGAAATACTAAGGTTTTATTTTAGATTTTTATATTACGTTATATAAAATTATGTGCTTCAAATGTTTCA
Source organism: Pachyrhynchus sulphureomaculatus (assembly GCA_019049505.1). Taxonomy (NCBI): domain Eukaryota; kingdom Metazoa; phylum Arthropoda; class Insecta; order Coleoptera; family Curculionidae; genus Pachyrhynchus; species Pachyrhynchus sulphureomaculatus. The sequence goes on along the minus strand of CM032453.1, from coordinate 82,971,865 downwards.
TAAATGGTCCATTTACAATTATTTTAATTGGTGTCCTAGTAATTTTATAATTATATTAAATTTATTTTAGCGAACTAATTTTTGAATCGGAAGCGCTTACGGTTTCGGTGAGAAGAGAAATCGTTGGGAGTAAACTGTGTCAATTTGGAGTAACTTTCCGAGATTAGAACACTGAATAATGTAATCGTAGGCGAAACACCGGAAAGTTACTCCAAATTGACACGATCTAATCCCAAGAATAACGAACCTGAACTAATTTTTTTGTCATTTTTACATTAACGAAAATTTGATACATCGGTGCTAACTTATGCGATGCAGTAAAATGCACTTTTAAACATGTATAAAAATCCTTCCCGAAGTAATACGGTAAGCTTAATAATTTATTTATTTAAAAACGTTATTTTTCTATTAAACAAATAGCAACGGGTAAAAAATAAACGTACAAATAAATCTTTCAATTTCAAACGAAATTACACTTGTATTATTAATTACTCTTGAGAATGATTTAGTCGGAACCAGTGTTGCCACGTTATTAGAAGTGTAAAATTTCATATTGCTTTTACCAAAGCTACCGATTATTGATCTCAATTATACAACTCTTTTTTGATTGATGTTTTCCGAGATAAAGCATTTGTAATATTTTCAGTTTTACCTTGTATAAAAATTATAACATTTTCAGAAGTTGGCGTGTAATTTTAAGATAGATTTTTGCAACATACGAGGTATAAACTCGAACATAAATTCAGTGCATCAACACCTGCAATCAGATAAACCTCATGTACTCGCTCTATGTGAAACCAAGGTCAGTCCATCGACCAGCACGGTCAACTATCTTTATCCTGGGTACGACTTCTATTCCCGATTTAGGCGTAACTTTGGAATCTGTCTTTTTGTCAGAAGCGACCTCTCTTGTCAACGAGAAGAAGCTCTGGAGCCCCCAAACTTTGATGTTATGTGGTTAAAAATAACGACTCAACAAACCACAAGGTTCATCTGTATCCTGTATCGACCACCAAGTGATACCAATTTTCGAACACTTTTCGCTTCTCTTGCAGACACCATCGATCATTTACAAAGTAACTATCCAAGTGCCGAAATTGCCATCCTGGGCGACTTTAATGTCCACAATATCAACTGGCTCAAATATTCAAATACTACCGACGAACAAGGTCGTGAAGCTGAATCATTCTCAATCAGTTGTGGCTTAACTCAGCTTATTGACGAACCAACACGGCTCCCTGATCGAGACGGGGAGTTCGCCAGTCTTCTTGATCTGTTTTTAACCACCAATCCGGAGATTTACACCGTCACCGTAAATCCGCCGTTAGGTTCTTCCGACCATAAACTGCTTTCGACATCGAGTATCCTGCCAATCAGTGACAGAGAGGCGCCTAGGCCGCGCAAGATTTGGCACTACAAATCTGCTAAATGGGAAGATCTCATGGAATACTTTCGAACTTTCCCTTGGATGGACGTTTGTTTTCGATCCGATAACCCATCATCAATGGCGTGAAAATCCTAACACCTTAAATCGAAACATCTTTGTTCATGCCCGGAACAGATGCAAGGGAATTATCGACGAAACCAAGGAGGCACACAATCAACGAATTAGAAACAAACTTCTCGCTTGTCCCAACAATTCCAGGTCCCTTTGGGCAGTCGCTAAGGCAGTTAGTCAAAACTTTACCAAATCCACGATACCACCACTCACACGGCCAGATAATTCCATTGCAACCACACCTGTTGAGAGAGCGAACTTGTTGGCTGAACTCTTTGCTTCACATTCTACTGTCGATTTCCAAGGAAAAACACCACCTACTATTCCCATATTGCAGTCAAGGATGCCCGATGTTGTCTTCAGACAGCGCATCATAAAGCGTATTTTAATGAAGCTAGACACCAAGAAGGCTTCTGGCGCTGACGGAATACCTGCCATAGTTCTCAAAAACTGTGCAAGGGAACTAACACCAGTTTTCTGTAGACTTTTTAACCTATCCTACAGAAAGGAAATATTTCCGTCCTGCTGGAAATGTGCCACGGTTCAGCCGATACCTAAAAAAGGTAAGAAGACCTTGCCAAATAACTACCGACCAGTTGCACTGCTTTCAATAATATCGAAAGTCATGGAAAAGGTTATCAATGAGCATCTTCTAAAATATCTTGAACGATTCAATATTATTAGCGATCACCAATATGGTTTTCGTAAACATAGATCAACAGGAGATCTTCTGACTTATGTAACACATGTTTGGAACAACGCAATTGAACACTTTGGAGAATCTCGAGCGGTTGCTCTTGACATATCCAAGGCATTCGACCGTGTTTGGCACGATGGACTGTTGGCTAAGTTGCGCTCTTATGGTATGTCTGAAAGGTTCTATTTGTGGCTCTCATGTTTCCTCAGAGAGCGTTCTTTACGAGTGGCGGTCGACGGATTTCTTTCAAACACCCTCACTATAAACGCCGGTGTGCCCCAGGGCTCCATACTGTCTCCTACTCTCTTTCTCATTTACATTAACGATCTGCTGGAAAAGACCGGGAATCCAATCTATAGCTTTGCAGATGACAGTACGCTTGTCTCTTCATTCACCTTGAACGCTCGGACATCGGCTGCTCAGGCGAATATCCGCAGACAGCAGGAGGTCGTTCAACTTAACAAAGACCTGGAAGAAATTCTATCTTGGGGTGACAGTAACCAAGTGGAATTTAACGCTACAAAAACCCAAGCGGCAGTTTTTTCTAAAAAAGTTAACGTTGCTGAACCCGACTTAGTTATGTCGGGGCACTCCATTCCCCTAGCATCGTCGCTCAGTTTGTTGGGCGTTAGTTTAGGAGCAAATATGTCTTGGCATGAACATGTTGCAGGCATAGCAAGGAGAGCTTCTCAAAAACTGGGAATATTATTTAGAACCAGAAAGCTTTACACCCCACAACAACTGTTAATTCTTTACAAAGCCCAAATTCGACCAACTATGGAATACTGCTCCCACGTTTGGGGCTCCGCTCCCAAACATACACTGCATTTGTTGGATTCTGTTCAGAGAAGAGCGGTCCGTCTGATTGGGGACCCGGAATTGACCGGCGGCCTTGATTCGCTGGAACATCGAAGAACGGTTGGCGACTTGAGTCTGTTCTACAAGTATTTTCATGGAAAGTGTTCGAAGGATGTAGCCCGCTTAATTCCTCCCAAAGCGGTGCATGTTAGAAATACACGTCGCGCTGGTGCTTCGCATCCGTATGAGGTTCAGCTTGTTACTCCGCGTACGACGCTTTTCAAGCAATCTTTTATATGGAGAACGTCATCCCTTTGGAATAATTTGCCCAGCGCTGTGTTTCCCACCGAGTACAATTTACAGCGATTCAAGAACAACGTGAATCGCTTTTTCCGCACTCGTGCCGCTCCTGGAGCGCTTTAGGGACTTCCCTGCAGCACGTGTGCTAGACCAATAAAAAAAAAAAAAAACGCTCCCTATAACATCAGCAAGTTTCAAAATATGCCTTTTTGATTTTTTTATTTTTTTTTGTTTTCACTCATTTTTGATTCCTTCTTAAATATTTTATAAAATTTCACATTGAGAAACCTCGACTACCCGAAATAAACTTTCAATAAATTTTAATGTATTTATATATTAATCACCTTTTGTAAAGACAAAAATCTACCCTTTTGTTAAGAATTCTCGGACAAAAGAGAGATTACAGGTGTAGAACAAATTAAATAGTATAAACTAAAATACTTTTTGACTCAAAACTGTAGGAAAATGTATTACAGATAGACAGGGACACATTATGGACTAAAAATGTTCAAACACAAATGAGGGACAAGAGATATTTCTCTTGAAAGGAAGGTATGTATTTTACTGCTCTACCCAACTCGTTTGTATAATCTAGATGATTAGTTACAGAGCATTAAAAAAAGAAAGTTTTCTAAAACTACTCAAACAAATAACAGAATTTCGATCGGTGTTTTTCCTGTTATAACCTCTCGACAACTGTTCCTTTTAAATGCGAAACAATACAATATTATGAAACAATCTGTTGAATTTCTGTTAATGTCTAGCAACTAGCTGGTAGAGATAGTAGCAAGTTTTCGTAATCGACGTAGATAACCTCTGTTTTGTGGTTTGAAATCCATTGACTGTGAGGATAACAATCAGAATAATAGAAAACTTAATTTAACAATCTCAGCATATTCAAAATAATAAGCAACTGACCTTTTCCTTTAACAAACACTTTATCTTCACGTTGAACAATAGACGACTAAGAGCAATCAGTTGTGGCGTGTAGTCAAGGCGAAAAAATATAGAGATTTTGCAACAGTTATTTTTCACATGCCTTTGTTCTTATCGTTATCTCAAGCAAGCGCAGTATTAACGCGAAAGAATTGCAAAATTAGGTTTGTATTCGTCTTCTATAAACGATTTTTTTTCATTCATTTCATGGTTAAGCACATTGGTTATTAGTATTTTATGGATCAACACAAGTTTCTAAATTTTAAAATTGTGTCTAGCAGGCTATCACTTCCTTCGATATTTCCAAGGTAATACGAATGTGCAATAAATAAAATTTCATTTGAAATTAGCACTACACACCCTGTAATGCCATTGTGCGAAAGAGTGCAAAATCCCAACGAACTCTGAACACTAATTAACTGTTGTCAGTGTTATTTGCAATAAAAGATTATCATTTCAATTCTACTGTATTTTCTCAGTGGTTTGTATACCTAAGTGGGAAAAAAAGGCCCTACCATAAGAGCGATAAAAATAACGAACTTCAAATAACCTCTCTTATAAGTTCCTAAATAAGGACAATCGTTATTCTTAATAAAGAATTCTTTCATTTTGTTCCAATACTGCGCAAGCTCCGAATGGTGGGCGCATGCTTCAAATAAAGATAAAGACAGTGGCCTACCAAAATAAGCGTTGCAAAATAATAAGTCTAAAATACTTTTTAAATGAATTACCACTTCATTCCTAGTTTTCATTTCAGATTTTTAAGTGTGACAATATTAAATTGAAAAGAAATCTTTTTGAATTTTTTAACACTGAATATTTAAAAATCTTCTCGATCAATTCTGGGGATATGAGCAATTAAATTAAGTATTAGGTGAACACTATTTCTCTCAATGTTAGAATTAGATATTATTTATGTATATTTAACAAGATACTTATTTATTTATGAATTAGAGACTGTTATTTAGCTTGTGTGGTGCAAGGTTACAGCATCCTAAATCAACATATTAGATTTGTTACCCCCTTATAAATAGAATTGCTATTATATACATACCTCTAAACAGGATAAAAAATATTCCATTCCGTTATTTTCCAAAAATTTTCTACAATTTGATGGTGTCTCGTCAGTTACATTCCACATAGTGGACCAAGCTACTTCCAGAACATCATCACAGTAACCCCTTTCAAGTCTTTCTGAAATTAGCCATATCATTTTCTAAAAAAGAGAAAGATTTTTTTTTGAGTATCATATTTATTTCTACTTCTATTTAAGTGAAGTATATTACGAACATAAACCGAAAAGTTACAAAAATAAAAAAAAAAAGTAATTCGTATGAAAAAAGGCACCTCTGGGTCCTAGTTTTGAAGGCGTACCTGCCTTCTGGCGAGGGCTGTTCGAGGCCACAGATCGATAAAGGAATTGTTCAGCAAGTTGCTAACAATTACCGCTTGGCAGCGCTGGTATATAAAAACCAAAATAAACTACTAAAACTGGACAAAGTTTATTTTTTAACAGTTTTTGACTGTCCTTTTATCCGTCAATCTATCTCAGGACGCGTTTCGCTATATCATGGCTCCTCAGCTGAGCTACGCTTACATTAGCCAGAGGTGCAAATTATTTGTATCCTACTTATTATTTACGCTAGTATTGCAATAAGTACTTTATGTTTTATTCCCTTTTCCATCAATCCTAGGTCAGCTGAAGCGACGGATGGGAGAGTAGTCAAAAACTGCCGAAAAATGAACTTTGTCCAATTTTAGTAGTTTATATTAATTTTGATATACTTGGGGTAGAACCCTATAAAGCACTACCGAGCGGTCACTGTTAGCAACAGAGGTGCAAATTACTTGCGTCTTACTGCCAAAAACCTATATAAAGGGAGTCATGATTCATATACATATGATACCTAGATTGGAAGGTACTTAAATCTACATGTAACGCCAATTTGTTTTTGAAGTTCTGACAGTCGGTTATGGAGTAATGAAAAAAGAAAATTGGTTTTATCCCTTAACAATGAATTTTTAATTTGAGTCTCGTAATTTTTAAATCTTAAACACTATATTAAAATCTGAATATCTCAGATTTTTTCTACCGTTCACATTCCCCCCTGAATAGGTATTTAACCCTTTTTTATACCCTAAGGTGTGATATCCGTCAATGTTGTCCAAGTGCCGGAACATACATTTTTGTTTTTACGTCATCAGACAACGTGGTAGTGTTGCTACGGACGTTATTGCATTTCTGCAACAACTAGTACCTATGTATGTGGCCAAGACAAATATGCTTAAATAAATTAAACATATTACGCCACGGAGCTAGGGCCGGCATAATGCCGCCGTGGATAACAGGCCAACTTTTTACAAACCCTGAGACCAGACTATAGTTTTTGGTGCACTGAATCCAAATCCGACCTCAGAATTGTTCCATCACATTAGGTTTTCGAGATATCCAAACCTAAAAATGCAAAAAACACTGTTTTTCGCTATATTCGGGATTATATTACACCGCGCATTAATTTTTCTCCAAAAAACCCGTTGCAGCATTTGGAATTTTGCAGATATTTTATTTCTTCTCGGAGAAATCGTCCATTGAAATTAACTAGTTTGACGTTTTCGTTACGATTATACCGTCAAAAAAAAATATGAGTTCCCATTTTAAAAAGTCAAAGTTGACCTCGAAAGGACTTTTAAAATGATCTTCCAAGGTCATCACAATTATATCATTTTATTGTCCCTTCAAAACCCTTCAACTTTTGTCTGAAACTTGACATAAAAAAATTAAGAAGCCTGGTACATTAAAATGGGACACCATGTAAGATAACAAATAAACAATGTTGCTACTAGAAAAATGATTTCTCCGAGAAGAAATAAGATATCTAAAAATTCAAAATGCATTTTGACGGGGAAAAGTAGTACTTTGCCGTAACGAGTTTTGTGGAGAAAAATTAATTTGCGGTGTAATATAATCCCGAATACGGTGAAAAACCAGATTTTTTGGTTAGGATATCTCGAAAATCAATGTGATGGACCAATTCTGAGGTCGGATTCGGATCGAGCGCACCAAAAACCTTTGGGATAGTATACTCTGGTCTCAGGGTCTGGAGTTTCGTCCTATTTTGTCGGCCTGTGTAATTTCCTCGTCGGTTTTATATTTTAAAATGTCATTGTGATTTTGTTTTGTTGTTTATAAATTCCGACAATATTATGTTTCAAGCTGTCAACAATCTACAGAAGCTTATCTCTTAGGTCGAGGACGGAAGTGGTAACGCTTGCTGCCTATCAAAGCCAAAACGGAGAGACGGAATCCCGCAACCAGTAAAATGATTTAAGTTCGTCTTTTCTTTAGGGGTTGCAAATCATTGATCTATTCTGGGTTGGCTCTTTGGTGCGAGAAGTAGTATATTCCTGGTGATTCTGAACCCACACTAAGATGTCTGAACATTACGCAGACGTTAAACAAATCAGACAGCAGTTCAGCTGCATCTATCAACTTATACACATATAAATTGTCTTTAATAGGTTAAGTAGTAAAAACTCACATTTATTGCTCCTAGTTCTCCTAGTCTTACTTTCTGATGTCCGTCCACTTGACAAGCAAGCGAGTTCAATAAATATATTCCTATTCTTTGGACAAAACTTTCAGATGTCATACCATGAACTGAATACAATAAAACATCAACAAGTCTTTCATATTCAAAAAGCTAAAAATATATTGATTATTATATTTTTATGTCTAATTTAAAACGCATATAAAATAAAAAAAATAATTAATTTGTTTTCAAAATTATTCATTTATATTTAAATTTTGTGTCCTATTCACCTCATTTTAAAAGGAATAATGCAGGCAGGGATGTATGGAAAATTAAAGACGCATAAGAATACCAAAATTCCGGCAAATGAATTCAATAGATTTGATATGCAGAAACAAGTCTCTATTATATGAATTTTTAAATCTTGGATCTGTTATTCTAATTCATGAGGTATAAATGTTGTAGTAAATATCTGAATTATAATACACTGTAATTTAATTATTTCTAAACGACGCCGACGAACCA
>CM032453.1:82918581-82958581 GCA_019049505.1 Pachyrhynchus sulphureomaculatus | reverse complement strand
AAGTGTTGATATAATTTTTCGTTTGACATGTACTGCTTCATGAAGTTCTCTATCCGTTCCCTTAACTATGTAGAATAGTGTAGCACTAAAAATTTAAAAAGAGATAAATTGTTAAAACCTTTTTTTTATTGGCCAAAATTTTTTTCTTATCCCTGCTTTTATAATTTCAAATATTACTCTAGGCGTTGACTGTAAAAATACTACCGCTCAGAAATTTAAGATCATAATCAGCAAATCAGAGATATATTGACAATCGAAAAATTTCGAATTTCCAAAAACTGGTCATCAAATGAATCATTATACATTTCTATATCTAACTATATCAAAAAGGTCGGTAATTAATATATATATATATATATATATATATATATATATATATATATATATATATATATATATATATATATATATATAGGGATAAATTTCAACTTGCTTGTTTGGGTTTCAAAAAAAATTAAATTCAATAATGAATGATGATGCTGATTGCCCAATTTGCGATCACAAAATAAGATAAAATCAACATTCAATTGAGTGCTGGAAGTGTTTCTGGATTCATAAAGACTACTCTTGACTCTCTACAGACAAGTTTAATAAGGTTTATGGTCTATCTGAACGAACAACGCTTAAGTCTGTCCACCACTAGGACTGGACGTGGGGTCGCATATTCAGTTCAAAGTAATCCGAACTAGTAAAGAAATGAATAAGGTGCGGCCTATGAAGGTAATTTTTACTAATGTATCTATTCCACTGAAAATATTTAAAAAATAAGAAAAACTTCCGAATACAGAATTAAAAGTCAGTGCAGATTTGACGTATATAACGTCAATAGCTGGAAAAAAATTACGAAGAATTGAATAACCAAAGAAATAGTGGTGAAGATTGATTGGTTGTCAGAAATTTCAAAGGTATTCCTTACATACATTCCTTAAAAAAGACAAAATATTAAGAGGACAAGTGTAAACGTCAGTCCACTATCAAAACGATAGAGATTGAAGAGTTTTACCTAGCGCTGTCCAAATGTTAATAAAAATAAATCGTTTGTTTGACTGAAACGTGGCTGTCCGATGGAGTTAGGGATTCGGATATTTTTAGTGATAGCTACACGTTGTTGGGTGTAGCTGTGACGGGTTATATACTTTTGCAGGTGAAATGTCACTTGAGATTAGCCTTGGATGTAAAGTTTATTTAAATAATATTCCCGTTTTTGTTATACTTATATATATTCCTCCAACCTGCAATTTCAGGAATTACCAGTGTGTAGCTGAACATATCAAATCCTGTGAATCATTGTATAGTGAAAAATGAATTTTAGGGTATTTACGTTTGTTCCCAATCAATATAATTGTATTTATAATTTGAACCGTAGACATTTAGACTTGATTTTTACGAATTTTAGTTGTGTAGTGGAGAGAACTACCTGTCCAATAGTCTCGGAGAATACTCACCATCCATCATTAGAGGTTGGTTTGCATCTTTCTGTGATAGAGAGTGAAGGGTTTGCAGTTGATGAAACTGCAGAGAAAACTTAGAATTTTAAATAAACAAACTTTCAAGCCTTATACTCTGATCTGGAAAGTGCTGATTAAAGTGATTTGGACAGCTTCACGAATGTGATGACATCTGTGATTATTTTTACGCACCCTTGTAGGCAATAATTAACCGATCTGTACGGCGCTATAAAAATAGAAACAAAAATTTTTCTCTGTAACACCACAAAAATCTCAGAGAAATTTTCACAAAAAAATAAAAAAGATCGGTAATGTCATTTATCTAAATAGATTTAAGGAATTAAGAACATAGGTGAATGTAATGACTACGATTCCCCATTCTCAATATATTTCTCATGTTGAGAATGATATTCCACAAGGTTTCAAGTCTTTCTGGCTCTATGTGCAGCAAAACAAAAATACTTATGCTATTCCAGTCTGTATATCGTTTGACGGTAGAGTATTGGATACTCCTTTGGATATTACGTCATCATTTAGGGAATAATAGGCTGATGTTTATGATCATGTTTTATTCGGCACTGAACATTTGGATATAAAAAAATGTTAATAATAACCTAATCAACTTACCCGTAATTACCGAAGAGAATTTAGTAAATGTAACAAAAGAGTTAAAACCTAGGGTGTCAAGGGACCCGAGCAGTATTCACAATTTTTCCGTAAAAGATACTATCAGAGTTCTGGCCAAACCATCAGCAAAATTTTTGAACTTATCACTGAGTGAGGGTACTTCTCCTAAGTACTAGATCAGTAAAATATGTCCAGTATTTAAAAAAGAGGATAAGTCTGACATATATAATTATAGATATTATAGATATAAATATATAGATAAATTACGAATAGGAAAATAATTACGTATATGACGTTCCTGGCTATTCAAACAGTACATGTTATTAAAATAAGCTATTCCATGTCATACTCAGAAGAAAACATTTTCCTTTCTTCTCCGATAACGTAATTTACACATTTTTCTCAGTTCTTCTTCTTCAAATTACTTATCGCATCACCAAATAAGGACTTGAAATCCATCATTTTAAATGTTGTATTGTTTCTTGCGACTTCCCCTTTTACTTGTGCCCATATCAATTATATCAGATTTAATTCACAATAATCTACATCTACAACGTACCTTTTAAAATTTTTTTCGTTAATACTGACTAAATCTAAAAGTTTCTTTCCAGTACATTATCCGGAATTGTGTGTGATAATGAGCCGCCGCCCTTTTCTTGACGGCGGATTGAAAGTTGTTGACCATCCCTGTTGATGGGCCTGTTTTTTCATTGTGCCAGCATTTAGCTACCGTATATCCTTCATTCAATCAAGTTTCATCTAAATAATATATTCGTTTCTCTTCTTATCCATCGGATGTTTCTTAAGTAATGTTTTCTCTAAGAGACAATATCATTTCTGTCTATTAAAATAGATTTCCTAGAATGCTTTTTTCACTGGAAGCCAAGTTTGTTTTCAAATATTACACAGGGTGTTTCGGTTCATTTTGGGAGAATCCGGGTCACCTTGGATCCTAACAAAAATTTTATCTAATGTTGGAATTTCCTCATTGAAAAAGAAGGCATGTACTTCACATCTTATTTCTTGCTTCAAATCTCTCTCTCCTTCAATTTCAAATGTTGGTCAACCTGGATATGTCATCGGCCCGTTTCTGGATTCTTTTATTATTTTATAAACAGTTGATTTTGCAACACCCAACATGTTGACAAAACACTGTTCCAGTGTTTTGTCAACACTCGTACTGGAATGATTATATTCTCATGATTTAAAACAATTAAGGTAGTTCACTCGTGACAACCGGAGCCAAAAGTATAGTCAGATATTAAATATAAAAAGTTTAAAATACTCAGTGGCAGAGTATTTTATTTTTGTCGGAGATTGTATTCGATAAATGGAAAGTTTCATATGCGGACACACACTAATCTAATCACACTTTTAATGAAAATAAATGTGGCAATGCTGCTAATGCATATGCTCTATGAAAGTAACCTTTTTATACGTTATATTTATTATACTACGTGTAGGTGTACTCTTTAGACCATATTACTTCTGTTTTAAAATAAAAAAACACAATTAAATAAAAAATGCCTTTTGATTATAATCAATTGCGACATAAAGGCAAATTTGTAAAGGAAAAGCTCATCAATAAACGCAAAAAAAGTATTTCGGGAATGAATGACGCGAAAAAATTAAAAACTGAAGAACCTAACCTGCGTAGTGGTCGACGGATCGAGTTAGATGAGTTAGGAAAAAATTTAAAGTGTTATCTGTGTAAAAAAGTCCTTTCACTAGAAAAGATAACTCACGAGAAACGTTTAGCTCGTAATTACAAATTACGCATCGTATAAAGAGTGCGTCATGAAAAAACTAATATTGCCATCTTTAATACCTTTAAACAGTGTTATTTCAGATCTTATGATTAAAAGAATTGCATCTGAATGCATAACTTTGGAAGATTTAAAAAGTTCTTATGATAAATTGGGTTCTACAGGAATGGTGCAATTATTATCTAGTCGAGAAGACAATTGAAAATAACGTGTAACTAAAGATACACCAGTATTAAATAAAGTAATTAATTACTTTACAAATAGTTTATAATACTTTATTTATTTATCATTGGTATCATTAATTATATATTTAGTTTTACCGAAAAAATTTATAAAACCGTTTTTTAATATATATTTAATATTATCAATTGATATGGAGCCATGTTGATAAATAAAAATAATATTAATTCTAAATATTATTGAAAAATTATTGGACCTACAAACATATTTTTCTTTAAATATAAATCTTTTAAATACTAAAGAAAAAATAATAAATATCAAGATACTAATTCAAATTTTTAATTAATACATTTAATATTTTTATTTGATGATTAAAGATGAAGCGGATAAAAATATTGTGTTTATTCAATAAATTATTTAACCTACAAATAAATTTCTGTTTAAAAGTTAACCACTTTAAGTGCTGTTTGAATGTTGGCGCGTGAAGTACAACGACATACAGCGTTGTCAAATTGTGATATCTGTCCCTCACTACCCGGTTATTCTTTTAAGCAAATATCAACTTTAAATATTTATATCTTTTTAACAAATCAATAAAAAAAAATTATTTTAGTTCAAAATTTTTCAATTTTTTTTTACTAAATATTAGTTTTTTAACAAATTCGTAAGACTGGTTCTTAAGATATACACGCAACTATGCATTTTTATACTTCATTGGCCTATTGTATGTTAATTATGTGCACTTTAATTATGAATACCTCACTTCACAATCGGTCAATTTCTTTTTTAATTAAATAAAAAACATTTAGATTAACATCTTATTTCAATGTCATCAGATTCTTAAGAAAAGGAGATTTACTGTGAAACTACCTTAAGAATCATTGTCTTTTTGTTTACTGATGGATTGGAAATTAAATGCAAATACTCCATCTGATCTTCCGTCGTATGCTTATACTCTGGACAACACCAAACTATATACTGTTAATATCACAATTTATTATAACCCACACCACCTCCAATAGATTAAACGAAATTATCTGACCCCACTCTTAATGCCTAATATTTATGCTTATTTACTTTATATTATATATATTATCACATTTTCTTAGAAACCCATATCACCCCCAATAGAATAAATTAAATTACCTAATCCCAGGTATTATTTTTGCATATTTACTAAATAAAAGTAACAAAGGTGAAAGTAGCAATCTGATAGTAGGTACGCCTATGGAATTTGTCATATTGGGTGATTTATTACTCCACGTCTTTTAAAGATAGAGTATAAAGGGTCACAGGAGCGACGCGTACGCGGAAAAGGCGATACACGTTGGTCTTAAATCGCTGTATCGCTCATCAAAGCGATGAGAGTCTCCATATAAAAGATTACTTGAAAAGGGTTGTCCGAGTGCTGATAAATTGAACTTTATACGGATATGATGTATTAACGTGGCGTATATTCCTGGCATGTACCGCTCTAGGAGGAATTAAGTAGGCTATATCGAACACTTTCCATGAAAGTACTTGTACAATAGACTCAAATCACCAACCCTTCTTCGATGTTCCAAGGAACCAAGTTTGATAGTGAGGTCGGGCTTTCCCATCTTAATAGTTCTCTTCTGAATACAATCCAACAAATGCAGTGTATGTGTGGGTAGCCGATGTTCGAGCATTCAACGTGAAGGAAGAAATAAGCGTACTGTTATCTGCAAGGCTGTAGTTTAGATTCCTGGTCCTATCCTGTAGATCGTTAATGTTAATGAGAAATTGATTAAAAAAGTTCAATTGAAAAAAACTGATGGTCGCCAATAATACTGAATCCTTCTAGATATTTTAGAAGATGCTGATTAATAGCCTTTTTCATAACATTCCATATTATTGAGTGCACTGGTCGGTAGTTGTTTGGTAAGGTTTTCTTGCCTTTTTACGTATCTGCTAACGTATAGCGTATTTTAAGCAGGAAGGAAATATTTACTTTCTGTAGGTTGGATCGAAGAGTCTACAGAAAACTGGGTTAGTTCGCTCGCACATTTTTGAGCACTATGCTTTTTTGGTGTCTAACTTCCATAATATACGTTTGATAATACGGTGTCAGAAGACAAGATCTGGCACCAAGAGTTTAGCTAACAAGTTGGCTTTCTCAACAGGTGTTGTTGCAATGGTATAGTCCGATTTAATGATTCTTTGCATGCACGTCATAAATGTCTGAATATAGTGTAAACATCCGTCTATATCAGTGATTCCCAAAGTGGTTCAGGTGGACCCCCAGGGGCCCACGGGGGACTCGACAGGGGTCTACGTTGGCGTGAAAAAAAAATGGGGGTTCACAAGTTGTAAGTGGGGGTCCACGAAAATTTATCTGGTTTCGATAGTAAAGAACAAAAATGTTGGCTTGGCTTTACCTATCAATGTAGGCAGATAATACACTACTCAAAAAAATTAAGGGAGCAAAAAAAAAAAATTCCAAATTTTTCGGTGATTTTTGACAGGCTGTATTTCGGTGAAAAATGGTCGTATTGAGACTTTAAAAAAAAGCATTTTGAAGCTTTAAGATTCTAATTTTCAGATTTTTTGGCTAAATTTTTTTAGGAGCTACGGTTCTCATGCAATCCTAACAGATAGCGCGAAAAAATAATATTGCAAATATTTTGCTTTTTTTTTGGTCCACGGGCTTGAAAAATTTTTTTTCAGTTAGGCCGGCATATGGATCAGATAGCCTGTTTATTTAGCATTAATTTCCTTGTTTTAAAACCTCCCTTAATTTTTTTGAGTAGTGTATTTTAAGAAAGTCAGCGACTGTTACTTGTAAAAACTTGCATATTCGATATTCAGTACAACGCGCGTCGAGACTTGCAAAGCGCCGCCCGCCCGACCGCCCGCAACGCAACCCGTTTAGACGTGCAAAGGAACGAAATACAACTTGTGCTGTGCTTGCAATTTTGCATGAACTTGTTTGATTCTTCACCAATATAAATACGAATACCAAGGACAAACGTTACTCATTTGTTTCCGGAATTTTGAAAAGAAAAGTGTGAGTGAATCGATGTAAGTGTTTGCCAGTGCCGGAAAAAGTAAGTACCTGCCTATTTGTTATTCATACTTTTATTTTATATTGTAATAATATTATATTTGTTATGTTTGCGTGTAGTAGGTACGTAATAAAAATTAAATACTGAACAGGGCCATTATTCGATACTTCTATAAAAGAACAGAAAGCCGAGAAAGATTGAACTTTTAGTACTTTTTATTATAAAATATTTATTTACCCGACTGTGGTGATTAACAGAGAAATATATGATTGACCTGCATGTTTGTACATATTTCAGTGCCCTCGTAGTTGCTAATGCTAAATGACTAAAAATATTTTCATAAATTGTACGTGTCTTTATGTACCACTCGTAACGTACATCAAAGTAATAAATAAATCATTAAAATCGCGGGGTTTTGATGTCAAAATATTCTTTAAAAGTATTTTCTCTCGAATTTACAGAAATGTATCAAAATATAATTAATCAAAAAATATTTTATATTACATTAAAATAGGTTCAGCCGTTTTGTGAAAACCTCTAAATGGGTCTTAGCAGTTTTAATAATTAAATTCAGTTTTGCCGCCGGCATTTTATTTTTTTTCATTGCAATAATTAATTAATCCTATTTTATTCTGTTAAAATAGCCATATCCTGTTAAAGTCGCCTTATGATTACTAAAACAAACATTTTTTCCTTTACAGGTAGGTAACTGATACGAAACATGGCTGAATCTAAGAAGAAATGTCGACAGTACAGTGTTGATTATTTGAAATTTGGTTTTCTTCCATCAAAGGCAGACAAACGATTGCCCATATGCCTTTTATGCAACAAAGTTTTGAGCAATGATTCTATGAAACCATCGAAGCTTGAAGATCATCTAAGAAGGTGTCATCCTGATAAAATAGGTAAAGATTTAAAATATTTTCAAACATTGAAGGAAAAATATGAAAAGAGGCCCACCGTGCACAGTATATTCGCTTTAACGTCTCAAAGTAACGATGATGGCTTGGGGGCATCTTATAATATCTCATTGCTTATAGCGAAATCTGGAAAAACCGCACATCATCGGAGAACAGTTAATTTTACCCGCTGTTGAAGATGTTTTAAAAACTGTTCTGCACAAACCTCCATTTGACGTACTCAAAAGAATTTCTTTGACTAACAACACTGTACAAAGACGTATTGATGAAATGAGCTCTGATATTGAAAGCTTCTTTTGTAACTATCTGCAAACAACTCATTTTTCTATTCAACTGGACGAGTCAACTTTACCTGGTAATGAAGCATTATTATTGGCATATGTTCGATTTGTTAGGGACGAAGAAATCCATGAAGAGCTGCTATTCGCGAAAACTTTGGAGACGGACACTAAAGGCGAATCAATATTTAATGTCCCGAGTGATTTTTTTTAAGGAAAAATCGATTCCATTTACAAACATTATTTCGGTGGCAACAGATGGAGCTCCTGCCATCTTCGGGCGATATCGTGGGTTTATAAGCTATCTTAAAAGAATTATACCAGGAGTAACTGCAATTCACTGTGTCATCCACCGACAACACCTGGTAGCGAAAAATTTGAGTAATAGATTTCACCAATCGCTTCAATTTGTGATTAAAGCAGTTAACAAAATAAGAAGCAATGCGTTGAATACCCGTTTATTTGCACAATTGTGCGACGAAAATGATGAAGATGAAGAACGATTGCTCTTTGTCGCTGGTTGTCGAAAGGTGCATGTTTAACAAGATTTTACTAACTTTTTGAATCAGTTTTAGAGTTTCTGGAAAGTAAAGATCCAGATTTAAAAGAAAACCTGATCAAATTGAAAGCAGACATCGCGTATTTGACAGATTTGTTCAAAAAATTTAATGACATTAACTTGCAGTTACAAGGGGACAGCCTAAATTTAATAAAAACAAAGGGTGTAATTTCGGCTTTTCTTGGAAAATTGAAATTTATGAAGCAAAATATTAGTCGGCGCGAATTCTCCCAGTTTCCAAACTTGTCACAGGCAGAATGTCTTGATGAGGATATTCAGACATACGTTCAACATTTAAATGCCTTGCATGATGACTTCAAAAATAGATTTGAAGATATTCTGACGATGGAAATACCACCATGGATCACAAATCCATTTGATGAAACGGAAGTGGCGAATGTGGTGTTACAAGAGGAGCTACTCGAGCTTAGCACCAATGAGGAGCTGAAGGTGAAATTTAAAAAAGGCTATCAAACATTTTGGCGGCAGGCAGAAATACCCGAAAAATATCCTGGGCTGTGGAAAATTGCGAGAAAACTTTCGATAGCGTTTCCCTCGTCATACCTTGTCGAAAAAAGTTTTAGTGTCGTTACAAACCTATTAACAAAAAAAAAGGAGCAGATTGAACATCACAGAACGGGGAGATTTGCGGTTATTCCTTACAAAACTGAAGCCAAATATTGATAATTTGCTGTCAATCCATCAAGTACATCCCTCCCATTAAAATTATGACTATTTTTTTTTAATTGTTGATTTGCATTGTTGAAGTTACGGTACGTTATTAATGTTTAATTTTAATTCTATTAAGTCTGTAATCATATTATTTTAATAAATAGAACACAAGAAAATATATTATTTTTCTTTTTATTTTTACCACTCCGAATTTAGGGTTGGAACTCGGCCACGACGCAAATTTCCATCGTTAGATCTAATCTTCACATTTTTTGACGAGTTTTGGGAATATGGTAGAAATGTAGCAATAGGGGGTCAACCGAAACCAGTAAAATTTTGAAAGTGGTCTACGAGAAAAAAAAGTTTGGGAACCTCTGGTCTATATTATTCTTCTTTTCAACATGTTAAGTATATTTAAAAACTTAAAAACGTAGGTCTTCTGTCATCTGAAGTTATTTACGACATTCGCTCTATTATCTGTCTCGGTTATTTGTACAGGGTGAATCAATTTTGGGAATGACGAAAAAATATTAAATACAATAGTTTTAGGGAATGTTAAGGTGCACAGTTTTAAAATTATTTTTGAGTATACAGTGTACTTCAAAAAAGTGTGGCAAATATAGTAAAACGACTAAATACGAGGCTGGTTTGAAAAGTCCGTGCAAAAATAAAAACTCCTTATGTGTTTGGGGTAAACCTTTTTTATTTTTCGACATAGTCTCCTTTTAGGTTTATACACTTCGTCCAATGATGTTCTAGTTTGTTGATCCCTTCCGAATAATAGGATTTGTCCAAGTCTGCAAAATATCCATTAGTGTCTGCAATCACCTCCTCGTTTGAATAAAATCTTTGTCCCGCCAGCCATTTCTTCAAATTGGGGAACAAATAGTAGTCCGAGGGAGCCAAGTCTGGAGAATAGGGGGGAAGTGAAACGAGTTGGAATCCTATTTCCATTAATTTTGCGACCACAACTGCTGAGGTGTGTGCTGGTGCGTTGTCGTGATGGAAAAGGACTTTCTTGTGGGCCAATCGCGGGCGTTTTTCTTGCAGCTCGATTTTCAAACGGTCCAATAACGATGAATAATATTCACCTGTAATAGTTTTACCCTTTTCCAGATAGTCGATGAGGATTATCCCTTGCGAATCCCAAAAGACAGTCGCCATAACCTTTCCGGCCGAAGGAACGGTCTTCGCCTTTTTTGGTGCAGATTCCCCCTTGGTAACGCATTGTTTAGATTGTTGTTTGGTCTCAGGAGTATAGTAATGTATCCATGTTTCATCCACAGTGACGAAACGACGCTTAAAGTCCTCCGGATTCTTCTGGAACAGCTGCAAACCATCCTTGCAACACTTCACACGATTCCGTTTTTGGTCAAGCGTGAGCAATCGCGGTACCCATCTTGCGGATAGCTTTCTCATGTCCAAATGTTTATCCAAATATTATGTACCCGTTCAGTCGAGATGCCCACAGCACTAGCAATCTCACGCACCTTAACTCTTCTGTTATCCATCACCATATCATGGATTTGATCAATGATTTCTGGAGTCGTAACCTCCACAGGCCGTCCAGAACGTTCAGCGTCACTTGTGCCCATATGGCCAGTCCGAAAATTTTGAAACCACTTATAAACTGTTCTAATCGAAGGTGCAGAGTCACCATAATGTTTATCAAGCTTCTCTTTAGTCGCCTGAGGCATTTTGCCTTTCATAAAGTAATGTTTAATCACCACACGAAATTCTTTTTCGTCCATTTCTTGAAAATCACTCGACTTCCTTGATTCACACGAATGCCAAACACAAAGAAATAGACCAATATGGCTGAAACTTGGTGTGCGTTCATTCAAGAGATGCTACTAACTAAACATGATCTCGATACGCGCCGGTGGTGCCATCTCTCGGACTTTGCACGGACTTTTCAAACCAGCCTCGTATGTGTATTTAAGTAGACGGGCATATTTTTGAATATTTATTACGTCATAATAATTATTCTGTGATAAGTTAAACTACATTAAGATAATTATTAACTATTTGTTTATGTTTTCAAAATAGCGTAAGTCTATTAAAAACAAGGGTAAAAATTGAAAAATTCAAAATAAATCGAAAACTATTAGAAATAGGTATATGACATACTTAATAAAAGTTGTAGAGTTTTGTAAAATTTACCAGAAAAAATAATAATATACAGGGTATGCCATTTAAAAAATTTTAGATTTTTCAATTTAAAATAGTCGAAATGCATAAATTTATTTTAAAACACCCTGTAGCATATAACTCAAATTTCTTTACATATATCTTTTTTTTTCATCTCTATAGAACACTCGTACCAATTACGAGTATTCCACCTTCAGAAACAATGGTACTACTGGCAATTTTTTACAACACTAAAAACTAGTATTTTTTTAAAAAAATTGAAATATTAGAAAAACTACTAGGTTTAGGTATTTAACATTATTAATAAAAGTTATAAAATTTTACACAGAATTTAAAAATAAATTAGAAATAGGATGTTCCATTTAAACAAACATATGTTATATCGGCCACACTTTTTTGAAGTTTGTTCAATGAGGGCAGCTTTTCTTAGAAAGTATATGGAAAACAAAAACGTACACATTGTCCGTCAGCTTGTTTTCATAGACGAAACGATTTTTTCAAAAGGCAGTCAAAGGAAATCATGGCAGGATGACAACATTAAAAGTGTTCGTAAGCCTGGGGGATTTGATGGTAAAAGGTTTATTGTTTTACATGCTGGACACAGTGGAGGTTTTGTGGAAAATGCCAATTTCCTATTTGCAAGCAAGTCAAAGTCACTTGATTATCATGGAGAAATGAATGGTGAAATGTTTACGAAATGGGTCAGAAACCAGTTGATTCCTAATTTAGAAGAACAATCTTTAATTATAATGGATAATGCTTCATACCATTCAGATGAAGTAGAAAAACAGTCACCTTCAGTACGGAAAAAAGAAATTCGAGTGGTTACAGAAGAATACTTTACCTTATAACAAACAAATGTTTAAAGACAGAATTGTTAGATATTGCAAAAGCTCATAAAAAAATCAAAGGAATATTAAATTGAAAAATTTTTTCAAGAGCATGGGCATGAAGTGTTGAGATTTCCCTTCTTATCACTGTCAATTTAATGCAATCGAGCTGATTTGGGCAAATATGAAAACATTTTATAACAATCACATTGGTGAAGAGGGATATGGAGATAAACAAGTACTTCAGATGTGGAATAGAGCCTTAGAAAAGTGTACACCAGAGGTATGGCATGCCAACGTACAACATACAGAAAACCTGATTCAATAGTGGTATGATCGTGAGCTAAGAGATTCCAGAAATCGTTATTCGTGTTAAGAATGATGAAAGCGAGAGTAAGGACTCTACTTCTAGCGAATAGTGTCATTATTCAATTAATAATTTAAATATTACTTATTGACACGTCCCAAGCCCTTTGGGCAACATTAATTGTAAATTTTGCATGAAATATCTTCCTGTTTTTAAAAGCATTATATTTCAGTTCCCTATTTTAAAATTTTATTTAATGAATTTTACGGTGCAACTTTTTACAGTTTTTATTGTATTGTAATTTCATTACAAACATTACACAAACTTCAAATAACTAACTTTTTATAAAGTAAATTTACTCACGAAATAATCTAATAGCAACCTGAAAAATAAAAATAGGTGATATTAGACGTTGGATTTATGCAGAGAGATATGTATTATACATATTTAATATATCCGTAGTTTTCGTTAATTACCAAACCGGATAAAAAAATTCTAAATTCTATTTTGACTTTTGAAATTGTCATTTAAAACTCAGACCGCCAACACTGAATTGACAGCCGATTGAATCGTATGAATATATATGACTGCAAAGATCCATTCAGCAGACTATGTACTTGGCCATGTAAGTGGTGGTATAATGACTTTAGTGAAATTTTGGCAATGACCTTAGCTATTGCCCAAAAGGACCTGGAATTGTTATGGGAGGTAAGGTTTGTTTTAATTCTCTGATTGTGTGCCTCCTTCATTTTGTCGATGATGTTACTATTTATAACGTTAGCATTTTCACAGTCGCTAGGCAAGATGTTTAGAAGCAACAGTTTCTCTGGGCTTTCGATCGCACCAAGACTTACCGTTGGAAGGGGATTTCTCAAAATTACATTAGACACCCTTAGCGCAGTCAGATTGGTCGTCGGATTTAACGTCTAACCAAGAGAAAGTTAGAATATATTCCACGAGTTCTTCCCATTTAGCAATTTGTAGTGCCAAATGTTACGCGGTTTAGGCTATCACTGATCGGTAGAATACTCGATATCGAAAGCAGTTTATGATCAGAATTGGTTTTGTGCAGTTTTTCCAATCATATCTGACAGTAATCTCAATATGTTCAATATAATGGGTTTAAATCTTCATCTTTTGAAGCCTCGTCTGGAATGTCCTAGGGTTCCGACATGAAGCCCATACTTTTTTTCTAATTCATACAAGATATCTCCAATCAACAGATAGTTATATCAGCAACATCTAGATCGTTGGCGCAACATCTGACCAAAGAAACTAACAACTGACGTCCTTGGTTGAACAAGGGCCCAGACCAAACTAGTGGTGGGATTGATTATCGACCACTGTCACCTGAGGAAACATATCCAGAAAAAGGGTATCCGCAATGGTCCCACGACATGCAGACTATGTGGTGAAGAAAAAGAAACTTCTAACATATATGCGTATGCGGCTTTAACTCGGAACAGATATAAATTGTTCGGAGATCTACATCGTGGCGCTAAATTACCACATGAAGGGCTTGGACAGAAGCCAATAAATTTTCTAAAAGGGACTAAGCTTATGTAACCAAGAGAGAGGAATACAATAAACGAAGAGGCTCCAGTGTATAAACAGGCACAATCGCCTACCGCGCCTACAACCCACCAACCAACCAACCAACGATATCTCTGAAGTTATAGATGTCAATTACCCTGTTCGTCCAAAAAATTCCTGGACTGATTTTTCCCCGGTCTTTAAGAAGCGCCATCTCGTAAACAACAGTAAAAGCTTAAACTCACATGTGAACAACACATTTGCATTCAACCAGCCAGTTGTGATCAGTCAGTGCTGAGTAGTAGACGTGCGAACTGTATGTGCCATAGTCGTTGGGTCACAGAGGTGTGATGGAACAGCCAGTAATCAAATTTCATGTAAAACTGGATAAAACAGCTATGGAGATATATGCATCTTTGAACAAAGCTTACGGTGGGTTTATATTAAACGGTTTAAGGAAAGACGGGAGTCACTCGAGGATGATGCAAGGTCAGGGCGACCGACATAAACATTTTGAAATGATCGTCATCTTTCATACAGATTGATGGCAGAAGAGCTTAACATCTCTAAATCAAGTGTCCCAGACATTGTCCGGAATGTTTTGAACAAGAGGAAAGTATGGAAGTTTGTTCCCTACAGCCTGACATTCAAAGAAAAACGGCAACGGATGGACGTCAGTCGAAACTTCATAGAAATGAAAAATGTGGACGATTCTTTTTTTGCAGAAATAATAACGGGCGATGAGGCATGTTATTACCAATACGGGTCTATCAGAAAATGGCAAAGTATTCAATGGCTCGGTAGTGGTTCGCCGAGACGGCAGAAAGTGCGACTGACAAAGCCAAGAACAAAGACAATGCACGTCGCATTTTTTGTCGATCAAGGAATTGTCCACAAAGAATTTATTCACTACTGTGAACCTCAGGTTTTACGCGGGTGTCATGAAGCGGGTTTGCAAGAGGATTCAGCGGGTTCGACCGAAATGATGGAACGCAAAGGATTTTTTCTTGTTTCATGAAAATGTGCCAGCGCACACTGCTGGAATTGTGGTGCATTTTTTGGCGCCGGATAAAATCTATTTTGGAGTACTCTTCACCTGTTTTGTCTCCAACTTATATGTCACATGTTTTCTCTCTTGAATCGGTTCAGAATAGGTTTCTGAGATTTGTTTCAATCAAGCTTAATATTGCCTCATGGTACTCCGTGACGGCCGTGAGATCTGTTATAAGTATTCCTAAACTCTCAGTGAGAAGTTCCAATGTGGACCTGCTCCTTTTTAGTGTTCCCTGCGAAACACTTAGATCAATTCGGTGTCTGTCCGTCTGTCACACCCGATTTTCTCGGAAACTATTTGACATAGAAAGTTGAAATTTAGCACCGATCCGTGTAATTTTGAAAGTTAAATTGTGACTTAAGGGGTTAGTTTTGGAGGGTGAAATCGAAAGTGAAAAAAAAAAGAAAATTTTACCATGTCATCGAGTCGGGTGTCAAATGAAAGCTTTTTAAAACACGAAACATATATACGATGTAATACTTGCGCATACTTTTCTTTGAATTATTTTTAAAAAATTGCCAAAAACCGCTTATCTCGAAAAGTACTGATCAAAAACTTTTGAAGAACTTCTGGAATATTCTCCACAAGGTGCAGATTGAACGAAAATTATCACGAGTGAATTACCTTTGATAATTTATCTGATATATAAAAAAAAAAACAAAAATTTCAAGATCATCAGTTTTCAACAAAGGTCGGAAACACACTTTGTTGAAAACTCATTTAGGATAACAATTATTTTATTTTAAAAGCAATCACCGAACGAAACACTAATCGCGCAAGTCCCACTTGCACTTGGCCGGTTTTTTTTTTTTTTTTTATATAATGATTAATTTTCTACTCAGTTGCCTCACTCTTTTGGCTTAAATTGACTTCTCGCTTCCTCAAAGGGTTACCAGGGGTCAATATAATTTTGCTCAGCTATTCCATAGGTGTAACTATTGTTTGCACTCTCCTATTACAAGATTTCTATCTCAGGGTAATAGAGCGGACTTTGATTTTTTCAGTGTCACACCAACTGACTTAAAACACTTATTATTCAGAAGAGCTTTGAGTGCACGAAGTGCAATTTTTAGAAGTGTAATTTTTATATAAGTTCTAAACTGTATTTATTCTGGTTTTCTTGTCCCCTCATGTTTTATGTTTTGCATGAATTATAATGCTATCTGCATGTTCGGTACTCAGCAATTTATAAATCTATTAATAATCTGTTAATATATCTTTAAGGCTTAAAATAAGTAAAACATTAGTTTTTAACTTGTGCAGTACATTTTTTTTATGTGATAGGTTACCCATAAATAAATAAATAAAGAGAATAAAATTTATCCACAGAGAAGAATAGACAATGCAATATTATGTCAGTAGTTTATTTTGATAGCCATAGGAAACGCATATTTGTTTAAAATCGTTAATGGTTGTTTCTCCTTCTTCGTTGGAAGAACTCAAGTTTGTTGTACCAAAAAGTTCTGGTATATCGAGGAACTATTTCTATTTGCCGAGAGCTACTATGAATGTTATGTTAGGATCACCAGTGTACAAAATATGTTTAGTTTATAACTAAATAGCACATCAATATGACCTTAGCACGCCTTTTAAATCATTCGCTCGTAGCTGCGCGAATTTGTTATAATTTTATGAACCTATACTGTGTTGTTTCGAGCCTCAGTGCCATATGCACATGTGTTTGTCGTCTTGTTTTGTATTTACATTGTTAGATATAGATTGTCTTTTTATTAACTACATTGTATTGGACTCAGTTATAAATAAATATACACGTCAATAAACAAAATAACATATTACCTAGGTTACTTAGAAAAAAAGCTCAAAAAGTAACATAAAAATAAGAAGGAAAATACCTTTTATGTTTTATTTAAACAAAATTAGATTACTTCAGAGTTACAACCCAACAGATTGGCGTAACTAAGTAGTACTTGATAAATAATAACTCTAAGTTTTGATTTTTTTCATTGTATATTGTAATATAATAAACAACGATAAAAATGACAGAAAGTGCCCTAATTTCTGGGCCTAACTTGAGGACTTAATAATATCGCATTTTTTAAATTTTTCGTTTATTTGATAACATGAGACAAGTTATAGTCACTTCTTTGCCTAATAATAAAAAATAATTCATTAAAATATTTCATAATTAAAATATGTTATACTGAAATAGTAAGAGGTTATTTTCATCATTTGGAAAACAAGTAGAATTAAAAATGGTTGAATACAAGACAATAACACTGACTGTAAAATCATAAGGTTATTTTGGCCACATCAGGGGTATTTAGTAGAAAAGGTTCCCAAATGAACCTAGCCCACTGTCGTGGACTATTTCAACTATTTGGGATCTCTTATAACTAACAATGGTGGCTGTGAAGCGTAAATAAGATGACATTTGGCTATGGCTGGAAACTCGACGATCAAACTTGCTGAGGTCTGGAAAGATCCAGCTGACACAAAAAACACAAAGTTAAGATTGCTATCAAGCTCTTATTCCCCATAGCAACTTACACATCAGAAACATGGACCATTAAACAAGCTGAGAAAAGACGAAACAATGTGTTTGAGTTGTGGGCATATCAAAGAATCCTCAGAGTAGTATATACCGAGCACCATAGTAGTGTATCTATTCTTGAAGAGCTTAGTATAAATGACCGACTTTCACACAGAATTAATAGACATTACCCGAAATATTTTGGTCACATTTTGAGGAAAGCAGATGCCATGGAAAAGCGTGCAGGAACGGGGAAGGTTGAAGGTGGAAGAGCAAGGGGAGGGTCTCCAATAAGATGGTCTGGCCATGTAAGATCTCTCCTTGGTATGGGTATGCATGACTGATAAAATATTGAATATCAAAATATTAATACTTTACTGATTTGTATATTATAGGGTAGTTTTTTAAAATTATCCTAGCAATTTGTGAAATAAAGCTAAGAATTATAAATATGTATGCTCAATTGAACATCAGAGGATCGTGACTTTACTTAAGAATTATATATTGCACATAACATGGACAGATTTGTGGTATTCTATCTGAATGTAGGTTTAATGTTAAGAATATGAGAGTGATTTATACAGCAGTGGTTCTATCAGCACAGATGTATACACCTAACAGAAATTCGACTAATTAAAAGTGTGGAGGAAGAGATTGGATGTTAAGAAATGAGAGAGTAGCTCTAAATGGGCTTAGTATATTTCTGGTATTAAAATTAAAACAAAAATAGTAGTAAAAATTATTTAATAACAGTGTTCAATCAATCATCAATGTTATTACAGCTGAATAACTGCTGGGATTTTATCAACATTAAATTATCATTGAAATTTAATAAAAATTGCATGATCTTTATGCCATACTTAACAGGACAGATATATTTACAGTAAGATAATAAAACCCCTACTCACCTTCCAGATATCTGTACATGCCTTTCATCCAAATGTCTGTTCATGGCTTCCAAAACAACATTTAATGCTTGTCCAACATATTGGCATGTTTCAAAACGAAATAAATGGAATAATTCATTTAAAACTTTTTGTAACATTTCGGTTCTATCAATGTAGGCCATAGCTGAGATAAGAATTTGTTCCTCATTAGCATTACCAGCAACCTATAAGCAATCAAATGGTAAATTTCTCTCGCTTCAGAAATACATTCTACATTTTTAACATGATTGTATATACTTCAGTAGTTAAGTAGATTATAGTCATAGATACAATATACACAATGAAATTTGTAAAAATAAATTAGATGCTCCTAATTTTGTCATATATCAGATGAAATTGGACAAAGATTAAATTATTACTACCTAACTTACTTAAAAAACTAATTTTATTGAAATAAATTAATAATTAAAATATATATAAAAAATATTTAATTTTATTGTTATTTTAAGAGTATATCTACTTTAACAAACAAGCTAGACATAAACTCCAAACTGTTATCTGGATATGAATTTGATTATTTAAGCATTGTTTCTAGCTTTTTTAAGTTGAACTAGTTTGCATATAATGACTAGCAACATGGAAAAAACCAAACATTTTGGTATCTATCTCAAGTACCATCTTCAAACTTTAATCTCCAGCTTTTAAAGTGGAATAAAACATTAGGGTGTAATAGTCAATAATAGTTTATAAAAATATAGAATCAAACTGATCATTTATTAACTTACCAATTTGGCAGGTATATCATGTCTTAAACAAGCATCGTGAAGAGTCTCATAAAGTCCCAAAAAGTGAAAAGGATTATGAACCCTTGAAACTAGCCCAGGGATATCTGAACCTCTATCTTTCTCTGTCTCTGCAACTCCCGTACCAGCTAAGTTTGTTCCAGATATATCCAAAGAAGTCAAATAAGATAAATTTTTAACTAAAGTAGACAATATTGTTGTTGGTTTTAGAAATTTTCTATATTCATCTCTGCTTTGTGACACATCCAAATGAGTCAAGTTTCTAAGTTTACAAATCGCAGGTACCATTAACTCTATATGGTCTACGTTATATAAAATCAAGCTACGTAAATTAACTAAATGTTCTGTGTAGTTAAAATGATCCAGAGAGCCACAATTACTTAAATCTAGGTGAACCAGGTTGGTCATTGGATTTAACAGTAAGGAATAAAAATGTGCTGGTAAACCTTGGCACCCTTTTAAAGCAAATCTACGTAGATTAGGAGCATCAAAAATGTAACTATGCTCCCATTTGTCCATATCACCGAAGACAGTTACTGGAAATATGTTGGAATCTTCTCCAATACTTAAAGCCACCAAACTTAAACCGTAAGTTGTAATATGTCTAATACAATTATGTGTCAACTCCTTACTCTGTGCTAATTCCAATTCTATTAGTTGATGACTTAAAAGTACTTCTAAATCATGATCTAAAATTTTGCTTTTTCGTAATCGTACTCTTTTTAATCTAGTATTATTTGTATCTTTAAAAATATTAATAAAACTGGAATCTATACTACATAAGCTTCTAGAACGTATATCTAAAAGTTTCTCACATATTTCTACAGGTAAGGCTACACCATCTTTAAGTTTTAAATATCCTGAGTAACCTGTGAACTCACATATTGATTCTAGATCTTTGTTGATATAACTAAAACAGATATCTAATAATTTTTTAGGCGCTGAAGAATTGCAGAAACAACATGCTTCAGCTGGAATAGTAGAAGAATGCCTACAGGTACTTTGTAGCATCTGAAAATTAAAGAAAAAAGGAGGATAAAACGTTGAAGCTATAATAGCAAAGATACTTTTTTGCATAACAATTTACCTTTACCGTACTTTTATCTTGAAATCATTAACATGACAACAAAACGTTTTACTTCCTTTTGAAAATCAACTGTAATTAATACTTTTTAAATAAATCACTACAGTTTTTATCACTATTTTTTAAAAAAATTCCAGATGTTTTGAGAAACTATTTTTGTTATGAGAAAGTGCATGACAGCACTATGACAGATATGGCTAGGATATTTGCTGACATTTGTCAAATTTCAGTCAAAAATCAGCTGATTTTTGAGAACGTTCCGATTGATTTTTATAACCTAAATGTTTTTATTTTTCTGTTCTTTATTTAAGAATATCGAAGCATTTGAATCATCTTCGCCGTTGCCCCATATTAGTGTCAAATTATATTTTTTTATATGTAAATAGTTTTTCCTAATTAATTTGGTATTATTAGAACAACCTAATTAAAATATGGCATACAAAGCCAGGTATAGTTTGAAATTATTTTTGAAAATTTTGTTTTATTATTATTACATTATTTTTAGGCTCAAGGAGTTTGACTTTATTCTGGAACAAGATAACATAGATCTCAAGGCTCTGAAAAATTTGGCGTTTCATGGTAAGGGTAGACATATCTTGATTTCTTTGTTACATTAGTAATTATTAATTATTTAATACTTATAGGAATTCCTGATGATCAAGGCAGAAGGGCATTATGCTGGAGGCTGTTATTAAATTATCTTCCACTAGAAAGCTCAAAATGGGACAGTTTTTTTAAAAGAAAAAAGGGATGTATATAAACAATTTATAGGTTTGTATACCACGACTATCTATAGATTAAAATAGTATTTATCAATTTATCATGTAATATTTTATTTCTATACATACAACATAATGAATAACACTATGACCTGCAAAAAAGTGAGTTTAAGAACTAAGATAGGAAGATTGGTTGATATATTTTATCAAAAAGCAAGAAAATAAAATTTTTCTGACATCAATGTCACAAAAACTATTTAATTGAGGTTTGTGTCATGAAACATAAAATATGTCTAGAATAGACCAAATATTCTAAAATACGTACTATTTAAGAACCTTAAAATTTATTTAGACATCTTGTATGTGGCAAAACATTTTTAAATTTTGCATCTCTGCAACAACTTCTACTTTCGTATGATTTATTTTTCTGTCTTGCAGTTTAGCTACTATCAAATATACATGTCTTAATGCCACACCCTGTGTACCATAACATATTACATTATACAATATTTTGGGTGTTAGTTATTTAAATTAGTACTATATATGAAAAAAAACTATATATGAAATCTGTGATCATTTTTATGTATCCCTGTCGGCAATAATTGACAGATCTGTACCACCCTATAAAAATAAAAACATAAAATTTTCTGTATGGTACGATAAAGATATCATAAAGAAACTTAGACATAAGCTTAATGTTCATGAAAAATGGGAAAGATCTGGCAATGTCATTATCTAAATAGATTTTGGTAATTAAAAAGAGAGGTGGATGTAATGATTAAGGTTACTTATTCTCTTATTCCTGATATTGAGAATGATATTGTGCATGAACCTAAGTTTTTCTGATAGTAAGTGCAACAAAAAAAGAATACCTGTGCAATCCAAATTATATGTCATTTAATGGTAGGGTAGTGTTTTTTGGAAATTGGGGCATATTTTGCTGGTGTTTATGATCCTGCTTTATCCAGCACTGAACATTTGGATATAAAAATGTTAATAATCTAATCAATATACCATTATTTACAGACACAAAGGTGGAGCAAATGTAGCAAAAAAGTTTAAAAACCTTAGATGTCAAGAAGTCTGGACATTATTCTCATGAAAAGTACTATCAGAGTTCTGGCTAAACCATTAGCCAAAATTCTTAACTTATCATTGAGTGAGGTAACTTATCCCCAGTGCTGGAAAATCAGTAAAATATGTCCAGTATTAAAAATGGAGATAAATTTGATATATGTAATTACAGACTGGTTTTATTAATTTTTGTTTTTTCAAAATTTTTAAGATATTATTATATGACTACTTAATACGTAGAATTGATTCACTTCTTACTCTAAAACAACATGGCATTTTGAGGGGATGGTCAACTACCATCAATCTGGCATGTTTTGTGCAATTTTTATCAAGCATTATTGATAATACGGGCCAGGTTAATGTGGTTTTCACCGATTTCTCTAAAGCTTTTGACAGAATAGACTCCAGAATCATTCTGGCCAAGCTTAAAGCCTTCAGTTTATGACAGATTTGTACACTTTTTTCAGTCATGTTGGATACAGAGATCTCAATATGCTTAATATAAATTGGTTTAGCTCTTCTTCCTTTGGAGTTTCATTTGAAATACCCCAAGGTTTCAACCTGGGGCTACTACTTTTTTTAAATATTTATAAACAATTTCTCTGAAGATGTCAATTATGAAATATTTATCGATGACTTAAAGCTGTACTTACCAGTAGCGAGACTTGAGGATTGCAAAAAAATTATAAAACACTAACTAGTGTTGGTGACTAAAGTGATGCTCAACACGTGCTCTGTGATGTCATTTACTAAATTGTGTCTTTTGCTGTATAATTATTGTAGTGATGGATAGATGCTAGTTAAAATAGACAATACACATGGTTTGGGGATTCTATTTGACTCAACACAAATGTTGAGATTTATCTTGAGAAATTGTAAGTTTAAGAATACAGCTGTTCTTAAAACTTTGTTTACATCTCAAGTGAGAAGCAATCTTGAACATGGTGCCAATATGTAGTAAATATATATTAGCATTGGCAACCCTGTTCTACTGGGTTGTTTATGTGTGTATATATTGTAAAATGCCCTTTGCTAGTCTTCTTCGAATAAATAAAAAACTATATGTCAGTGTACTCGAATGATCTAATTATTCACAGATGAAATGATAGTGATGCCAGGAGAAAATGAATCAAATGGAGATGTCACTTTAGGAGATCATCCTTTATGTATCAACCCAGATAGTCAGTGGTCAACATTTTTTAAAGATAATGAAGTTTTGCTCCAAATAGATAAAGATGTAAGAAGGCAAGTAAAAAGATTTATTTATAAAATATTAAGGATTTTTTTTCAATTTAGATTTTGGAATAACTGTGAAGTGATCAGTTCAGTTAAATAAAATTTTAATTTACCATATTTTGAAATACTTTTATCTTTAAAAAGCATTTATTGGGATTTCTATAAATAATTGTTAAATAAATAAGAATTGGACAAGTGGCTTAAATGCATAAAACACTGGGACCTGATAAGGGCCTATGCACCCATATTATTTTGGGATCGTGTTAGGCTAATGTAGTTTCAAAATGCCAGCAACCTTCCTAATTGGATCCCCTTAATATACTCCTGGTTCAAAATGATCGGAGATCCCAGGGAGTTAGTCTAGCCCTCATGATTATTGGGCAAGAAATGACTAGATGAGGCTTGTTTCACCCTCCTACAAGCTCCATCCTTACCCTGGATCATCTTAGACATAATATATGTGAAGCGTTCATTCAGGTGGTGGTGTCCTGGAAGGATTCCTGTCACCTTAAGATGGTATCTTGGTATTAATTTCAGTAAGAACCTGGTATATTCAGGCTTAGATCACTCATGAAATTTTTAGATGGTTTTTTTCTCTGATGCCTGGTTTCATTCTCTGACAAACTTAGTGTTCAGCAAGTCTGTACTTGGACTTTTTCTTCCCTGAGAAATCTTGATTAAATCTTAATAATGGCTTAGTAAACCACATTATTTTTACTAAAGAAGGATCCAATACAAAAAATGAATTATGATATGAAAACCAAATTTTATAAGCTGACTTCAAGTTAAACTAAATAGCCCAGTTCTCAGAGGCAAATTTTAACGAAAAGCTCTCATTAAATGTTAACAAGCTGCATTTTGGCATAAAGGTAGTTTTTTAAACGTAGAATACAATAAAAAAAAATTGCTTCTCTGAAGCGTACCCTAAGCCTACAAAATCAAAAAAAAAAATGAACAATTAGGTTTTTCGCAAATATCTCGAAAAATAAAGAAGATATCGAATAACTAATAGCACAACGTGAAAGAACGAGAAATTTTACAAAAAAAAAAGATTTTTTTTTATAATTTTACCGTAATTTAGAGAAATTATTTAAAATAAAATGACTGGTTTATCCCCTTCAGTTGTAGTGAGAATCATGCTTCCAACCTCATGTATGATTAAATTAACGTTTCTGTCTACCGCTAAATATTTTGAAACTGACTATTAAGGGTTTCTCGAGGTGCTGATTAAGAATCCGATGACAGATTTGAAAAATTCAAAATGGCAAATCCTATATGACGGCCTGAGAGTACGTAATTCATTTAATTTATTCGAGTAATTCAGAATTTTTGTGTTTTCAATAACTGTACTTTGATACTTTGTACCTGGATGTTGAAATGAAATATAAATACTTTATACTTAAAGCTTAAACTTTTATCTTTCATTTCCCCACATTCAATATATATTTTTTTTATTTTAAGTTGTATTGTATGATTAATAATAAGCAAAAAATACGTTTATCATAAAAACACTTTTAAGAGCAAAATTACAAAAAAAGAGAAAGTTTTTTTTAAGTTTTTAATGGTTTTCTAATATCAATTGTCCAGTCACATTAGGGGTTTCACCTCGGAAGAGACATAATAAGCTGTAAACTTGTATAAACCTTTATTTTGGCATTCTAAAAGTCGTCTCAAAAGTCTCATAAAATCTCGTGTCCGCGTCTTAAGATATTCAAGGTCAAAGGTCACAAAAATCGGTTTTTTCGCAAATATTTCGCTTCCTATGGTTTCAATGATATTTGCATCTATTATGAAAATTGTAAAGCATAAAATTCTCTACAAATTTTGTTCTAAACATTGTTTTATACGCTTAACCGTTTTTGAGATACAGCGCAGAGAGCGCGCAGCGCTCAGCCATACATAGCATAATGCAAGGTCAACTGTGAGTCCCGGTAAATAATACGTCGTATAAAGTTAATTAATCACTAAAAAATCCATAATTATGAATAATTTGCATTATCTATTAATTAATACATTATATTTAATAATATTTTTCATTTGTCAAATATATTCGTTTAACAATACTTACCTACTTTGTGTAATTAAAAAGTTGTTAAGTGAAATACTTTAAGTATATTTTAATTATATTCTAATATATCTTAATTATATTTTAAGTAGAAAAAGAATTTAAAATGTGTAAACTTTTAAATACTTATATTACTATTAAGATTATACCTACAGTATTACCATACGATCCATATCCATATAACATATGTTTTTTTAAATAGAACATCCTATTTTCTAATTTATTTTTAAATTCTGCGTAAAATTTTATAACTTTTTTATTAATAATGTATCTAAACCTAGTTGTTTTTCTAATATTTAAATTTTTTTAAAAAAATACTAGTTTGTGGAATACTCATAATTGGTACGAGCGTTTTATAGAGATAAAAAAAAAGATATATGTAAAGAAATTTGAGTTAGATGCTACAAGGTGTTTAAAATAAATTTATGCATTTCGACTATTTTAAATTGAAAAATCTCAAATTTTTTAAACGGCACACCCTGTATATTATTATATTTTATCATAGATTTTATAAAACCCTCCAACTTTTATTTAGTATGTCATACACCTATTTCTAATAGTTTTCGATTTATTTTGAATTTTTCAATTTTTACCCTTACACTTACGCTATTATTATAGTTGCCAAGATAAAACAAAATGTAGGCATTGTCAACTTTTGACATGTCTATTAGGCAAGTAAAAATAGTTTAATTTGTTGTAGGAGTGACGTATAAAGGTAATAGTGATGGATTTTCCTAAAAATGAATTAATTGATATGGTTTATGTACTGGACGAGGCGGGAAAAAATTGTGTTTTGGCAATAAGGCTTTACGGAGCGACGTACCCTAATAGACGTATACCATCTAGAAAATCTTTTCAGTGCGTAATGGAACGGTTTGATGGTAGTGGTAGCGTTGAGTATACGAAACGGAAAGTAGTAAACAAGAATGCTACCAATGAGGAAAAAGAAATTGAGGTTTTACTTCATGTTGAAGATAATCCCCAAGTCAGCAGCCGTGAACTAGCTGACTTATTTGACACATCCCAATCTACAGCTAACACCACGAGATAATACAAGTAGCATCCTTTTCTTATGGAACTACACCATGAACTTCAAGACCGTGATTTTGAACGACGAGTAAACTTTTGTACCACCATGCATGAAGCAATAGAGGCCGATCCAAATTTTTTATCCAAAATAATGTTTTCTGATGAAGCTACTTTTCGCTGTAATAGAGCAGTTAACAGCCATAACATGCATTATTATTCAACAGTTAATCCATTTTAGGTCCGGGAAGTTCTAAACCAAAACCATTGGACGCTTAATGTATGGTGTGGAATATTAAATTTTCGAATTATTGGTCCATATTTTGTCCGCGAACCGCTTAACAGCCCTAGATATCTAAATTTTTTGCAAAACGAATTACCCCAGCTTCTTGAAGAAGTTGATAACTTTGAAAGGGAACAAATGTGGATTCAATAAAATGGAACTCCTGCTCATTACCACCGGGAAGTTCGGGAATTTTTTAACGATCGTTACCAACAAAAATGGATCGGTAGGGATGGATTCATTCAGTGGCCCCTTCGGCCATGTGACTTAACACCTTTATAGACTTCTTTTTGTGGGGCTACGTTAAAGATCGTGTTTATGTGAATT
Source organism: Pachyrhynchus sulphureomaculatus (assembly GCA_019049505.1). NCBI lineage: Eukaryota > Metazoa > Arthropoda > Insecta > Coleoptera > Curculionidae > Pachyrhynchus > Pachyrhynchus sulphureomaculatus. Next base: position 82,931,235 of record CM032453.1, on the reverse strand, counting down.
CCCCTACAACACCAGTAGATATGGAAAATAGGATACGGGATGCGTGCAGGACAATAACGCCCTTTATGCTAAGGAAAGCAAAGGAAAATATAGTTAAAACGACTAAACATGTGTATTCAAGTAGACGGGCATATTTTTGAACATTTATTACGTCATAATAATTAATCATTAGATAAGTTAAACTATATTAAAATTATTAATAACTATTTATTTGTTTTCACAATAGCGTAAGTGTAATAAAAACAAGGGTAAAAATTGAAAAATTCAAAATAAATCGAAAATTATTAGAAATAGGTATATGACATACTTAATAAAACTGAGAGGGTTTTTGTAAAATCTATCAGAAAAAAAATAATATACAGGGTGTGTATAAATTTATTTTGAAACACCCTGTAGCATCTTACTCAAATTTTTTTACATATATCTTTTTTTCATCTCTATAGAACGCTCGCACCAATTGTGACTATTCCACCTTCAGAAACAATGGCGCTACTGGCAATTTTTACAAAACAGAAAACTAGTACTTTTTTTTAAAAAAAATTGAAATATTAGAAAACACTACTAGGTTTAGGTATATAACATTATTAATAAAAAATTCCATTTAAAAAAAACATATGTTATATCGGCTACACTTTTTTGAAGTACCTTGTATACTCAAAAATAATTTTAAAACTGTGCACATTAACATTCCCTAAAACTATTGTATTCAACATTTTTTTCGTGATTCCCGAAACAAATGAGATAATGAACTTTACTCTATCGTTGACTCACCCTGTACAATCGACCTACGAATGGTAATTTTTAAGTGCTGCTTGCTCTGTTTGAGGCGAAATATATTATCCCAAGCCGATCATTTTTTAGCTAAAATGTCTCTCCAGAAATGCAAGACTCGAATTGCTAATTTACTATCAAGTGTTGATTTATTTTCCTTCAAAACAGTTATGTGGACATCTGATGTAAATAATAAAAAGTTTTATAGATTATGAACCAAAACATTTTGTGCTTAATATTAGAGGCCTAAAAGGTAGTCACTCCAGCGAAAACATCAAGAATACCTTAAATCAGATACTCGAAGAAAATAGCATAAATATCATCTATTTATTAGACAGTGGGGATAACATTAAAAATTTCACAAGACTTAGGAGTAATAATGAATCATGTTTTATACCAAACAACAGGTAGTTATTAACTCTCTAAAAGTGTAAAGACCTGTATTGGACGTTATAAGTGTCGGAAGAAGAATCGTAACTTATTTAAATCACTCATCGTCTTCCAAAAGAAATTGAAACAAATCCAGAGAGATTTTAATGTTGGAGTAAAGAAAATGGTACTAGATGCTTGAATTCTACATATTATCTATTGGAAAGACTTTTTACACAAAGAAGAGCTATCAGTTTGCTTGCTGCTGAATATAATTCACTTTTATCATTTTCAACAATTTTATTTATTCAGGATAATTTATTTGAAGGTTTGGGTCAAAAATTTGCAAATATTGAAACCAATAACAATTATATAATTGCCATGTTCCTGAATCCAAGATGGATATTGCACTAACAAAGAGCAGGTTAAAGCAGGCAATACCGTTAAACATAAATATTGAACCCGATAAGATATGGTATCAGTATCGAAATCAGACTCCTCGGACGATGTCCCACTTAGTATTTTAAAAAACTTAACAGTGCCAAAAAAAGTAAGAAAGAAGCAGACATTTTGGGATGCATTCTCTAATATCGACCAAACCAGAAATAAAAATAAAAAAGAGTTGATTGAGTGGTCCGTTACTTTGTGACAGTACATTTTAACAATAAAACTACTTAATTACTTTGTTAACTGTCACTAAATATATTTGTAAAGATTTTACAATTGCGTTATCGCGATTTCGTAGTACAACTACATTGTCAAACGCTTTACTAAGACTAAAACAGATTTTTGGTATTTTATGTTTATATGATGAACAGATGTGGGTCTATTATATGTTAAAAAAGTTTGAACAAAAGAGAATTTGCTACGTCTAATTGACTATTCAGTAAATTTATATTATGGTCCTTTGAATGTCTGTAAATTTCTATAGATTCTAAGAAGTTTAAGTTTTGACCCTTTAGGTGCCATATGGAGTATTTGTAAACAATCGATATTGGGAAAAGTATGGCCTGTTTCTAAGACCAAAATATGTCAGAGGTATGAATGTTTTTCTTTTCTCGGTATTCTTTTACGGGGTAGATTAAGCTGAGAGTGATTTGTTTTCGTTTACGGCTTATTAAGGTATTAATTATTTTAGGTTGGAAGCCGTTATTGAGTGCTATATTTTTGATTGTGTCCAGTTTTTTTTTAAATTATTTTTACTAAGAGGGATATTGAAGGCTCTATGGATCATAGATCTATAGGCTGCCAGTTTATGGGAGTTAGGGTGTATTGAGTCAGCTGGGATGGTGACATCTGAAAAGGTTGGTTTGCGGAAGATATGGAATTCTAGTCTATTTCTCTTTTTCAAAATTGTAATATCTAAGAAATTTATTTTATTATCGGTTTCCTTTTCAAGTATGAATTTTATGTTGGGGTGTAAATTATTTAGCTGATTTAAAGTGGAATTTAGTTCAGTATCATTTCCAAGGAAACATACTAAGATGTCGTCCACATATCTAAATCAAAAGAGAATATTTTTCGCGTGTTGAGTTTTTAGAAAACTGTTTTCCAATTCTGACATAAAGATTTCGGCTAGCAAAGGACTATGTGGAGACCCCATAGCAAGTCCATCTCTTTGTTTGCAAAATTAATTATTGAACTGAAAATAATTTCCGGATATACAAAATTCGAACAGTTTCAATATATCTTGTTGTATTGTAATATTGACGTTGTTTTTTGTAACATAATTTTTATAATTTCTAAACAATCTTTATTTGAGATATTGGAGAACATATTTGTTACATCGAATGAAACTAGAAGGGCGTTATTTGGGATGGAGATATTTTTAAGTTTATTTGTAAGGTCTATAGAGTTTTTTGTGTTGTATTTTGGATTGAATTGTGTAATTTCTTTGAAGATGGTGTTGAGATGTGTTGCCAGATTTTTTAGGGGGGTGTTGCTGTACGATACTACTGGTCTTATTGGCGAATTTTCTTTATGTATTTTTATCAGGCCATAAAGTTTTGGTGATGTAGGATTTTGGTTTATTATTTTAAACTTTTCTCTTTCATCCACAATGCTCAGGGTTTCATTTAGCAGGGTCTTGAGTTGTTTTTGAATTTTATCCGTTGGATCTTTTTTTAGTTTTACTGGATTTTCTTTTTCCAAAAAATCATTTACTGTTTTGAATGTAATGGTTTTTATCAAGAGCTATGATGGAGTTGCCTTTGTCTGCTTTTGTTATTAGTAAGTTATTCTCTTTTATTTGAGACTGAATGGATGCTATCGCTAATTGTTCTTGGTTACTGCAAGTAGTGTTTTTTGTGTTTATCATTATATGTTTTATTTTTTCTTTTTTAATATTTGGGTCACCTATTGAGCCTTCAATATCCCTCTTAGTAAAAATAATTTAAAAAAAGAACTGGACACAATCAAAAATATAGCACTCAATAACGGCTTCCAACCTAAAATAATTAATACCTTAATAAGCCGTAAACGAAAACAAATCACTTTCAGCTTAATCTACCCCGTAAAAAAATACCGAGAAAAGAAAACATTCATACCTCTGACATATTTTGGTCCCATCTCGGATAAAATATCCCAAGTTCTCACGACCGAAAAAACAAGAATAGCTTTAAAAACCCGCTCAAAAATTATCCAATATATTTTTTAATGCCAAAGATAAAACTAATAAATACAATAAATCAGGAGTTTATAAACTTAATTGTCAAGAGTGCAATAGCTGTTACGTAGGCCAAACGGGGGACGGAATTTCAAGACAAGATTCGCAGAACACAATGCCTCTTATAGGCTAAAAAAATGAAAAATCACACTTTGCTAAACATTTCTTAGAAACAGGCCATACTTTTCCCAATATCGATTGTTTACAAATACTCCATATGGCACCTAAAGGGTCAAAACTCAACTTCTTAGAATCTATAGAAATTTACAGACATTCAAAGGACCCATAATATAAATTTACTGAATAGTCAATTAGACGTAGCAAATTCTCTTTTGTTCAAACTTTTTTAACATATAATAGACCCACATCTGTTCATCATATAAACATAAAATACCAAAAATCTGTTTTAGTCTTAGTAAAGCGTTTGACAATGTAGTTGTACTACGAAATCGCGATAACGCAATTGTAAAATCTTTACAAATATATTTAGTGACAGTTAACAAAGTAATTAAGTAGTTTTATTGTAAAAATAAAAAAAGTCTCATGGAATAGAAGAAGTAGAAACAAAATGCAATTCCGATTTAAGTTTGCCATTAATAGATTGTAAAGCAAGTACGTTTCTATGATGGCAGATTAATTTCAAGAATTTTCCTAGGTTAGGAGAACTTGCTCTGAAGTTTCTTTCAGAACGAACTTCTTTAATATTTAATAAAAGCTGAGGTAGGACTTGCGCAATTGGAGTTCCATACGTTGATTGCTTTTAAAATAAAAATTTTTGTTACTGAGGTATAAAATGATTAGTGACTTCACAAAACACACTCAAAATGAGTTTTCAATAAAGTTTATTTCCGATTTTTGTTGAAAACTGATGACCTTGAAATTTTTGTTTTTTATATACCAGGTAAATTATTAAAGGTTAATGGTAAGATACAACAAATTGTACCATTGATATAATTCGATGTATCTTACCATTGTGTCCTCAAGTACTGGAATGAGTGCTAGAAATTCTGTTCTCTTGTTTGGCGATCCTAGCTTGGCTGATGAGCCGTGATACGGCGAAACGCGTCTCGGGATGGATGGATGAATAAGAGAACAGTGGGTAGACTGCTGAAATATGGGCTTTGCCCATTTTCAGTTCTTTTACATTAAACCATATTGATGATTAAGCACTCGTGATAATTTTTGTTCAATCTACACCCTGTGGCAAATATGACAGAATTTTTTCAAAATTTTTTATCAATACTTTTCGAGATAAGGGGAGGAAGCGATTTTTGGCAATTTTTTAAAAATAATACGAAGAAAAGTGTGCGCAATAATTACATTATATATATTTTTGAGCTTGTGTTTTCACAAACTTTCATTTGACACCTCACTCAATAACCCGGTAAAAATTTATTTTTTTCACTTTCGATTTCACCCTCCAAAACTAACCCTACACAGCTCTGATGAGGCCATCAATTCCTATATTAGGGCCAAATTTCAATTTTCTGTGTCAAATAGTTTCGGAGAAAATCGGGTGTGACAGACAGACGGACATCGAAGTGATCTTATAAGTGTCCCGTAAGGAACACTAAAAAAGGAACAGATTGTCGTCTGAAAATGATGAAATACTAACATACCTACATCACAATTTACCTTTGCTCAATTTTAAATATTAAAATATTATATTATATAAATAATTTAGGTTTATTGTTGTAATGTTTCTCTTAGGCATATTTTGAAATAAATGTTATTTTTAATTTGGTTTTATTTTGTTCGACAAATTTGGCAGGGTACCCGGCCAGGTAATAAAAGTATCCGGCCAAATTAGCTGGGTAGACCGGGGGTACCCGTTAAAATTTCTAGTTTATGTAATTATTGGTATTATACCTACAAGAGAACAAGTGTTGTTGATTAATAATAATGCAGTTAGAATTCAATACTTTATGACAGGTGTCATACTGGGAATTGTTCTTTAACCTTTACGAAAAATGTAGTTAAAATTTTTTACATCTGTATTCATTCAGCTAAGTTCAGCTAGTCGGTTACCATTTACAATTGAATAGATAAACACGTTTTGCCCATGCTTTTAACTGTAAATAGTTTATTTTTTAAATAGTGCGATACGATAATAACGTACTAACCAACCAACCACCTAGTCAGTACATTTAACATTTGGCAAATATTGGCAGTATTGCGCGAGAACTAGTTACGTCCCTAATATATGCAAGCTTTAATGAAAAATTATCACGAAATGGTCAGATTTTGGTAGTAGCTTTTACAGCAAAATAATACGAACAAAAATTTTACGAAATCAATTTTAGTTACCGATTAGATTACATTTACTAGAAGTGGAATACATAATTTTTAAAATACTTACATATGGACGGTAAAAACTCTCACGTTATTGGTCGATTAAGACACGATTTGTGTGATTGTTAAGTCTATGCTTATTAGTTCTTTAGTATTACCCGACCTTATCACTGGCTGTTATTACCTACATTTCTTCCATAATAACTTGTCCGTGTTACTGGAACAGGTAATTTTAAAAGTCGTATTTTAAATACAATTATTTAAATATCAAGTTTCTCAACAAAAGGGTAGGTCGCAATGGACCACTTTTGTGTTCTCTTAGATCAGTTATTCTTGTAATTTTTACCTCTGAGGTTTTAGAAAATATACAAGGTCTTTTTTTTAAGACGGAGCATTATTTTTATCTGGTTATAGTAAATTGAGTTAGTTCGCCAGATATAGTCTATGTAAAAGAATTCAAGAAAAACTATTTTGAAAAATCCACATGTATAAAATGTATTTATTTCGATCCTTCATACTTAAGGCCCAATATGAATTTTGAATTTTTATGTAAGTTTAGATTGTTTTGTTTCGTTGTTTTAATTTGATACTTATTAATTCCCGTTAGTTTAGGCTAATTTAAGTTATTTCTAGTTAGTTATGATTAAATTCGAGTACTTCTGGTTAGTTCAGGTTAGTTAGAGAATTTGATGGAGTCTTTCAACTTAAATTATAAAATTGGCCTTCTAAGAGAGCACTTATCCAGAATTATTCAGAATTAAAATTGATATTTAAACAGTTTTATTTCACTTTTGCTTTATATATTTTAGATTGTGTCCAGACATTTCCTTCTTTCAACAACCACTGAATTTCCATGTGAAGAAGTAGTTAACAGCAATGACGTAAAAAGACTGCATACAAGAGTTCAAAGAAGAGTGCTCAATTGTGCTAATGTTGAGAGAAAAGGATTAGGAATAACTAAGGTGAGATTTTCCAGCTTTTCGCTTATTTAATTGTTTTAGAATGCATAATTATTTAATAATTTCCACAAGGTTCTTTCAGCATTTAAAATTGAAAGTAGATCTCTATTTCCTCTAAAGATAGGACTGAAATGTAAAATACATACAAATAAGCACTTGTTCAACAAGGCTATGACTTTTTCTTTGTTTGTTTGATACTGTGGACCAGACGTACCTTTTTTAGTTTCATTGATATATTATAATTTTTCACTAATTCATCATCATCATCATCATCATTAGCTTATTCCATCCATAGTTGGATATAAGCCTCCTCAAGTTGTCTCTAATGAGTTCTGTTGTTTGCTTTTTGTATCCAATCGTGCCCCGGTAATCTCTTTATGTCGTCTGTCCATCTTGTCTGCGGTCTACCTCTGCATCTTTTATGTTCTCTAGGCCTCCATTCAACTATACAGTGTGGGTTACCTGGAGTTTATTTATTATACTTTTAATTAAAGCCCACGTTTCAGTGTCATATGTTAATACCGACAATACATATTGATAGAACCCTCTGACTTTTACTGTATTTGGGATCTCCAATTTAAATGTAGATTGTAACCTTCTGAACGCAGACCAAGCTAACGAGACTCTTCTATCCAAGTCAACCTTTAAATTATTTTTTGATATTTCAATTTTTTATCCTAAACATATGAATGTTCGTACCTTTCCTATTCTTTCACCTTCTATTAATAGTTCCTGGCTGTTATCTTCACTTTCGTTGTTCAAATATTTGGTTTTGGTGCAGTTTATTTTTAGACCTATTTCTCAAGACTTATTATTTGATTCCATCAGCATTTTTGTAATTCTTTTGTATTGGCGATCAGAGTGACATCATCTGCAAACCTTAAGTGATTTAATCGTTCATCGTCCATTGGTATTTCTTTATTGTCCCACTTTAGCGATTTGAGCATGTCCTCTAGAGTCAACGTGAACAGCTTTGAGGATATTGAGTCGCCTTGTCTAATTCTTCATTTAATTTTGATAATTTTGATTTTATTTGTTTTTCTTCAAGCATTGAGATATGAATGTTAAATTTGGATTCATTTCACAACACTTTTTATTGTATGATTATGTTGACAAGCTGCTTTCTGGGAAGCAACAGGTTCTGGATTGGAGAGAAGTTAGAAACTTTTTTCAATTTTAAATACTCTTCCAACCCACTAAAATGTTTAAAGTCCTGCAAAAATAATGATGGATCCCATGTAGTTCCCAAGTGATCGAAGCGGTTTAGTGGGTTAGCGACAAACATTAAATTTGCCTAAATGCTCCAAAAAATATTCTAAAATTATTTTAATTAACATGTTTTGTACGTTATATTTCATCTAAAATCTAAAAGTAAATTTTAAGTTATTATTTAGTAACTAATATAAAAGTAATCGATTTTTTTACATGCACCTCCTCAGTAGCAGGTAAATTTTACTAGAGTTTAAAGTATCTAGTAGCTCTCTTGTTAAGATTTTATTTGCAAATTATAATCTTTTTTACTAAACTGGTCTTCAGTCGAACTCACTCGCTCTGAAATTTACTCGATTATTAAAAAAGTCTAACTCCTCTAATATATAATGTTTACAGATTTATAGACAATTTCGTTGACTGTTGAACTGTGTATTACAGTGTTAAGAAAAACTTTAACCTTAGGTTATACAGGGTAGTCAAGAAAATATTATAAATTAGAGAACCCTCAAGCTCGACTTCTACATGGTCTACACTCTCGCTAGAATAGACTTTATTAGTAAAAAAATTGTTACAATAGAAAAAATATATCACAGCACAACATTTCTGATATATCAGAGAAGTTACCGAACGTATAGCCTAAGATAAAGTGACTCAAATAGTAATAAAATATAATTCTAAAAGAAAAACCTAATAATTGTTACAAAAAATATATTTAAAATACGAGGGTGCGTTAAAAAGACTCGTCAAAAAATAGGTTTGCAGTGGAAAGCATTGAATTTTATTGAAGATTTTAAATATGTATTTCGTCCTCCTTTAGATAACATCTTAAAGCAGCAGTTTTTTCGTTTTTATATAAAACAGATTCAATTCTTGATGTTTAAAAAACTTAACATCCTGATATTCAAATGTCTTTTGACAGTTGCCTACTAACAGGCAACTGAAGAAAATCTACTTTACTTACTTCATGTTTAGGAATTTTCGTTGTGAAAGAATTTTTATGTTTTCGTATAGAGTTATTCTTTATAAAGGGATCACACATTTAACTTATTTCTTTAAAGTTAGGCAGATTAGTCATAAACTTGGTTTTCTGAAAGTTAATATTTAGATCAATATTTGCTGATGTGATTTGCAATTCGGTAAGCATTTGTTGGGCATCACTTAGATTGTCGGCTATTATGACAATATCATCAGCAAAGCGTAGGTAATTTAGGTACTCGCCATTGATGTTTATGCCTTTTCCATCCCAATTAAGTTCCTTAAAAGTATATTCTAATATATCCGTAAAAAGTTTAGAAGAGATCGTATCACCTTGTCTGATTCCACGTTCTACACGGTATTTACTTATGTATTCACAGTCTTACATTTGCTGTTGCGTTATTGTAAATGAATTTAATTAATTGAGTATATCTACAGTCTATTCTCATTTGCTGCAGGGTAGACAGTATCGCCGGCCACTCCACGGTGTCAAAAGCTTTTTTAAAATTCACAAATACTAATACGAGTGGTTTGTTGTATTCTATAGATTTCTCTATAAGGATTTTGATGGTCTGAAAATGATCGTTAGCACCATATCCACTTAAAGCCAGTCTGTTCGCGTGGTTGATAAAAATCTAGTTTTCGCTCTCTTTGTTACGATTTTGGTGAACCACCTATACAAATGGGAGAGCAAACTGATCTGCCTATAATTTTCAAGGTCGTCTATGTCTCCTTTTTTATGAATGAGGACTGTCACTGCGTTATTTGCTTGAGATTATGCTATTTCTCAAAAGAGAAACTACAACCCTCAACAAGCCTTCGCCACCCATTCAATTACGATCTCCGGGAGCTTTGTTATTTTTCATTTCTCTAAGAGAAAGCCTTACTTTTTCCAGTATTATCTCCGGTAATTCTTCTGACCCTCAGTTAATCAATTTATGTATTTTTGATTTCGAAGCTTCGCCTTCATGGATTTAAAAAATAAAAAAATCTCCCTTAAAAGCAGGTTTTTTTTTTATTTGGGGTACGTTTTAAAATTCTGTTGTATAAACGGGATCTTTTTTTGTGAAAAATCCCCCCGTCGCCGGCAATACATTTTTACTTTACTGTGTTGGAAAGGGCCTTAGCTTTTAAAGTTCCAGTGCGTGAAGCTATCTGTTTCCTTTTTCATCAAAGGGCTCATCACCCCCTTGTAATTTGGTATTCTCCCCCCTTCTATAAAATAGCTACGCCGTTGATTATATATATATATATATATATATATATATATATATATATATATATATATATATATATATATATACAGTGAAGTCCGTTTATAACTAGCACCAAAAAATCACTAAAAATGATTCGCTGTATCCGAAGTTCGTTACAAACAGTAAACAAAATCTAATATCATTTTTCACTACTTTTTTATTTAGATTAGGCGCTAATGCTTAGAAAAATGGAAAAAAAGGAAAATAAAACAAGTCACACTAAAGTTATTATTATTTATACGTATACGAGTATAAACGAAAACATTAAAATACGTAGTTTATACAATAAAATGAGTAATTTTCGTTTTATACAATTTTACTTGAAAAAGAAATAGTGTTTATATAATTGTCAAGGTCACAGAAAACTACTCCATATATGTTCAGGAATTTCACGAGATTCCAAAAAATTGCTAGTTTCAGTCATTTTCTTAGTCATTTCTGAAATGGATGGAACATAAATATTATCTCCTTCTTCAAGCTCATCTTCGTCGTCATTATCGCTTAAAATCTTTCCAGAAGTCACTGATGTCACAATTTGATCATCAGTACTTAGTTGAATATCAGCATCGTAAACAAATTCTAGACAATTAGTAGGATCTTCTCGATGTTTTTCAATTCACTGAGTCAACGGGTAGCTCATCATCTGAGTCATATTTACATTCCTTAAAAATCCGCCATGCTTAAAACAATTTGCGATGGTTTCTCTAGTGACTCTTTGCCAACCCATATGGATAAAGTTTATAACGTCCAATAGATTTACAGAAAAAATGTTACCTTTATCGATCGTCTCTAACATTTTCACAAGTAAAATCTTTCTATAATGACATTTTAAAGAATGTATCACACCTTGATCCATAGGCTGGAGCGTTGCACTTGTGTTTGGAGGCATAAAAACCAATTTTTTATTCGCTGTAAATCAACTTCAGGGTGCGCTGGACCACCATCAAAATAATATTTTTCTGTTTGTGAATTTTAATTCTTTGTCCCATTTGATCAGTTCGTTTTTGAAAATTTCTGATATCATCCAGGCTTTACTGTTTGATTTGTACTTTACTGGTAAATGTTTGTTTTTAAAACACCTGGGATTGGCGGACTTTCCTATCACCAACAATTTTCTTTTCTCTGTTCCAAACATATTTGCAGTTACCAACACAGTAATCTTTACTTTTGATAATTTTCCACCAGCACAATTCTCCCCGACAAACTTTAATGTCTTAACAGGCGTCATCTTGTAAAACAAATCCGTTTCATCCGCATTGAAAATGTCTACATATTCATAACTTTGTCGAATTTCCGGCCATACATTGGCCAACCACTAATCAACAACAGTCATATCCACTCCTGCAATTTCTTCTACTATCTTACCCCATTAATATTATGTAGCTTTTTAAATCGTTCAACCTAACTTCTAGAACAGTTTTTAAACCCGGTGTTCTCTATTTTCCTTCCCAATTCATTAGCTTTCTTTTAGTTTTTTTTAAAGTATAGTAATGGGAACATGTTCGTGTCGTTTTTTACTAAACCATTTAAGGAGTCCTTTATCGACTTAGCATGTGTAGATTTTCTTACTTTTTTACAACTAAAGTTTCTTTTATCATAGATTGATAAGATTTCTTGCCTCTTCTTCCATATGGTAGAAATCGTTTAGATTTAGTTAAATTCAACTGTTTGCAAACATCACTTTGTTTAACTCCATTTTCCATTTTCCTAATAATATCGTGTTTGTTTTAAAGCAAACGCTTTACGATTTGTGTACTCATTTTAAAATAAAAACTTAAACATTCACTTTGCTACTTTGATCAAATATGCATTAGAACCGCATAACACAAGTGAATTGAAAATAATACTGCTCGAACTTGCGACGCGGGCTGAAACAAGTAGAATAGGGGTTCCCAGCGAGTTTCGGTGAATTCCCTATATCAAGTCGCGCGACATCGAGCACAGAGAGTGGCAAGTTCGTTATAAACGGACACAAAATATCGCTTTATCCGGAAGTTCGTTATAACCGGAAATTCGCTACGAACGGGTTTGTTATAAGCAGACTTCACTGCTAACTTAGAGTTAGCTTCGAGCAGCAGCAGCAGCAAGATCACATTATCGAGCAGTAGTAGCAGCGGGAGCACTTGAAAATGCCAAATGAGATTCTGACAAAACG
>CM032453.1:82896081-82913581 GCA_019049505.1 Pachyrhynchus sulphureomaculatus | reverse complement strand
ATATCAAAATTTTTTGATCAGTACTTTTCGAGAAAACTGGGGGGCAGCTGTTTTTGTCAATTTTTTAAAAATAATGTAAAGAAAAGTCTGCACAAGTATTACATTATATATATTTTTAAACTCGTGTTTTCATAAGCTTTTATTTGACATCCTACAGGCTAACCTCTAAATCTAACTACACGGCTCGATGACCTGGTAAAAAAAAAATTTCACTTCCGATCTCACCCCCCTAAAATTAACCTTTTAAGTCAAAATTTAACTTTCAAAACTACACGGCTCTGATGGGGCTATCAATTCCTATATTAGTGCCAAATTTCAACTTGCCGTGTCAAATAGTTTCAGAGAAATCGACAGACAGACAGACGGACAGACACCGAAGCGATCTTATAAGTGTTCCGTACCGAACACTGAAAAGATGAAATATATTGGAAAAATTAGTAGAATAGTAGTAATATTTTGTGAAGCACCAAGTTTCTCGTTTGTGAATTAAACATTTTCAGCAAAACGAAACTGTAAGTAAAAATATAGTATTACCATAGACGAATGAACTGATATAGACTTACTCACTTACTCAAATAGCCGCTGCTCAGCGGAAAATAAAAAATTACTAGAACGCGTAAGAACCACAGTTGCGTCTATTTTATTAACATATCTCGTCTCCGCGCTGCCTTTATATTGTAAGGGTAAGGTGTGAAGGATTTACCTTCGACTTCAGCGTCCAGTTTTGGCTCTCTAACATAGGGGGTTTACGTAGTCAGATAGGAATAATTCTTTGATCTATGGTATTACTGATACCGCTTTAAAATTGTACTTAATGATTTATGCTTATTTTTATTCATATTTTCTGATTTTCTAGCCTGAAACAATTTTCTTATACTCTATTTATTGCAATTTTAAGCAATAAATCATCTAGAATGCACAATGAAAAAAGTATTACTAATCTTCTATCTCTGACATGCTTGGAAAACTATCATTGGCCGACTCATTTTAACTTACATGTATAATTAAAGGTTCACCGATGGCAGCCACTGCCATGTCCACACTCCACATTTTATCTTCCAACCTCAATACATGCTCGAGTCATTTTCGTCAATTTTCTGTGGAAACATTAGATATGGCGTTTGGAAAAAGGTTTTGTACGTCTGCTAATTTATAGGTCGTATTGTTCCTGGCGACTTCACCTTTAACCTGTGCCCATATAGGTTCTATCGGATTGAGTTCCTAATGATATGGTGGCAGGCGATAATAAACAGTAATATTACGTTTTTTTGCCATTTCGCCGATGACGAAACTGGTGTACTTATCTTTATTTCTGAGGACTTCAAGCTTTACAAGTTCTAACAATTCTCTCTTAACGCTGTCTTTTGGAAATGAAATGTTTTACTCGGTTATCCAAGATTGGATGTCCTTTTTCAGCCAACCCAAGATTGGAACTCATTCTACTTTTTTAGAATGATAGCTTGCCTTATCCATCACAATAACAAAACCGTCCGGTATTATGTCCATCATCTGCGAAAACTAATCTTTAAATACACCGGAATTCATATCTTCGTGATAATCTCCTCTTTTCTTGGATACGAATGTTAAAAGACCTGCGTCTACAAAAACCACTTTCGCTTCCAATACGCGTAATAATTAACCTACGTCGTTACCAGATGGGAGTTTAAGACCAGTAGAGGGACCTTCATTGAATGCTTGACAAGCATTTTTGATATTCCATCTTGCCAAAATTTCTTGACTGTGTACCCTCATCTAAGTAATATATCATTTTTCCTTCAGAGTGAGCTTTTCTAACTTTCCTTAAATAGTCGCTTTTCCAGTGTACAATTTCTTCACTTTCTATCAATAAAGATTTTCTTTCACACTTTTTCCAAGAAAAATTCATACCTTTTAAAACACTTCATAGTTTTACTCTACTCATTTTTAGTATTTCTGGGTGATTTATCGCAGTGTGTAGGGTCATATCCAAAGTTGGAATTCTTTTTTTACATAAAAATAGTCATGAACAATACGCCTTACTGCTTATTTTGTGTTTTCTGTCAGCTGAAATTCTTTTCTGCTTGGCCTCTTCTTTGGAGAGTCTATACCCCTTCCTTTTTTTAGTGTTCCGTACGGAACACTTATAAGATGACTTTGGTGCTGTTTGTCTGTCCGTCCGTCACACCCGATTTTCTCCGAAACTATTTGTCTTAGAAGGTTGAAATTTGGTAATAATATAGGAATCGATGACCTCATCGAGCTGTGTAGTTTTGAAAGTTTGGCTTAAGGGGATACTTTTGGGGGGTGAAATCGGAAGTGAAAAAAAAATTTTTACTAGGTCGTCGAGTGTGGTGTCAAATGACAGCTTGTGAAAACAAGAGGAAAAAATATATATATTAAATGTGAAACTTGCGTACACTTTTCTTTGTATTATTTTTAAAAAATCGCGAAAAATCACTCGAAAAGTACTGATCAAAAAATTTTGAAAAAATTCTGGAATAGTCTCCACGGGGTCTAGATTGAACAAAAATTATTACTAGTGCATTACCTTTAATAATTTATCTGATATATATATATATATATATATATATATAAAAAAAAATTCAAGGTCATCGGTTTTCAGTGAAGATTGGAAACAAACTTTGTTGAAAACTCATTTGGGGTGGGTGTGTTTTGTGAAGTCACTGATCATTTTATACCTTCATACCAAACAACAAATCAACGTACGGCACACTAATTGCGCAAGTTCAACTTGCACTTGACCGGTTATTTTCTCTTAAAATTCTGTAAACTGTGGCTTTAGCACCTCCGGTCATTAAGAAAATTTTGTCACGCAATCGTCCACACTTAAATCACAATTCTGATCGTTTTTAACGCAGTCAAATACATTTTTAACTATATGCTTTTCATTATGGCTTAGCTGACGGAACTTTTGGCGTTTCGCTGGAGAAGACATTTTCTTAACACACTAACTGACTTGTCACTTGAGCATGCTGCTCTAAATATATATTTATATTTGGGGCAACAGAAAGGTATGTAAATAAAGCGTTTTGATCGGTAATAAAACTTCGTTACAAAAGAGTATTATTTCCTAAAAAATACCTGGGAATAGACATCACGCCTCTGTTATAGAACCGCCGGTTCCACTGGCATTTTATTACTATCGGTTTCAAATAAGTAGAGTGTAGTTAACTTTTATATGTAAATACATTTTACCAAAATTGAAAATAAGAATCTTAGGTCTAGTAATAAATTGTTTAACAGTCACTGAAATTATATGTATGTCTCCTTACTCATATAACTTTACTAATCGATTACCGGAGTTAGGTGTATTAAAATATTAAATTTCATAATGAGTTCGATTATTGACTAGTTTTTTTTTTTTTTGAATGTTGATTAGATGTTTAATAATTTCCCAATTATTTTTTTTTTGGAAGATGCATGATGTATTGAATGTAAGTAGTGTAATATTTAATTTGCAAAGACGTACAGAAAAAACAGAAGCATTTTTACGAATTTAATTCGTACTTCGAAACTACTGTGCCGGCCAAAAAAAATCTTTACACTTGTGCAGCAAAAAAAACTTGACATGTAAAATCTGCCTCATAATTTCACTTGCCGTTCCCACTATAAAATGAGGGAGGAACCTAGTGATGACATGCGGTATTAGCACACCATAGGCGACCTTCTTCAACTCAGTTCGCCTCGTGGACTTTTATAGTGAGGTTGACCGTTCTTTCTCCGGCCGAACAGTGTTTTTAGCATGTCTTAAAACTTTGAGGTCTAACATATTTAGGCTCACTGCACACAATGGGTCGGAAAAAGCTTAAAATAGAAGAGAAATCCCATGCCTTCAGTCTACTAGAAAGGAGGATTCAGTGGTTGCTGTAGCTAGAGATCTGGGCGTGTCGCGAGAGACAATTTATCAACCGAAGTGGTCAGTGGCGTTATTGCCTCCTGGGACGGCACCGAAGAAGACCTCATCAAGGACTGTTAGGCTTCTGAAGCATGACGCGATGTCAAATCCTTCTATAACCACCATTGAACTCAAAAAGAAGTACCCTACGCTCCTGCAGAACGTCACAAACTAGGACAGTTCGTCATCGCCTGCAGAAGGACCTGGTTTTACCAAGACGCCGTGCCGCAAAGAGACCCCTGTTCACAGCAGCAATGAACAAGAAAAAAAGGCCTAACTTCTGTAAAAATATCAAGTTTGGGGACCTGAAAAGTGGAAGAAAGTGATGTTTAGTGATGAGAGCACTTTCAGGTTGGTCAGGAGAGGCTTAAAGATTGTGCGTCGTCCAAGTACCATGTCAAGGTATGACCCTAAATATATGGTTAAGACTGTTAAACACCCTGATATTGTGAGGTGCCTTCAGTGGAAGCAAGGGCAGGGGAGGTTTTGTACTTTCTTTCCCATAATGTAACTGTGGAAGCAAACAATTAAATTAATCTTTTGGGACAATATTTGCTTAATTTTTGGGTCATTCATCAGTGTGAGAATTTTATGCATGATGGGGCCCCTGCCCACAAGGCCAAGGTCGTGACAAAGTTTCTCAGTGACCATAACATTAATATTTTAGAGTGGCCAGGTAATTTCCCTGACCTTAATCCTATAGAAACTGCCTGGAATTTCATGGACAACAAGGTTCAAGAGACACGACCCAGCAATTATCAACTATCTAAAAGAAGTGTTGAAGACACTGTGGATATTCATGGACTCCGCGTATTTCATCAACCTTGCTGAATCCATGCCTAAACGACTACAAATGGTGATAAAATGTAAGGGTAACATAACAAAATACTAATTGTAACAAAAATATCCACACTAAAACAACTAAATGTTAAAATTTTGTGGTTTTATTGACCTTGTAAAGATTTTTTTGCCGGCACTGTATATACCTCGTCAAAGAATCTCTGTCGAAAATATTTGAAAAAGTTTATTAAACCTACACGAAAAAACCGGCCAAGTCCACGTCGGATTTGCGTAATTGGTATTCCTTACGGTAATTGCTTTTAAAATAATTACAAAAAGTTCCGGACATGTATATATCTTAAGATCCAATATGTATAGCCTATCCCAAAATACAAGATCCTGATTTTTGCAGTTTTAAGTGGGCAGTATAAAATTTCTGACCTTTTGTTTATGATAAGTTGCAGAGATGGACTTAAGAATTTTATTCATTAATGCAAATAAATAAAATTATAAGTATTTTTGGAGATGTTTATTTATAGATTCGTGTAAAAACAAATGGATAAGAAGTACAAATATACAGTTTGAATCAATGGGGTTTACAAGAGGGGACATATTGTATAAATAAAAATATATTTTAACTTAAGCCTAATTCGGTTTCACTATCACTGTCATCAGCTGAGGTAATTATCAGTGGTTTTTTATATTATTTACATAAATATATGAATTTTCAACTTTAACAACGTGCTGAATGGAATTCTTTTTAGCTTTCACAAGGTATATCATTTATAACTTTTTTTACTAATTCAACCACTGACACGCTTACAGTAGGAGAAACATTTTGTGTCCTTATTTTTGATTTGTGTCCCATTTTCTCAGCCATACTATCACAAACATATTTCTTTTTCAATTTATAGTCTTTCAAACCTTCCAAAAGATCACTTTTTTTATAACTAAAGTCAAAATAAACGTCATTTTCTAACATATATTCTTATATTTTCCATTTGGTGTTGGCTGCATTAGGAACCTTATTTAGTAGACGACTATGGTAACTTGCATCGTCCATAACTATAACACTCTGTTCGGGAACATTTGGCAAAAGGGAATTTTGAAACCAATTTTTAAAAAGTTCTGCGGTCGTGTCTTCGTGATAGTCCAAACTAGAATCTTTTATGTTTTTTGCAGATAATAGTAAACAATTTGAAATCCAACCCTTTTTAGATCCAGCATGCATAATGGTTATCCGTTTACCTTTATTTGAAGGTGCGTTAGTCTGACATTTTGTACTACTGTCAACCCACCCTTTTTGCCCAGTGTCATGGGTATCGAACCCATGGTAAGGTAATTTATTGGCAAATTCTCTGATCGATACTTTTTAATAAGTCGCAAGATTCGTAATCTTTGTGACTCCATCACTACTTGCCTTTTGTTGATTTTTCGGAACGTGAATCCCGTTCTTAAGAGAATTCTGTGAAGGGTTGATCGGCCACAATGTATATTGGTCCCGTCCTGCACTAGTCTTAATTTTATTTTGTCTAGTATCGGCAGCAACTGTTCTTCATACATAGAATATATTTTTCTCCTGATGACGTCTTTTTCACAATCGTCTACATGATGCATTTGAAAATCTTTCTATTTTTTCCTGTTCCTGAGTGATAGTTTTCCTACAATACCCTTAATCGCAGAAATTGGGGTTTTTGTTAGTTCACTGGTTTCTTGCAAAGCACTTTGTTTATTCAAATTTCTTTTTACCAAACTGTCGTAAACATTTTTCACTATTTTTTTAGCGTCAAGTGATAAATGTTTTCTCTTGCGATAGCCACTATTTCAATTTTCCCACGGACGCCACATAATTAAAATAGAACCGTTACGTTGTAAGTTGTAAGTAAAACTACAAATAATAAAAAGTATCTTTCGAATCCTAATGGGGACCTGTGGTCATTAGGCCTATATTATCACATACTTAAAGGGCTCCCAACCGGGTTGCCAGGTAGTAAATATATAGGTAAAAATAGATCCAGTATGATTGCAGGTGCAAGTGAGGGCGGTATACAAAGCAGGTAAAATAAAAATACGTTTATCGTGATACCTGGCAACTATGCACAAAACCTTAATAAGGTCGTTTATTGCCCCATTGAAAAAGCAAAAAGACAGAATCTTGGGATTTACTTTATTTTCACGTTTTTTTCTTAGTCAGTAATTTATAATAGTTTTTAAAGCATCTTAGCTTCCTTATAGCCAATAAATCAATCTAGCTCAATCTAGAATCTAGTAATAAAAGTCTAAAACAAATATTTACTACCTAAATATTTCTTTAATTATGAACACATAAAATAAAATTATTTTGTCGCTAGAGGAACAACGTGCGGTACTGAAAATATATTTATTTCCACCACACTGTCGGGAAACCTCCTCGATATTATCAAGGCACATAGTTTTTTTATATCAGATAAATTATCAAACGTAATGCACTTATGATAATTTTCGCTCAATCTACACTTTATGAAAAAAATTTCGGAGTTTTTTCAAAATTTTTTGATCAGTACTTTTCGAGATAAGCTGGAGAGACAGAGATATTTTTAAAATAATACAAAGAAAAGTGTGTGTGCAAGTATTACATCATATATATTTTTGAACTCGTGTTTTCACAAGCTTTCATATGACACCTCACTCTATGATCTGGTAAAAAAAAAAAATTTTCACTTCCGATTTCACCCCCATATATCAGATATATTATCAAACGTAAAGCGCTCGTGATAATTTTTGCTCAATCTACAATTTATTGAGAACATTTCAGAGTTTTTTGAAAATTTTTTGATTATTACTTTTCGAGATAGGGTGGGAGGACAGCGATTTTTTAAAAAGAATACGAAGAAAAGTGGGCCCAAGTATTGAATCATATATATTTTTGAACTCGTGTTTTCACAAGCTTTTATTTGATATCTCCTACAAGCTAACTCCTTAAGGCAAAATCTAACTACACGGCTCTGATTGGGCCGTCAATTCTTATATTTGTGCCAAATTTCAACTTTATATGTCAAATAATTTCGAAGGAAAAGAGATGTAACTGACGGACACCGAAGTGTGCAAAATGTGCAACAATAGAGTAGAGTTCATTATCTCATTTGTTTCGGGAATGACGAAAAAATGTTAAATACAATAGTTTTAGGGAAGGTTAAGGTGCACAGTTTAAAATTATTTTTGAGTATACAGAGTACTTTAAAAAAAGTGTGACCGGTATAACATATGTTTTTTTTTAAATGGAACATCCTATTTTCTAATTTATGTTTAAATTCTGCGTGAAATTTTATAACTTTATTTATTAATAATGTTATATACCTAAACCTAGTATTTTTTCTAATATTTCAATTTTTTTTAAAAAATACTAGTTTTCAGTTTTGTAAAAAATTGCCAGTAGCGCCATTGTTTCTGAAGGTGGAATACTCATAATTGAGACGAGCGTTCTTTAGAGATGAAAAAAAGATATACGTAAAAAAATTTGAGTTAGATGCTACAGGATGTTCAAAATAAATGTATGCATTTCGACTATTTTAAATTGAAAAATCTTAAATTTTTTAAATGGCATACCCTGTATATTATTATTTTTTTCTGCTAGGTTTTACAAAACCCTCTAACTTTTATTAAGCATGTCATATACCTATTTCTAATAGTTTTCGATTTATTTTGACATCATAGTTGCCGAGACAAAACAAAAATGTTGACATTGTCAAATTTTGACATGTCTATTAAGCAAGTAAATAATTTTAATTTGTTGCAGTAAGTGACTTATAAAGGTAATAGTTACGGATTTTCCTAAAAATGAATTAATTGATATGGTTTATATACGGGGCGAGGCGGGAAAAAATTGTCTTTTGGCAGTAAGGCTTTACGGAGCGAAGTACTCTAATAGACGTATACCATCTAGAAAATCTTTTCAGTGCTTAATGGAACGGTTTGATGGTAATGGTAACGTTGAGTATACGAAACGGAAAGTAGTAAACCAGAATGCTACCAATGAGGAAAAAGAAATGGAAATTTTACTTCATGTTGAAGATAATCCCCAGGTCAGCAGCCGTCAACTAGCTGACTTATCTCACACATCCCAATCTACGGCTAATCGCACCACGAGAAAAATACAAGTATCATCCCTTTCATATAGAACTACACTAAGAACTTCAAGACCGTGATTTTGAACGACGAGTAAACTTTTGTACCACTATGAATGGAGCAATAGAGGCCGATCCAAATTTTTTATCCAAAATAATGTTTTCTGATGAAGCTACTTTTCGCAGTAATGGAGCGGTTAACAGCCATAACGTGCATTATTATCCACCCCAAAATTCCCATTTTGGGTCCGGGAAATTCAAAACCAAAACCATTGGTCGCTTAATGTATGGCGTGGAATATTAAATTTTCGAATTTTTGGTCCATATTTTTTTCGCGAACCGCTTAACGGGCCTAGATATCTAAATTTTTTGCAAAACGAATTACCCCAGCTTCTTGAAGAAGTTGATAACTTTGAAAGGGAACAAACATGGATTCAACAAGACGGAGCTCCTGGTCATTACCACCGGGAAGTTCGGGAATTTTTAAAACGATCATTACCCACAAAAATGAATCGGTAGGGACTTAACACCTTTAGACTTCTTTTTGTGGGGCCACATTAAAGATCGTGTTTATATGAATCCCCTACAACACCAGTAGTTTATTACGTCATAATAATTAATCATTAGATAAGTTAAACTATATTAAAATTATTATTAACTATTTGTTTATGTTTTCACAATAGCGTAAGTGTATTAAAAACAAGGGTAAAAAATTGAAGAAATTCAAAATAAATCGAAAACTATTAGAAATAGGTATATGACATACCTAATAAAAGTTGGAGGGTTTTGTAAAATCTATCAGAAAAAATAATAATATACGAGGTGTGCCATTTAAAAAATTTGAGATTTTTTCAATTTAACATAGTCGGAATGCATAAATTTATTTTGAACACCCTATAGCATCTAACTCAAATTTCTTTACATATATCTTTTTTTTTCATCTCTATAGAACGCTCATGCCAATTATGAGTATTCCACCTTCAGAAACAATGGCACTACTGGCAATTTTTTTACAAAACTGAAAACTAGTGTTTTTTTTTAAAAAATTGAAATATTAGAAAAACTACTAGGTTTAGGTATATAACATTATAAATATAAAAGTTATAAAATTTCACGCAGAATTTAAAAATAAATTAGAAAATAGGATATTCCATTTAAAAAAACATATGTTATATCGGTCACACTTTTTTGAACTACCCTGTATACTCAAAGATAATTTTAAACTATGCACCTTAACATTCCCTAAAACTATTGTATCTAACATTTTTTTTTCGTTCTCGAAACAAATGAGATAATGAACTTTACTCTACCGTTGACTCACCCTGTACAATTATTATTTTACACAGTTAAGAGCAAATCTACTGAACTTTATTTCTCAGTAATCTAAAAAACTGATTAAATATAATGTAGTTTTTAGTGTTCCGTACAGAACACTTATGGGATCACTTCGGTGTCGGTCTGTCCTCTCCATCCGTCCGTCTGTCACACCCGATGTTCACCAAAACTATTTGACATAGAAAGTTGAAATTTGCACAAATATAGGAATTGATGGCCCAATCAGAGACGGGTAGTTTTGAAAGTAATGATTAAAATTTACAAATGTAACCCGAATATTTCGTGGGCATTTAACTTTCAACGAATATAATATTTCAAAATTATGGTTTGGTTATTGCCTTATTTTTTATTTTTATATTTTTTATAATTAAATATTATTTAAAAAATAAAATGGCTAATTTGATATTGATTTAAAATTACTTTATCTTAAGTAAATATTAAAATGTCATACAATTTCAATGATTTAAAGACTAAAGTCAATTCACTACTGAGTTTAAGTTCTGCAATCCAGTACAATATTTAGAATCGTTTGATGATAGAAATGAAACTGCTGTTTAAATAAACTAAATAAAGAGTATACATATATCTACAAATCGAAATTTTTAATTTGTTCAAAATAATAGTACATTGCAATTTGTTTATCAACTTAAAACCAAAAATAACATTAAAACCTAAATGTATTTTAATTCATTTTAAAATAAATTTTGAAAATGTCAAGATGTTAGTTAATTTTTTCAATGAGAAATATAACAAGAATTAGCTGCTTTTGATATTTTCCTTGTTTTAGGAAGTCAAAATTTGAATTAATTCGAAAAAAAGTTGCACGCTGTGCTACTAGAACGAAAAATGTTATTTTCAGACATTACATTACATTTACCTTTAGACTGAAAATATGAAATACATAAATTGAGCTATTGTGATTTTCTGCAAGTTCTCTTGTAGGAGTTATTGAAACATAATTGATGGTTTTTTAATTTTTAGAATATTTTATAAATATATCTATTCTTATATTAGACACTTAATTAAAATTTATTAGTCGCCATTTATAAGTGTGGTATAGATATATTTATCTCAAACTTTAAATTTTGTATAGGCAAAGTTTTATTAGCCAATGGAAATTCGCAAAAAAAAATCTCGCCAGACTGATCTTTTCCTCTATAAAAATTAATACTTGCAATGCATATTATTAGACAGGCAAACTGGCTCTAATACTACTGCTATAACTTTAAAATAAGAGTCTAAATTTTTTAAGGTAACGAAACATTCTGAAGATAGTCCAAGAAATATTGTAAATATTTAATATAATAATAATGATTTGCTTATTATACTATTATTATTTAATGATCATTATATATCGTCATATATAAATCAATATTTTGAAAGTGGAAATATGAAAAATATTTTATATTTTTTCGATTTTCTGTTTTAGAGTATTTATATGTCACTTTATCTACAGTGAAATAACAATTGGGTTTTGTATTATTTACAGTTTAGGAGATAAAAATGTCTTTAAACTCCTATTTTAAAGTGTATGGATGAAGTTTTTTACAAAGTAAAAAATTATATATATTTTGTTCTCTATATTTTTCTTCTCAGAAAAATTACATTAAAAAGGCTGATGAGTACAATCTTTATATATATATATATATATATATATATATATATATATATATATATATATATATATATATATATATATATATATATATATATTATTAATTTTTATTTTTCAATTTTCTTGGGTTTGGAGGTCAATTATAGAATGAAACTTCCCAAAATTTATTGTTGACGTTTCGGCACAGTTTGCCTTTCTCAAAATTTTTGTTTAGTTTGGCTAAAATTATACATATTTAATCCATAAAATGCCTTTTGAAAATGCATGTATTGTTAATTTATTAAGACTAAAATAATGACCATTATGAGTGTTGGGTTAATTCTTACCTTGGACGTGGTAAGTAATCATAAAAAGAGCGAAATTTTAATGATGTTCTTAAACATAATTATTATTTGCGAAGGTAAAAAGCTAATAATTCTACTTCTTTCAATGTTTTCGGTATATTATTTTAGTTTTGATGTTATTTTATTAACTTTTTGAATTGATATTTAGTTTCTATAGCTATTGATAAAGTTATCATTTTAATGCAGTCTGAATATCCCAAACCGATTAAAATAATTAATTTTGAAAAAAAATAAAGCGAATAAGTAAAAAAAACAATGGTAAAAACAAAATCCATAAAGGCATCTTTAATTATTTCCTCTTTGAATTAGTATAGGTTTTTTCATTTGCTTGTCCCTAGTAACAACGTAGCATTAGTATACAAAGTAGCCGTTCTTGTATATTCCAAAGAGGTTTTTTTTTTTATATTAAAGTAAGCAAAGAGAAGAGGGAGAAATCTCGAAACTCTAGGGTGTATCTCAATCGCCTCCGTATTGTATCCTTTGATATACCCAAAACAAAATACTTTAATTTACCGACAGGAAATTTACAAAATAAAACAGTGTTTTGTAACCAATTTTAGAACTCTCCGAAGCTTTTTTATGACGCCACAAATGAACCCAATAAAGGAATAAATTTTCCATTTAATCCACATATAAAAAGATTCACTCCTCGTAACAGATTTAGTAAATCACAATAAACCAATTTCTCGTCGTTTAACATCAAGAGATTATTAAGGCACCACTTCTTATGTGTATTCTGAAGAAAATAAAAAAGGCCATTCTTGAAATATTTCCATTACTTCAAACGTCCTTACAGGGGAAATATCTAACAAATTAATTATTCTATTTATACCAAATATTCATACTATTTTCAGATTGCCCTTTCGATTAAAAAGGCCAACGAAGACTATGCGCCTATGGAAGAAGGAAAAGAGGCCCATTGGGAAGTAGTTGAAAGAATACTGTTCCTTTACGCTAAATTAAATCCTGGACAAGGTTATGTTCAGGGAATGAACGAGATTATCGGACCGATATATCATGCATTCGCGTCAGATCCAGATGTTGCTTTTAGAGGTAAAGCTGTCTAGTTATTTTTAAATTCAAACCGCTATATTTTTTCTTAAAGAGAATATAAACTCTAATGAAAAAAAGCTTGAGAATTTTCAAACTGCACTTTAAATTTGAAATAAAATCTGTTATCTCATAATTGGTCGGCTGACAAAAACAGGTAAATACTCGTTCACTAATATTCTAAATAAATACTGCAAGATTTTAATTAGGATTCTTATAATCTGTATATATTTATGTGGTAGAAATATTTTGAGTTTTACAGTAATAAAATACACGGACTAATTTCGTAACTTCAAAGAGATCCTTCAACCTCCTTAATGTGAAGCCAAACAAGCAGTCTTTTATACGGAGAACCGTATTCCTTTAGAATGATTTGCCCAGGGTTGTGTTTCTCACCGAGTACAATGTACAGCGATTCAAGACCAATCGCTTTTTCCGCACACGCGCCGTTCCTGTAATGCTTTTTTCGCACACGCGCCGTTCCTGTACCGCTTTAGGGATTTTGATGAATTCTTTTATATGGAGAACCCCATACCTTTGGAAAGATTTTCCCAGAAATATGTTTCCCAGCAAGTACAATTTACCTGCAGCATGTATGCTATGTCCATAAAAAAAACATTTGTCTTAATTAAAAATTTTGCCATAAGGAAATGTTTCTTATTTTAAGAAAGATGCTACATAGCCCCATAAGAAGGTTATAATCTGCTAGTTTTTTTTTCAAATGCAGTATTTGAATAATAATTAAAATTAAGCTTTTGTGCCACTTGGAACTTTTTGTTTCAGTTTCATTGGGGCATCTACAAAAAATCGGTAAAGTGATTTACCTAACACATAGGCTGAAAAGGTTTTGGACTGGCACATAGATGTCGCCCTTTTCAAAAAATCCATATGATTTTTAGGAAGTACCAACCTTCAAACGACACGTGTCAAAATTTCATAACATTTCGACGATTAGTTTACAAGTTACGGAGGTTTTAGTGACGCTACTTTTGATATTTTCAAAACAATGGAAAAAATCGATTTTCGTGTGTTGATTAAACACTGTTTTTTTGATGGAAAAAAATACCGTTCAAGCAAAGCAATGGCTTGATAAGTGTTACGGGGACTCTGCCCCTAGAAAATCACTCATCATTTACTGGTATG
Organism: Pachyrhynchus sulphureomaculatus; assembly: GCA_019049505.1. Taxonomy (NCBI): domain Eukaryota; kingdom Metazoa; phylum Arthropoda; class Insecta; order Coleoptera; family Curculionidae; genus Pachyrhynchus; species Pachyrhynchus sulphureomaculatus. Next base: position 82,899,316 of record CM032453.1, on the reverse strand, counting down.
CTGAATTTAAACGCGTTCGTACAGATACAAATGATGCTCAACGCTTTGGACGCCCAAATGAGGTGATTACACCGGAAAATATAAAAAAAATCCACAAAATTGTTTTGGATGACCGTAAAGTGGAATAGCTGACACCTTAAAGATATCAAAAGAACGTGTTGGTCATATTTTGCATGAACATTTGGGCATGAGAAAGCTCTGTTCGAAATGGGTACCACGTTTGTTCACAGTGGACCAAAAACAACAATGTGTTGATGGTTCTGAGCGCTGTTTGGACCTGTTTAAGCGCAATAAAGAGGATTTTTTCATGCGATATGTGATAATCGATGAAACATGGATCCACCACTACACACCGGAATCAAATCGGTAGTCAGCTGAGTGGACAGCAGCCGGTGAAAGCTGCTCGAAGCGACCAAAGGCACAACAATCGGCTGGGAAGGTTTTGACCTTTGTATGATGCGCATGGAACAATTTTCATCGACTATGCTGAAAAGGGAAAAAACCATCAATAGCGAATATTATATAAAGGTATTGGTGGGTTTGAAGGCAGAAATTGCAAAGAAACGGCCCCAAAGGAACGAGAACAAAGTGTTCTTTCATCAAGACAATGCACCGTGTCACAAGTCAATGGTTACGATGGCAAAATTGCATGAATTGAAGTTCGAATTGCTTCCACATCTACCGTATTCTCCAGATTTGGCCCCCAGCTACTATTATCTATTCGCAGAACTCAAAAAAAATGCTCGCGGGAAAGAGATTTGGCACCAGTGAAAAAGTTATCGCCTATTTTGAAGGCAAAGACACATCCTTCTACAAGAAAGGTATAGACGTGTTAGAAAAGCGTTGAACTGATTGTATCGCTCTTGAAAGAAACTGTGTTGATGAATAAAGTCGAATTTTGCAAAAAAATGTGTTTTTAAGTAGCTAGACCAAACACTTTTCAGCCTACGTGTTTTTATATATATATATATATATATATATATATATATATATATATATATATATATATATATATATATATATAATATCACAAGAATCACTTTTTTCCTTATATTTGATTGCCATTGTTTTCATGGGATATTTGAAGTGGTAGTTAATCCGTTAGATGAACACAAAGAAAATTTTACTGTTTGTATTTTAGGTTTTTTAAAATAGGAACCAATTGACTAAGACTAATATCACTGAAAACAAATAGGTATAAATTTCATATCAGGGTGTTAATTAGGTACATGACCAAATTTCAAGATGGAGGATTGTCCTTACTTAAGTTCATATAAACAAACTGCTTAGTTGAATCAGTAGTTTTCCTTTTTATTCTCTAACCTATAACTTACAGTTTTCATATATTTTTTCGTAACTTTCATCATTTCGGTGATATTTGACAAAATATTACATAACATACACTATATTTTGGATATCTTTTAGGTAGAAAACCTCACTATAAGAAAATCCTTACACGCTTATATCATAATTTGCCAAATATTAGTCAAAACGTATAATCTACGAATAAAATGAAAGATACCATATTACTACAAAAAATATTGAATGTATCGATTTTTTGTTTTAAATTTAGGTTATTAATAATCATATACAAAAATTAGAATCAAATACTAATTGTAAACTAAAATTTAAATAAATATTATAAAAAAAAAATTATAACACATTATTACATATAGTGGAGGCAAATGCCGTAAAATTTTCATGGTTTTTGGATATTTGTGGGTACAGTTTGGAAATCGATTTAACTACCTTGAAACAGTGCCAACATAATCTAAACGAGTTTTCTCAGCCTAATTTTGACCGCAAGGCCACTTTTCTTCTATTTTAATGCATTTTTTTCACATTTTAACGCTTTCGGCTCATTATTTCTTAAAATCTCAGCTTCTGTTCGTTGTTATGCGACAGAAAAATATCATTTTACTCGTCATAAAATTGCCTAAAGAACTGCGTAAAAAAGTATCTAGTATGGCAATTGCAAAATGGCTTTTTACGGGTAACTTCCGTTCAATTCGATATTACGGCTTCAAATTATAGGAAAATATAGCTTTTATATTAACAAAAAAGTGTGCCAAATTTTATTAAAAAATATTAAGAGAGGAGGATTGGTCAAAATTCGCATTTTCGTCTAAATCTTATTATGTATTTTTATTGTGGGCAAAAGGTCGTAGGAAGCTTTTTTAAAAAAAATATGTGAAATTTTATGCCCTTCAAGATGGTCGCAGGAAAAACAAAGAATATACAAAAAGGATTTTTTTGTTACGAAAAATTCAATTTTCTTCGCTTTTGCTCTAGAAAAGGTCTGGTTCATTCTCTTTATTTTTATTCAATATTTTATCTTAAATATAACATGAAAAATATATTTTTAAACAAATACTACCTATTTTACAATAAAATAATTTTTATGCAAACTACGCAGTTTTTTACGCAATTTTATGACGAGGAAAATGTTTTTTTTTGTCGCATAAGAACGAACAGAAGCTGAGATATTTAAGAAATAGTGAGCCGAAAGCATTAAAATGTGAAAAAAATGCACTAAAATAGAAGAAAAGTGGCCTTGTGATCAAAATTAGGCGGAGAAAACTCGTTTACATTAAGTTGGCACTGTTTCAAAATAGTTAAATCGATTTCCAAGCTGTTCTCAAAAGTTTCCAAAAATCATGAAAATTTTACATTTGCCTCCACTAATAGTTAACTAACAAGAAAAGTCATGTTAAACGAATTTCAAAGTAACAAATCTCGTCAAAATTTTGTTAAACGATTTTGCTGCATTTTGTTCCATTTTCTAAACCCTTATTCTTTTGCACCTCGGAATAATGATGTATTTGTTTGTTCTACATTATTATTAGAAGATTTTATGAATATTTTTCTTTTTTCCCCTTATTGCTTTAAATTAAACCATAATGGAATTCACCACTTAGAAATTTTAAAATGGTCTGAAAGTTAAAAAGAACTTTTCAGGCGCTCACTTCTTGGAATAATGATGTGTTATTATTAGAAGTATTTTATCAATCATTTTTATTCCTCTGTTGCTTGAATGTTTTGATGCAGCGTAACCGTAAAAAATCACTTTAAAAAGGTATGTAATTTAGAAATGTCCTACGAAATATTTTTTAAAATTTTCAATATTCTTAAACATTTTCAAGTGCCTCAGGTGTTCATTTGATTCAAAGTAGAGTTATTTAATTAAAAAATTACCTGCATTTTACCTGTAATAATAACGTCCAAAAAACACTAT
>CM032453.1:82876081-82891081 GCA_019049505.1 Pachyrhynchus sulphureomaculatus | reverse complement strand
TTTGTAAACTTTAGGGTTTGAAAAAAACAAAAGTATCCAACAGACACGAGATTTTCATTGTTGCCGATTGTCATCTATTTTTTTATACATCATTAGCAGAGTAAAGAGTGGAAAAGCCTATATATACCGTACTATATATTAATTCGATCAATTGTTAACGGATTTTTTTTTTTTAACTTTTTATGTTTATATGTGAAAAAGTTGCTAAAACTTGAAGTTTATATCATCTTAAGCTGACTATTTTACATCAGAAATATAAAAAAAAATCATTCATATTAAGATAAAAATTTAAATTGATTTATGTATGTATTAAAGTATAAAATAATAACCGGTCAAGTGCAAGTTGAACTTGCACAATTAGTGTTCCGTACGTTGATCGCTTATAAAATAAAAAAGGGTGTTATGGTGGTATAAAATAATCAGTGACTTCACAAAACACACCCCAAATGAGTTTTCAACAAAGTTTGTTTCCAATCTTTACTGAAAATTTTGTTTTTTTATATACCAGGTAAATTATTAAAGGTAATGCACTCGTGATAATTTTCGTTCATCTACACCCCCTGGAGAATATTCTAGAATTTTTTCAAAATTTTTTCATCAGTACTTTTCGAGATAAGATGGGGGGACAACGATTTTTCGCGATTTTTTAAAAATAATATAAAGAAAGGTCTGCGCAAGTATTACATTATATATATATATAATATATATATATATATATATATATATATATATATTTATATATATATTATATATATATATATATATATATATATATTATATATATATATATATATACTATATATATATATATATATATATATATATATATTATATATATATATATATATATATATATATATATATATATATAATATATATATATATATATGTATATATTACTCGTGTTTTCACAAGCTTTCATTTGACACCACACTCGATGACTTACTAAAAAAAATTTTTTTTTCACTTCCGATTTCACCCCCCAAAACTAACCCCTTAAGTCAAAATTTGACTTATTACCAAATTTCAACTTTCTATGACAAATAGTTTCGGAGAAAATCGGGTGTAACAGACAGACAGACGGACCGACAGACAGACACCGAAGTGATCTTATAAGGGTTCCGTACGGACCACTAAAAAGGATTTTAATCTCAACGATAACTTTTCTTCCAGGAGCCACGCTTATACAGAATTCCATCAATAACATTATAATTTTTATTATTGGAACTCTCACTAAAATAAAAACTTGTTTATAACTACTTTTGTTTGTAAATTGACTCAATTCGTGGGCTACGGTTCTAGTTGGTTTTTAATTGCTACAGGCGCGCCTAGGGTGCGGAAGCGATGACATAAATTTTGTTTGTCGTAATAGTAGAAAAATTGTCCCTTATGTGATTAGATTCAATGCCTGGTATTTTAAAACGTTAAGAGTTATGTTACCGATATATTCATATATTACAGGATACTGTTTTTTTGTCGAATTAAACTTGAAAAAATCCCGAAAAGAAAGTTAAACTTATGTTCATTGAATTTAATGTGGTAGTCTTAACATCAACTTTCTCGGTTAATCTTATCTCAGGTGCCTCTAGTCTGGTAAGAAAAAATTCCTTTACTAAAAGAATTTCAATATTATAACTACAATTTGAAAAGTCTTTACATATGTATAATTATATGTCGATTAATTAATTATCGGCTGACTACCTAGAGGCCCCATTTTTAAAGGAGTTCTAATATTCCAATACGGGCCGTGATATTTTCTGATTTTATTTTTAACATAAACTTTTTAAGGAGGTTCAGGCAGTACATCGCGTGGATAACGAAGTACGTTACCAATGATGGAAAATTAAATTATTTTCATTATTTTTATTATATTACAACGAAAAATAGCCACCTTTTTTGATTCATTCTAAGTTCTAATTATCATTGTTATCAAATAGATCCAATATATTAATTACTTATTAAAAAAAATATTACTTCACTTAAAGCCATTTAGTTTAATTTATTAATTAATTTTTTTTTTCTAGGATTTTAAGAAATCAGCTTCTAGAAGGCGATTTTTCAACCAATATAAAATTACTTCAAAATTTTCCCTCCAATGGATGTCCAAATTATCCTTTCAAAGGCTGTAGAATTATCAAGAAAGATTTTTTAAAAATGTATCCTTTTGTATACCAATATACTGATGATGATAGGTTAAGACTTCGTAACTTAAAATTTTGTTTATTCATGCATATGCAACGTGGAATGATAATTAGAATAAGTAACTAAATGCCTGCTATACCTCAAAGGATGTTCAAATTTTTGTTCAATTTTATAGCCGGAATTATTTGTATATTTTGCCTATTTTCTATACTATTATTATCTTTTATAATTTTATAATATATTTTTATATAAGGTTCAGAAAATATTTTTTTTGTTAAAATGATACTTATAAGCCGAATGTATTAAAAAATACTCATTTTTATAAACAAAAAATATGTCATATCTAACTGTATTAATTATACCATGACGAATTTTTTATGTTTTTGACCAAAAACTTTATATTCCTATGTCCTTATGATCTTCCTAATTATTATTATTTCTTTTATATCTCTAGTTGTAGTAGTGGTTGCACTTTATTCAGGCAGACATTTCCTAGTAAACTATAAAAGTTATCAACATTCTGTGAGGAAATTAATTGTGGTATTATGATTTACAAAAATGACTTGCAAATATAACCTCTCGAAAGATATGTTTCCAGACCTCATCACACCATTCAATTTTTTCAATTCTGGATAGCTGGTCTTTTTAGAAAGTCACTTGAGCAATAAATTAAAATAAAAAAAACTAATGAAAGATGAACTAAAAAACGATTTGCCATTTCTTGAGTGGGCAAAACGTAAAAGAAATGCAAAAAAGGGTGATTTTTTTCACGACTAGAATACGTCTCTTATTATCGGAAAAAGAAAATCTTCGACGGTATCTCAGTAGGGGACCGGTAAAAGTACAAAAACTCGATTTTACATATAATATTAAGAGAATGAGAAAATAAATCGGTGTATTGCACATATCATTATTATTAACGAACCAATGAAGGGTGATTTTTTTTTCAAACGGTTTTTTTCTTTCGTGGGGTGTGGCAAAATATTGTTAATGTAAAAAAAAATCACCCTACGACATTTTTCATTTATTTCGAAAATATTTTTTGGCATTTCTGTCCACCTATTTGTAGACGGGCTTTGCTTTGTAGACTATGCTGTCCTTTATAACGATTTCAAATTTAATATACTTATATTACTTAAAGTAGTAAAGAAATCTATGGCTTTTTTATCTCTCACTCTTGAGAAAGTGGGCGAAACGATGGGATTTGAGTATTTTGTAGGAATTTATTAAACTATTTTACCTTTTCCTTGGTATTTGTCGTCAAAACTGGCTAGTTTTTTAACAAAATTTATCGTACTAATAAGGAGGGGATGTGGTTGTAGAACCAGTGTTACCATTGTCAAAGTTCCCTTTTCAGTAGAAATGTCAGCAATTTTCGGTAGTGAAGTAAAAAATTGGTAGGGTTATTTATTTGCATTAATAACAAGAAAAAAAACAAATTAATGTATTATAATAAAAAGCGTTGTTTTGCGTCTTACTTTAAAGATAAAAAATTTTTTATACTTTTCTATAATTTTAGTAGTGGATTGCAGATTGGTCCTGTAACAAAAAAAAAATAAAACTCGTTTACAAAATATAAACTGTTTAGAGTTTCCAAAATTTGAAAATAGTTAGAATACAGATACAATCTTGTTTTTAGTATTCCATACGGAACACTTATGGGAGCACTTCGGCGTCCGTTTGTCACACCCCATTTTCTCCGAAACTGGTTGACATAAAAAGTTGAAATTTAGAACGAATATAGAAATTCATGGCCCAATCAGAGCCGTCTCGTTTTGAAAGTTAAATTTTGACATAAGGAGTCGATGAAAGCTTGTGAAAATACGGGTTTAAAAATATATATGATGTACTACTCGTGCACACATTTCTTTGTATTATTTTTAAAAACTGGCCAAAAATTGCTATCGCCCCCACCCTACTTCGAAAAATACTGATCAAAAAATTTTGAAATAGTCTAAATAAAGTCTTTTCTTTTTTTTTGTGGTCTAGCTAGCTAGAAAAAGCGATTCACGTTGTTCTTGAATCGCTGTAAATTGTACTCGGTGGGAAACCCAGCCCTGGGCAAATTATTCCAAAGGGATGATGTTCTCCATATAAAAGACTGCTTGAAAAGCGTTGTACGCCGAGTAACAAGCTGAACCTCATACGGATGTGATGTACTAGCGCGACGTGTATTTCTAACATGCACCGCTCTGGTAGAATTAAGCAGGCTACATCCTTCGAACACTTTCCATGAAAATACTTGTAGAACAGACTCAAGTCGCCACCGTTCTCCGATGTTCCAGCGAATCAAGGCCCGCCCGCCGGTCAGTTTGAACAGAATCCAACAAATGCAGTGTATGTTTGCGGAGCCCCAAACATGGGAACAGTATTTCCATAGTTGGTCGAATTTGAGAATAGATTGAGCGAAAATTATCATGAGGTGAGGTTGATAATTTAAATAAAAAAAGAGTGATAATATGGTGAAGGTTTTTTTCGTGGAAAGTTGTGAATACAACCTGAACTAAAAGCTACTAAATATCAATAAGTATTCAGTGCAGTCAGTAATATCTCAATGATTTATTTTATTTGTTTATAATTGAATAAATGTTTAGGTAGTAAATATTTGTGTTAAACTTTACTACAAAGATGTCTCTCTTTTTTTATATTCTTGGTAATTCTTATATTGAAGATGAATAAATTTCATAGAATACTTCAGCAATGACGGTACGGAACACTTGGCCGGGAATATTAGAATGTATGAAAATATGTTCCTTTCAATTTATCAGTAAATTATGACTAAATCGGTAGCTTATTGAAGAAATCGATGTAGCTACCAGTAAATCAGTAAACCTAGTAACCCTATGTAGTCGAGAGTAAACTTGGTATATATAGTACTAGCACGTGTCCGCGGCTTCAGCCCTTAAGTTTACAGGATTTGCATCATCGGTAATAAAGGACATACAAAAGAGTGCCAGAACTTCCCTTACAACTTTACTACCATCTTCAGTAGTATATAGAATAACGCCCTATTTAAATATTTGTCACTACTGTTGTGATATAAAATTACTGCCTGATTTTTTTCCTACGTAACTAAATCAATTTTAATCAAAATCTGATCAGATGATATACCTACACGGAAAAGAAAATTGCATGAAAATTGGATTATTCGTTCTCGACTTATATCCTGACATACATACTCACAAACAGACGGGCATTGTATTTTATATAACCATAAATTCTGTCAATCATGCTGCAGTCTGATAGTACTAATGCAGATGTCTTCTTTCGCCCTTGAATAAGTACATACGTAATTGACCTCAGTGCTTTTTTCATCACCAAGGAGTATGAAAATCATTTTGCAGTTTTATCATTATTAAAACTAGAGAAAAGTCCACGAGATATCCTCTTGTTACCAGTTACCGAAAGATCCATCTATAGTAATATTGCAAGGTACAAGGAAACTTGCTGATAGATTGCCCTTCCCGAACAAAAGAAGTTATCAAAGCGGTGTGTTCCGGTAGCAAACAGAATTTTTTTAAGAAAAGAAGATGTGATGATATGGGATGTCTTCCTGAGCATAAAGTAAAATTTGTCTGGATTTAAATATTTAAAACATTTTATTTTTCTTAATTGGTACTGAAATGTATGTATACTGCCTTTGAATGAAGATTATTTGATATGCGTAGGCGTTTACACAAATTTTTGTAATTGGTGTGTTTAGTAGCTGATCTTCTCTAGCTGAATGTCTGTTTCTTCGTCTATTTCTCATAAATATCGATTATTTGGTGGTATTATTTGGATATCCGATAAAATATATATTTTTTTTTACTTATAGAAGGGTTTCGTGGGTCGAAAATTTCGTCTAGCTGTTCTAAACTAATATCTTGTTTTTCCTTTGTCATCGATGCCTCCAGGACTTCCGTTTATTGATTCATTTTCCATCATATTTATGTAATAAAGCGTTAACATTCACATTTGAATTGGATTTTTTCGTAATCCAATCACACTAATTTTTATTCTAATTCATATAACTAATCGCGAATTAGGTAATTTTAAATTAAAAAGATATTAAAGAGATTTATAGTCGGTAATTATGATATTGCGTCCAAATAAATTTAACTTAAAATGTTTGTTTGCCCAGAACTATTAATAACTATTTTTCTATGGTGGAATCATTTTGTTTGGTCAAATTTAATGTTCTCGATGCGTAAACTATCGGTAAATCGTTACCTATTTGTCCTCGAGTTTATACGGCTCCTATTGCAATATTCGATTTATCAGTGGTTATTTTTTTTTTTTCGTCGGGATGTTGAAGTAGTGCGGTGCTTAACACATTCTGCGAATGTTTTTCAAAAATTGAGGAGTATGTTCTATCTGTGCACATATTGAAACGTTGCGCAAATAGGTTTGTTAATATTGCGATTCGTGGAACGGATATTTTCTTAGCCTTGATTAGATGAGAAATTGTAGTTTTTGGAATTAGACCGTGTCAAATTGAAGTGACTCTCCGACGTTTCGCCTATGATCGCACAAGGCATCTTCGAGGGTCTAAAGTACTATATTTGCACGAAAAAAATTATACGAGAAATATATCATTTTAAAGGGAGAGATTGTATTATCTAGGGTGGTCAAACTTTTTAGTAGTTATTTACCCATAACTTCCTTCAAAATTCACTTACTATAGTTTTTTTACTTTGCTGTAAGTCTACATTTACTTTTAGAATTATTTATTATTATTAGTATTATATAACAAATCTTGTGAAATGGATAAGTAAATAAATTAACCTCCATTGATTACACAGCCCCACAAAAAAAAAGTGGGGTATACTTTTGATGCGATATATCAGATCCGTAGTATTTTTGCCCGCTGATCACGAATCTGACGTCAGAATATCGCCATCACATCTCAATTTTTTTCTAACCTCAAAAAATAGGTAATAATTAGTAAAAATTAAGAAAAATATACTCCTAAAAAATTGATTCAAGCTTTTTCATGAATCCAAAGATGTATTAATATGTATTCGGACACGCTAAGCTAATATTCATCGGTTGGATTAAGCCATACAGTTCTGTTTTCTTTCTAACCTCAATAAATCAGACAGATATAGTGCTTCTCGAATGCAAAAACGAATTCAAATTAAAATTCAACCGATTCTTACCAAATTTGGTACACGGGGGTTTTTTGGGTTGCTGATCATGAATCTGAGGTCGGATTTGCAAAATTCAAAATGGCGGATCCAAGATGGCGGACAAAATTTTTGAAAACCAACCGATTCCTTTTTTTTTTTTTCTTTTTTTTTTTTTTTTATTGGTCTAGCACACGTGCTGCAGGGAAGTCCCTAAAGCGCTCCAGGAGCGGCACGAGTGCGGAAAAAGCGATTCACGTTGTTCTTGAATCGCTGTAAATTGTACTCGGTGGGAAACACAGCGCTGGGCAAATTATTCCAAAGGGATGACGTTCTCCATATAAAAGATTGCTTGAAAAGCGTTGTACGCGGAGTAACAAGCTGAACCTCATACGGATGCGAAGCACCAGCGCGACGTGTATTTCTAACATGCACCGCTTTGGGAGGAATTAAGCGGGCTACATCCTTCGAACACTTTCCATGAAAATACTTGTAGAACAGACTCAAGTCGCCAACTGTTCTTCGATGTTCCAGCGAATCAAGGCCGCTGGTCAATTTCCGGGTCCCCAATCAGACGGACCGCTCTTCTCTGAACAGAATCCAACAAATGCAGTGTATGTTTGGGAGCGGAGCCCCAAACGTGGGAGCAGTATTCCATAGTTGGTCGAATTTAGGCTTTGTAAAGAATTAACAGTTGTTGTGGGGTGTAAAGCTTTCTGGTTCTAAATAATATTCCCAACTTTTGAGAAGCTCTCCTTGCTATGCCTGCAACATGTTCATGCCAAGACATATTTGCTCCCAAACTAACGCCCAACAAATTGAGCGACGATGCTAGGGGAATGGAGTGCCCCGACATAACTATGTCGGGTTCAGCAACGTTAACTTTTTTAGAAAAAACTGCCGCTTGGGTTTTTGTAGCGTTAAATTCCACTTGGTTACTGTCACCCCAAGATAGAATTTCTTCCAGGTCTTTGTTAAGTTGAACGACCTCCTGCTGTCTGCGGATATTCGCCTGAGCAGCCGATGTCCGAGCGTTCAAGGTGAATGAAGAGACAAGCGTACTGTCATCTGCAAAGCTATAGATTGGATTCCCGGTCTTTTCCAGCAGATCGTTAATGTAAATGAGAAAGAGAGTAGGAGACAGTATGGAGCCCTGGGGCACACCAGCGTTGATAGTGAGGGTGTTAGAAAGAAATCCGTCGACCGCCACTCGTAAAGAACGCTCTCTGAGGAAACATGAGAGCCACAAACAGAACCTTTCAGACATACCATAAGAGCGCAACTTAGCCAACAGTCCATCGTGCCAAACACGGTCGAATGCCATGGATATGTCAAGAGCAACCGCTCGAGATTCTTCAAAGTGTTCAATTGCGTTGTTCCAAACATGTGTTACATAAGTCAGAAGATCTTCTGTTGATCTATAATTCCTACCAAATTTGGTATACAGTTGGGGAATCCTCAAACCTGATACTCTTAAACCCTAAACCCTGAAACCTTAGACTCCCACACCCTGTAACCTCAAAAAATAGACCTCAATAACCCTGTAACTTTAAAATGAGACCCAATAAACTCAAAACCAGGACTTTTAAACCATATACTCTCAAATAGTAGACCCTTAAACCCTAGAATTGCGAAGGTTAGACCTGCGCCTAACTTTCCTTTTTTTGGCTGTATCTTGTTCTTTTTTCCGCGAATGACCTATTCAAAGGCTTTCTGCCCAAACGCTTTTGAGGACTTGTTTCTCTTTTTAGCGACCAGCAATAGTCCGCTAGCATATGGTCATCCCATCGTCCTTGATACCGATTTTCTATGATTTTCAGATCTTGGTGAAAACGTTCCCCTTGCTCCTCACCGTAGTCACCAAGATTATCTGGGAAATCATCGATGTGGGAGTCCAGGAAATATAATTTTAGATTCATTAAGCAACCTAATGTTTGAAAATTTTTTACCATTTTCTCGACTATTTCTTTGTACTTAGGACTTTTATTATTTCCCAAAAAGTTTGTTGCGACTTCTTTAAAACTAAGCCAAGCAGCTTTTTCAACTTTATTCATTTTAGTAACAAATAATGAATCTTGAAACAATTTTCTTATTTGTGGCCCGTCAAATACGCCTGCCTTAATTTTAGCTTCAGAAAATTTCGGAAATTTTTTATGCAAATATTTGAAACATGGGCCGTTTGTATCTAATGCTCTCGTGAATTGCTTCATAAGTCCAAGCTTAATGTGAAGCGGGGGAATAAGAACTTTTCCTGGATCTACCAATGGTGGAAACAATACATTATTTTCACCAGGAGTGAACGATTCTCTTGTTGGCCAAATTTTTTTCTTATAATGACGTTCCCTGTCTCTGCTATTCCACAGACATTTATAACAGGGATAAAGTGTAAACCCTGACTGTTGGCCAAGCAATATTGTTACAATTTTCAGATCTCCACAAATTTTCCAGTTATGATCAGTATATTTTATTTTTATCAAAAGCTGCTTCATTTTTTCATATTGCTCTTCCATAACTGTGGAATGAGCAATCGGAATGGGAGCGTAAACGTTGGTATTATGCAGCAAAACTGCCTTAATGCTCCGTTTAGAAGAATCAATGAACAGTCTCCATTCTTCAGGATCGTATGAGTTATTTTGAAATTCATCCATTAGACCTTTTACATCGGTACAATATGAAAGTGACAATTCCTCATCCATTGTGAAATATTTTCGAAATTCTTCATCTCTGTTTCTATAATAAGAAATCGTAGCTTCTGGCTTAAGTAAATGTCTTTTCTTTAAAAAGGAAGCAAGATGCTCTAAACCATCTTTGGATAAGCCTAAATCTCTGACTAGATCACTAAGTTCTGACTGTGATACGAGTATTGGTTCTGGTTTACGGTTGTATGGTAGAAATTCTTTATCTGTGTCACTAGTATATGATAGGTTGTCACTAGAACATTCATTAGTAACAGTGTTTGAATCTTTTTCGACAGTCTCAATGTTTTCGGCATGAACTGATAAGGTGAAATCATTTGTTTCCATAACATCAGCATCAAGTGGTTCAGGAGGCGGAATTAGTTTAGTTGGTCTTGTTACTGTCGAAACATCGTTATAAGTAATAGTGCTTTTATTTTTTCGGTTATGCCTAGATACAACATTCATACAAAAGTAGCAATCATTTTCACTGTATGGTCTATTCCATATTGCTGGTCTGGAATATTTAATCGCCTTCTTATTGATGTACAACATTATTTTGCAAGAACTGCAAATGATGTGGGGAACCCAATCTGTATCCTGGTGCTGTATTTCAATGTTAAAACTTATATAAGGTTTTAATCTTATCCGTTATCGGTGACCCCATTTTACTTAATACGTGTTGACAGCAAATATAACAAAATGAATCACTGTTTTTATCGCACTTATGAAAAGTCCTTGTACCGTGAGACCGTTTTCTTGTAGCATTATACTCTACATGAGCCAAGTCACCCACACATGAAGAGCTACGGTCGCTGGATGACGACGGCTGCGGGCCCGCTTTCCCACCCTGACCAACCGCCGATACTGGGTTTCCGAGTCCCTGCATCGTAATTCTCTTTCTTCTACCTGCCATGACGGCATCTAAGCCGTTATCCAGGGACTCTGCCGGCTAGTGGAGTAACACCGTTGCCCACCGTCACCACGTGGAGGTGCCCTGGAGGCAGGTAGAAGAATAAAATCGACCGATGAATTTTCTCGGCGTTCAAAATGGCGCGAAAACATCTGCCATCTTGAATTTTGCAAATCCAACCTCAGATTCGTGATCAGCGACCCAAAAAGTCCCCGTGTACCAAATTTGGTAAGGATCGGTTGAATTTTAATTTGAATTCGTTTTTGCATTCGAGAAGCACTATATCTGTCTGATTTATTGAGGTTAGAAAGAAAACAGAACTGTATGGCTCAATCCAACCGATGAATATTAGCTTAGCGTGTCCGAATACATATTAATACATCTTTGGATTCATGAAAAAGCTTGAATCAATTTTTTAGGAGTATATTTTTCTTAATTTTTACTAATTTTTACCTACTTTTGAGGTTAGAAAAAAATTGAGATGTGATGGCGATATTCTGACGTCAGATTCGTGATCAGCGGGCAAAAATACTACGGATCTGATATATCGCATCACAAAGTATACCCCACTTTTTTTTTGTGGGGCTGAGTTACTGTCGTAAGGATAACATGAACAAATTTTTGCTCATTTTATGATTGAAAAACGAGGTAAACAGTTCATTAGTACCAATGGAATCTTATAAATTTTTTTAACCTCCACTCCTTGCATCTCTTTCCCCTTGATCAATATTGCTCAAAAATGTAAGTTCCCTTTTTTACTTTAAATGTGTGCCAAATTTAAAATCGATGTTTCATTTTTTCGGAAGTTACCACGGAAACCGACGAAAATGTAAAAATATTTTTTTTTCGTAATCTAAGGACCCTAAAAGATGAATTAGGAATTTGTTTTCATTTTTCAGAGAGAGAAGTTAAAATTGTTCGTATGGAAATATTTCTAGTTTAAGCATTTTTGTTAGATCTTCGCAAAAACTTAACATCATCAAACACTACTGAGAACAGATTTATTAGCAAACAAAAACTTATTACCAATATTTTATATCATCCATCAAATTTTCTCAGGTCGGTCATATCAATAAGCTGCCTGTCAAGACCTTAATAACAAATTACTATCCTTGGGTCACAACATTAGCTTAAAAAGCTAAAAGTCCAAAATGTCTCATTCCTATGGTTAGTTAAGAAAATTAATGGCGCTGCTATAAAAACTTCCGACTATTGCTTTCTTGTTATATTAATTCATATTTCTACCATTTTTAATCAATAAATATATATATTTTTTTAAATATAAGATTTGTATTTAAAAACTATCTCTTAAGGATTAGTTTAGTACTTAAATCCTTGAATATATCTTGCATGAATGAAAAATAAAACATTATTTGATAATTTTTGATCACCCTGTCCCAGGTTAAAACATCGGTAATAAACCGAATAACGAAAACTGCATCCTATCGATTCCTTTGATAAACAGTTTTGAAATGTTAACCCTTTGATATCTATTTTAATTTTGATTATTTTCTTATATTTGAATTTGGAGAAATAAAAGGTTTTTCTTTAGAAGAATAGATAAAGAAGATATGATAATATATCATATAGCATTACAGGAAATTTAATGTTTTCGATAATGAATGAATTTTCGTATCTATACTTAGAGCTCAGGGTTCGTTAAGTTCAGAAATTCAGCGATTATCGAAAAAATTATCATGTTATGGTATGGTATTGCTCAGAACGCTTATAATCAGAAAAATAGATATTCTTTTCGCCAAACCCATTAAACGCGTGTGTAATATCTAAATTTATTGTATCTGTTACGGTCGTATGCTGCACTTCCTGCTTACCACGCACGTCTATGAAGGCCCTCGATTTCTCAGACTGGAGATAATATGCACCCTGTCCGAGAGCGGGATGGTCTCTCTGTCTACACTGTCTTGCCTGGTCCGAGCGGTCTTCTTCTAATCACTTACCGTCACGGCAAAGCCGTCGATGTCTGCTGCCTGGAAGCATAAGGTGGTATGTGATCTAGTCAAATACCCTTAAAGACAGTCTGTCAAGTGAGAATGTGTTCGCGATAATTCATTTTTGGTACATGCGATTCTAGCGATTCAACAAAAAAATCGCTAGAGGGAACCTTTGCCTACGACGCATTTTAGTAAAAGTATCAGTTGATTCCGAACTTTCGTCTAAATCACATAAAATCCAAAATGAGTCACTTGTTTGCGCGTCGGTTCGAAGCAGTTTTCCTTTGTTCCCATCCAAAGGGGCCTAAAATCCCGCGGCCGCTAAATAGTGAAGAAGTTGATAAATCATTTTAACGGGACGAAAAATGTCGACGACTTGCCAAAACATGGCTCGGTAGGCAAAGTCATTTTGAAAATAGAAAAACGAATCCTGGCTTTGCTTTCCCGGTACCCGAAATAGATGCCGTCAAGGAGCGGCAAAATTAAGAAAACCTTTGCTGGACGAAAATCACGCGCTTGGGTCCAGGATAATATACTAGAGTGGCCCCTCACAATCGCCGGACGCCAACCCTATTGAAAACGTTCGGTCCCTTGTAAAGAGAACGCTTAGAGGAAAGACTCTAAGAACTTTGACTCGGTTGTCTCGCGAGATTCGAAAAATTTGCAGAGTATGCAGAAAATCTCGACGACAGCATGCCTCGAACATGCTAGGCAATTATTGAAGCAGGAGGCGATTGGACAACTTACTTAGGTAATGGCGCCGTTGTTAGCACACCAAAAAAATATATTGATGGCAAAATATGTTCTCGAAACACATTTTTTAAGAATACGAGCGGCCACATTCTTACTTGACAGACTTGAGGAAAGGTGACCCAGCGCACGGTAAGCCAGCACTATACCATGTCTTTAGAACTGCCACCAAAGCCATGTTATAAATTACTTTCAGATTTTGATGCACCTTTAAGGGTCGCTTATATTAAAGCTTTAATTAAAAACTTTGATGAACATGAGCATAAGATATACCAGGTGTACAAGTATGAAATGCGGATTTTTTTTCTAAAAAAACATGTTAAATTCGGAAGAATGATGATAAAAAGTGCTTTATTCAAAGTATGCTTAATCGCTTGTTATACATTTTTCCCATGTTTCAGGCAATTTGTGAATACCACGCCAGTAAAAATCTTCCCCTTTTGCTGCGAACCATTCATCGAGCCATTTTTTCACATTTTCGTACGAACCAAAGCGCTGCTCAGCAAGTGCGTGACCCATCGATGCAAACAAGTGGTAATCGAAGCGAGCCATGTCTGGTGAGTAAGCAGCATGGGGTAGAACTTCCCAGCTTAATGCTGCTGAAATGACTTTGAGTTGCCTTTTTCGGTATTCTGGCCTTTTTCAAGCGGCGAACGGTCAAATCGGTCAATTGTTGTTGGTAACGTTTAGTATTAACCGTTTCCCCAGGTTTTACCAGCTCATAATAGACCACGCTTCTCCGGTCCCACCAAACACAGAGCATCGTCTTTCTGCTAAAGCGATTCGGTCTTGCGGTCGCTGTGGTCGCGCCTGGGTCTACCCATGATTTCTTGCGCTTGGGATGGGATGCAAAAACGACTTCCTTTTGTACCGAGCAAGCAAAACGTCACACGTGTTTTTGCGCTTTTCCATTTGCCTGTCATTCAACTCGTGGTACCCATCTACCGGTCTTCTGAATATTTCCCATCTCTCGTAGCCGATTGGAAACAGCTTGTTGACTAACGCCCAATTGCTCGGCGAGTTGTTTTTGTTTTTGCGAATCATCTTCGTCCAACGATGCTTGCAATTCCACATCTTCGTATTTTTTTTTGGCAGTTTTCCACGTTCCTTGTCTGCAACATCGAAGTCACCACTTTTGAAACGCCGAAACCATCGTTCACACGTATCTTGCGATGGAGCATGTTCACCATAAGCTCCTCGAAGTAATCGGTATGATTCAACAGCAGTTTTCCTCAAATGAAAACAAAAAATTAATGCTGTCCGCGAATGCTCTTTGTTCGGTATAAATTTTGACATATTGAACACAACACAATACTATGCACACACTTTTCCAATTTATCACTCGTGCGCGTGTGACACTTGTTGATGACACAACAAAATGGCGCAGTATCAAATCTTTATAGCACAAACTGCATTGGTGCACCATCTGCTCTCTGAAATCCGCATTTCATACTTGTACA
>CM032453.1:82866081-82871081 GCA_019049505.1 Pachyrhynchus sulphureomaculatus | reverse complement strand
TAAAAGCTAACAATATCACTATAGGCACAGTGAATAGCTACAAAAGCTAAAATTCACTCTAAACACAGTGAATAGCTATAAAAGCTAAAATTCACCAAACTGAATGATCCTGCTTCAAAAAGCAATGTTCACAAAGAACAGAATGATTAGTCCACGCGCAACTAACATTCAAGGAAACATTCCTAACACAACTGTATGAGACAGCAAGTCTCGAAATAGGACCTCCCTAAAGTCATAATCCTATATATAGGAGTCCATAAGCAAAACGACTCAAAATCACGCATTTTGAGCACATGCCTCAGGCAATCCAACATACACCGAAATATATACAGAACTATATACAGAAATATATACAGGAGTTCAAATCCCAAACCCTTGGTTATGATAACTCCATACTGAGCTTGGTGAAAGCTCGTAGCAAAAGCTAATCAAATCTTCGGCACATCGCACCAAGGTGACAAATCTGCCTAGAAACATGAGCCAGAAAAAACGCCCTCCGTCATTCTTCAGGGTTGCTACACAGAGATATAAAAATTTAACCAGCATTGCGCTTCTCCAAGTTGCATGAAGAACCCTCGTGTACTGGTCTCGCCCTAGAAACAACAACGAAAAACATTCAATCCATCCCACATAACAGGAGAGACAAACACCTCACCACGATATACTGAATGGTGGGGAGACAATAAAAATACAGAATTGGTGACCCTGGTGTCCACCAACAAAAGGGAGTAGATTATAGCATCCACTAAACTAAAACGGTGTCTACCACACCACCATAAGTCCAAAAATAATTTAATCAATAGGGTGTTCCGAAACACACTACTGCCAACAGCCTGTCACCACTAATAGGCTAATTGGAGCTGAGGTCGACTTACAGTAGCTAGGCTCTCCCTTGGCTCAAATAGAAATAACCATTGAGTAATAAAACCTCTAAAGGTCCCAAAGGTCAAAACGTTCGCCCCCCCATAGTCTACCCTTCCAATCAGTCTGTTCCTCCAGGAAGACTAACTCCCTGCCAAACGTCGTAAACGGCCATCTGTTAGCACCGGGTGCATCACAGCCTGTAAAAAACAAATAACTCATGGGAACAACCTAAAAAAGGTTTACAAGGTTGACTTAACCAAGCTTCTAACGGAAATTTCCAAAAAAACGAAAAAATGAGCTTAAAAAAAAAGCTACATGAAGCAAAAATTTCTCAATATTTCGGCGGCAATGCTAACAAAAACTTTTGAAGACGACAAGAGCTTTTCCAGCTTAATCAGAAACAAGAAGAAAACATCGTTGATACAGCTAAAATATTCGATCATGGTTGTTAATCGTCTTCCTAGACAATAGCCTCTAGAAGAAACTGCTACAGGTATCAGGCATAACCGTTTTCTGTCAGCCCAAACTTCTAGATTACCTTGTGAAAATCTAAAAATCGGTTAGGAATCTTCCTTCACTGCGCCTTAGCCTCTCTTGACAAGGATTCTCATCTCGGTATCAGACTTTTTGATCATTTCTTTGTGAAACGGGGACTGTCTTTCTTGCTCTCATCTCTGTAAATGATCAGCCTTTAGTTCTCCTGCAGGACTTCTATTTCCTATCAATCTGATTAGTAAACCGAAAAAACTCAACATACGCCTATGAGTCCATGCCAAAAAAATTTTAAAAAAATTAGTGACTCAAAGGTAACGTTTAAACGGCCCTGAAAAAAAATAGAAATAGACCCTCAGTTTGTCAATTCAGAAGAAGATCTAAATCAAAATAATCCATGTCCCTTAGACTCTACTGGAATTTAAAACCAAAATCAATTTACTCTTAATTGCAACCAATAATATACCACTAAGCGTAATAAAAATCACCCACTCGGGTAAACAAACTTTGAAGAATTGTCTATAAAAATTTTGACTCTCGCCATCACACTACCACGAGCTACATCTTGCGCTTGATCCTAAATCAAGTAAATCACCTTTGGATTGCATCTAATCAAAATTTCGCTTCCAAGTGTCTCAAGAACTGGATATTAGTTTGGGGTCATTAGCAAATCAAATCCCGCGACACCGACATACCAGTCTTTGGTAAATCCTGAGTGTGACTTACTTCGCAAGCTCGCTAAAAACTGAGTCGATGCTTAATACGCATCAACCACAATCAACCTAAGTTTGGGATATGGCCAATACCCAAACCCTTAGCATTAAACAATAAAAGTAAGCTATACTTGCTCAACTTTTATAACAGTCAAAAATAACGAGCTTCGTCACTCTATACCGGAGCTAACATCAATAAAAAATAAAGTAAGCAATTAAGATAATGTAAAGATAAATTATTCTTCTTCTGACAAACTCTTCACTAGGGTTAGGTTCATTGAATGGTTTTAAGTCTTTAAGATGCCATCGTCACTACTTTTAGTCCCAATCTAAAATTTAACTAAACTATAAATTAAGTCTGAAATCTCTTTTCTCTTATCACGGCAATGCACATACTTAGGTACCAACTTAGATGTGAATTTATCGGAACTGCACTGGAAAGAATTTTATTTTTTCGCCAAACGTGATCACCTATATTAAAGGCAAAATCCCTTTTTCTATGGTTGTATGACTTACTGTTCCGTTCATAAGCCTTACCGTATCTTACTACGCATCCGTCAGTGAAAATATCTTTTAAACCTTTAAATTTTCGGCGTAGCGCACCCCTGTTTACCCGGAATTTATTTCGCTGTCAACATTGACATCCAATCTAAATTTTTTATAATACGATCCAGATAGAGGTAGTATGGTCTGCAAGCTAAACTAAGAAAGAACGGGATGTGTACCCTCGTTACTTCGTGTCTTGCGGTTATTTAATTGCTTGTTGAATTTTGGTAAACATTGCCATCCAAAGTGTCATGTGAATCAACGTAACTCTCTTAAAGCCGGTACCGACTGTTAGGTTATTACGTTCAACAAAATTACATTTGTGGCGAGTACACCCAGGATTATAAAACGGATGTTAAAACCATAAGTTTCACTTAAGCTTTTAAAAACTCTTAGAGGTGTAAACTGAGTACCGTTTTCAATATCTAAGAGCGATGGAACACCGTGATTAGGGAAAGACATTATTTCCATGATTCCTCTCTATATGTTCAGCTTTTAGAGCTTTTCAAAAAGGAAAATAGCCATGGTATATCTTTGTAAAACCAGCAAGAATCCACGAGAAGCCATTTATTTCCCCCTTTTGAAACGTTCGGGAATGGGCCTTACTAGATCAGCTGCTATGACTTGAAAAGGGTAATTAACCAGTTTTCTCTTTTCCCATCAGTCCCATAGGTAGTGTCATTTGGAGATTTCTTGCTGATCCACATAACTTCACAAGTCCTCACAAACTTTAAGATATCTAAATACGCCATTTTTGGCCAATTAATTACTGTTCCTGAACCCTGTAAAGAGTTTTATCAAAACCAAAATGACCAGAAGTAGGAGGAGGAGTGTGACACATGTCTATAATTTCCCCCTCTCTGCGGTTTAGGAACTAGGAATTTTCCAACTCGGGTACATTAACCTGTTAAAGGCTACTGGTTTTGGGAATAATTTGTACACGAAATCATTTTCCACCTCTCCACTGCGGAAAATTTTGAGAAATTTCTTTAATTTGCTGCCGTAATATTATTTCGTTACCATGGATCAATGCGTTCTATATCAAACTGTATCAATATCTTACGCTAATCTGTGCATTTAAGACTTGTTTTCGTCCTACACTGTATGAATCTGGGATTCTTGACAATAGCGTCAGGAATAACATTGTGGGACTCCTTTTTCTATGGAATTAAATTAAACGTATGTTGTTCTCAACCTAATCGCCCCCAAACGCGCTAGTTTGCCACTAGGGTTTTTAATAGAATTAAGCCACAATAGACTATAATGATCTGTTATGAACCGTGAAAGGAACACCTTCTATGTATGGTCGAAACTTTTCGATGTTAATGAGCTACTGCTACAACATTCTTTTTCAACAAACGAGAATAGTTACGTTCAGCCTGTGATAAAGGTTCATACTTGCATACGCTATCACTCTTTTCCTCCACAATTGATTTTCTGTGTTAGGAACGCCCCCTACTAAACCAGGTAAGTTATTGACAGCATCTCTTAGAAATATAAAAACTGTGTGGGGAAAAAATTCTGGTTGGGATAAAAATGGGAAAGCTAGAAACCAATAGTTCGTTTATCTTTATAAAAGATTCTTCTGCTGCCTTTGTCCAATCTATCGATTGTCCTTTTTTTCGTCCTTTCAAATGATCATTAATAGGCGACAACAGGGTAGAAAAATTCTCGATAAAAACGCCATATACCATGAACACATTCCTACGAAGCGGCCTTAAACTTCCGTTAGTATTAGTACGGTCTCGGCATAATTAACCATGCCTTGACTACTTTATCCGGATCGGTACCGCAAGGAAATTTTCGAGCCTACATATACTAGCCTAAAAAACTTTAGAGAAGTTTTGAAAAAAATCAACATTTGCTCAAATTTATCGTCAGTCCGGCCTCTTTCCGCAATTTATCTTTTTACTTCTTTAATGTAATGCGAAATATGCGATTCGAACGTCTTTCCGATGTTACTAAAATTTCATCTAGATAGGTAAAAATATGCGGCTCATATTTCGGACCAAATATAGACGTCCACTAAAACGTTGCTGAGTTTGCAGCAGCGTTCTTTTAGACCAAAACGGCATACAGTGACGCAACTGTAATAGACTCTGGCCTACTACTGCAAAGCGCGTCTTTTTCCTTAGAGGATTTGTCCAATAGGAATTTGCCAGAATGGCCTTTCTACAGATCTATCGAGGATACTTTCTTAGCATTCCTGAGGGTTTGATGTCAAATATTCTATCGATGTTCGGTTAATGGAATAGTTATCAAAATTTGCTGACCTCGTTGAGCTTTTCTTCCGTCAAAGCATTAGACGATACTGTCCATCGGGCCTTTTTCACCAATAAGATTGGAGAACAACCGGGACTGTTTGATTCGTCAATCACTCCGAGT
>CM032453.1:82835300-82865981 GCA_019049505.1 Pachyrhynchus sulphureomaculatus | reverse complement strand
ATAAAATAAATCATTGAGATATTACTGACTGCACTGAATACTTATTGATATTTAGTAGCTTTTAGTTCAGGTTGTATTCACAACTTTCCACGAAAAAAACCTTCACCATATTATCACTCTTTTTTTATTTAAATTATCAACCTCACCTCATGATAATTTTCGCTCAATCTATTCTCAAATTCGACCAACTATGGAATACTGTTCCCATGTTTGGGGCTCCGCTCCCAAACATACACTGCATTTGTTGGATTCTGTTCAACTGACCGGCGGGCGGCCTTGATTCGCTGGAACATCGGAGAACGGTTGGCGACTTGAGTCTGTTCTACAAGTATTTTCATGGAAAGTGTTCGAAGGATGTAGCCTGCTTAATTCCTACCAGAGCGGTGCATGTTAGAAATACACGTCGCGCTAGTACATCACATCCGTATGAGGTTCAGCTTGTTACTCGGCGTACAACGCTTTTCAAGCAGTCTTTTATATGGAGAACATCATCCCTTTGGAATAATTTGCCCAGGGCTGGGTTTCCCACCGAGTACAATTTACAGCGATTCAAGAACAACGTGAATCGCTTTTTCTAGCTAGCTAGACCCACAAAAAAAAAAGACTTTATTTAGACTATTTCAAAATTTTTTGATCAGTATTTTTCGAAGTAGGGTGGGGGGCGCAAGCAATTTTTTGGCCAGTTTTTAAAAATAATACAAAGAAATGTGTGCACGAGTAGTACATCATATATATTTTTAAACCCGTATTTTCACAAGCTTTCATCGACTCCTTATGTCAAAATTTAACTTTCAAAACGAGACGGCTCTGATTGGGCCATGAATTTCTATATTCGGTCTAAATTTCAACTTTTTATGTCAACCAGTTTCGGAGAGAAAATGGGGTGTGACAAACGGACGCCGAAGTGCTCCCATAAGTGCTCCGTATGGAACACTAAAAACAAGATTGTATCTGTATTCTAACTATTTTCAAATTTTGGAAACTTTAAACAGTTTATATTTTGTAAACGAGTTTTATTTTTTTTTGTTACAGGACCAATCTGCAATCCACTACTAAAATTATAGAAAAGTATAAAAATTTTTTATCTTTAAAGTAAGACGCAAAACAACGCTTTTTATTATAATACATTAATTTGTTTTTTTTCTTGTTATTAATGCAAATAAATAAACCCTACCAATTTTTTACTTCACTACCGAAAATTGCTAACATTTCTACTGAAAAGGGAACTTTGACAATGGTAACACTGGTTCTACAACCACATCCCCTCCTTATTAGTACGATAAATTTTGTTTAAAACTAGCCAGTTTTGACGACAAATACCAAGGAAAAGGTAAAAATAGTTTAATAAATTCCTACAAAATACTCAAGTCCCATCGTTTCGCTCACTTTCTCAAGAGTGAGAGATAAAAAAGCCATAGATTTCTTTACTACTTTAAGTAATATAAGTATATTAAATTTGAAATCGTTAGAAAGGACAGCAGAGTCTACAAAGCAAAGCCCGTCTACAAATAGGTGGACAAAAATGCCAAAAAATATTTTCGAAATAAATGAAAAATGTCGTAGGGTGATTTTTTTTTACATTAACAATATTTTGCCACACCCACGAAAGAAAAAAACCGTTTGAAAAAACTGAAAAAAACACCCTTCATTAGTTCGTTAATAATAATGATATGTGCAATACACCGATTTATTTTCCTCATTCTCTTAATATTATATGTAAAATCGAGTTTTTGTACTTTTACCGGTCCCCTACTAAGATACCGTCGAAGATTTTCTTTTTCCGATAATAAGAGACGTATTCTAGTAGCGAAAAAATCACCCTTTTTGCATTTCTTTATGTTTTGCCCACTCAAGAAATGGCAAATCGTTTTTTAGTTCATCTTTCATTAGTTTTTTTATTTTAATTTATTGCTCAAGTGTTACAATCATTGACTTTCTAAAAAGACCAACTATCCAGAATATCAAAAATTATAGGGTGCCCTTTGAAAAAATTGAATGGTGTGATGAGGTCTGGAAACATATCTTTCGAGAGGTTATATTTGCAAGTCATTTTTGTAAATCATAATACCACAATTAATTTCCTCACAGAATGTTGACAACTTTTATAGTTTACTAGGAAATGTCTGCCTGAATAGAGTGCAACCACTACTATAACTAGAGATATAAAAGAAATAATAATAATTAGGAAGATCATAAGGACATAGGAATATAAAGTTTTTGGTCAAAAACATAAAAAATTCGTCATGGTATAATTAATACAGTTAAATATGACATATTTTTTGTTTATAAAAATGAGTATTTTTTAATACATTCGGCTTATAAGTATCATTTTTAACAAAAAAATATTTTCTGAACCTTATATAAAAATATATTATAAAAATTATAAAAGATAATAATAGTATAGAAAATAGGCAAAATATACAAATAATTCCGGCTATAAAATTGAACAAAAATTTGAACATCCTTTGAGGTATAGCAGGCATTTAGTTACTTATTCTAATTATCATTCCATGTTGCATATGCATGAATAAACAAAATTTTAAGTTACGAAGTCTTAACCTATCATCATCAGTATATTGGTATACAAAAGGATACATTTTTAAAAAATCTTTCTTGATAATTCTACAGCCTTTGAAAGGATAATTTGGACATCCATTGGAGGGAAATTTTGAAGTAATTTTATATTGGTTGAAAAATCGCTTCTAGAAGCTGATTTCTTAAAATCCTAGAAAAAAAAAATTAATTAATAAATTAAACTAAATGGCTTTAAGTGAAGTAATATTTTTTTTTAATAAGTAATTAATATATTGGATCTATTTGATAACAATGATAATTAGAACTTAGAATGAATCAAAAAGGTTTTTTTTTTTTTTTTTTTTTTATGGGTCTAGCACACGTGCTACAGGGAAGTCCTAAAGCGCTACAGGAGCGACACGTGTGCGGAGAAAGCGATTCACGTTGTTCTTGAATCGCTGTAGATTGTACTCGATGGGAAACACAGTCCTGGGTAAACCATTCCAAAGGTATGATGTTCTCCATATAAAAGACTGCTTGAAAAGCGTTGTACGAGGAGTAACAAGCTGGACCTCATACGGATGTGAAGCATTAGCGCGACGTGTACTTCTAATATGCACCGCTCTGGGAGGAATTAAACGGGCCACATCTTTCGAACACTTTCCATGAAAGTACTTGTAGAAGAGGCTCAAGTCGCCAACCGTTCTTCGATGTTCCAGCGAATCAAGGCCGTCGGTCAGTTCCGGGTGTCCAATCAGACGAATACAGCTCTTCTCTGGATAGAATCCAACAAATGCAGTGTATGTTTGGGAGCGGAGCTCCAAACATGGGAGCAGTATTCCATAGTTGGTCGAATTTGAGCTTTGTAAAGAATTAACAGTTGTTGTGGAGTGTAAAGCTTTCTGGTTTGAAACAATATTCCCAACTTTTGAGAAGCTCTTCTTGCTATGCCTGCAACATGTTCATGCCAGGACATATTTGCTCCCAAATTAACGCCTAACAGATTGAGTGACGATGTTAGAGGGATGGAGTGCCCCGACATAACTATGTCGGGTTCTGCAACGTTAACTTTTTTAGAAAAAACTGCTGCCTGGGTTTTTGTAGCGTTAAATTCCACTTGGTTATTGTCACCCCAAGATAGAATTTCTTCCAGGTCTTTGTTAAGTTGAATGACTTCCTGCTGTCTGCGGACATTCGTCTGAGTAGTCGATGTCCGAGCGTTCAAAGTGAATGAAGAGATAAGTGTACTGTCATCTGCAAAGCTGTAGATTGGATTCTCGGTCTTTTCCAGCAGATCGTTAATATAAAATGAGGAAGAGAGTAGGAGACAGTATGGAACCTTGGGGCACACCGGCGTTGATAGTGAAGGTGTTAGAAAGAAATCCGTCAACCGCCACTCGTAAAGAACGCTCTCTGAGGAAAACATGAGAGCCACAAACAGAACTTTTCAGACATACCATAAGATCGTAGCTTAGCCAACAGCCCATCGTGCCAAACACGGTCAAATGCCTTGGATATGTCAAGAGCAACCGCTCGAGATTCTCCAAAGTGTTCAAATTGCGTTGTTCCAACCATGTGTTACATAAGTCAGAAGATCTCCTGTTGATCTATTTTTACGAAAGCCATATTGGTGATCACTAATAATGTTGAATCCTTCAAGATATTTTAGAAGATGCTGATTGATAGCCTTTTCCATGACTTTCGATATTATTGAGAGTAGTGCGATTGGTCGGTAGTTATTTGGCAAGGTCTTCTTGCCTTTTTTAGGTATCGGCTGAACTGTGGCACATTTCCAGCAGGAAGGAAATATTCCCTTTCTGTAGGATAGGTTGAAAAGTCTACAGAAAACTGGTGTTAGTTCCCTCGCACAGTTCTTGAGAACTATGGCAGGTATTCCGTCAGCGCCTGAAGCCTTTTTGGTGTCTAGCTTCATCAAAATACGTTTTATGATACGCTGTCTGAAGACAATATCGGGCATCCTTGACTGCACTATGGGAATAGTAGGTGGTGTATTTCCTTGGAAATCGACAGTAGAATGTGAAGCAAAGAGTTCAGCCAACAAGTTCGCTTTCTCAACAGGTGTCGTTGCAATAGAATTATCTGGCCGTGTGAGTGGCGGTATGGTGGATTTGGTGAAATTCTGACTAACTGCCTTAGCGACTGACCAAAAGGACCTGGAATTGCCGGGACAAGCGAGAAGTTTGTTTCTAATCCGTTGATTGTGTACCTCCTTGGTTTCGTCGATAAATTCTTTGCATCTGTTCCTGGCACGAACAAAGATGTTACGATTTATGGTGTTAGGATCTTCACGCCACTGTCGGTATGCAAGATGTTTAGAAGCAACAGCTTCTTTGCATTTTAGATCAAACCAAGGCTTGCCGTTGGAAGGGCATTTCTTCGAAAAAGGGATGTAAGCATCCATACCGGCCAAAATAACATCGGAAACCTCCCTGGCCGCAGTCAGATGGGTCGTCGGATCGAAAACAAACGTCCAACCAAGGGAAAGTTCGAAAATATTCCATGAGATCTTCCCATTTAGCAGATTTGTAGTGCCATATCTTGCGCGGTTTTGGGCGCCTCTCTGTCACTGATTGGTAGAATACTCGATGTCGAAAGTAGTTTATGGTCGGAAGAACCTAACGGTGGATTTACGCTGACCGTGTAAATCTCCGGATTGGTGGTTAAAAACAGATCAAGAAGACTGGCGAACTCTCCGTCTCGATCAGGGATCCGTGTTGGTTCATCAATAAGCTGAGTCAAGCCACAACTGATTGAAAATGATTCGGCTTCACGACCTTGTTCGTCGGTAGTATTTGAATATTTAAGCCAGTTGATGTTGTGGACATTAAAGTCGCCCAGGATGGCAATTTCGGCATTTGAATAGTTAATTTGTAAATGATCTATGGTGTCTGCAAGAGAAGCGAAAAGTGTTCTAAAGTTTGTATCACTTGGTGGTCGATAGAGGATACAGACGAACCTTGTGGTTGGTTGAGTCGTTATTTTTAACCACATAACATCAAAGTTTGGGGGCTCCAGAGCCTCTTCTCGTTGGCAAGAGAGGTCGCTTCTGACATAAAGACAGATTCCAAAGTTACGCCTAAATCGGGAATAGAAATCGTACCCAGGATAAAGATAGTTTACTGTGCTGGTCGATGAACTGACCTTAGTTTCACAGAGAGCGAGTACATGAGGTTTATTTGATTGCAGGTGTTGGTGCACTGAATTTATGTTCGAATTTAAACCTCGTATGTTTGCAAAAAATCCATTTTTGAAATTCTGTTCTATTGGCTATTTTTCGTTGTAATATAATAAAAATAATGAAAATAATTTAATTTTCCATCATTGGTAACGTACTTCGTTATCCACGCGATGTACTGCCTGAACCTCCTTAAAAAGTTTATGTTAAAAATAAAATCAGAAAATATCACGGCCCGTATTGGAATATTAGAACTCCTTTAAAAATGGGGCCTCTAGGTAGTCAGCCGATAATTAATTCTTCGACATATAATTATACATATGTAAAGACTTTTCAAATTGTAGTTATAATATTGAAATTCTTTTAGTAAAGGAATTTTTCTTACCAGACTAGAGGCACCTGAGATAAGATTAACCGAGAAAGTTGATGTTAAGACTACCACATTAATTCAATGAACATAAGTTTAAACTTTCTTTTCGGGATTTTTTCAAGTTTAATTCGACAAAAAAAACAGTATCCTGTAATATATGAATATATCGGTAACATAACTCTTAACGTTTTTAAAATACCAGGCATTGAATCTAATCACATAAGGGACAATTTTTCTACTATTACGACAAACAAAATTTATGTCATCGCTTCCGCACCCTAGGCGCGCCTGTAGCAATTAAAAACCAACTAGAACCGTAGCCCACGAATTGAGTCAATTTACAAACAAAAGTAGTTATAAACAAGTTTTATTTTAGTGAGAGTTCCAATAATAAAAATTATAATGTTATTGATGGAATTCTGTATATAAGCGTGGCTCCTGGAAGAAAAGTTATCGTTGAGATTAAAATCCTTTTTAGTGGTCCGTACGGAACACTTATAAGATCACTTCGGTGTCTGTCTGTCGGTCCGTCTGTCTGTCTGTTACACCCGATTTTCTCCGAAACTATTTGTCATAGAAAGTTTGAAATTTGGTAATAAGTCAAATTTTGACTTAAGGGGTTAGTTTTTGGGGGGTGAAATCGGAAGTGAAAAAAAAATTTTTTTAGTAAGTCATCGAGTGTGGTGTCAAATGAAAGCTTGTGAAAACACGAGTAATATATACACATATATATATATATATATATATATATATATATATATATATATATATATATATATATATATATATATATATATAATGTAATACTTGCGCAGACCTTTCTTTATATTATTTTTAAAAAATCGCGAAAAAATCGTTGTCCCCCCATCTTATCTCGAAAAGTACTGATGAAAAAAATTTGAAAAAATTCTAGAATATTCTCCAGGGGGTGTAGATTGAACGAAAATTATCACGAGTGCATTACCTTTAATAATTTACCTGGTATATAAAAAAAACAAAAATTTCAAGGTCATTAATTTTCAGTAAAGATTGGAAACAAACTTTGTTGAAAACTCATTTGGGGTGTGTTTTGTGAAGTCACTGATTATTTTATACCACCATAACACCCTTTTTTATTTTATAAAGCGATCAACGTACGGAACACTAATTGTGCAAGTTCAACTTGCACTTGCCCGGTTATTATTTTATACTTTAATACATACATAAATCAATTTAAATTTTTATCTTAATATGAATGATTTTTTTTATATTTCTGATGTAAAATAGTCAGCTTAAGATGATATAAACTTCAAGTTTTAGCAACTTTTTCACATATAAACATAAAAAGTTAAAAAAAAAAATCCGTTAACAATTGATCGAATTAATATATAGTACGGTATATATAGGCTTTTCCACTCTTTACTCTGCTAATGATGATGACAATCGGCAACAATGAAAATCTCGTGTCTGTTGGATACTTTTGTTTTTTCAAACCCTAAAGTTTACAAAAGAAACGGTAAATTATGAAATTGTGAAGAAGAGGTACGGGGCGTCTATTCTTAGGAATTTAGATCACCCCGGTCGCCTGCCTGCAGAAGGACGAATTTGGTCAGAAAAAGCTTTATTCATTAGATAAGGTGACACCACTTCTTATTACTCCCCAATTTCAATTGAACATTTTATTTTTTCATAAAAATAGATTTTACTGACACTATTTTATATATAAATTAAACAATGGGAATAATGTGCACAATGTTTTAATATATAATTTACGAATAGAAAAATCAAAACAAAAGGTCTAGAAACGGTAAAAGCAAAACGAGGGAAATTGCAGCAATATATCGCAATTTTTCCCTTTATTATTTACAACAGTGTATGAAAAAATGTATACGTATTTTCTGAAAAGCGCCATTAAGTAACTAAATTATTTAGTGCATAAAAAGTCATAATTGTGTTAAAAAACTTATACCTGACTTACTATAACATAATGACTACACATACATTACTATACTTACACAATCATAGCACAGCAAACATAAATTAAAAAATCAAACCGTTTTTCATCGGAAAATAAGGAGTCCCATATTCTTAAAACATCTGGTAAGGGAAATTCTTGAGATAATAGTAACGTTATCCATCTAAAATCCAATAATTCAATATATTCAAAAAAAAAAAAAATTACTAGTTTTTTCTTCAAACTTGAGTGAATAATTAGTGTAGAGTAATTAAATTTAAACTACAGAGATAATAACATAGTTAACATTGAACAGAAGTGATGACGGTTTTGATCAAATAAGGAATCATGGTTCTTGTCAAACTGTAGTAACTTTGCCATGTTTCACCTACGATTACACAAAGCATCTTCTGAAACCTAGTTTCTTCGAGAGTAGCACACAGTACGTTCAATATTTTAATAATTCCCTCGAGGTGTCGAATGCAATTGTAGAAAAACCATGATTTTCAACAGCAAAGAAGAAACGATATTATTTAGATTTCGAATTTTTAACTTATTCTAACTACTATTTTTAGTGTTGTATAATTTAAGAATATGAAAAACAAGGAAATAAAGATTCTGAACGATTTTGGTGTTGAATAATTTATCATAGAAAAAATATAAAGTTGTGTATTGTACAGAAAATTTTTTATTTATCTAAACGTATGAATTTAACGTCGAGGCTTATTTATGTTTCGTAGATTACACCAAAGCATTCAATTGTGTACAATGGCACAAGTTATGGCCAGTACTTAAGAATGTGAGAGTTCTCTTACGCCTTATCCAGCATATAAGATCCTTGTATGAAAATAGTAATGCCAGAGTAAAAGTCGATAAACCCTATCACACTCTTTTAAAATGGAAGCTGGTGTTAGACAGGGGTGCATTTTATCTCCGTTGCTTTTTAAACGCATACTCTGAATACATTATGAGACGAATTCAGGAGGACTGGGATGCAGGTATTTCTGTGGAACGCCGAAAAGTGAACAACCTGAAATATGCCGATGATACACTCATTATAGCATCTAACGCCATCGAATTGGAATATATAAAGAAGAGATTAAATACAGTAAGCGAGGAATATGAACTCCTACTTAACAAGATTAAAACTAAAATTATGGTCATAGATCGAACCCTAATGAACATCATGGAAATAGTGGGTTTTGAAGTAGATAAATTTGTATACCTCGGATCATTAATTACTAATAGAGGGGGTTGTGATAAAGAAATAAAACGAAAACTAAACATAGTTCGAAATGCAGTAACCAGACTTACCAAGATTTGGAAGGACTTTGACGGCTTTGAAACATGTGGTGAATAAGAGTGAGGAGGAGGAGGAAAAACTTTGCTAGCGTTTTCGGCGCAACAGCAACAACGATTTATAGGTTTAGGATAATTTTGTAATTTTAAACGAATTACTCTATGTATTTTCAAGAAATTATAAAGTTTAATATCTCATATATATATATATATATATATATATATATATATATATATATATATATATATATATATATATATATATATATATATATATATATATATATAGATATATATAGATATATATAGATATATATAGATATATATATATAGATATATATATATATAGATATATATATATATATATATATATATAGTATATATATATATATATATATATATATATATATATATATATAGATATAGATATATATATATATATATAGATATAGATATATATATAGATATATATAGATATATATATATATATATATATATATATATATATATATATATATATATATATATATATATATATATGCCTGTGACAAACACGCAAATCTTATTTACTAACCATTTTTTTTGTATTGGGTTCGTGTAAAAATCTAATCTTTTACGAGACATCTGACAATATTTTAACCAGTTTATAGTACCGAAACAATACATGTGGATATTCTACTAACGGTCTAGGTCTGAATGAAGTTAGCTGAGGCACTTTTCACCATGGACCGACACCACATATTTTTGAAAACTGGATAATTAAATTTTAGGACTTTTCACGAACATATAGTATATTCTATTTGATATACAAATATAAACAAAGGTGTCCGTTATATTTACATCAACGGTTTTGTTTTCAAAGAATGTAGCAAAGAAATTAAAAATAGCATCAACGACAAAACTTTTTTATATAACAGAACATTTACTCAAGAACAAAATGGGATAAATTAAAATATAATTGAAAATTACGTATTTTAGGACCTAGAGGAACAAGTGAGGTTGAAAAATTACTTTATATTTAAAAAAAAAATTCATAGCCATTAACTTGAACGCCACGATCAAACACATACAATGAAGTATTTTTCTATATTACTATATTTCATGGGCAAATAACGAGGCTGGTCAAAAATTTGATTTTAAAAGTTTCAGAGCTAACAAGATTAATAAGACTGAACGTAGTCTATTATACTAAAAAATTACATCCAAACAGTGCGCTTATAACATCGTATTTCGGTAATAAATCAATTATTGCATCAATGTTATACCAAAAAAATTTTGATATAGCTACTACAATATAATTAATGGCAAAATCCAGGTTTCAATTTTGTAGGACATTTTATAGACACTGGTGAGCAAAAAAATCGACTCAAACGACTTTGCTTCATTTAACAACGATCTTTTTAATTTAATTTTCAAACAGTGGTATTATTTTTGATATCATTAGAACGCTGAGTTTCTACCCTTTCCAATAATACCAAAAACATCTCGATTTCCAAAAATTTTTACTAATTAAAACGGTATGCGCAGGACTGCATTACTGAAACGGTCACCTACGGAGGAGGTTCTATCATGGTGTGGGGAGGCATCTCACTGGCTGTGAAAACCGATTTAGTTTTCTTGACTGATAAGACTCATAGCGATAGATTAACTGCTTACCGGTACATCAAGGAGATCCTGCAGGAACACGTCGTTCCTTACGCCGAGTTTGTTGGCGATAGCTTCGTGCGAATGCACGATAATGAGAGGCCACATGCTGCTGCATAGGTGCGGCAATACCTGGCGGAAGTGGGAATACCCACATTAGACCGGCCTGCGCGGAGTCCTGACCTCAATCCAATCGAGCATATGTGGTATGAGCTCAAAAGAAGGGTTCGAGCCAGAAATCCAGCCCCTGCATCGCTGAGGGACTTAAAGGTTGCGATGGCGGAAGAGAGACAGTGGTGAAAAAGCTTACCCGCTCCATGAAAAATGGGCTGGAAGCAGTAATAAGGGCTATGGGTGGGGGGGGGGTAATACAAAGTATTGACTTTGGTTTTTATTAAAAAACTTAACTGTTAAACTTAAAATTTGTTTAATTTTTCCTTTCTCTTACCCCTATTTTCAATCCTTGTTCCCTTTCAATCATTTTAATCAGTAAAAAGCATGAGGTATGCTATGGAATTTGGTATCATTAGAAATGATACTAAAATCCATAAAAATATATGAATACTAAATTCTAGGATTCGTGTTAAATGAAGCCAAATAGTCAATTTTTTTGCTCACCAATATACATGACAAATCTTACTTCCACATTCAAATTTTTTTTTTTGCAATATTCATTGTACTATGCCACTACACTACATTCATGTGGATTATAATTCCGATAATAACTATTTTCTGTTTCGGACTGA
Source organism: Pachyrhynchus sulphureomaculatus (assembly GCA_019049505.1). Classification (NCBI taxonomy): domain Eukaryota; kingdom Metazoa; phylum Arthropoda; class Insecta; order Coleoptera; family Curculionidae; genus Pachyrhynchus; species Pachyrhynchus sulphureomaculatus. The sequence continues at coordinate 82,854,279 of CM032453.1, read as the reverse complement.
CAGTCACAGAGAAAAGTAACGGATAAGGTCATCATGCATCTTTGGTCTCAAAGTTGATGATGCTGTCATAATTATCGACCCAAATTAATATTTTTTTTTGCAAATGAAAGAACTAATAAATTATGTATTATAACCAGACTTCTTTTAAAATTTGTTATTCGAGTAGTAGCTCTCTAAAGATGATATAATTATAAGTCAGGTCAAAATTGAATATTTCCATAAGGAGTGCAACTGAATTAACTTTACCTAAAACTATAATACTGTGGTTTCAATTCGAGCTGTTGAAATCTTAACCAAACATCCAAGTCGTTGTTCTTTAGCTGTATCAACATTCTACTCATCATTTTATTGATTCCGTGATCAGTCTCGTCTAAGGTTTTTATAAAGAAGTCTCTAATCTCTGACATTAAATTTGTAAAACAGAAGAAACTATCGGCCTCTGCATATTCTAAAACATAATTTACAGTTCACAATATATATTTTGTCACCTGCAAAATTACAAAATAATTCAACAAAGCTGTGTTAAATAATTTTTTTGATGTAACACACTATATATAGAGTGTCATAGTTACCCACTCCTTAATAACTTCGGAATTATTTATTTATAATTCAATTCGGTATGGTAGCTAAAAGTTGTGCTAAGACTAGAAAGTGGCGATTTGCAGGATGAGTAGGCAAAGTGCACTGCCACTATCTTCGTAATACATGCAAATTGATTAAAAAGTAAAATAAAATCAGTTGTTTTATAATTAAAAAAAATATTTTGGGGGTAACAGTGACATACTAAAAAATAGTGTTTTTTTGGACGTTATTATTACAGGTAAAATGCAGGTAATTTTTTAATTAAATAACTCTACTTTGAATCAAATGAACACCTGAGGCACTTGAAAATGTTTAAGAATATTGAAAATTTTAAAAAATATTTCGTAGGACATTTCTAAATTACATACCTTTTTAAAGTGATTTTTTACGGTTACGCTGCATCAAAACATTCAAGCAACAGAGGAATAAAAATGATTGATAAAATACTTCTAATAATAACACATCATTATTCCAAGAAGTGAGCGCCTGAAAAGTTCTTTTTAACTTTCAGACCATTTTAAAATTTCTAAGTGGTGAATTCCATTATGGTTTAATTTAAAGCAATAAGGGGAAAAAAGAAAAATATTCATAAAATCTTCTAATAATAATGTAGAACAAACAAATACATCATTATTCCGAGGTGCAAAAGAATAAGGGTTTAGAAAATGGAACAAAATGCAGCAAAATCGTTTAACAAAATTTTGACGAGATTTGTTACTTTGAAATTCGTTTAAATGACTTTTTCTTGTTAGTTAACTATTAGTGGAGGCAAATGTAAAATTTTCATGATTTTTGGAAACTTTTGAGAACAGCTTGGAAATCGATTTAACTATTTTGAAACAGTGCCAACTTAATGTAAACGAGTTTTCTCCGCCTAATTTTGATCACAAGGCCACTTCTATTTTAGTGCATTTTTTTCACATTTTAATGCTTTCGGCTCACTATTTCTTAAATATCTCAGCTTCTGTTCGTTCTTATGCGACAAAAAAAAAAACATTTTCCTCGTCATAAAATTGCCTAAAAAAAACTGCGTAGTTTGCATAAAAATTATTTTATTGTAAAATAGGTAGTATTTGTTTAAAAATATATTTTTCATGTTATATTTAAGATAAAATATTGAATAAAAATAAAGAGAATGAACCAGACCTTTTCTAGAGCAAAAGCGAAGAAAATTGAATTTTTCGTAACAAAAAAAATCCTTTTTGTATATTCTTTGTTTTTCCTGCGACCATCTTGAAGGGCATAAAATTTCACATATTTTTTTTAAAAAAGCTTCCTACGACCTTTTGCCCACAATAAAAATACATAATAAGATTTAGACGAAAATGCGAATTTTGACCAATCCTCCTCTTAATATTTTTTAATAAAATTTGGCACACTTTTTTGTTAATATAAAAGCTATATTTTCCTATAATTTGAAGCCGTAATATCGAATTGAACGGAAGTTACCCGTAAAAAGCCATTTTGCAATTGCCATACTAGATACTTTTTTACGCAGTTCTTTAGGCAATTTTATGACGAGTAAAATGATATTTTTCTGTCGCATAACAAAACGAACAGAAGCTGAGATTTTAAGAAATAATGAGCCGAAAGCGTTTTAAAATGTGAAAAAAATGCATTAAAATAGAAGAAAAGTGGCCTTGCGGTCAAAATTAGGCTGAGAAAACTCGTTTAGATTATGTTGGCACTGTTTCAAGGTAGTTAAATCGATTTCCAAACTGTACCCACAAATATCCAAAAACCATGAAAATTTTACGGCATTTGCCTCCACTATTTGTAATAATGTGTTATAATTTTTTTTTAATAATATTTATTTAAATTTTAGTTTACAATTAGTATTTGATTCTAATTTTTGTATATGATTATTAATAACCTAAATTTAAAACAAAAAATCGATACATTCAATATTTTTTGTAGTAATATGGTATCTTTCATTTTATTCGTAGATTATACGTTTTGACTAATATTTGGCAAATTATGAGATAAGCGTGTAAGGATTTTCTTATAGTGAGGTTTTCTACCTAAAAGATATCCAAAATATAGTGTATGTTATGTAATATTTTTTGTCAAATATCACCGAAATGATGAAAGTTACGAAAAAAAAATATATGAAAACTGTAAGTTATAGGTTAGAGAATAAAAAGGAAAACTACTGATTCAACTAAGCAGTTTGTTTATATGAACTTAAGTAAGGACAATCCTCCATCTTGAAATTTGGTCATGTACCTAATTAACACCCTGATATGAAATTTATACGTATTTGTTTTCAGTGATATTAGTCTTAGTCAATTGGTTCCTATTTTAAAACCTAAAATACAAACAGTAAAATTTTCTTTGTGTTCATCTAACGGATTAACTACCACTTCAAATATCCCATGAAAACAATGGCAATCAAATATAAGGAAAAAAGTGATTCTTGTGATAATATATATATATATATATATATATATATATATATATATATATATATATATATATATATATATATAAACACGTAGGCTGAAAAGTTTTTGGTCTAGCTACTTAAAACACATTTTTTTGCAAAATTCGACTTTATTCATCAACACAGTTTCTTTCAAGAGCGATACAATCAGTTCAACGCTTTTCTAACACGTCTATACCTTTCTTGTAGAAGGATGTGTCTTTGCCTTCAAAATAGGCGATAACTTTTTCACTGGTGCCAAATCTTTTTCCCGCGAGCATTTTTTTTGAGTTCTGCGAATAGATAATAGTAGCTGGGGGCCAAATCTGGAGAATACGGTAGATGTGGAAGCAATTCGAACTTCAATTCATGCAATTTTGCCATCGTAACCATTGACTTGTGACACGGTGCATTGTCTTGATGAAAGAACACTTTGTTCTCGTTCCTTTGGGGCCGTTTCTTTGCAATTTCTGCCTTCAAACCCACCAATACCTTTATATAATATTCGCTATTGATGGTTTTTCCCTTTTCAGCATAGTCGATGAAAATTGTTCCATGCGCATCATACAAAGGTCAAAACCTTCCCAGCCGATTGTTGTGCCTTTGGTCGCTTCGAGCAGCTTTCACCGGCTGCTGTCCACTCAGCTGACTACCGATTTGATTCCGGTGTGTAGTGGTGGATCCATGTTTCATCGATTATCACATATCGCATGAAAAAATCCTCTTTATTGCGCTTAAACAGGTCCAAACAGCGCTCAGAACCATCAACACATTGTTGTTTTTGGTCCACTGTGAACAAACGCGGTACCCATTTCGAACAGAGCTTTCTCATGCCCAATGTTCATGCAAAATATGACCAACACGTTCTTTTGATATCTTTAAGGTGTCAGCTATTCCACTTTACGGTCATCCAAAACAATTTTGTGGTTTTTTTTTATATTTTCCGGTGTAATCACCTCATTTGGGCGTCCAAAGCGTTGAGCATCATTTGTATCTGTACGAACGCGTTTAAATTCAGCATACCAGTAAATGATGAGTGATTTTCTAGGGGCAGAGTCCCCGTAACACTTATCAAGCCATTGCTTTGCTTGAACGGTATTTTTTTCCATCAAAAAACAGTGTTTAATCAACACACGAAAATCGATTTTTTCCATTGTTTTGAAAATATCAAAAGTAGCGTCACTAAAACCACCGTAACTTGTAAACTAATCGTCGAAATGTTATGAAATTTTGACACGTGTCGTTTGAAGGTTGGTACTTCCTAAAAATCATATGGATTTTTTTGAAAAGGGCGACATCTATGTGCCAGTCCAAAACCTTTTCAGCCTATGTGTTAGGTAAATCACTTTACCGATTTTTTGTAGATGCCCCAATGAAACTGAAACAAAAAATTCCAAGTGACACAAAAGCTTAATTTTAATTATTATTCAAATACTGCATTTGAAAAAAAAAAAACTAGCAGATTATAACCTTCTTATGGGGCTATGTAGCATCTTTCTTAAAATAAGAAACATTTCCTTATGGCAAAATTTTTAATTAAGACAAATGTTTTTTTTTATGGACATAGCATACATGCTGCAGGTAAATTGTACTTGGTGGGAAATATATTTCTGGGAAAATCTTTCCAAAGGTATGGGGTTCTCCATATAAAAGAATTCATCAAAATCCCTAAAGCGGTACAGGAACGGCGGCGCGTGTGCGAAAAAAAATAGCATTACAGGAACGGCGCGTGTGCGGAAAAAGCGATTGGTCTTGAATCGCTGTACATTGTACTCGGTGAGAAACACAACCCTGGGCAAATCATTCTAAAGGAATACGGTTCTCCGTATAAAAGACTGCTTGTCTGGCTTCACATTAAGGAGGTTGAAGGATCTCTTTGAAGTTACGAATTTAGTCCGTGTATTTTATTACTGTAAAACTCAAAATATTTCTACCACATAAATATATACAGATTATAAGAATCCTAATTAAAATCTTGCAGTATTTATTTAGAATATTAGTGAACGAGCATTTACCTGTTTTTGTCAGCCGACCAATTATGAGATAACAGATTTTATTTCAAATTTAAAGTGCAGTTTGAAAATTCTCAAGCTTTTTTTCATTAGAGTTTATATTCTCTTTAAGAAAAAATATAGCGGTTTGAATTTAAAAATAACTAGAGACAGCTTTACCTCTAAAAGCAACATCTGGATCTGACGCGAATGCATGATATATCGGTCCGATAATCTCGTTCATTCCCTGAACATAACCTTGTCCAGGATTTAATTTAGCGTAAAGGAACAGTATTCTTTCAACTACTTCCCAATGGGCCTCTTTTCCTTCTTCCATAGGCGCATAGTCTTCGTTCGCCTTTTTAATCGAAAGGGCAATCTGAAAATAGAATGAATATTTGGTATAAATAGAATAATTAATTTGTTAGATATTTCCCCTGTAAGGACGTTTGAAGTAATGGAAATATTTCAAGAATGGCCTTTTTTATTTTCTTCAGAATACACATAAGAAGTGGTGCCTTAATAATCTCTTGATGTTAAACGAGGAGAAAATTGGTTTATTGTGATTTACTAAATCTGTTACGAGGAGTGAATCTTTTTATATGTGGTATTAAATGGAAAATTTATTCCTTTATTGGGTTCATTTGTGGCGTCATAAAAAAGCTTCGGAGAGTTCTAAAATTGGTTACAAAACACTGTTTTATTTTGTAAATTTCCTGTCGGTAAATTAAAGTATTTTGTTTTGGGGTATATCAAAGGATACAATACGGAGGCGATTGAGATACACCCTAGAGTTTCGAGATTTCTCCCTCTTCTCTTGGCTTACTTTAATATAAAAAAAAGCCTCTTTGGAATATACCGAAAACATTGAAAGAAGTAGAATTATTAGCTTTTTACCTTCGCAAATAATAATTATGTTTAAGAACATCATTAAAATTTCGCTCTTTTTATGATTACTTACCACGTCCAAGGTAAGAATTAACCCAACACTCATAATGGTCATTATTTTAGTCTTAATAAATTAACAATACATGCATTTTCAAAAGGCATTTTATGGATTAAATATGTATAATTTTAGCCAAACTAAACAAAAATTTTGAGAAAGGCAAACTGTGCCGAAACGTCAATAATAAAAGGAAAGAATCACAATAAATTTTGGGAAGTTTCATTCTATAATTGACCTCCAAACCCAAGAAAATTGAAAAATAAAAATTAATATATATATATATATATATATATATATATATATATATATATATATATATATAAAGATTGTACTCATCAGCCTTTTTAATGTAATTTTTCTGAGAAGAAAAATATAGAGAACAAAATATATATAATTTTTTACTTTGTAAAAAACTTCATCCATACACTTTAAAATAGGAGTTTAAAGACATTTTTATCTCCTAAACTGTAAATAATACAAAACCCAATTGTTATTTCACTGTAGATAAAGTGACATATAAATACTCTAAAACAGAAAATCGAAAAAATATAAAATATTTTTCATATTTCCACTTTCAAAATATTGATTTATATATGACGATATATAATGATCATTAAATAATAATAGTATAATAAGCAAATCATTATTATTATATTAATATTTACAATATTTCTTGGACTATCTTCAGAATGTTTCGTTACCTTAAAAAAATTTAGACTCTTATTTTAAAGTTATAGCAGTAGTATTAGAGCCAGTTTGCCTGTCTAATAATATGCATTGCAAGTATTAATTTTTATAGAGGAAAAGATCAGTCTGGCGAGATTTTTTTTTTTGCGAATTTCCATTGGCTAATAAAACTTTGCCTATACAAAATTTAAAGTTTGAGATAAATATATCTATACCACACTTATAAATAGCGACTAATAAATTTTAATTAAGTGTCTAATAGAAGAATAGATATATTTATAAAATATTCTAAAAATTAAAAAAACCATCAATTATGTTTCAATAACTCCTACAAGAGAACTTGCAGAAAATCACAATAGCTCAATTTATGTATTTCATATTTTCAGTCTAAAGAAGGTAAATGTAATGTAATGTCTGAAAATAACATTTTTCGTTCTAGTAGCACAGCGTGCAACTTTTTTTCGAATTAATTCAAATTTTGACTTCCTAAAACAAGGAAAATATCAAAAGCAGCTAATTCTGTTATATTTCTCATTTGAAAAAATTAACTAACATCTTGACATTTTCAAAATTCATTTTAAAATGAATTAAAATACATTTAGGTTTTAATGTTATTTTTGGTTTTAAGTTGATAAACAAATTGCAATGTACTATTATTTTGAACAAATTAAAAATTTCGATTTGTAGATATATGTATACTCTTTATTTAGTTTATTTAAACAGCAGTTTCATTTCTATCATCAAACGATTCTAAATATTGTACTGGATTGCAGAACTTAAACTCAGTAGTGAATTGACTTTAGTCTTTAAATCATTGAAATTGTATGACATTTTAATATTTACTTAAGATAAAGTAATTTTAAATCAATATCAAATTAGCCATTTTATTTTTTAAATAATATTTAATTATAAAAAATATAAAAATAAAAAATAAGGCAATAACCAAACCATAATTTTGAAATATTATATTCGTTGAAAGTTAAATGCCCACGAAATATTCGGTTTACATTTGTAAATTTTAATCATTTAAAAATTTTTCAAAATTTCTTTTAAAAGTTGCTAGATCACTCGGCAATGCTTTCTTGGATACAAGAACTATTTTCACTAACAGTATTCATCAAAAATAAATAAATTTCACATACGGTGCAAGTTTTAATATCATAATACAAAGAAAAGTGTGCGCAAGTCTTACATCAGATATATTTTTGAACTCGTGTCTTCACATGCTTTCTTCATTTGACACCCTACTCGATGACCGGTATTTTTTTTTTTCACTTCCGATTTCACACCCAAAATTAACCCCTTAAGTCGAAATTTTACTTTCAAAACTACCCGTCTCTGATTGGGCTATCAATTCCTATATTTGTGCAAATTTCAACTTTCTATGTCAAATAGTTTTGGCGAACATCGGGTGTGAGAGACAGACCGACACCGAAGTGATCCCATAAGTGTTCTGTACGGAACACTAAAAACTACATTATATTTAATCAGTTTTTTAGATTACTGAGAAATAAAGTTCAGTAGATTTGCTCTTAACTGTGTAATATAATAATTGTACAGGGTGAGTCAACGATAGAGTAAAGTTCATTATCTCATTTGTTTCGAGAACGAAAAAAAAAATGTTAGATACAATAGTTTTAGGGAATGTTAAGGTGCATAGTTTAAAATTATCTTTGAGTATACAGGGTAGTTCAAAAAAGTGTGACCGATATAACATATGTTTTTTTAAATGGAATATCCTATTTTCTAATTTATTTTTAAATTCTGCGTGAAATTTTATAACTTTTATATTTATAATGTTATATACCTAAACCTAGTAGTTTTTCTAATATTTCAATTTTTTTAAAAAAAAAAAATACTAGTTTTCAGTTTTGTAAAAAAATTGCCAGTAGTGCCATTGTTTCTGAAGGTGGAATACTCATAATTGGCATGAGCGTTCTATAGAGATGAAAAAAAAGATATATGTAAAGAAATTTGAGTTAGATGCTATAGGGTGTTCAAAATAAATTTATGCATTTCGACTATGTTAAATTGAAAAATCTCAAATTTTTTTAATGGCACACCTCGTATATTATTATTTTTTCTGATAGATTTTACAAAACCCTCCAACTTTTATTAGGTATGTCATATACCTATTTCTAATAGTTTTCGATTTATTTTGAATTTCTTCAATTTTTACCCTTGTTTTTAATACACTTACGCTATTGTGAAAACATAAACAAATAGTTAATAATAATTTTAATATAGTTTAACTTATCTAATGATTAATTATTATGACGTAATAAACTACTGGTGTTGTAGGAGGATTCATATAAACACGATCTTTAATGTGGCCCCACAAAAAGAAGTCTAAAGGTGTTAAGTCCCTACCGATTCATTTTTGTGGGTAATGATCGTTTAAAAATTCCCGAACTTCCCGGTGGTAATGACCAGGAGCTCCGTCTTGTTGAATCCACGTTTGTTCCCTTTCAAAGTTATCAACTTCTTCAAGAAGCTGGGGTAATTCGTTTTGCAAAAAATTTAGATATCTAGGCCCGTTAAGCGGTTCGCGAAAAAAATATGGACCAAAAATTCGGAAATTTAATATTCCACGCCATACATTAAGCGACCAATGGTTTTGGTTTTGAATTTTCCGGACCCAAAATGGGAATTTTGGGGTGGATAATAATGCACGTTATGGCTGTTAACCGCTCCATTACTGCGAAAAGTAGCTTCATCAGAAAACATTATTTTGGATAAAAAATTTGGATCGGCCTCTATTGCTCCATTCATAGTGGTACAAAAGTTTACTCGTCGTTCAAAATCACGGTCTTGAAGTTCTTAGTGTAGTTCTATATGAAAGGGATGATACTTGTATTTTCTCGTGGTGCGATTAGCCGTAGATTGGGATGTGTGAGATAAGTCAGCTAGTTGACGGCTGCTGACCTGGGGATTATCTTCAACATGAAGTAAAATTTCCATTTCTTTTTCCTCATTGGTAGCATTCTGGTTTACTACTTTCCGTTTCGTATACTCAACGCTACCAATACCATCAAACCGTTCGATTAAGCACTGAAAAGATTTTCTAGATGGTATACGTCTATTAGAGTACTTCGCTCCGTAAAGCCTTAGTGCCAAAAGACAATTTTTTCCCGCCTCGCCCCGTATATAAACCATATCAATTAATTCATTTTTAGGAAAATCCGTAACTATTACCTTTATAAGTCACTTACTGCAACAAATTAAAATATTTTTACTTGCTTAATAGACATGTCAAAATTTGACAATGTCAACATTTTTGTTTTGTCTCGGCAACTATGATGTCAAAATAAATCGAAAACTATTAGAAATAGGTATATGACATACTTAATAAAAGTTAGAGGGTTTTGTAAAACCTAGCAGAAAAAAAATAATAATATACAGGGTATGCCATTTAAAAAATTTAAGATTTTTCAATTTAAAATAGTCGAAATGCATACATTTATTTTGAACATCCTGTAGCATCTAACTCAAATTTTTTTACGTATATCTTTTTTCATCTCTAAAGAACGCTCGTCTCAATTATGAGTATTCCACCTTCAGAAACAATGGCGCTACTGGCAATTTTTTACAAAACTGAAAACTAGTATTTTTTTAAAAAAAATTGAAATATTAGAAAAAATACTAGGTTTAGGTATATAACATTATTAATAAAAAAAGTTATAAAATTTCACGCAGAATTTAAACATAAATTAGAAAATAGGATGTTCCATTTAAAAAAAAAACATATGTTATATCGGTCACACTTTTTTAAAGTACTCTGTATACTCAAAAATAATTTTAAACTGTGCACCTTAACCTTCCCTAAAACTATTGTATTTAACATTTTTTTTCGTCATTCCCGAAACAAATGAGATAATGAACTCTATTGTTGCATATTTTGCACACTTCGGTGTCCGTCAGTTACATCCCTTTTTCTTCGAAACTATTTGACATATAAAGTTGAAATTTGGCACAAATATAAGAATTGACGGCCCAATCAGAGCCGTGTAGTTAGATTTTGCCTTAAGGAGTTAGCTTGTAGGAGATATCAAATAAAAGCTTGTGAAAACACGAGTTCAAAAATATATATGATTCAATACTTGGGCCCACTTTTCTTCGTATTCTTTTTAAAAAATCGCTGTCCTCCCACCCTATAGTAATAATCAAAAAATTTTCAAAAAACTCTGAAATGTTCTCAATAAATTGTAGATTGAGCAAAAATTATCACGAGCGCTTTACGTTTGATAATATATCTGATATATGGGGGGTGAAATCGGAAGTGAAATTTTTTTTTTTTACCAGATCATAGAGTGAGGTGTCATATGAAAGCTTGTGAAAACACGAGTTCAAAAATATATATGATGTAATACTTGCACACACTTTTCTTTGTATTAAAAATATCTCTGTCTCCCCAGCTTATCTCGAAAAGTACTGATCAAAAAATTCTGAAAAAACTCCGAAATTTTTTTCATAAAGTGTAGATTGAGCGAAAATTATCATAAGTGCATTACGTTTTGATAATTTATCTGATATAAAAAAAAACTATGTGCCTTGACAATATCGAGGAGGTTTCCCGACAGTATGGTGGAAATAAATATATTTTCAGTACCGCACGTTGTTCCTCTAGTGGCAAAATAATTTTATTTTATGTGTTCATAATTAAAGAAATATTTAGGTAGTAAATATTTGTTTTAGACTTTTATTACTAGATTCTAGATTGAGCTAGATTGATTTATTGGCTATAAGGAAGCTAAGATGCTTTAACTATTATAAATTACTGACTAAGAAAAAAAACGTGAAAATAAAGTAAATCCCAAGATCCTGCCTTTTTGCTTTTTCAATGGGGCAATAAACGACCGTATTAAGGTTTTGTGCATAGTTGCCAGGTATTACGATAAACGTATTTTTATTTTACTTGCTTTGTATACCGCCCTCACTTGCACCTGCAATCATACTGGATCTATTTTTACCTATATATTTAGTACCTGTCAACCCGGTTTGGAGCCCTTTAAGTATGTGATAATATAGGCCTAATGACCACAGGTCCCCATTATGATTCGAAAGATACTTTTTATTATTTTTAGTTTTACTTACAACTTACAACGTAACGGTTCTATTTTAATTATGTGGCGTCCGTGGGAAAATTGAAATAGTGGCTAGCGCAAGAAAAAACATTTATCACTTGACGCTAAAAAAATACTGAAAAATATTTACGACAGTTTGGTAAAAAGAAATTTGAATAAACAAAGTGCTTTGCAAGAAACCAGTGAACTAACAAAAACCCCAATTTCTACGATTAAGGGTATTGTAGGAAAACTATCACTCAGGAACAGGAAAAAATAGAAAGATTTTCAAATGCATCATGTAGACGATTGTGAAAAAGACGTCATCAGGAGAAAAATATATTCTATGTATGAAGAACAGTTGCTGCCGACACTAGACAAAATAAAATTAAGACTAGTGCAGGACGGGACCAATATACATTGTGGCCGATCAACCCTTCACAGAATTCTCTTAAGAACGGGATTCACGTTCCGAAAAATCAACAAAAGGCAAGTAGTGATGGAGTCACAAAGATTACGAATCTTGCGACTTATTAAAAAGTATCGATCAGAGAATTTGCCAATAAATTACCTTGCCGAAACATGGTTCGATACCCATGACACTGGGCAAAAAGGGTGGGTTGACAGTAGTACAAAATGTCAGACTAACGCACCTTCAAATAAAGGTAAACGGATAACCATTATGCATGCTGGATCTAAAAAGGGTTGGATTTCAAATTGTTTACTATTATCTGCAAAAAACATAAAAGATTCTAGTTTGGACTATCACGAAGACACGACCGCAGAACTTTTTAAAAATTGGTTTCAAAATTCCCTTTTGCCAAATGTTCCCGAACAGAGTGTTATAGTTATGGACAATGCAAGTTACCATAGTCGTCTACTAAATAAGGTTCCTAATGCAGCCAACACCAAATGGAAAATATAAGAATATATGTTAGAAAATGACGTTTATTTTGACTTTAATTATAAAAAAAAGTGATCTTTTGGAAGGTTTGAAAGACTATAAATTGAAAAAGAAATATGTTTGTGATAGTATGGCTGAGAAAATGGGACACAAATCAAAAATAAGGACACAAAATGTTTCTCCTACTGTAAACGTGTCAGTGGTTGAATTAGTAAAAAAAAGTTATAAATGATATACCTTGTGAAAGCTGAAAGAATTCCATTCAGCACGTTGTTAAAGTTGAAAATTCATATATTTATGTAAATAATATAAAACCACTGATAATTACCTCAGCTGATGACAGTGATAGTGAAACCGAATTAGGCTTAAGTTAAAATATATTTTTATTTATACAATATGTCCCCTCTTGTAAACCCCATTGATTCAAACTGTATATTTGTACTTCTTATCCATTTGTTTTTACACGAATCTATAAATAAACATCTCCAAAAATACTTATAATTTTATTTATTTGCATTAATGAATAAAATTCTTAAGTCCATCTCTGCAACCTATGATAAACAAAAGGTCAGAAATTTTATACTGCCCACTTAAAACTGCAAAAATCAAGATCTTATATTTTGGGATAGGCTATACATATTGGATCTTAAGATATATACATGTCCGGAACTTTTTGTAATTATTTTAAAAGCAATTACCGTAAGGAATACCAATTACGCAAATCCGACGTGGACTTGGCCGGTTTTTTCGTGTAGGTTTAATAAACTTTTTCAAATATTTTCGACAGAGATCCTTTGACTAGGTATATACAGTGCCGGCAAAAAAATCTTTACAAGGTCAATAAAACCACAAAATTTTAACATTTAGTTGTTTTAGTGTGGATATTTTGTTACAATTAGTATTTTGTTATGTTACCCTTACATTTTATCACCATTTGTAGTCGTTTAGGCATGGATTCAGCAAGGTTGATGAAATACGCGGAGTCCATGAATATCCACAGTGTCTTCAACGCTTCTTTTAGATAGCTGATATTGCTGGGTCGTGTCTCTTGAACCTTGTTGTCCATGAAATTCCAGGCAGTTTCTATAGGATTAAGGTCAGGGAAATTACCTGGCCACTCTAAAATATTAATGTTATGGTCACTGAGAAACTTTGTCACGACCTTGGCCTTGTGGGCAGGGGCCCCATCATGCATAAAATTCTCACACTGATGAATGACCCAAAAATTAAGCAAATATTGTCCCAAAAGATTAATTTAATTGTTTGCTTCCACAGTTACATTATGGGAAAGAAAGTACAAACCTCCCCTGCCCTTGCTTCCACTGAAGGCACCTCACAATATCAGGGTGTTTAACAGTCTTAACCATATATATAGGGTCATACCTTGACATGGTACTTGGACGACGCACAATCTTTAAGCCTCTCCTGACCAACCTGAAAGTGCTCTCATCACTAAACATCACTTTCTTCCACTTTTCAGGTCCTCAAACTTGATATTTTTACAGAAGTTTCACAAGACCTTTTCTTGTTCATTGCTGCTGTGAACAGGGGTCTCTTTGCGGCACGGCGTCTTGGTAAACCAGGTCCTTCTGCAGGCGATGACGAACTGTCCTAGTTGTGACGTTCTGCAGGAGCGTAGGGTACTTCTTTTTGAGTTCAATGGTGGTTATAGAAGGATTTGACATCGCGTCATGCTTCAGAAGCCTAACAGTCCTTGATGAGGTCTTCTTCGGTGCCGTCCCAGGAGGCAATAACGCCACTGACCACTTCGGTTGATAAATTGTCTCTCGCGACACGCCCAGATCTCTAGCTACAGCAACCACTGAATCCTCCTTTCTAGTAGACTGAAGGCATGGGATTTCTCTTCTATTTTAAGCTTTTTCCGACCCATTGTGTGCAGTGAGCCTAAATATGTTAGACCTCAAAGTTTTAAGACATGCTAAAAACACTGTTCGGCCGGAGAAAGAACGGTCAACCTCACTATAAAAGTCCACGAGGCGAACTGAGTTGAAGAAGGTCGCCTATGGTGTGCTAATACCGCATGTCATCACTAGGTTCCTCCCTCATTTTATAGTGGGAACGGCAAGTGAAATTATGACGCAGATTTTACATGTCAAGTTTTTTTTGCCGCACAAGTGTAAAGATTTTTTTTGGCCGGCACAGTAGTTTCGAAGTACGAATTAAATTCGTAAAAATGCTTCTGTTTTTTCTGTACGTCTTTGCAAATTAAATATTACACTACTTACATTCAATACATCATGCATCTTCCAAAAAAAAAATAATTGGGAAATTATTAAACATCTAATCAACATTCAAAAAAAAAACTAGTCAATAATCGAACTCATTATGAAATTTAATATTTTAATACACCTAACTCCGGTAATCGATTAGTAAAGTTATATGAGTAAGGAGACATACATATAATTTCAGTGACTGTTAAACAATTTATTACTAGACCTAAGATTCTTATTTTCAATTTTGGTAAAATGTATTTACATATAAAAGTTAACTACACTCTACTTATTTGAAACCGATAGTAATAAAAATGCCAGTGGAACCGGCGGTTCTATAACAGAGGCGTGATGTCTATTCCCAGGTATTTTTTAGGAAATAATACTCTTTTGTAACGAAGTTTTATTACCGATCAAAACGCTTTATTTACATACCTTTCTGTTGCCCCAAATATAAATATATATTTAGAGCAGCATGCTCAAGTGACAAGTCAGTTAGTGTGTTAAGAAAATGTCTTCTCCAGCGAAACGCCAAAAGTTCCGCCAGCTAAGCCATAATGAAAAGCATATAGTTAAAAATGTATTTGATTGCGTTAAAAAACGATCAGAATTGTGATTTAAGTGTGGACGATTGCGTGACAAAATTTTCTTAATGACCGGAGGTGCTAAAGCCACAGTTTACAGAATTTTAAGAGAAAATAACCGGCCAAGTGCAAGTTGAACTTGCGCAATTAGTGTTCCGTACGTTGATTTGTTGTTTGGTATGAAGGTAT
Source organism: Pachyrhynchus sulphureomaculatus (assembly GCA_019049505.1). NCBI lineage: Eukaryota > Metazoa > Arthropoda > Insecta > Coleoptera > Curculionidae > Pachyrhynchus > Pachyrhynchus sulphureomaculatus. The sequence continues at coordinate 82,838,680 of CM032453.1, read as the reverse complement.
AAAATGATCAGTGACTTCACAAAACACACCCCAAATGAGTTTTCAACAAAGTTTGTTTCCAATCTTCACTGAAAACCGATGACCTTGAATTTTTTTTTATATATATATATCAGATAAATTATTAAAGGTAATGCACTAGTAATAATTTTCGTTCAATCTAGACCCCGTGGAGACTATTCCAGAATTTTTTCAAAATTTTTTGATCAGTACTTTTCGAGTGATTTTTCGCGATTTTTTAAAAATAATACAAAGAAAAGTGTACGCAAGTATCACATTTAATATATATATTTTTTCCTCTTGTTTTCACAAGCTGTCATTTGACACCACACTCGACGACCTAGTAAAAATTTTTTTTTCACTTCCGATTTCACCCCCCAAAAGTATCCCCTTAAGCCAAACTTTCAAAACTACACAGCTCGATGAGGTCATCAATTCCTATATTATTACCAAATTTCAACCTTCTAAGACAAATAGTTTCGGAGAAAATCGGGTGTGACGGACGGACAGACAAACAGGCACCAAAGTCATCTTATAAGTGTTCCGTACGGAACACTAAAAAAAGGAAGGGGTATAGACTCTCCAAAGAAGAGGCCAAGCAGAAAAGAATTTCAGCTGACAGAAAACACAAAATAAGCAGTAAGGCGTATTGTTCATGACTATTTTTATGTAAAAAAAGAATTCCAACTTTGGATATGACCCTACACACTGCGCGATAAGTCACCCAGAAATACTAAAAATGAGTAGAGTAAAAACTATGAAGTGTTTTAAAAGGTATGAATTTTTCTTGGAAAAAGTGTGAAAGAAAATCTTTATTGATAGAAAGTGAAGAAATTGTACACTGGAAAAGCGACTATTTAAGGAAAGTTAGAAAAGCTCACTCTGAAGGAAAAATGATATATTACTTAGATGAGGGTACACAGTCAAGAAATTTTGGCAAGATGGGAATATCAAAAATGATTGTCAAGCATTCAATGAAGGTCCCTCTACTGGTCTTAAACTCCCATCTGGTAACGACGTAGGTTAATTATTACGCGTATTGGAAGCGAAAGTGGTTTTGTAGACGCAGGTCTTTTAACATTCGTATCCAAGAAAAGAGGAGATTATCACGAAGATATGAATTCCGGTGTATTTAAAGATTAGTTTTCGCAGATGATGGACATAATACCGGACGGTTTTGTTATTGTGATGGATAAGGCAAGCTATCATTCTAAAAAATTAGAATGAGTTCCAATCTTGGGTTGGCTGAAAAAGGACATCCAATCTTGGATAACCGAGTAAAACATTTCATTTCCAAAAGACAGCGTTAAGAGAGAATTGTTAGAACTTGTAAAGCTTGAAGTCCTCAGAAATAAAGATAAGTACACCAGTTTCGTCATCGGCGAAATGGCAAAAAAACGTAATATTACTGTTTATCGCCTGCCACCATATCATTAGGAACTCAATCCGATAGAACCTATATGGGCACAGGTTAAAGGTGAAGTCGCCAGGAACAATACGACCTATAAATTAGCAGACGTACAAAACCTTTTTCCAAACGCCATATCTAATGTTTCCACAGAAAATTGACGAAAATGACTCGAGCATGTATTGAGGTTGGAAGATAAAATGTGGAGTGTGGACATGGCAGTGGCTGCCATCGGTGAACCTTTAATTATACATGTAAGTTAAAATGAGTCGGCCAATGATAGTTTTCCAAGCATGTCAGAGATAGAAGATTAGTAATACTTTTTTCATTGTGCATTCTAGATGATTTATTGCTTAAAATTGCAATAAATAGAGTATAAGAAAATTGTTTCAGGCTAGAAAATCAGAAAATATGAATAAAAATAAGCATAAATCATTAAGTACAATTTTAAAGCGGTATCAGTAATACCATAGATCAAAGAATTATTCCTATCTGACTACGTAACCCCCTATGTTAGAGAGCCAAAACTGGACGCTGAAGTCGAAGGTAAACCCTTTACAATATAAAGGCAGCGCGGAGACGAGATATGTTAATAAAATAGACGCAACTGTGGTTCTTACGCGTTCTAGTAATTTTTATTTTCCGCTGAGCAGCGGCTATTTGAGTAAGTGAGTAAGTCTATATCAGTTCATTCGTCTATGGTAATACTATATTTTACTTACAGTTTCGTTTTGCTGAAAATGTTTAATTCACAAACGAGAAACTTGGTGCTTCACAAAATATTACTACTATTCTACTAATTTTTCCAATATATTTCATCTTTTCAGTGTTCGGTACGGAACACTTATAAGATCACTTCGGTGTCTGTCCGTCTGTCTGTCTGTCGATTTTCTCCGAAACTATTTGACACGGAAAGTTGAAATTTGGCACTAATATAGGAATTGATAGCCCCATCAGAGCCGTGTAGTTTTGAAAGTTAAATTTTGACTTAAAAGGTTAATTTTAGGGGGGTGAGATCGGAAGTGAAATTTTTTTTTTACCAGGTCATCGAGCCGTGTAGTTAGATTTAGAGGTTAGCCTGTAGGGATGTCAAATAAAAGCTTATGAAAACACGAGTTCAAAAATATATATAATGTAATACTTGTGCAGACTTTTCTTTACATTATTTTTAAAAAAATTGACAAAAACAGCTGCCTCCCGCTTTTCTCGAAAAGTACTGATCAAAAAATTTTGATATATTGAAATATTCTGCACAGGGTGTAAATTGAACGAAAATTATAAATATAGTATATAAAAAAATTTCAAGGTCATCAGTTTTCAACAAAAATCGGAAACAAACCTTGTTGAAAATTCATTTGAGGTATTTTGTGAACTCACTGATCATTTTATACCTCGGTAATAATTTTTTTTATTTTAAAAGCAATCGAAGTACGGAACACTAATTGCGCAAGTTCGACTTGCACTCTTGGCCGGTTATTTTAATTAAAGCTGTTGTTGATATGATAATGTACTAACAGATCCAAATTTTAAGAGACATTAACAGGCTGGGAATCTGTCTCCCAAAAATTTAACCTTGACTTCAAATATAAAAATATCGACGTTAGTTTAAGGATATGTTCACGCTTGAGAGCAAATAATAAATAAAGCATATCGATTCTTCTATAAAAAATAAATGTATGAATTCTATTTATTTTAATAGCCTCTAGTATTTCCTCTAAATCAGTTTCGTTTTTTAGTCACTATTCTGAAAATGTGACGTGTGTACGTCTAAACGTAATAAACCTCATTACACGGGGTTTGAAGTAAAATTATCAGGGATAATTATATTTGAAATATGCCATGTAAGTCATTAATTCGAAAATTTACACTGTGTAAAGAGCTCAATATCAGTTTTGCGTTACAAAACTTTAGGTAGTTCGTTTACCCAAGGAGATACCATTATTTATACCGATGATACCAACATTTGGAACAACAG
>CM032453.1:82787800-82830300 GCA_019049505.1 Pachyrhynchus sulphureomaculatus | reverse complement strand
CACCACTAATGTCGATATTAAGGTAGGAAAGTTGCAATACATTGAAGGCCTTTCCCAGTCCTTGTCTTCTCTTTTTAAAAATACAAACATTAAAATTGCCAACTACAACATAAAAAGAATGAATTGTTTTTATACCAATTTAAAAGATGAAACCGATACTTTACAAAGATCTAATATAATCTATGGCATTCCCTGCCAATGTGGTTTGGTCTACGTTGGACAAACTTCACAAAAGCTCTCTAAGAGATTAGCGTTGCACAAAAGTGATAGTAAACACAAACCTAACGCAACTAGCTTGAGCTTACACGTAAATAATACAGATCACAGAGTACAATACAACAACAGCTTCATTCTGGATGTTGAGACTAATTATTTCAGAAGAAGTTTCTTGGAAATGTGTTACATAAAAACCCGTAAAAATAATCTCAACCACAAAAAAGACATCGAAGGATTGAGCTCCATGTATACTTATTTGCTAACACAAAACTATACCAAACCAATAAAAAAGAACGATCTTTATGAAAAAATTAGTTTCTAGTAAAGTTGACGTTTCTGATCTCTTTCTGTCATTTTTTGCTATTTATTACCAGTTACTTTTCTATATTTTCTTGTTAAAATTACATAATAAAAAATTAAATATGACTAATAATATATAACTTCCAGTATTAATTTTCGATTTCAAATTTTTAAATTTTTAAAATTAGCCTATGAATCTCTTGATTATAAAATTAAAGAATTAATATAATTAATAATCAATAACTCGTCGAAGAGTAACATTCATCAAATTTAAGTCCCCCTTTTTTTATAAAATTATAACTAAAAAATAGATATCATTAATAATAAATAATTTATCTAAAATTAGCATCTACCTAAAAAATTTACCACATCCCTAACTTTAATGCTTTTTTTTTTGTCGACCTGATGACGACATAGACTACCAACATTATCCGGTTCGGACTCAAAGATCACTAAATAGTTACTAAACTCGACGTCACAAAAATTTTAAAATGGAGTACCATTTCAACATCATGGTTTCTTGCAGTTGTGTTTCTGTCTTTAAAAAGTGTTTTAACTAATGTTTATTGACAAAATTTTTATTTTTAATATTTGTGTAACTCTCTAAGTGTCTTTTAATCATGTTTTGTGTAATCATGCATACTACCTGGCTAACAAAAATGCAAATTTCATTGTCTTCACCAGAGATGAACTAACTGCTAAATTTTTGTAAGTAATTTCACATTCAGTCGTACAATTCATTTAATCACGTTTTAAAAACCGAACGTTTTAGTTTGTTTTCTGTACCTGGTTTGCATTTTTAGAATCCAAAAGAAGCTACCATTAGGCAGCGAAAGCTCGATAATAAAAATAAAAAGCAGATACTAGAGCCTTTAGATCTTTGATTGCTCATCTCTTCTCCTTAAAAGGGCGTTTCCCAGCAGTTAAACTTAGGATTGTTATATATATATATATATATATATATATATATATATATATATATATAATATATATACATATATACATATATATATATATATATATATATATATATATATATATATATATACAAGGGCCACCTTTTAAGTTTTTATAAAAACAATGAAAGAAAAAAAAAATTTGGTTTTCGTTTAAAGTTTCTCAAAATATTCGCCTTTAAGATTTATACCCTTTTACATGCGTTCGCACCAGCTTTCGAAACATTTTTTCCGCTCTGAAGTTGGTACCTCAAAAACATAGTTTTGGAAAGATTCAATAGCTTCATGAGGTGATAAAAATCATTTTTTTGACATTCGGGAACAAAGAGAAGTCGTTAGGCGATAAATCAGGTGAATAAGGGACTGGATGTTTTTCTCAAACAATCAATTGTTTGACGTGCTGCGTGAGAGCAAGCATTGTCATGATGAAGGATGAAGCTACGTTTTCTGTTGTTTTCCTGATTTCATCGATGACTTCTGGAAAATAAATTGTTGTATACCATTCAGCATTAACTGTTCTTCGACCATCTAAAGCAATGGTTGCAACATGTCCAGTATAACCAAAGAAACAAGCAATCATTTTCTTGGAAGTGCTTCGCGAATGAACCACTTTTGTTAGATTCGTTTCATCACCTAAAACACACCCAAACAGTTGATTGTTGCTTAGTTTCCGACTCGTACGAATATATCTAAGTTTCGTCTCCTGTTACGATGTTGTATATGGATTTTGTCTGTCCTCGGTAGAATTTTTTCAATTCAATCAAATTATGCGGAATCCACCAGGAACAGATCTTTAACACAGCTAAATGTTCATTCAAAATCGAATGTGCTGCAGTCTTCGATATGCCTAAGGAAGCCTCTGCCTCACAGTAAGTCACATGCCGATCCTCTATAGTAATGTTGCGCACAGCATCGATGTTTTTTTGGAACCATAATCGATTTTGGTCGTTCGTCACGAAATTCATCGCTGACGGAAGCATGACCATGGCGAAATTCTACAAACCAATAGTAAACAGTCTTTTCTGATGGATATTCATTACTAAAAGTTGAACGAAGCGATTCGAGGCAGTATTGTTGAGTTAGACATTTAATAAAATCTTAAAAAATCATCCAATGAAAACCTTCCATTTGTTTACAAAAATTTTTTTTTACATCTCATTTGCACCTTCTACTATCAAAATTTTTCACATAAACAAATATCATTGCCAATTTGCGTTATTGGCAAACGTACTTAGCCAACTTCGGCAATGTTAAAAAAAGTATTTTTTCTTCTTTAATTTGCGCAATAATACCATTAAAAATATATAGTGGCGTTTCTGAAATTACGAGTTCTATTAAACTGAAAAATAATATATAAAGTTTGTTTCATATGTCAAAAACACGATATCGTGATTGTTCCTCTTTTAACCCGTGAAAAAATTCTTTTAAAAACGCTGCAGCTTTCGTATTTAACATATATATATATATATATATATATATATATATATATATATATATATATATAATATATATATATACATATATATATATATATATATATATATATATATATATATATATATATATATATATATATATATATATATAGATATATATATATATATATATATATATATATATATATATATATATATATATATATAGATATACCATATATATATATATATATATATATATATATATATATATATATATATATATATATATATACCATATATATATATATATATATATATATATAGATATACCATATATATATATATATATATATATACCATATATATATATATATATATATATATATATATATATATATATATATATATATATATATATATATATGGTATATATAAATAATACATTAAAATTCCGGGTTTCAATCCGTTCGTTTAACAATAAATTAATTTTCGCGACGTTTTGTCAGAATCTCATTTGGCATTTTCAAGTGCTCCCGCTGCTACTACTGCTCGATAATGTGATCTTGCTGCTGCTGCTGCTCGAAGCTAACTCTAAGTTAGCAGTGAAGTCTGCTTATAACAAACCCGTTCGTAGCGAATTTCCGGTTATAACGAACTTCCGGATAAAGCGATATTTTGTGTCCGTTTATAACGAACTTGCCACTCTCTGTGCTCGATGTCGCGCGACTTGATATAGGGAATTCACCGAAACTCGCTGGGAACCCCTATTCTACTTGTTTCAGCCGCGTCGCAAGTTCGAGCAGTATTATTTTCAATTCACTTGTGTTATGCGGTTCTAATGCATATTTGATCAAAGTAGCAAAGTGAATGTTTAAGTTTTTATTTTAAAATGAGTACACAAATCGTAAAGCGTTTGCTTTAAAACAAACACGATATTATTAGGAAAATGGAAAATGGAGTTAAACAAAGTGATGTTTGCAAACAGTTGAATTTAACTAAATCTACGATTTCTACCATATGGAAGAAGAGGCAAGAAATCTTATCAATCTATGATAAAAGAAACTTTAGTTGTAAAAAAGTAAGAAAATCTACACATGCTAAGTCGATAAAGGACTCCTTAAATGGTTTAGTAAAAAACGACACGAACATGTTCCCATTACCGGCTATACTTTAAAAAAGAAAGCTAATGAATTGGGAAGGAAAATAGAGAACACCGGGTTTAACTGTTCTAGAAGTTAGGTTGAACGATTTAAAAAGCTACATAATATTAATGGGGGTAAGATAGTAGAAGAAATTGCAGGAGTGGATATGACTGTTGTTGATTAGTGGTTGGCCAATGTATGGCCGGAAATTCGACAAAGTTATGAATATGTAGACATTTTCAATGCGGATGAAACGGATTTGTTTTACAAGATGACGCCTGTTAAGACATTAAAGTTTGTCGGGGAGAATTGTGCTGGTGGAAAATTATCAAAAGTAAAGATTACTGTGTTGGTAACTGCAAATATGTTTGGAACAGAGAAAAGAAAATTGTTGGTGATAGGAAAGTCCGCCAATCCCAGGTGTTTTAAAAACAAACATTTACCAGTAAAGTACAAATCAAACAGTAAAGCCTGGATGATATCAGAAATTTTCAAAAACGAACTGATCAAATGGGACAAAGAATTAAAATTCACAAACAGAAAAATATTATTTTGATGGTGGTCCAGCGCACCCTGAAGTTGATTTACAGTGAATAAAATTGGTTTTTATGCCTCCAAACACAAGTGCAACGCTCCAGCCTATGGATCAAGGTGTGATACATTCTTTAAAATGTCATTATAGAAAGATTTTACTTGTGAAAATGTTAGAGACGATCGATAAAGGTAACATTTTTTTCTGTAAATCTATTGGACGTTATAAACTTTATCCATATGGGTTGGCAAAGAGTCACTAGAGAAACCATCGCAAATTGTTTTAAGCATGGCGGATTTTTAAGGAATGTAAATATGACTCAGATGATGAGCTACCGTTGACTCAGTGAATTGAAAAACATCGAGAAGATCCTACTAATTGTCTAAAATTTGTTTACGATGCTGATATTCAACTAAGTACTGATGATCAAATTGTGACATCAGTGACTTCTGGAAAGATTTTAAGCGATAATGACGACGAAGATGAGCTTGAAGAAGGAGATAATATTTATGTTCCATCCATTTCAGAAATGACTAAGAAAATGACTGAAACTAGCAATTTTTTGGAATCTCGTGAAATTCCTGAACAAATATGGAGTAGTTTCTGTGACCTTGACAATTATATAAACACTATTTCTTTTTCAAGTAAAATTGTATAAACGAAAATTACTCATTTTATTGTATAAACTACGTATTTTAATGTTTTCGTTTATACTCGTATACGTATAAATAATAATAACTTTAGTGTGACTTGTTTTATTTTCCTTTTTTTTTTTCCATTTTTCTAAGCATTAGCGCCTAATCTAAATAAAAAAGTAGTGAAAAATGATATTAGATTTTGTTTACTGTTTGTAACGAACTTCGGATACAGCGAATCATTTTTAGTGATTTTTTGGTGCTAGTTATAAACGGACTTCACTGTATATATATATATATATATATATATATATATATATATATATATATATATATATATATATATATATATATAATCAACGGCGTAGCTATTTATAGAAGGGGGAGAATACCAAATTACAAGGGGGTGATGAGCCCTTTGATGAAAAAGGAAACAGCTTCACGCACTGGAACTTTAAAAGCTAAGGCCCTTTCCAACACAGTAAAGTAAAAATGTATTGCCGGGCGACGGGGGGATTTTTCACAAAAAAAGATCCCGTTTATACAACAGAATTTTAAAACGTACCCCAAATAAAAAAAAAACCTGCTTTTAAGGGAGATTTTTTTATTTTTTAAATCCATGAAGGCGAAGCTTCGAAATCACAAATACATAAATTGATTAACTGAGGGTTAGAAGAATTACCGGAGATAATATTGGAAAAAGTAAGGCTTTCTCTTAGAGAAATGAAAAATAGCAAAGCTCCCGGAGAAGATCAGATCGTAATTGAATGGGTGGCGAAGGCTTGTTGAGGGTTGTAGTTTCTCTCTTTTAGAAATAGCATAATCTCAAGCAAATAAGTCCTCATTCATAAAAAAGGAGACATAGACGACCTTGAAAATTATAGGCAGATCAATTTGCTCTCCCATTTGTATAGGTGGTTCACCAAAATCGTAACAAAGAGAGCGAAAACTAGATTTTTATCAACCACGCGAACAGACTGGCTTTAAAAGTGGATATGGTGCTAACGATCATTTTCAGACCATCAAAATCCTTATAGAGAAATCTATAGAATACAACAAACCCCTCGTATTAGTATTTGTGAATTTTAAAAAAGCTTTTGACACAGTGGAGTTGCCAGCGATACTGTCTACCCTGCAGCAAATGAGAATAGACTGTAGATATACTCAATTAATTAAATTCATTTACAATAACGCAACAGCAAATGTAAGACTGTGAATACACAAGTAAATAACGTGTAGAACGTGGAATCAGACAAGGTGAAACGATCTATTCCAAACTTTTTACGGAGATATTATAATATACTTTTAAGGAACTTAATTGGGATGGAAAAGACATAAACACAATGGCGAATACCTAAATTACCTACGCTTTGCTGATGATATTGTCATAACAGCCGACAATCTAGGTGATGCCCAATAAATGCTTACCGAATTGCAAATATTGATCTAAATATTAACTTTCCGAAAACCAAGTTTATGACTAATCTGCCTAACTTTAAAGAAATAAGTTAAAGGTGTGATCCCTTTATAAAGAATAACTCTATACGAAAACATAAAAATTCTTTCACAATAAAAATTCCTAAACATGAAGTAAGTAAAGTAGATTTTCTTCAGTTGCCTGTTAGTAGGCTCCCCGTTGGCCAAAAGACATTTGAATATCAGGATGTTAAGTTTTTTAAACACGTCCAAGAAACATCAAGAATTGAATCTGTTTTATATAAAAACGAAAAAACTGCTGCTTTAAGATGTTATCTAAAGGAGGACGAAATACATATTTTTAAATCTTCAATAAAATTCAATGCTTTCAACTGCGAACCGATTTTTGACGAGTCTTTTTAACACACCCTCGTATTTTAAATATATTTTTTGTAACAATTATTAGGTTTTTCTTTTAGAATTATATTTTATTACTATTTGAGTCACTTTACCTTAGGCTATACGTTCGGTAATTTCTCTGATATATCAGAAATGTTGTGCTGTGATATACTTTCTATTGTAACAATTTTTTTACTAATAAAGTCTATTCTAGCGAGAGTGTAGACCATGTAGAAGTCGTGCTTGAGGGTTCTCTAATTTATAATATTTTCTTGACTACCTTATATAACCTAAGGTTAAACTTTTTCTTAACACTGTAACACACAGTTCAACAGTCAACGAAATTGTCTACAAATCTGTAACGTTATATAATTTTTAAGTCATATATTAGAGGAGTTAGACTTTTTTAATAATCGAGTAAATTTCAGAGCGAGTGAGTTCGACTGAAGACCAGTTTAGTAAAAAAAGATTATAATTTGCAAATAAAATCTTAACAAGAGAGCTACTAGATACTTTAAACTCTAGTAAAATTTACCTGCTACTGATGAGGTGCATGTAACAAACGATTACTTTATATTAGTTACTAAATAATAACTTAAAATTTACTTTTAGATTTTTAGATGAAATATAACGTACAAAACATGTTAATTAAAATAATTTTAGAATATTTTTTGGAGCATTTAGGCAAATTTAATGTTTGTCGCTAACCCACTAAACCGCTTCGATCACTTGGGAAATACATGGGATCCATCATTATTTTTGCAGGACTTTAAACATTTTAGTGGGTTGGAAGAGTATTTAAAATTGAAAAAAGTTTTCTAACTTCTCTCCAATCCAGAACCTGTTGCTTCCCAGAAAGCAGCTTGTCAACATAATCATACAATAAAAAGTGTTATGAAATGAATCCAAATTTAACATTCATATCTCAATGCTTGAAGAAAAACAAATAAAATCAAAATTATCAAAATTAAATGAAGAATTAGACAAGGCGACTCAATATCCTCAAAGCTGTTCACGTTGACTCTAGAAGACATGCTCAAATCGCTAAAGTGGGACAATAAAGAAATACCAATGGACGATGAACGATTAAATCACTTAAGGTTTGCAAATGATGTCACTCTGATCGCCAACACAAAAGAAGAATTACAAAAAATGCTGATGGAATCAAATAATAAGTCTTGAGAAATAGGTCTAAAAATAAACTGCACCAAAACCAAATATTTGAACAACGAAAGTGAAGATAACAGCCAGGAACTATTAATAGAAGGTGAAAGAATAGGAAAGGTACGAACATTCATATGTTTAGGATAAAAAATTGAAATATCAAAAAATAATTTAAAGGCTGACTTGGATAGAAGAGTCTCGTTAGCTTGGTCTGTGTTCAGAAGGTTACAATCTACATTTAAATTGGAGATCCCAAATACAGTAAAAGTCAGAGGGTTCTATCAATATGTATTATCGGTATTAACATATGGCACTGAAACGTGGGCTTTAAATAAAAGTATAATAAATAAACTCCAGGTAACCCAAAGAACAATGGAGAGGAGAATGCTAAATATTAGACTCCAAGATCGTATTCCTAACATCGAGATACGAAGATAAAAAGTGACAGATGTAAAACAATGAATATATATATTAAGGTGGAATTGGGCGAGGTATATCGCAAGGATGAATGATAACAGATGGACACACCGTATAGTTGAATGGAGGCCTAGAGAACATAAAAGATGCAGAGGTAGATCGCAGACAAGATGGACAGACGACATAAAGAGATTACCAGGACACGATTGGATACAAAAAGCAAACAACAGAGCTCATTAGAGACAACTTGAGGAGGCTTACATCCAACTATGGATGGAATAAGCTAATGATGATGAATTAGTGAAAAATTATAATATATCAATGAAACTAAAAAAGGTACATCTGGTCCACAGTGTCAAACAAACAAAGAAAAAGTCATAGCCTTGTTGAACAAGTGCTTATTTGAAAAATGTATTTTACATTTCAGTCCTATCTTTAGAGGAAATAGAGATCTACTTTCAATTTTAAATGCTGGAAAGAATCTTGTGGAAATTATTAAATAATTATGCATTCTAAAACAATTAAATAAGCGAAAAGCTGGAAAATCTCACCTTAGTTATTCCTAATCCTTTTCTCTCAACATTAGCACAATTGAGCACTCTTCTTTGAACTCTTGTATGCAGTCTTTTTACGTCATTGCTGTTAACTATTTCTTCACATGGAAATTCAGTGGGTTGTTGAAAGAAGGAAATGTCTGGACACAATCTAAAATATATAAAGCAAAAGTGAAATAAAACTGTTTAAATATCAATTTTAATTCTAAATAATTCTGGATAAGTGCTCTCTTAGAAGGCCAATTTTATAATTTAAATTGAAAGACTCCATCAAATTCTCTAACTAACCTGAACCAACCAGAAGTACTCGAATTTAATCATAACTAACTAGAAATAACTTAAATTAGCCCAAACTAACGGGGATTAATAAGTATCAAATTAAAACAACGAAACAAAACAATCTAAACTTACATAAAAATTCAAAATTCATATTGAGCCTTAAGTATGAAGGATCGAAATAAATACATTTTATACATTTTTAATGTGGATCAAAATAGTTTTTTGAATTCTTTTACATAGACTATATCTGACGAAGTAACTCCATTTACTTTAACCAGATAAAAATAATGCTCCGTCTTAAAAAAAAAAGACCTTGTATATTTTCTAAAACCTCAGAGGTAAAAATTACAAGAATAACTGATCTAAGAGAACACAAAAGTGGTCCATTGCGACCTGCCCTTTGTTGAGAAACTTGATATTTAAATAATTGTATTTAAAATACGACTTTTAAAATTACCTATTCCAGTAACACGGACAAGTTATTATGGAAGAAATGTAGGTAATAACAGCCAGTGATAAGGTCGGGTAATACTAAAGAACTAATAAGCATAGACTTAACAATCACACAAATCGTGTCTTAATCGACCAATAACGTGAGCGTTTTTTTTACCGTCCATATGTGAGTATTTTAAAAATTATGTATTCCACTTCTAGTAAATGTAATCTAATCGGTAACTAAAATTGATTTCGTAAAATTTTTGTTCGTATTAATTTGCTGTAAAAGCTACTACCAAAATCTGACCATTTCGTGATAATTTTTCATTAAAGCTTGCATATATTAGGGACGTAACTAGTTCTCGCGCAATACTGCCAATATTTGCCAAATGTTAAATGTACTGACTAAGTGGTTGGTTGGTTAGTACGTTATTATCGTATCGCACTATTTAAAAAATAAACTATTTACAGTTAAAAGCATGGGCAAAACGTGTTTATCTATTCAATTGTAAATGGTAACCGACTAGCTGAACTTAGCTGAATGAATACAGATGTAAAAAATTTTAACTACATTTTTCGTAAAGGTTAAAGAACAATTCCCAGTATGACACCTGTCATAAGTATTGAATTCTAACTGCATTATTATTAATCAACAACACTTGTTCTCTTGTAGGTATAATACCAATAATTACATAAACTAGAAATTTTAACGGGTACCCGGTCTACCCAGCTAATTTGGCTGGATACTTTATTACCTGGCCGGGTACCCTGCCAAATTTGTCGAACAAAATAAAACCAAATTAAAAATAACATTTATTTCAAAATATGCCTAAGAGAAACATTACAACAATAAACCTAAACTATTTATATAATATAATATTTTAATATTTAAAATTGAGCAAAGGTAAATTGTGATGTAGGTATGTTAGTATTTCATCATTTTCAGACGACAATCTGTTCCTTTTTTAGTGTTCCTTACGGAACACTTATAAGATCACTTCGATGTCCGTCTGTCTGTCACACCCGATTTTCTCCGAAACTATTTGACGCAGAAAATTGAAATTTGGCCCTAATATAGGAATTGATGGCCTCATCAGAGCTGTGTAGGGTTAGTTTTGGTGGGTGAAATCGAAAGTGAAAAAAATAAATTTTTACCGGGTTATCGAGTGAGGTGTCAAATGAAAGTTTGTGAAAACAAAAGTTCAAAAATATATATAATGTAATACTTGCGCACACTTTTCTTCGTATTATTTTTAAAAAATTGCCAAAAATCGCTCCCTCCCCTTATCTCGAAAAGTATTGATAAAAAATTTTGAAAAAATTCTGGCATATTCGCCACAGGGTGTAGATTGAACAAATTATCACGAGTGCTTAATCATCAATATGGTTTAATGTAAAAGAACTGAAAATGGGCAAAGCCCATATTTCAGCAGTCTACCCACTGTTCTCTTATTCATCCATCCCGAGACGCGTTTCGCCGTATCACGGCTCATCAGCCGAGCTAGGATCACCAAACAAGAGAACAGAATTTTTAGCACTCATTCCGGTACTTGAGGACACAATGGTAAGATATATCGAATTATATCAATGGTACAATTCGTTGTATCTTACCATTAACCTTTAATAATTTACCTGGTATATAAAAAACAAAAATTTCAAGGTCATCAGTTTTTTCAACAAAGATCGGAAAGAAACTTTATTGAAAACTCATTTTGAGTGTGTTTTGTGAAGTCACTAATCATTTTATACCTCAGTAACAAAAATTTTTATTTTAAAAGCAATCAACGTATGGAACTCTAATTGCGCAAGTCCAACCTCAGCTTTCATTAAATATTAAAGAAGTTCGTTCTGAAAGAAACTTCAGAGCAAGTTCTCCTAACCTAGGACAATTCTTGAAATTAATCTGTCATCATAGAAACGTACTTGCTTTACAATCTATTAATGGCAAACTTAAATCGGAATTGAATTTTGTTTCTACTTCTTCTATTCCATGAGACTTTTTTATTTTTACAATAAAACTACTTAATTACTTTGTTAACTGTCACTAAATATATTTGTAAAGATTTTACAATGGCGTTATCGCGATTTCGTAGTACAACTACATTGTCAAACGCTTAACTAAGACTAAAACAGATTTTTGGTATTTTATGTTTATATGATGAACAGATGTGGGTCTATTATATGTTAAAAAAGTTTGAACAAAAGAGAATTTGCTACGTCTAATTGACTATTCAGTAAATTTATATTATGGTCCTTTGAATGTCTGTAAATTTCTATAGATTCTAAGAAGTTGAGTTTTGACCCTTTAGGTGCCATATGGAGTATTTGTAAACAATCGATATTGGGAAAAGTATGGCCTGTTTCTAAGAAATGTTTAGCAAAGTGTGATTTTTCATTTTTTAGCCTATAAGAGGCATTGTGTTCTGCGAATCTTGTCTTGAAATTCCGTCCCGTTTGGCCTACGTAACAGCTATTGCACTCTTGACAATTAAGTTTATAAACTCCTGATTTATTGTATTTATTAGTTTTATCTTTGGCATTAAAAAAAATATATTGGATAATTTTTGAGCGGGTTTTAAAGCTATTCTTGTTTTTTTCGGTCGTGAGAACTTGGGATATTTTATCCGAGATGGGACCAAAATATGTCAGAGGTATGAATGTTTTCTTTTCTCGGTATTCTTTTACGGGGTAGATTAAGCTGAGAGTGATTTGTTTTCGTTTACGGCTTATTAAGGTATTAATTATTTTAGGTTGGAAGCCGTTATTGAGTGCTATATTTTTGATTGTGTCCAGTTCTTTTTTTAAATTATTTTTACTAAGAGGGATATTGAAGGCTCTATGGATCATAGATCTATAGGCTGCCAGTTTATGGGAGTTAGGGTGTATTGAGTCAGCTGGGATGGTGACATCTGAAAAGGTTAGTTTGCGGAAGATATCGAATTCTAGTCTATTTCTCTTTTTCGAAATTGTAATATCTAAGAAATTTATTTTATTATCGGTTTCCTTTTCAAGTGTGAATTTTATGTTGGGCTGTAAATTATTTAGCTGATTTAAAGTGGAATTTAGTTCAGTATCATTTCCAAAGAAACATACTAAGATGTCGTCCACATATCTAAACCAAAAGAGAATATTTTTCACGTGTTGAGTTTTTAGAAAACTGTTTTCCAATTCTGACATAAAGATTTCGGCTAGCAAAGGACTAAGTGGAGACCCCATGGCAAGTCTTTGTTTGAAAAATTGATTATTGAACTGAAAATAATTTCCGGAGATACAAAATTCGAACAGTTTCAATATATCTTGTTGTATTGTTATATTGACGTTGTTTTTTTGTAACATAGTTTTTATAATTTCTAAACAATCTTTATTTGGGATATTGGAGAACATATTTGTTACATCGAATGAAACTAGAAGGGCGTTATTTGGGATGGAGATATTTTTAAGTTTATTTGTAAGGTCTATAGAGTTTTTTGTGTTGTATTTTGGATTGAATTGTGTAATTTTCTTTGAAGATGGTGTTGAGATGTGTTGCCAGATTTTTTAGGGGGGTGTTGCTGTACGATACTACTGGTCTTATTGGCGAATTTTCTTTATGTATTTTTATCAGGCCATAAAGTTTTGGTGATGTAGGATTTTGGTTTATTATTTTAAACTTTTCCCTTTCATCCACAATGGTCAGGGTTTCATTTAGCAGGGTCTTGAGTTGTTTTTGAATTTTATCCGTTGGATCTTTTTTTAGTTTTACTGGATTTTCTTTTTCCAAAAAATCATTTACTTTTTGAATGTAATGGTTTTTATCAAGAGCTATGATGGAGTTGCCTTTGTCTGCTTTTGTTATTAGTAAGTTATTCTCTTTTATTTTAGACTGAATGGATGCTATCGTTAATTGTTCTTGGTTACTGCAAGTAGTGTTTTTTGTGTTTATCATTATATGTTTTATTTTTTCTTTTTTAATATTTGGGTCATCTATGTTTTTTGTGGCTGATTCAATTTCGGATATTAGTGTTTCGGTACTATTTTTTATATTAAAGTTAAGGTTATATTTTGGTCCTTTTTCAAGCAGTTTTTTCTTACTTTCTGTGAAATTTGTATTAGAGATATTGAGAAATCTATTATAGAAAGTTTTTTGTTGACTATTATCTGAAGTTTCGGTATATTTTTTATTCTCTATTAGTTTTTTAAGTTTTTTTTGATTGAGTTAAATAAATTTTGTGAATAATTTTTTTTATTTACTTTTCACATTATTCAATAATATAACAATACAACAAGATATATTGAAACTGTTCGAATTTTGTATATCCGGAAATTATTTTCAGTTCAATAATCAATTTTTCAAACTAAGAGATGGACTTGCCATGGGGTCTCCACTTAGTCATT
Source organism: Pachyrhynchus sulphureomaculatus (assembly GCA_019049505.1). NCBI lineage: Eukaryota > Metazoa > Arthropoda > Insecta > Coleoptera > Curculionidae > Pachyrhynchus > Pachyrhynchus sulphureomaculatus. Next base: position 82,816,063 of record CM032453.1, on the reverse strand, counting down.
TGCTAGCCGAAATTTTTATGTCAGAATTGGAAAACAGTTTTCTAAAAACTCAACACGCGAAAAATATTCTCTTTTGGTTTAGATATGTGGACGACATCTTAGTATGTTTCCTTGGAAATGATACTGAACTAAATTCCACTTTAAATCAGCTAAATAATTTACACCCCAACATAAAATTCCCACTTGAAAAGGAAACCGATAATAAAATAAATTTCTTAGATATTACAATTTTGAAAAAGAGAAATAGACTAGAATTCGATATCTTCCGCAAACCAACCTTTTCAGATGTCACCATCCCAGCTGACTCAATACACCCTAACTCCCATAAACTGGCAGCCTATAGATCTATGATCCATAGAGCCTTCAATATCCCTCTTAGTAAAAATAATTTAAAAAAAGAACTGGACACAATCAAAAATATAGCACTCAATAACGGCTTCCAACCTAAGATAATTAATACCTTAATAAGCCGTAAACGAAAACAAATCACTCTCAGCTTAATCTACCCCGTAAAAGAATACCGAGAAAAGAAAACATTCATACCTCTGACATATTTTGGTCCCATCTCGGATAAAATATCCCAAGTTCTCACGACCGAAAAAACAAGAATAGCTTTAAAACCAGCTCAAAAATTATCCAATATATTTTTTAATGCCAAAGATAAAACTAATAAATACAATAAATCAGGAGTTTATAAACTTAATTGTCAAGAGTGCAATAGCTGTTACGTAGGCCAAACGGGACGGAATTTCAAGACAAGATTCGCAGAACACAATACCTCTTATAGGCTAAAAAATGAAAAATCACACTTTGCTAAACATTTCTTAGAAACAGGCCATACTTTTCCCAATATCGATTGTTTACAAATACTCCATAAGGCACCTAAAGGGTCAAAACTCAACTTCTTAGAATCTATAGAAATTTACAGACATTCAAAGGACCATAATATAAATTTACTGAATAGTCAATTAGACGTAGCAAATTCTCTTTTGTTCAAACTTTTTTAACATATAATAGACCCACATCTGTTCATCATATAAACATAAAATACCAAAAATCTGTTTTAGTCTTAGTTAAGCGTTTGACAATGTAGTTGTACTACGAAATCGCGATAACGCAATTGTAAAATCTTTACAAATATATTTAGTGACAGTTAACAAAGTAATTAAGTAGTTTTATTGTTAAAATGTACTGTCACAAAGTAACGGACCACTCAATCAACTCTTTTTTATTTTTATTTCTAGTTTGGTCAATATTAGAGAATGCATCCCAAAATGTCTGCTTCTTTCTTACTTTTGGCACTGTTAAGTTTTTTTAAAATACTAAGTGGGACATCGTCCGAGGAGTCTGATTTCGATACTGATACCATATCTTATCGGGTTCAATATTTATGTTTAACGGTATTGCCTGCTTTAACCTGTTCTTTGTTAGTGCAATATGCATCTTGGATTCAGGAACATGGCAATTATATAATTGTTATTGGTTTCAATATTTGCAAATTTTTGACCCAAACCTTCAAATAAATTATCCTGAATAAATAAAATTGTTGAAAATGATAAAAGTGAATTATATTCAGCAGCAAGCAAACTGATAGCTCTTCTTTGTGTAAAAAGTCTTTCCAATAGATAATATGTAGAATTCAAGCATCTAGTACCATTTTCTTTACTCCAACGTTAAAATCTCTCTGGATTTGTTTCAATTTCTTTTTGGAAGATGATGAGTGATTTAAATGAGTTACGATTCTTCTTCCGACACTTATAACGTTCAATACAGATCTTTACATTTTTAGAGAGTTAATAACCACCAGTTTTTTGGTATAAAACATGATTCATTATTACTCCTAAGTCTTGTGAATTTTTTAATGTTAGCCCCAGTGTCTAATAAATAGGTAATATTTATACTATTTTCTTCGAGTATCTGATTTAAGGTAATCTTGATGTTTTCGCTGGAGTGACTACCTTTTAGGCCTCTAATATTAAGCACAAAATGTTTTGGTTCAAAATCTATAAAACTTTTTATTATTTACGTCAGATGTCCACATAACTGTTGTGAAGGAAAATAAATCAACACTTGATAGTAAATCAGCAATTCGAGTCTTGCATTTCTGGAGAGACATTTTAGCTAAAAAATGATCGGCTTGGGATAATATATTTCGCCTCAAACAGAGCAAGCAGCACTTAAAAATTACCATTCGTAGGTCGATTGTACAGGGTGAGTCAACGATAGAGTAAAGTTCATTATCTCATTTGTTTCGGGAATCACGAAAAAATGTTGAATACAATAGTTTTAGGGAATGTTAAGGTGCACAGTTTAAAATTATTTTTGGGTATACAGGGTACTTCAAAAAAGTGTGGCCGATATAACATATGTTTTTTTAAATGGAATTTTTTATTAATAATGTTATATACCTAAACCTAGTAGTGTTTCTAATATTTCAATTTTTTTTTAAAAAAAAGTACTAGTTTTCTGTTTTGTAAAAATTGCCAGTAGCGCCATTGTTTCTGAAGGTGGAATAGTCACAATTGGTGCGAGCGTTCTATAGAGATGAAAAAAAGATATATGTAAAAAAATTTGAGTAAGATGCTACAGGGTGTTCAAAATAAATTTATACACACCCTGTATATTTTTTTTTTTGTGATGGATTTAACAAAACCCTCCAAGTTTTATTAAGTATGTCATATACCTATTTCTAATAATTTTCGATTTATTTTGAATTTTTCAATTTTTACCCTTGTTTTTATTACACTTACGCTATTGTGAAAACAAATAAATAGTTATTAATAATTTTAATATAGTTTAACTTATCTAATGATTAATTATTATGACGTAATAAATGTTCAAAAATATGCCCGTCTACTTGAATACACATGTTTAGTCGTTTTACTATATTTTCCTTTGCTTTCCTTAGCATAAAGGGCGTTATTGTCCTGCACGCATCCCGTATCCTATTTTCCATATCTACTGGTGTTGTAGGGGAATTCACATAAACACGATCTTTAACGTAGCCCCACAAAAAGAAGTCTATAAAGGTGTTAAGTCACATGGCCGAAGGGGCCACTGAATGAATCCATCCCTACCGATCCATTTTTGTTGGTAACGATCGTTAAAAAATTCCCGAACTTTCCGGTGGTAATGAGCAGGAGTTCCATTTTATTGAATCCACATTTGTTCCCTTTCAAAGTTATCAACTTCTTCAAGAAGCTGGGGTAATTCGTTTTGCAAAAAATTTAGATATCTAGGGCTGTTAAGCGGTTCGCGGACAAAATATGGACTAGTAATTCGAAAATTTAATATTCCACACCATACATTAAGCGTCTTTTGGTTTAGAACTTCCCGGACCTAAAATGGATTAACTGTTGAATAATAATGCATGTATGGCTGTTAACTGCTCTATTACAGCGAAAAGTAGCTTCATCAGAAAACATTATTTTGGATAAAAAATTTGGATCGGCCTCTATTGCTTCATGCATGGTGGTACAAAAGTTTACTCGTCGTCGTTCAAAATCACGGTCTTGAAGTTCATGGTGTAGTTCCATAAGAAAGGGATGATACTTGTATTATCTCGTGGTGTTAGCTGTAGATTGGGATGTGTCAAATAAGTCAGCTAGTTCACGGCTGCTGACTTAGGGATTATCTTCAACATGAAGTAAAACCTCAATTTCTTTTTCCTCATTGGTAGCATTCTTGTTTACTACTTTCCGTTTCGTATACTCAACGCTACCACTACCATCAAACCGTTCCATTAAGCACTGAAAAGATTTTCTAGATGGTATACGTCTATTAGGGTACGTCGCTCCGTAAAGCCTTATTGCCAAATTTTTTCCCGCCTCGTCCAGTACATAAACCATATCAATTAATTCATTTTTTAGGAAAATCCATCACTATTACCTTTATACGTCACTCCTACAACAAATTAAACTATTTTTACTTGCCTAATAGACATGTCAAAAGTTGACAATGCCTACATTTTGTTTTATCTTGGCAACTATAATAATAGCGTAAGTGTAAGGGTAAAAATTGAAAAATTCAAAATAAATCGAAAACTATTAGAAATAGGTGTATGACATACTAAATAAAAGTTGGAGGGTTTTATAAAATCTATGATAAAATATAATAATATACAGGGTGTGTCGTTTAAAAAATTTGAGATTTTTCAATTTAAAATAGTCGAAATGCATAAATTTATTTTAAACACCTTGTAGCATCTAACTCAAATTTCTTTACATATATCTTTTTTTTTATCTCTATAAAACGCTCGTACCAATTATGAGTATTCCACAAACTAGTATTTTTTTAAAAAAATTTAAATATTAGAAAAACTACTAGGTTTAGTTATATAACATTATTAATAAAAAAGTTATAAAATTTTACGCAGAATTTAAAAATAAATTAGAAAATAGGATGTTCTATTTAAAAAAACATATGTTATATGGATATGGATCGTATGGTAATTCTGTAGGTATAATCTTAATAGTAATATAAGTATTTAAAAGTTTACACATTTTAAATTCTTTTTCTACTTAAAATATAATTAAGATATATTAGAATATAATTAAAATATACTTAAAGTATTTCACTTAACAACTTTTTAATTACACAAAATAGGTAAGTATTGTTAAACGAATATATTTGACAAATGAAAAATATTATTAAATATAATGTATTAATTAATAGATAATGCAAATTATTCATAATTATGGATTTTTTAGTGATTAACTTTATACGACGTATTATTTACCGGGACTCACAGTTGACCTTGCATTATGCTATGTATGGCTGAGCGCTGCGCGCTCTCTGCGCTGTATCTCAAAAACGGTTAAGCGTATAAAAAAATGTTTAGAACAAAATTTGTAGAGAATTTTATGCTTTACAATTTTCATAATAGATGCAAATATCATTGAAACCATAGGAAGCGAAATATTTGCGAAAAACCGATTTTTGTGACCTTTGACCTTGAATATCTTAAGACGCGGACACGAGATTTTATGAGACTTTTGAGACGACTTTTAGAATGCCAAAATAAAGGTTTATACAAGTTTACAGCTTATTATGTCTCTTCCGAGGTGAAACCCCTAATGTGACTGGGCGATTGATATTAGAAAACCATTAAAAACTTTAAAAAAACTTTCTTTTTTTTGTAATTTTGCTCTTAAAAGTGTTTATGATAAAACGTATTTTTTGCTTATTATTAATCATACAATACAACTTAAAATAAAAAAAATATATATTGAATGTGGGGAAATGAAAGATAAAAGTTTAAGCTTTAAGTATAAAGTATTTATATTTCATTTCAACATCCAGGTACAAAGTATCAAAGTACAGTTATTGAAAACACAAAAATTCTGAATTACTCGAATAAATTAAATGAATTACGTACTCTCTGGCCGTCATATAGGATTTGCCATTTTGAATTTTTCAAATCTGTCACAGATTCTTAATCAGCACCTCGAGAAACCCCTTAATAGTCAGTTTCAAAATATTTAGCGGTAGACAGAAACGTTAATTTAATCATAAATGAGGTTGGAAGCATGATTCTCACTACAACTGAAGGGGATAAACCAGTCATTTTATTTTAAATAATTTCTCTAAATTACGGTAAAATTATAAAAAAAATCTTTTTTTTTTGTAAAATTTCTCGTTCTTTCACGTTGTGCTATTAGTTTTTCGATATCTTCTTTATTTTTCGAGATATTTGCGAAAAACCTAATTGTTCATTTTTTTTTTGATTTTGTAGGCTTAGGGTACGCTTCAGAGAAGCAATTTTTTTTTATTGTAGTCTACGTTTAAAAAACTACCTTTATGCCAAAATGCAGCTTGTTAACATTTAATGAGAGCTTTTCGTTAAAATTTGCCTCTGAGAACTGGGCTATTTAGTTTAACTTGAAGTTAGCTTATAAAAATGTGGTTTTCATATCATAATTCATTTTTTGTATTGGATCCTTCTTTAGTAAAAATAATGTGGTTTACTAAGCCATTATTAAGATTTAATCAAGATTTCTCAGGGAAGAAAAAGTCCAAGTACAGACTTGCTGAACACTAAGTTTGTCAGAGAATGAAACCAGGCATCAGAGAAAAAACCATCTAAAAATTTCATGAGTGATCTAAGCCTGAATATACCAGGTTCTTACTGAAATTAATACCAAGATACCATCTTAAGGTGACAGGAATCCTTTCATGACACCACCACCTGAATGAACGCTTCACATATATTATGTCTAAGATGATCCAGAGTAAGGATGGAGCTTGTAGGAGGGTGAAACAAGCCTCATCTAGTCATTTCTTGCCCAATAATCATGAGGGCTAGACTAACTCCCTGGGATCTCTCCGATCATTTTGAACCAGCAGTATATTAAGGGGATCCAATTAGGAAGATTGCTGGCATTTTGAAACTACATTAGCCTAACACAATCCCAAAATAATATGGGTGCATAGGCCCTTATCAGGTCCCAGTGTTTTATGCATTTAAGCCACTTGTCCAATTCTTATTTATTTAACAATTATTTATAGAAATCCCAATAAATGCTTTTTAAAGATAAAAATATTTCAAAATATGGTAAATTAAAATTTTATTTAACTGAACTGATCACTTCACAGTTATTCCAAAATCTAAATTGAAAAAAAATCCTTAATATTTTATAAATAAATCTTTTTACTTGCCTTCTTACATCTTTATCTATTTGGAGCAAAACTTCATTATCTTTAAAAAATGTTGACCACTGACTATCTGGGTTGATACATAAAGGATGATCTCCTAAAGTGACATCTCCATTTGATTCATTTTCTCCTGGCATCACTATCATTTCATCTGTGAATAATTAGATCATTCGAGTACACTGACATATAGTTTTTTATTTATTCGAAGAAGACTAGCAAAGGGCATTTTACAATATATACACACATAAACAACCCAGTAGAACAGGGTTGCCAATGCTAATATATATTTACTACATATTGGCACCATGTTCAAGATTGCTTCTCACTTGAGATGTAAACAAAGTTTTAAGAACAGCTGTATTCTTAAACTTACAATTTCTCAAGATAAATCCCAACATTTGTGTTGAGTCAAATAGAATCCCCAAACCATGTGTATTGTCTATTTTAACTAGCATCTATCCATCACTACAATAATTATACAGCAAAAGACACAATTTAGTAAATGACATCACAGAGCACGTGTTGAGCATCACTTTAGTCACCAACACTAGTTAGTGTTTTATAATTTTTTTGCAATCCTCAAGTCTCGCTACTGGTAAGTACAGCTTTAAGTCATCGATAAATATTTCATAATAGACATCTTCAGAGAAATTGTTTATAAATATTTAAAAAAGTAGTAGCCCCAGGTTGAAACCTTGGGGTATTTCAAATGAAACTCCAAAGGAAGAAGAGCTAAACCAATTTATATTAAGCATATTGAGATCTCTGTATCGAACATGACTGAAAAAAGTGTACAAATCTGTCATAAACTGAAGGCTTTAAGCTTGGCCAGAATGATTCTGGAGTCTATTCTGTCAAAAGCTTTAGAGAAATCGGTGAAAACCGCATTAACCTGGCCCGTATTATCAATAATGCTTGATAAAAATTGCACAAAACATGCCAGATTGATGGTAGTTGACCATCCCCTCAAAATGCCATGTTGTTTTAGAGTAAGAAGTGAATCAATTCTACATATTAAGTAGTCATATAATAATATCTTAAAAATTTTGAAAAAAACAAAAATTAATAAAACCAGTCTGTAATTACATATATCAAATTTATCTCCATTTTTAATACTGGACATATTTTACTGATTTTCCAGCACTGGGGATAAGTTACCTCACTCAATGATAAGTTAAGAATTTTGGCTAATGGTTTAGCCAGAATTCTGATAGTACTTTTCATGAGAATAATGTCCAGACTTCTTGACATCTAAGGTTTTAACTTTTTTTGCTACATTTGCTCCACCTTTGTGTCTGTAAATAATGGTATATTGATTAGATTATTAACATTTTTATATCCAAATGTTCAGTGCTGGATAAAGCAGGATCATAAACACCAGCAAAATATGCCCCAATTTCCAAAAAACACTACCCTACCATCAAATGACATATAAATTGGATTGCACAGGTATTCTTTTTTTGTTTGCACTTACTATCAGAAAAAACTTAGGATCATGCACAATATCATTCTCAATATCAGGAATAAGAGAATAAGTAACCTTAATCATTACATCCACCTCTCTTTTTAATTACCAAAATCTATTTAGATAATGACATTGCCAGATCTTTCCCATTTTTTCATGAACATTAAGCTTATGTCTAAGTTTCTTTTATGATATCTTTATCGTACCATACAGAAAATTTTGTTTTTATTTTTATAGGGTGGTACAGATCTGTCAATTATTGCCGACAGGGATACATAAAAATGATCACAGATTTCATATATAGTTTTTTTTCGTATATAGTACTAATTTAAATAACTAACACCCAAAATATTGCATAATTTAATATGTTATGGTACACAGGGTGTGGCATTAAGACATGTATATTTGATAATAGCTAAACTGCAAGACAGAAAAATAAATCATACAAAAGTAGAAGTTGTTGCAGAGATGCAAAATTTAAAAATGTTTTGCCACATACAAGATGTCTAAATAAATTTTAAGGTTCTTAAATAGTACGTATTTTAGAATATTTGGTCTATTCTAGACATATTTTATGTTTCATGACACAAACCTCAATTAAATAGTTTTTGTGACATTGATGTCAGAAAAATTTTATTTTCTTGCTTTTTGATAAAATATATCAACCAATCTTCCTATCTTAGTTCTTAAACTCACTTTTTTGCAGGTCATAGTGTTATTCATTATGTTGTATGTATAGAAATAAAATATTACATGATAAATTGATAAATACTATTTTAATCTATAGATAGTCGTGGTATACAAACCTATAAATTGTTTATATACATCCCTTTTTTCTTTTTAAAAAACTGTCCCATTTTGAGCTTTCTAGTGGAAGATAATTTAATAACAGCCTCCAGCATAATGCCCTTCTGCCTTGATCGTCAGGAATTCCTATAAGTATTAAATAATTAATAATTACTAATGTAACAAAGAAATCAAGATATGTCTACCCCTTACCATGAAACGCCAAGTTTTTCAGAGCCTTGAGATCTATGTTATCTTGTTCCAGAATAAAGTCAAACTCCTTGAGCCTAAAAATAATGTAATAATAATAAAACAAAATTTTCAAAAATAATTTCAAACTATACCTGGCTTTGTATGCCATATTTTAATTAGGTTGTTCTAATAATACCAAATTAATTAGGAAAAACTATTTACATATAAAAAAATATAATTTGACACTAATATGGGGCAACGGCGGAGATGATTCAAATGCTTCGATATTCTTAAATAAAGAACAGAAAAATAAAAACATTTAGGTTATAAAAATCAATCGGAACGTTCTCAAAAATCAGCTGATTTTTGACTGAAAGTTGACAAATGTCAGCAAATATCCTAGCCATATCTGTCATAGTGCTGTCATGCACTTTCTCATAACAAAAATAGTTTCCAAAACATCTGGAATTTTTTTAAAAAATAGTGATAAAAACTGTAGTGATTTATTTAAAAAGTATTAATTACAGTTGATTTTCAAAAGGAAGTAAAACGTTTTGTTGTCATGTTAATGATTTCAAGATAAAAGTACGGTAAAGGTAAATTGTTATGCAAAAAAGTATCTGCTATTATAGCTTCAACGTTTTATCCTCCTTTTTTCTTTAATTTTCAGATGCTACAAAGTACCTGTAGGCATTCTTCTACTATTCCAGCTGAAGCATGTTGTTTCTGCAATTCTTCAGCGCCTAAAAAATTATTAGATATCTGTTTTAGTTATATCAACAAAGATCTAGAATCAATATGTGAGTTCACAGGTTACTCAGGATATTTAAAACTTAAAGATGGTGTAGCCTTACCTGTAGAAATATGTGAGAAACTTTTAGATATACGTTCTAGAAGCTTATGTAGTATAGATTCCAGTTTTATTAATATTTTTAAAGATACAAATAATACTAGATTAAAAAGAGTACGATTACGAAAAAGCAAAATTTTAGATCATGATTTAGAAGTACTTTTAAGTCATCAACTAATAGAATTGGAATTAGCGCAGAGTAAGGAGTTGACACATAATTGTATTAGACATATTACAACTTACGGTTTAAGTTTGGTGGCTTTAAGTATTGGAGAAGATTCCAACATATTTCCAGTAACTGTCTTCGGTGATATGGACAAATGGGAGCATAGTTATATTTTTGATGCTCCTAATCTACGTAGATTTGCTTTAAAAGGGTGCCAAGGTTTACCAGCACATTTTTATTCCTTACTGTTAAATCCAATGACCAACCTGGTTCACCTAGATTTAAGTAATTGTGGCTCTCTGGATCATTTTAACTACACAGAACATTTAGTTAATTTACGTAGCTTGATTTTATATAACGTAGACCATATAGAGTTAATGGTACCTGCGATTTGTAAACTTAGAAACTTGACTCATTTGGATGTGTCACAAAGCAGAGATGAATATAGAAAATTTCTAAAACCAACAACAATATTGTCTACTTTAGTTAAAAATTTATCTTATTTGACTTCTTTGGATATATCTGGAACAAACTTAGCTGGTACGGGAGTTGCAGAGACAGAGAAAGATAGAGGTTCAGATATCCCTGGGCTAGTTTCAAGGGTTCATAATCCTTTTCACTTTTTGGGACTTTATGAGACTCTTCACGATGCTTGTTTAAGACATGATATACCTGCCAAATTGGTAAGTTAATAAATGATCAGTTTGATTCTATATTTTTATAAACTATTATTGACTATTACACCCTAATGTTTTATTCCACTTTAAAAGCTGGAGATTAAAGTTTGAAGATGGTACTTGAGATAGATACCAAAATGTTTGGTTTTTTTTTCCATGTTGCTAGTCATTATATACAAACTAGTTCAACTTAAAAAAGCTAGAAACAATGCTTAAATAATCAAATTCATATCCAGATAACAGTTTGGAGTTTATGTCTAGCTTGTTTGTTAAAGTAGATATACTCTTAAAATAACAATAAAATTAAATATTTTTTATATATATTTTAATTATTAATTTATTTCAATAAAATTAGTTTTTTAAGTAAGTTAGGTAGTAATAATTTAATCTTTGTCCAATTTCATCTGATATATGACAAAATTAGGAGCATCTAATTTATTTTTACAAATTTCATTGTGTATATTGTATCTATGACTATAATCTACTTAACTACTGAAGTATATACAATCATGTTAAAAATGTAGAATGTATTTCTGAAGCGAGAGAAATTTACCATTTGATTGCTTATAGGTTGCTGGTAATGCTAACGAGGAACAAATTCTTATCTCAGCTATGGCCTACATTGATAGAACCGAAATGTTACAAAAAGTTTTAAATGAATTATTCCATTTATTTCGTTTTGAAACATGCCAATATGTTGGACAAGCATTAAATGTTGTTTTGGAAGCCATGAACAGACATTTGGATGAAAGGCATGTACAGATATCTGGAAGGTGAGTAGGGGTTTTATTATCTTACTGTAAATATATCTGTCCTGTTAAGTATGGCATAAAGATCATGCAATTTTTATTAAATTTCAATGATAATTTAATGTTGATAAAATCCCAGCAGTTATTCAGCTGTAATAACATTGATGATTGATTGAACATTGTTATTAAATAATTTTTACTACTATTTTTGTTTTAATTTTAATACCAGAAATATACTAAGCCATTTAGAGCTACTCTCTCATTTCTTAACATCCAATCTCTTCCTCCACACTTTTAATTAGTCGAATTTCTGTTAGGTGTATACATCTGTGCTGATAGAACCACTGCTGTATAAATCACTCTCATATTCTTAACATTAAACCTACATTCAGATAGAATACCACAAATCTGTCCATGTTATGTGCAATATATAATTCTTAAGTAAAGTCACGATCCTCTGATGTTCAATTGAGCATACATATTTATAATTCTTAGCTTTATTTCACAAATTGCTAGGATAATTTTAAAAAACTACCCTATAATATACAAATCAGTAAAGTATTAATATTTTGATATTCAATATTTATCAGTCATGCATACCCGTACCAAGGAGAGATCTTACTTGGCCAGACCATCTTATTGGAGACCCTCCCCTTGCTCTTCCACCTTCAACCTTCCCCGTTCCTGCACGCTTTTCCATGGCATCTGCTTTCCTCAAAATGTGACCAAAATATTTCGGGTAATGTCTATTAATTCTGTGTGAAAGTCGGTCATTTATACTAAGCTCTTCAAGAATAGATACACTACTATGGTGCTCGGTATATACTACTCTGAGGATTCTTTCATATGCCCACAACTCAAACACATTGATTCGTCTTTTCTCAGCTTGTTTAATGGTCCATGTTTCTGATGCATAAGTTGCTATGGGGAATAAGAGCTTGATAGCAATCTTAACTTTGTGTTTTTTGTGTCAGCTGGATCTTTCCAGACCTCAGCAAGTTTAATCGTCGAGTTTCCAGCCATAGCCAAATGTCATCTTATTTACGCTTCACAGCCACCATTGTTAGTTATAAGAGATCCCAAATAGTTGAAATAGTCCACGACAGTGGGTTAGGTTCATTTGGGAACCTTTTCTACTAAATACCCCTGATGTGGCCAAAATAACCTTATGATTTTACAGTCAGTGTTATTGTCTTGTATTCAACCATTTTTAATTCTACTTGTTTTCCAAATGATGAAAATAACCTCTTACTATTTCAGTATAACATATTTTAATTATGAAATATTTCAATGAATTATTTTTTATTATTAGGCAAAGAAGTGACTATAACTTGTCTCATGTTATCAAATAAACGAAAAATTTAAAAAATGCGATATTATTAAGTCCTCAAGTTAGGCCCAGAAATTAGGGCACTTTCTGTCATTTTTATCGTTGTTTATTATATTACAATATACAATGAAAAAAATCAAAACTTAGAGTTATTATTTATCAAGTACTACTTAGTTACGCCAATCTGTTGGGTTGTAACTCTGAAGTAATCTAATTTTGTTTAAATAAAACATAAAAGGTATTTTCCTTCTTATTTTTATGTTACTTTTTGAGCTTTTTTTCTAAGTAACCTAGGTAATATGTTATTTTGTTTATTGATGTGTATATTTATTTATAACTGAGTCCAATACAATGTAGTTAATAAAAAGACAATCTATATCTAACAATGTAAATACAAAACAAGACGACAAACACATGTGCATATGGCACTGAGGCTCGAAACAACACAGTATAGGTTCATAAAATTATAACAAATTCGCGCAGCTACGAGCGAATGATTTAAAAGGCGTGCTAAGGTCATATTGATGTGCTATTTAGTTATAAACTGAACATATTTTGTACACTGGTGATCCTAACATAACATTCATAATAGCTCTCGGCAAATAGAAATAGTTCCTCGATATACCAGAACTTCTTGGTACAACAAACTTGAGTTCTTCCAACAAAAAAGGAGAAACAACCATTAACGATTTTAAACAAATATGCGTTTCCTATGGCTATCAAAATAAACTGCTGCCATAATATTGCATTGTCTATTCTTCTCTGTGGATACATTTTATTCTCTTTATTTATTTATTTACAGGTAACCTATCACATAAAAAAAAATGTACTGCACAAGTTACAAAACTAATGTTTTACTTATTTTAAGCCTTAAAGATATATTAACAGATTATTAATAGATTAATAAATTGCTGAGTACCGAACATGCAGATAGCATTATAATTCATGCAAAACATAAAACATGAGGGGACAAGAAAACCAGAATAAATACAGTTTAGAACTTATATAAAAATTACACTTCTAAAAATTGCACTTCGTGCACTCAAAGCTCTTCTGAATAATAAGTGTTTTAAGTCAGTTGGTGTGACACTGAAAAAATCAAAGTCCGCTCTATTACCCTGAGATAGAAATCTTGTAATAGGAGAGTGCAAACAATAGTTACACCTATCGAATAGCTGAGCAAAATTATATTGACGCCTGGTAACCCTTTGAGGAAGCGAGAAGTCAATTTAAGCCAAAAGAGTGAGGCAACTGAGTAGAAAATTAATCATTATATAAAAAAAAAAAAAAACCGGCCAAGTGCAAGTCGGACTTGCGCGATTAGTGTTTCGTTCGGTGATTGCTTTTAAAATAAAATAATTGTTATCCTAAATGAGTTTTCAACAAAGTGTGTTTCCGACCTTTGTTGAAAACTGATGATCTTGAAATTTTTGTTTTTTTTTATATATCAGATAAATTATCAAAGGTAATTCACTCGTGATAATTTTCGTTCAATCTACACCTTGTGGAGAATATTCCAGAATTTCTTCAAAAGTTTTTGATCAGTACTTTTCGAGATAAGCGGTTTTTGGCAATTTTTTAAAAATAATTCAAAGAAAAGTATGCGCAAGTATTACATCGTATATATTTTTCGTGTTTTAAAAAGCTTTCATTTGACACCCGACTAGATGACATGGTAAAATTTTCTTTTTTCACTTTCGATTTCACCCTCATAAGTCACAATTTAACTTTCAAAATTACACGGATCGGTGCTAAATTTCAACTTTCTATGTCAAATAGTTTCCGAGAAAATCGGGTGTGACAGACGGACAGACACCGAATTGATCTAAGTGTTTCGCAGGGAACACTAAAAAGGAGCAGGTCCACATTGGATCTTCTTACTGAGAGTTTAGGAATACTTATAAACAGATCTCACGGCCGTCACGGAGTACCATGAGGCAATATTAAGCTTGATTGAAACAAATCTCAGAAACCTATTCTGAACCGATTCAAGAGAGAAAACATGTAACATATAAATTGGAGACAAAACAGGTGAAGAGTACTCCAAAATAGATTTCATCCGGCGCCAAAAAATGCACCACAATCCCAGCAGTGTGCGCTGGCACATTTTCATGAAACAAGAAAAAATCCTTTGCTTTCCATCATTTCGGTCGAACCCGCTGAATCCTCTTGCAAACCCGCTTCATGACACCCGCGTAAAACCTGAGGTTCACTGTAGTGCCCTTGCGAATAAATTCTTTGTGGATAATTCCTTAATCGACAAAAAATGCGACGAGCATTGTCTTTGTTCTTGGCTTTGTCAGTCGCACTTTCTGCGGTCTCGGCGAACCACTACCGAGCCATTGAATACTTTGCCATTTTATGGTAGACCCGTATTGGTAATAACATGCCTCATCGCTTGTTATTATTTCTGCAAAAAAAGAATCGTCCGCATTTTTCATTTCTATGAATTTTCGACTGACGTCCATCCGTTGCCGTTTTTCTTTGAATGTCAGGCTGTAGGGAACAAACTTCCATACTTTCTTCTTGTTCAAAACATTCCGGACAATGTCTGGGACACTTGATTTAGAGATGTTAAGCTCTTCTGCCATCAATCTGTATGAAAGATGACGATCATTTCAAAATGTTTATGTCGGTCGCCCTGACCTTGCATCATCCTCGAGTGACTCCCGTCTTTCCTTAAACCGTTTAATATAAACCTAGTCACTAGTGACGCAATAAACAATCATCACCGTAAGCTTTGTTCAAAGAGTCATATATCTCCATAGATGTTTTATCCAGTTTTACATGAAATTTGATCATTACTGGCTGTTCCATCACACCTCTGTGACCCAACGACTATGGCACATACAGTTCGCACGTCTACTACTCAGCACTGACTGATCACAACTGGCTGGTTGAATGCAAATGTGTTGTTCACATGTGAGTTTAAGCTTTTACTGTTGTTTACGAGATGGCGCTCCTTAAAGACTGGGGAAAAATCAGTCCAGGAATTTTTTGGACGAACAGGGTAATTGACATCTATAACTTCAGAGATATCGTTGGTTGGTTGGTGGGTTGTAGGCGCGGTAGGCGATTGTACCTGTTTATACACTGGAGCCTCTTCGTTTACTGTATTCCCCTCTCTTGGTTACATAAGCTTCGTCCCTTTTAGAAAATTTATTGGCTTCCTTCCAAGCCCTTCATGTGGTAATTTAGCCCCACGATGTAGATCTTCGAACAATTTATATATGTTCCGAGTTAAAGCTGCATACGCATATATGTTAGAAGTTTCTTTTTCTTCACCACATAGTCTGCATGTCGTGGGACCATTGTGGATACCCTTTTTCTGGATATGTTTCCTCAGGTGACAGTGGCCGATAATCAATACCACCACTAGTCTGGGCCCTTGTTAAACAAAGGACGTCAGTTGTTAGTTTCTTTGGCCAGATGTTGCGCCAACGATCTAGATGTTGCTGATATAACTATCTGTTGATTGGAGATATCTTGTATGAATTAAAAAAAAAAAAGTATGGCTTTCAGGTCGGAACCCTCGCACATTCCAGATGAGGCTTCAAAAGATGAAGGTTTAAACCCATTATATTGAACATATTGAGATCACTGTCAGATATGATTGGAAAAACTGCACAAAACCAATTCTGATCATAAACTGCTTTCGATATCGAGTATTCTACCGATCAGTGACAGCCTAAACCGCGTAAGATTTGGCACTACAAATTGCTAAATGGGAAGAACTCGTGGAATATATTCTAACTTTCTCTTGGTTAGACGTTAAATCCAACGACCAATCTGACTACGCTAAGGGTGTAATTTTGGCATCCCTTTTTCGAAGAAATCCCCTTCCAACGGTAAGTCTTGGTGCGATCGAAAGCCCAGAGAAGCTGTTGCTTCTAAAGATCTTGCCTATCGACAATACTGTGAAAATGCTAACGTTATAAATAGTAACATCATCGACAAAATCAGAGAATTACAACAAACTTTGCCTCCCATAGCAATTCCAGGTCCTTTTGGGCAATAGCTAAGGTCATTAGCCAAAATTTCACTAAAGTCATACCACCACTTACATGGCCAAGTACATAGTCTGCTGAATGGATCTTTGCAGTCATATATATTCATACGATTCAATCGGCTGTCAATTCAGTGTTGGCGGTGTGAGTTTTAAATGACAATTTCAAAAGTCAAAATAGAATTTAGAATTTTTTTATCCAGTTTGGTAATTAACGAAAACTACGGATATATTAAATATGTATAATACATATCTCTCTGCATAAATCCAACGTCTAATATCACCTATTTTTATTTTTCAGGTTGCTATTAGATTATTTCGTGAGTAAATTTACTTTATAAAAAGTTAGTTATTTAAACTTTGTGTAATGTTTGTAATGAAATTACAATACAATAAAAACTGTAAAAAAAGTAAAACTCATTAAATAAAATTTTAAAATAGGGAACTGAAATATAATGCTTTTAAAAACAGGAAGATATTTCATGACGAGGGTATAAAGTATGAATAGGAGATATAAATTGCAATTGCAAAATTGTCCTGCAAAATTTACAATTAATGTTGCCCAAAGGGCTTGGAACGTGTCAATAAGTAATATTTAAATTATTAATTGAATAATGACACTATTCGCTAGAAGTAGAGTCCTTACTCTCGCTTTCATCATTCTTAACACGAATAACGATTTCTGGAATCTCTTCGATTATTAGCTCACGATCATACCACTATTGAATCAGGTTTTCTGTATGTTGTACGTTGGCATGCCATACCTCTGGTGTACACTTTTCTAAAGCTCTATTCCACATCTGAAGTACTTGTTTATCTCCATATCCCTCTTCACCAATGTGTTTGTTATAAAATGTTTTTGTATTTGCCCAAATCAGCTCGATTGCATTAAATTGACAGTGATAAGAAGGGAAATCTCAACACTTCATGCCCATGCTCTTGAAAAATTTTATCAATTTAATATTCCTTTGATTTTTTTATGAGCTTACGCAATATCTAACAATTCTGTCTTTAAACATTTGTTTGTTATGAGGTAAAGTATTCTTCTGTAACTACTCGAGAATTTCTTCTTTTTTTCCATACTGAAGGTGACTGTTTTTCTACTTCATCTGAATGGTATGAAGCATTATCCATTATAATTAAAGATTGTTTTTCTAAATTAGGAATCAACTGGTTTCTGACCCATTTCGTAAACATTTCACCATTCATTTCTCCATGATAATCAAGTGACTTTGACTTGCTTGCAAATAGGAAATTGGCATTTTCCACAAAACCCCCACTGTGTCCAGCATGTAAAACAATAAACCTTTTACCATCAAATCCCCCAGGCTTACGAACACTTTTAATGTTGTCATCCTGATATGATTTCCTTTGACTGCCTTTTGAAAAAATCGTTTCGTCTATGAGAACAAGCTGACGGACAATGTGTACGTTTTTGTTTTTCATATACTTTCTAAGAAAAGCTGCCCTCATTGAACAAACTTCAAAAAAGTGTGGCCGATATAACATATGTTTTTTAGTGTTCCGTACGGAACACTTATAAGATCACTTCGGTGTCTGTCTGTCTGTCACACCCAATTTTCTCCGAAACTATTTGACATAAAAAGTTGAAATTTGGTAGTAATATAGGAATTGATGACCTCATCAGAGCCATGTAGTTTTGAGAGTTAAATTTTGACTTAAGGGGTTAGTTTTGGGGGGTGAAAGCGGAAGTGAAAAAAAAAAAATTACTAGGTAATCGAGTGTGGTGTCAAATGAAAGCTTGAGTAAAATATATAAAGGGTGATTCATTTAAAGGTACTTTTTGTGATGGGGATTTAATTGCAGATTGCGCATGCGTCGTGTCAACTGAAGTGGCATTCCTGTTCAGTAGTGTTTGACAATTCATAGTGGAAAGACTTAGCCCGGCACAGCGTCTACAAATTGTTCAACTTTATTACGAAAATGGGCGTTCTACGAGGAATGTGTATCGGGCGCTTAGAGCAACTTATGGTCCACATAATCGGCCTACCGAACGCACAATTCGCTCTACCATCAATAAGTTTGAGACCCAATTTTCATTATTGGATAATGCTCGACCGAATAGACCACATCCAGCACGTAGTGCAGAAAATATAGGGGCGGTAGCGGAGAGTGTACGCGAAGACCGTGAAATGTCGATTCGTCGCCGTTCTCAACAGCTTAGCCTGTCATATTCAACAACTTGGCGTATTTTACGTAAGGATCTTTCTTTAAAAGCATACAAAATTCAACTAGTTTTAGTCGTTGGGCTCTTGACAAGCTTGCAGAAGATCCACTGTTTTTCGAGAAAAATTTGTTCACCGATGAGGCCCATTTTTGGCTTAATGGGTTCGTGAATAAACAAAATGCCCGTATTTGGGGTGATGAACAACCTGAAGAGGTTCAAGAGCTGCCATTAAATCCAGAAAAAACAACTGTTTGGTGTGGTTTATGGGCCGGTGGAATAATCGGTCCATATTTCTTCAAAACAGAGGCCGGCCGGAATGTTACTGTGAATGGTGACCGTTATCGCGCCATGATAACAGACTATTTGATGCCAGAAATTGAAGCCCGTGGTCTCGACGAAATTTGGTTCCAACAAGATGGCGCCACTTGCCATACAGCCCGTGAAACCATGGCTTTACTGCGAGAGCAATTCGGCGAACAGATCATTTCACGCTTGGGACCAGTGAATTGGTCGGCTAGATCATGTGACATCACACCTCTTGACTTTTTTCCTTTGGGGCTATGTAAAGTGCAAAGTCTACATGGATAAGCCAGCTACAATTGAGGCATTGGAGGCCAATATTACTCGAGTCATTGGCCAAATACCACTCGAAATACTCACACGCGTCATTGAAAATTGGAACTTCAGAATGGACGTTGTTAACCGTAGTCGCGGACAACATTTGAAAGAAATTATCTTTAAGAAATAATTGTAAAGAATGGTTCTTTTATATGATAATAAAGATTATAAAATAAAATTGTTTTTATTCATTTTTTTTTATTTAAAAAAAAAGTACCTCTAAATGAATCACCCTATATATATATATAATGTAGTACTTGCGCGCACTTTTCTTTGTATTATTTTTAAAAAATCGCGAAAAATCGCTGTCCCGCGCTTTATCTCGAAAAGTACTTATCAAAAAATTTTGAAAAAATTCCAGAATATTCTCCACGGGGTGTAGATTGAACGAAAATTATCACGAGGGCATTACCTTTAATAATTTTTCTGGTATTTAAAAAAAAACAAAAATATCAAGGTCATCAGATTTCAGTAAAGATTGGAAACAAACTTTGTTGAAAACTCATTTGGGGTGTGTTTTGTGAAGTCACTGATCACTTTATACATCTGTAACAAAATTTTTTATTTTAAAAGCAATCCACGTACGGAACACTAATTGCGCAAGTTCAACTTGAACTTGACCGGTTATTTTAAATGGAACATCCTATTTTCTAATTTATTTTTAAATTCTGTGTAAAATTTTATAACTTTTTTATTAATAATGTTAAATACCTAAACCTAGTAGTTTTCCTAATATTTCAATTTTTTTTTTAAAAATACTAGTTTTTAGTGTTGTAAAAAATTGCCAGTAGTGCCATTGTTTCTGAAGGTGGAATACTCGTAATTGGTACGAGCGTTCTATAGAGATGAAAAAAAAAAGATATATGTAAAGAAATTTGAGTTATATGCTACAGGGTGTTTTAAAATAAATTTATGCATTTCGACTATTTTAAATTGAAAAATCTAAAATTTTTTAAATGGCATACCCTGTATATTATTATTTTTTGTGGTAAATTTTACAAAACTCTCCAACTTTTATTAAGTATGTCATATACCTATTTCTAATAGTTTTCGATTTATTTTGAATTTTTCAATTTTTGCCCTTGTTTTTAATAGACTTACGCTATTTTGAAAACATAAACAAATAGTTAATAATTATTTTAATATAGTTTAACTTATCACAGAATAATTATTATGACGTAATAAATATTCAAAAATATGCCCGTCTACTTAAATACACATGTTTAGTCGTTTTACTATATTTGCCACACTTTTTGAAGTACCCTGTATACTCAAAAATAATTTTAAACTGTGCACCTTAACATTCCCTAAAACTATTGTATTTAACATTTTTTC
Source organism: Pachyrhynchus sulphureomaculatus (assembly GCA_019049505.1). Taxonomy (NCBI): domain Eukaryota; kingdom Metazoa; phylum Arthropoda; class Insecta; order Coleoptera; family Curculionidae; genus Pachyrhynchus; species Pachyrhynchus sulphureomaculatus. The sequence continues at coordinate 82,795,047 of CM032453.1, read as the reverse complement.
GTCATTCCCGAAACAAATGAGTTGACTCACTCTGTACAAATAACCGAGACAGACAATAGAGCGAATGTTGTAAATAACTTCAGATGACAGAAGACCTACGTTTTTAAGTTTTTAAATATACTTAACATGTTGTAGAATAATATAGACGGATGTTTACAGTATATTCAGACATTTATGACATGCATGCAAAGAGTCATTAAATCGGACTATACCATTGCAACAACACCTGTTGAGAAAGCCAACTTGTTAGCTAAACTCTAAAAGCAACCAAAAAAGCTTCGGGCGCTGATTGAATCTCTACCATAGTGCTCAAAAATGTGCGAGCGAACTAACCCACTTTTCTGTAGACTCTTCGATCCAACCTACAGAAAGTAAATATTTCCTTCCTGCTTAAAATACGCTATACTTTAGCAGATACGTAAAAAGGTAAGAAAACCTTACCAAACAACTACCGACCAATACACTCAATAATATGCATAAAATATCTAGAAGGATTCAATATTATTGGCGACCATCAGTTTTTTTCAATTGAACTTTTTTAATCAATTTCTCATTAACATTAACGATCTGCAGGATAGGACCAGGAATCTAAACTACAGCCTTGCAGATAACAGTACGCTTATTTCTTCCTTCACGTTGAATGCTCGAACATCGGCTACCCACACATACACTGCATTTGTTGGATTGTATTCAGAAGAGAACTATTAAGATGGGAAAGCCCGACCTCACTATCAAACTTGGTTCCTCGGAACATCGAAGAACGGTTGGTGATTTGAGTCTATTGTACAAGTACTTTCATGGAAAGTGTTCGGTGGATATAGCCTGCTTAATTCCTCCTGGAGCGGTACATGCCAGGAATATACGCCACGCTAATACATCATATCCGTATAAAGTTCAACTTATCAGCACTCGGACAACCCTTTTCAAGTAGTCTTTTATATGGAAACTCTCATCGCTTTGAAATAATTTTCCTAGGACTGTGTTTCCCGATGAGCGATATAGCGATTTAAGACCAACGTGTATCGCCTTTTCCGAGTACGCGTCGCTCCTGTGACCCTTTATACTCTATCTTTAAAAGAGTGGAGTAATAAATCACCCAGTATGACAAATTCCATAGGCGTACCTACTATCAGATTGCTACTTTCACCTTTGTTACTTTTATTTAGTAAATATGCAAAAATAATACCTGGGATCAGGTAATTTAATTTATTCTATTGGGGGTGACATGGGTTTCTAAGAAAATGTGATAATATATATAATATAAAGTAAATAAGCATAAATATTAGGCATTAAGAGTGGGGTCAGATAATTTCGTTTAATCTATTGGGGGTGGTGTGGGTTATAATAAATTGTGATATTAACAGTACATAGTTTGGTGTTGTCCAGAGTATAAGCATACGACGGAAGATTAGATGGAGAATTTGCATTTAATTTCCAATCCATCAGTAAACAAAAAGACAATAATTCTTAAGGTAGTTTCACAGTAAATCTCCTTTTCTTAAGAATCTGAAGAAATTGAAATATGATGTTAATCTAAATATTTTTCATTTCATTAAAAAAGAAATTGACCGATTGTGAAGTGAGGTATTCATAATTAAAGTGCACATAATTAACATACAATAGGCCAATGAAGTATAAAAAGGCATAGTTGCGTGTATATCTTAAGAACCAGTCTTACGAATTTTTTAAAAAACTAATATTTAGTAAAAAAAAAATTAAAAAATTTTGAACTAAAATAATTTTTTTTATCGATTTGTTAAAAAGATATAAATATTTAAAGTTGATATTTGTTTAAAAGAATAACCGGGTAGTGAGGGACAGATATCACAATTGACAACGCTGTATGTCGTTGTACTTCACGCGCCAACATTCAAACAGCATTTAAAGTGGTTAACTTTTAAACAGAAATTTATTTGTAGGTTAAATAATTTATTGAATAAACACAATATTTTTATCAGCTTCATCTTTAATCATCAAATAAAAATATTAAATGTATTAATTAAAAATTTGATTAGTATCTTGATATTTATTATTTTTTCTTTAGTATTTAAAAGATTTATATTTAAAGAAAAATATGTTTGTAGGTCCAATAATTTTTCAATAATATTTTAAATTAATATTATGTTTATTTATCAACATGGTTACATATCAATTGATAATATTAAATATATATTAAAAAACGTTTTTATAAATTTTTTCGGTAAAACTAAATATATAATTAATGATACCAGTGATAAATAAAGTATTATAAACTATTTGTAAAGTAATTAATTACTTTATTTAATACTGGCGTATCTTTAGTTACACGTGATTTTCAATTGTCTTCTCGACTAGATAATAATTGCACCATTCCTGTAGAACCCAATTTATCATAAGAACTTTTTAGATCTTCCAAAGTTATGGTTTCAGACGCAATTCTTTTAATCATAAGATCTGAAATAACACTGTTCAAAGGCATTAAAGATGGCAATATTAGTTTTTTCATGACGCACTCTTTATACGATACGTAATTTGTAATTACGAGCTAAACGTTTCTCGTGAGTTATCTTTTCTAGTGAATGGACTTTTTTACACAGATAACACTTTAAATTTTTTCCTAACTCATCTAACTCGATCCGTCGACCACTACACAGGTTAGATTATTCAGTTTTTAATTTTTTTCGCGTCATTCATTCCCGAAATACTTTTTTTGCGTTTATTGATGAGCTTTTCCTTTACAAATTTGCCTTTATGTCGCAATTGATTATAATCAAAAGTCATTTTTTATTTAATTGTTTTTTTTTTTTTTAAAAACATAAGTAATATGGTCTAAAGAGTACACCTACAGAGAGTATAATAAATATAACGTATAAAAACGTTACTTCCATAGAGCATACGCATTAGCAGCATTGCCACATTTATTTTCATTAAAAGTGTGATTATATTAGTGTGTGTCTGCATATGAAAGTTTCCATTTATCGAATACAATCTCCGACAAAAATAAAATACTCTGCCATTGAGTATTTTAAACTTTTTTTATTTAATATCTGGCTATACTTTTGGCTCCGGTTGTCACGAGGGAACTACCTTAATTGTTTTAAATCATGAGAATATAATCATTCCAGTACAAGTGTTGACAAAACACTGGAACAGTGTTTTGTCAACATGCTGGGTGTTACAAAATCAACTGTATATAAAATAATAAAAGGATCCAGAAACGGGCCGATGACATATCCAGGTTGACCAACATTTGAAATTGAAGGAGATTTGAAGCAAGAAATAAGATGTGAAGTACATGCCTTCTTTTTCAACGAGGAAATTCCAACATTAGATAAAATTTTTGTTAGGATCCAAGAAGACCCGGATTCTCCCAAAATGAACCGAAACACCCTGTGTAAAAATTTTAAAACAACTTGGCTTCCAATGAAAAAAGCATTCTAGGAAATCTATTTTAAGAGACAGAAATGATATTGTCTCTTAGAGAAGACATTACTTAAGAAACATCCGATAGACAAGAAGAGAAACGAATATATTATTTAGATGAAACTTGATTGAATGAAGGATATACGGTAGCTAAATGCTGGCACAATGAAAAAACACGCCCATCAAGAGGGATGGTCAACGAGTTTCAATCCGCCGTCAAGAAAAGGACGGCGGCTCATTATCACACACAATTCCGGATAATGCAGTGAAAAGAAAATTTTTAGATTTAGCCAATATTAAAAAAAAAAAAAAATTTAAAAGGTACTTTGTAGATGAACTAGCAGCTTCACGTGGTATAACAGTACTGTGACTTCCTCCTTATTGTTAATTAAATCCGATAGAATTGATATGGACACAAGTAAAGGGGGAAGTTGCAAGAAATAATACAACATTTAAAATGACGGATTTCAAGTCCTTATTTGGTGATGCGATAAGTAATGTGAAGAAGGAGAACTGGGAAAACCGTGTAAGTCACGTTATCGGAGAAAAAAAGAAAATGTGGGAATTGACCAAATGATTGATCCGATAATTGTTAATGTTGATCAAAGTTTTTCTTTTGAGTATGACATCGAATAGCTTATTTTAATAGCATGTCCTGTTTGAATAGCCAGCAACGTCATATACGTAATTAATTTCCTATTCGTAATTTATTTTCGTTTCTTAGAGTTAATTACTAGTTCTCATATTTTAATTTTAATTATTATAATAAAATGTAATCGTATTTAAACATATTTTAATTAATATAATAAAATGTAACTCAATTAAAACATTTTTTAATTTTCCTATTGCCATCTTATATACACGTCTATGATTACATTATTGCCCATGTTTTAACAATGGGTCGGCAATGAACACATCCAACAATTTACCTTATTATTGGGTGAATCTACCTGAATCGAGGAGGAGTAGGGCAGACTCAACACAAAATAGTAAATAATACATAAAATTTTAGTGTACCACCCTATCGTGGTTTTACATACTAAAGTATCATTTATTACTCTATGCCTTTTAAAGATAAAGTACAGAGATTTTCCTTCAGCACGTGTGCTATGCCTATAAAAAAACGCTTGATAAAAATTATGCAAAACATGCCAGTTTGGTGGCAGTAGACCGTCACCTCAAAAAACCGTGTTTAGGTTATTATTAACATTTTTTATATCCAAATGCTCAGTGCCGAATGAAACAGGATCATAAACATCACCATATTATTCCTTAAATGATGACGTAATATCCAAAGGAGTATCCAAGACTACCGTCAAACGATATACAAACTGGAATAACATAAGTATTCTTGTTTTGTTGCACATACAGCCAGAAAGACTTGAGACCTTGTGGAATATCATTCTCAACATGAGAAATATATTGAGAATGGGAATCTTAGTCATTACATTCACTTCCTTTCTTAATTCCTTAAATCTATTTAGATAAACGACACTATCGATCTTTTTTATTTTTTTGTGAAAATTAAGATTATGTTTAAATTTTCCTATGAGATTTTTGTTGTGTCACAGAGAAAATTCTTTGTTTCTATTTTTATAGCGCGGTACATATCGGTCAATTATTGCCGACAAGGATGCGTAAAAATAATCACAGATTTTCTCAACATTCGTGAAGCTGTCCAATTCACTCTAATCAACACTTTCCAGATCAGAGTATAAAGCTTGAAAGTTTGTTTATTTAAAATTCTAAGTTTTCTCTGCAGTTTCATCAGCTGCAAACCCTCAACTCTCTATCACAGAAAGATGCAAGCCAACCTCTAATCATGGATGATGAGCATTCTCCGAGACTATTGGACAGGTAGCTCTCTCCACTACACAACTAAAATTCGTAAAAATCAAGTCTAAATGTCTACGGTTCAAATTATAAATACAATTATATTGATTGGGAACAAACGTAAATACCCTAAAATTCACTTTTCACCATACAATGATTCACAGGATTTGATATGTTCAACCACACACTGCTAATTCCTAAAATTGCAGGTTGGAGGAATATATATATATATATATATATATAAGTATAACAAAAACGGGAATATTATTTAAATAAACTTTACATCTAAGGCTAATCTCAGGTGACATTTCTCCTGCGAAAGTATATAACCCGTAACAGCTACACCCAACAACGTGTAGCTATCACTAAAAATATCCGAATCCCTAACTCCATCGGAGAGCCACATTTCAGTCAAACAAACAATTTATTATTATTAGCATTTGGACAGCGCCAGGTAAAACTCTTCAACCTCTAACGTTTCCAAGTGGATTGACGTTTACACTTGATTTTGTCCTCTTAATATTTTGTCTTTTTTAAGGAATGTATGTAAGGAATACCTTTGAAATATCTGACAACCAATCGATCTTCACTACTATTTCTTTGGTTATTCAGTTCTTCGTAATTTTTTTCAGCTATTAACGTTACATACGTTAAATCTGCACTGACTTTTAATTGTGTATTTTGAAATTTTTCTTATTTTTTAAATATTTCAATGGAATAGGTGCATTAGTAAAAATTACCTTCATAGGCCGCACCTTATTCATTTCTTTACTAGATCGGATTACTTTGAACTGAATATGCGACCCCACGTCCAGTCCTAGTGGTCGACAGACTTGAGCGTTGTTCGTTCAGACAGACCATAAACCTTATTAAACTTGTCTGCAGAGAGTCATGAGCAGCCTTTATGTATCCAGAAACACTTCCAGCACTCAACTGAATGTTGATTTTACCTTATTTTGCGATCGCAAATTGGGCAATCAGCATGATCATTCATTATTGAATTTAATTTTTTTGAAACCCAAACAAGCAAGTTGAAATTTATCCCTAAATATATATATATATATATATATATATATATATATATATATATATATATATATATATATATATTAATTACCGACGCTTTTGATACTATACTAATGTTATTCCAACAGATTCTTTTGAAATTCTAAAATTTATTACATTCACAAGGTATTTTAAAGATAACATTTTGAATTATATGGTTATTCTAAGGTATTTGGTGTTTTAAACACTGGTTTTAAATTAATGTTATGTGTATACATATATATATATATATATATATATATATATATATATATATATATATATATATATATATATATATATATATATATATATATATATATATATATATATATATATATATATATATATATATATATATATATATATATATATATATATATATATAATATATATATATATATATATATTGTAACATTCATTTTTTCCTAGATTTTAAGACCATGTAATGTTACTGATTTTTCACTTCAAATTGTACTTATTTTCATTTTTGTATCGAACGGTATATTAATAAGAAATTCCAAGCCGTTCGGTATATAGTGCTGTGCGGGTTTCTGACCGAATCTACCGCTACGCCGCGATTGGTGGAAAATGTGTATCCGCAGTTTTGGTTCCGGCGTCGCCATATTACAGGCAGAGTTCGCACGGTTTATTTAAGGGTCCGAAGAACTACTGTCTTGGCTTATTTCCATCTAGCCGCCGAGGCTTATACCATCAAGCCGCAGCCAGGCTAATTTTCATCGGAGCCGCCAGGTAGGCTTCCTTCGACTGAGCTGCAGTAAAGGCTCATAACAACAATCATGAGAACTAAATAAAGCACAAGTTTTTTTAACGAAAAGCCGTAGTGGGCTCTCTAAGTGTTTACTAGAAAAGTGTGAAATCGGTCGTGTTCCATCGAAGCCGAAATAAAAACAGTAAGTTACCAAAACATCCTTCCATAGACTTATCCCTGAGTAGTGCCCTAACAA
>CM032453.1:82765710-82783210 GCA_019049505.1 Pachyrhynchus sulphureomaculatus | reverse complement strand
AATGCACTAGATATTTCATCTCCTCCATTAAACTCCTCTATATTGAAAAACATTTTATTTGGTATGTGCAGTGACCCCTTTTATTATTTATAAAGGACCAAAATAAACGAGGGCTTGTTCCAATATTGTTCTGTACTGTTATCAAGTATGCACATTGAGCACTGCTTATATCCTTTTTCAGTTGAGCCCGTATTTTTTTTTAAATTCTAACAATACCAGTATATCATTAGTCCTTTTATATTTTTTTTCTCAATTTTGCTTTATACTTGAGTTTATTTATTATTTCTGTGTTAAAACCAAGTAGGATAATTTTTTGATTTATTATTAGTTTTAGGTATGCACTTATTAAATGTGTCATATAGTTTCTCATAGAAACCATTGAGGGCTAGATTAACATTATTATAAGATTCAAGAAATGTCCAATCCGTGGCATGCAAGATATGATATAAAGACAAATAGTCAGCTTTGCGGAAATTATAGCATACATCATTAGAGTTTAATTCTTTTATTCGCACATGCGGTATTGATACGGTAATACCCAGAGTGGGGTGATATTTATCTTCTGGAACGAGACTAAAGTACGTTTTTTAAAACAAGACAATTAACATTACTTACCACAATGTCCAATAATCGGTTTGTGGAGTTTACAACTTGATTATACTGATTAGCACCATAGAAGCTTAAAAAATGATTTTAACAATTCAACATATCTATCAGCTTTTCTCACTTCATAATACATTTTGAGATATGTTAAATTAAAATCACCTATAATTACAAAATTAGAATCCAAGAGATAATTTTTGGCTCTTCAATAAACGTATATAGCTTTTCATATGAATGCGGACCGCACATTGGTGAAACATATACAGCAAGAAGATAAATAAATCTACTATTCCCCAAATTTAACTTTACACAAGAAAGTCAACATTTTCATCCTCAAAATGTGTATTAACCCTACAAATATCAATATGTTCTGAACCCCACCCCCTCTGGACTTTCCACATGTTGCATAATTTCTATCCTTCCTGACCCCAACCACATTATGAAGCATGATACCTATTTGCTCTGATTGATTCCTCAGCTTTGTTACTATGGTTGATATGGTGTCATTATTGTTTAGGTTTTCCATAGTCGATTTCATGTTAGAAGCAGCTGTGTGAGCTATGTCCTCGCCAGCTTCATCTGAACTGCTCCCCAGAAGCTTAATTTTATTATTAAGAGCTTCAATTTTTTCGGTCAAAAACTGTAATTGTGTCACGACAATCTAGATATATCTGGGAGTAATAGAGTTATCAAGAACAAACTGAAAAAATGGGTTGAAGAAAGTTGTTAATAGGACATGTTTAAAAAAAAGGGTAAAAATTTGCACTTGGAACCTTTGTGTTTCGGAATTTTGGTGCATTTTTAGAAGTCTTAACACCTCTTTTCTTTCAATTGATGTAAATTATTTTGCTCGTTATATTTTATATTTTTAATTTTTAATTTTGTGATGTTTAAGTTTTTGTTATGTTTTTATCCAAGCCTGCATACAGGTATGACCTACTGTGGGCTCCAGGTTTCTGGAATACTTTGTTTTTGTATTTGGATTATGAATAAATAAATAAATAAATAAATATATATATATATATATATATATATATATATATATATATATATATATATATATACATATATATATATATATATATATATATATATATATATATATATATATATATATATATATATATATTATATATATATATATATATATATATATATATATATATATATATATATATATATATATATATATAGATTTGATTTCTTGAACCTTTATGTAAATAAATCTTTTTGATGTATCTTGGGTTTTGGTTCATCAAATGAAAATCTTAGAGTTCTTTTGAATTTTTTTTTTTATATATTATTTGACGTTTCGCCCCTGGTTTTGGGCATTTTCAAAAAACAGTTTGCCATGTCTAGAAATAAAATTAAAAATACATCACAGTCTTGCTTTAAATTACAACAATAACACTGGTTTACAAACATAACACGTATAATTATATAAATAAAAGGAAAAACACTGTTTTAAAATTTTACATAACTTAGTTTAAATTTAATTTATATAAAAATATATATATATATATATATATATATATATATATATATATATATACGTATATACATATATATATATATATATATATATATATATATATATATATATATATATTTTATATATATATATATATATATATATATATATATATATATATATATATATATATATATATATATATATATACGTATATACACATATATATATATATATATATATATATATATATATATATATATATATATATATATATATATATATATATACGTATATACACATATATATATATATATATATATATATATATATATATATATATATATATATATATATATATGAGGCTGGTTTGAAAAATCCGTGCAAAGTCCGAGAGATGGCACCACCGGCGCGTATCGAGGTCATGTTTAGTTAGTTAGCATCTCTTGAATGAACGCACACCAAGTTTCAGCCATATTGGTCTATTTTTTTATGTTTGGCATTCGTGTGAATCAAGGAAGTTGAGTGATTTTCAAGAAATGGACGAAAAAGAATTTTGTGTGGTGATTAAACATTACTTTATGAAAGACAAAACGCCTCAGGAGACTAAAGAGAAGCTTGATAAACATTATGGTAACTCTGCACCTTCGATTAGAACAGTTTATAAGTGGTTTCAAAATTTTCGGACTGGCCATATGGGCACAAGTGACGCTGAACGTTCTGGACGGCCTGTGGAGGTTACGACTCCAGAAATCATTGATCAAATCCATGATATGGTGATGGATGACAGAAGAGTTAAGGTGCGTGAGATTGCTAGTGCTGTGGGCATCTCGACTGAACGGGTACATAATATTTTGCATAACATTTGGACATGAGAAAGCTATCCGCAAGATGGATGCCGCGATTGCTTACGCTTGACCAAAAACGGAATCGTGTGAAGTGTTGCAAGGATGGTTTGCAGCTGTTCCAGAAGAATCCGGAGGACTTTAAGCGTCGTTTCGTCACTGTGGATGAAACATGGATACATTACTATACTCCTGAGACCAAACAACAATCTAAACAATGGGTTACCAAGGGGGAATCTGCACCAAAAAAGGCGAAGACCGTTCCTTCGGCCGGAAAGGTTATAGCGACTGTCTTTTGGGATTCGCAAGGGATAATCCTCATCGACTATCTGGAAAAGGGTAAAACTATTTACAGGTGAATATTACTCATCGTTATTGGACCGTTTGAAAACCGAGCTGGAAGAAAAACGCCCGCGATTGGCCCACAAGAAAGTCCTTTTCCATCACGACAACGCACCAGCACACACTCAGCAGTTGTGGTCGCAAAATTAATGGAAATAGGATTCCAACTCGTTTCACATCCCCCTATTCTCCAGACTTGGCTCCTTCGGACTACTATTTGTTCCCCAATTTGAAGAAATGGCTGGCGGGACAAAGATTTTATTCAAACGAGAAGGTGATTGCAGACACTAATGGATATTTTGCAGACTTGGACAAATCCTATTATTCGGAAGGGATCAACAAACTAGAACATCGTTGGACGAAGTGTATAAGCCTAAAAGGAGACTATGTCGAAAAATAAAAAAGGTTTACCCCAAACACATAAGTAGTTTTTATTTTTGCACGGACTTTTCAAACCAGCCTCGTATATATATAAATATATATATATATATATATATATATATATATATATATATATATATATATATATATATATATATAATAACAATAATAATAATTGGCAATTATTTGTTCATCTGATTCTGAAATAGAATAATTTTTAGGAAACAGAAGAAATTATTGCAGACACATTAGGAGTAGAGGTTTTTAGACATACAATAGCTGGAAATGTCCTTGTAGGTTCATACTGTGTTTTAAACAATAGAGGGGCCCTCGTACATCCTAACACAAGTATAGTGGATCAAGAAGAATTATCATCTCTGTTACAAGTACCTTTGGTTGTAAGTAATATTTTAAACACTTAGAGAGAAACTCTTTTTTGTGTCTATTGTTTCCATTCATAACATAATTTAAAATTTTTTAGTAGGTAGCTTAATTTTGCATTGCTTTGTTATCAGAACTCTAAGCAGTCTAAATTTAACATCATAGGCCCCTTTAGATGGAAACAAAGAACTACTGCCTCGAACCGCCGCGAAAACCAATGACTCATTTTAGATTTTACGTGATTTCAACGAAAGTTCGGAATCGACTGATACTTTTACTAAAATAAATCGTAGACAAAGGTTCGCTCTACCGATTTTTTGTTAAATCGCATCTACCGAGAATGAATTATTGCGGACACGTTCTTACTTGATAGACTGTATCCAGAATGTTTAAAACTATCTATAATATTTTCGGTTAAGAACTACAAATCAGGAGCTTTACAACGTCTGAATGAAAAAATGGGCTTAGGGAAGGCTTTTCAAATATTTTTTAATATCCTCAAGAACATCATGTAGACATGTGACTCCATTGTATATTTATTCCCTGTGCTTGATCTGAAAAGCAAAACATTTAATAACAGACATAGTGCATGGAAACTGTTCACAGATGCTCGCGGTCTGCTGGTTATAGGGTTTAAATCGTCTCCTTGTGGAAAATCTTGTATCGTTGAGGTAGAAGGTGTCAGATTCAGTATTAAATAATAACCAACCAAGTGCAAATCGGACTTGCGCAATTAGTGTTCTGTACGTTGATTGCTTTTAAAATAAAAAAATTTTGTTATGGAGGTATAAAATGATCGATGACTGCATAGAACAGACCCCAAATGAGTTTTCAACAACAAACTTTTTTTTCCGATCTTTACTGAAAACTGATTGAAAATTTTTGTTAAGTTATTAAAGGTAATACACTCGTGATAATTTTCGTCCAATCTACACCCTGTGGAGAATATTCCAAAATTTTTTTAAAATTTTTTGATCAGTTCTTTTTCGCAATTTTTTGAAAATAATACAAAGAAAAGTATGCCCAAGTATTACATTATATATATTTTTGAACTCGTGTTTTTACAAACTTTCATTGACACCCCACTCGATGATCTCGAAAAGTACTGATCAAAAAATATTCTCCACAGGGTGTAGATTGAACGAAAATTATCACGCGTGCATTACCTTTAATAATATATCTGGTATATATAAAAAAAAACAAAAAAATGCAAGATCATCAGTTTTCAATAAAGATCGGAAACAAACCTTGCTGAAAAACTTATTTGGGGTGTATTTTGTGAAGTCACTGATCATTTTATACCTCCATAACAAAAATTTTATTTTTAAAAGCAATGAACGTACAGTACACTAATTGCGCAAATTCAACTTGCACTTGACCGATTATTGTTTCTAATTTCCACTTTCTCACACTTTATGCTTGACGTGTTTGCCAATTACGTCCATAATCATATATATTACTGGAAATCCTAGTCTGAACTTTAATGATTTCAAAGGTGAATTGGTATAGGCCAAACAGGTATCTTCTTGTTTGTTTAAGACAAGATCTGTGTTTTTGATTCGGTTTATTTCCAGATTTTCTAACATACTTTATTTTATACCTTTACTCTCTACATGCAGAACTTTGAAATTATCATTGAAAATGTGGTTTCATCTGTTAAATGCTATAAGCTGAATCGGTTTTGTTTTTTAACTAAATTCTTTTATGCTCATAAATTCAAACTTCAAAAGAATTTTTCTTTTGCAATTTTAATAAATTTTCTTAAAACGAATTATTTCTTCAAAAGCTACATGGGTATTTTTTTTTTTTCAAGAAAATGCTTAATTTTCGATTCAAAAATCTGATCACTCTTTTTAAAATAATTTAGCACCCCATGAACGAATCTGTATAGATGATTTTAAAGGAGTAGTCTGGTAACGTGCAGTCTTTTTTTAAGAATTTTTTTTTCATAGTAAAATTTATTTGTGAATTTTAATATTTTATACATAATACTAGAGCTCTTAAACTAATAGAATTTTTTGTTTTTATTATTTTTTCACAATTCATTTCTTTGGTAGGGCCTGAACAGGGCCCTCTTTAAATCTGGTTGACATGATATCTGGAGTATCTGAAAGCAAATATTCGAGTAAATTCTTATAATATAGAGTTGCCGCTATCGCCGGTACTAAAGTTATATACCCACGATGAAAAAAAAAAACAAAATGGCGGACTTTTGTTTTTTCAATTGTTTAAAAAAATTTGGTTAAATAGTAACGAACAATTATAAAAGTAGTTACAATCATGTCAAAAAAAGATTGTTTCGAGAAAAACGCGTTTAAAGCGTTATACTAAACGATATAAAGACCCTCGACTGCTCCTTTTTTGATGAAAACCAACACTCAGCTGCTCGAAAAACTGAAATTGAAATGCCTATAGACTGAGGATTTACGAAAACGTGGCGGAGACAGTAAGTATACGGCAACTGCACGTTCGGTGCGCTAGATACTGACTGTGTCGAGACGCTTCTATATCGCATTTTTCAGCCTGTTCTCGATCTTTCCAGAGCAAATAATGATTTTCTAAAATTTCCTTATTTCTACATCTATTTACTATAAGAAAATCGATTTGTTGAAAAAAAATTACGAGAAAAAGAAAAACTTCTTTTTTGCTCATTCTAAATATCTGTCAAACAAAATTTTAGGCAAAAAATAAATAAATAGGTTACTATTACTATTAAAACTGTTGAGAACTTTTTTGAAACGGCGACGGAAACTTCTAACCGGAACAAATTCTTTAAATAAGAATGAAGTAAAATTTACCGTCTTTCTAGAAAACCCAAACAAAGTTAGGGATCAATTAATTTAGACGTAAGGTGTAGGTGACACAAAATGACAAATCCAGTAGTTGTATTGTATTTATGAAAATAATCAACCTGCAAGATTTTTCTTTGCGTCGAAGGATACGTAGATCACAAAAAATAGTTCCTATTTCTGTCGACCTGTCGCCTGTTACTGCGATGACTCCCGAACGAAAAGAAACATCAATTTCAAATTTGGAATAGCGGAACCAACTTTTTAGCAGTATCGCTCTAAGGGACACGGACGAAATAAGTAAAGGTCATTAAATTCTGTAAAATTTTAATAAGATTCTTCGACCTCTTTCTTTTTGGTTATCAAAATAAATGCATTTTAAGCTTGAATGTTACCGTAAATTGGAGATGGTGTAAAAGAGGGTTAAGATGTAACTATATCTTGTTATACAAGAAATAGTAGAAAATTGATTCATTGCTCAAGAAAGTATATCATATATAAAACCGGCTTTTTGTATTTCCTTATGTTTTAAGGTGTTTTGGAGGAATATCATTTTAAGAAAGGGAGTGAAAAAGGTAGAAGTTGAAAAGCATTATGATTAACATAAAGTTGGGGGGGAGGAAGTGTGAGATGGGCAGCTTGGAATGTCAATTGAATTTATCGCTTTTATTTGCAAAGAAAGTTCCATATAAATAACTATACCATTTTTTGTAGGCTGGAACAGTAAATTGCGGTAGTTCAGTATTAGGGGCAGGAGTCGTAGTAAATGATTGGATAGCATTTACAGGGATGGACACAACGGCTACAGAATTAGCAGTTTTGGAATCAGTGTTTAGATTAAATGAAGCAGAACCAAGTAAAATTACTCAAGAAATGCGAGCAAGCCTTATTGAAGGGTATGTATGGTGTTACTTTGTATATTTAGATTTGTACTAAACTAAATTTGCTAACTTTTTTTTTAATTTTTCCAGAATGTCATAAAAGGTACAAGCAACAAAGCAAAGAAGAACGTGTTAATACATTATATTCTAAACAAATATTTTATTCCTGTATTTTTTTATAAATAAAGTTATGTTAGTAAATAATTTTATTTATTTAAAGTGAGTTAAACTTCCCTAAAATCATAGGAGGCAAATAAAGTAACAATCCTTTAAAAATATGGTTTTATTTTTTCCCAACACTATAATTCTAAACTTCATATTACAATATTAAATTAAAATTGGTATGTGTCCTTCTGTACCATATTATCAACTAAATGAATAATATATCAGCCAGGAGGGGCAAGGGGGCGTATACCTTTTACTTGCCCCTATGAGGCAATAAAAAACACCTTTTTTGACGCTATTTAAAAATCGGTCGGCTCTAGTATTGCCCATTAATGTTCTATTTTTTTTCCTAAACATAAGCTTTTTGATCTAGCTGCTTCCATGTCCAACTATGTCAGTATGTTGTGTACTATAACCATATTCAAAGGGCAAGGAAACAGGGATAGATGGATACAAAGACCGTTTCTTTCAAGAGAGAAAAATATACAATTAAAGGTGAAGCTGCTTATAGATGGGAGAGCGCCAGTCGACGACCAGAGGCGAGACCTCTTCACGAAAATACCCTCTCACAGGAATTCTTCCTTATATAGTAAACTGAGAATCAATTTAAGGGGGTAGGCAGTGAAACTTAAAAAATTTACACCCGATTTAAAAATTGCTGACTAGAAGATTTCCAACAAAAAAGAACCTTTTCATGTAATGGAACTTTAAAAGTTGTTGAGCGGGCGGTGGAGATTTTTTACAAAAAAGTATTCTTTCATATAATGAGACTTCAGAAGCTTCCCCTAATTTAAAAAAAGATCTATTTTAAAGGGGGTGCTAATTTCTACATTCATAGGGCTAGGAGGCATATGCAACCCCTTTGACTACGCTACCAACTGTATCTCATATTAAATATTTGAACAACAATGTTTAGAATATTTTTATATTTATATGGAAGTTTAAAAATTCCTTTATGATCACTTTATTACGAGAGCCGCCTTTTAAGTTTTTACAAATGGCCATTAGATGGCGCTATTGAGAGGTGACATTACCATTCTTGTAAAATTAGACATCTGTTATCGTTAAAATAGTGACACCTCAGAAACTGGCCGAGTAGTTTGTTTACAGTAAGTTTTAAAAAAAACATTTTTATGAACAAATGGAAATTTCACGTGAAGATTTTCGTTGGATCATTTTTTACGATTTTAGTAAAGGCTTAACTCAACAACAATGCCTCGAATCGCTTCCTTCAACTTTTGATATCATCAGAAAAGACTGTTTACAATTGGTTTGCAGAATTTCGTCATGGTCGTGTTTCCGTCAGCGGTAAGTTTCGTGAAGGTCGACCAAAATCGGTTGTTGTTCCAAAAAACATCGATGCTGTGCGCAATATTGATAGAAAAGGATCAGCATGTGACTTGCCGTGAGATAGAAGCGTCATTAGACATATAGAAGACTGCATCACATTTGATTTTGCAGGAAAAGCTGTGAAAAAGATCTGGCTGATGGATTCCGCATAATTTGATCAAAACTCGAGAACAGGCTCGTGTCAATTGGTGTAAGGAAATGTTCAAAAAAATCGATCGAGAACATGAAAAATCCATATACAACATCGTAACAGGAGACGAAATTTGGATATATTCGTACGAGCCGAAACTAAGTAACAATCAACTGTTTGGGTGTTCCAAGATGAACTGAATTCAACAAAAGCGGTTCGTTGGCGAAGCACTTTCAAGAAAATGATAGCTTGTTTCTTTGGTTATACTGGACATGTTGCAACCATTGCTTTAGAGAACCGAAGAACAGTTAATGCTGATTGGTATACAACAATTTGTTTGCCAGAAGTCAGTGATGAAACAAGGAAAAACAACCGAAAATGCTGCATCATTCTTCATCATGACAATGCCAGTTCTCACACAGCACGTCAAACAACTGATTATTTGACGGACAAAAACATCGAGTTAATGTCTCATTGCCCGTATTCACCTGATTTATCGCCTAACGACTTTTTTTTGTTCCTGAATGTCAAAAAGAAAAGGCGTGGACAGTAATTTTCATCACCTCAAGAAGCTGTTGAAGCCTTCTAAAACCAACGTCACAGTGGAAAAAATGTTTCGAGAATTAGTTCGAACGTATGCAGAAGTGTATCTAAAAGGCGAATACTTTCAAAAACAATAAAACGATTTGTACCAACAATTTTTTTTTCTTTCATTGTTTTTGTGAAAATTTAAAAGGTAACCAATACTAATACATAGGATAAACATAAAAAATATGTAGTCTGAAATAGGTGACTTTGTTCTTCCGGTATTTTTTGTTACGTCCTCTGGCGTTGTTATATTTACTTGAATTATTATTATGTGCCTTACTTATTAATGGAGCTATAATGATATTATTTAGAATTTTCTGCTTTTCACGTTTTAAAAGTAGAAAAATCAAAGCTTTCAATCGCGTATAATTCTCTAAAATTATAAAAAATCGGTAAAGTGATTTACTCAGTACTTTTCCTTGCAAACATGTAGTTCTAAAATAAGTACGAAATTTAACTTCCTTAATATGAATAAAATTATACAACATATGGATACTCGCACCATTCACCCTGTTTCCTCAAAATGATATCGCTTAAAAACTCTAGATTTCATCCCTATTTCAAATATTATATTATTTCGTTGGAGAACGATAGCCTGACAGTCGGATAGATAGGCCGATGGAAATGAGAATACATATTTTTCGCGATCTAAGGACACTATAAAAGAAAAAAAAACAAAAATTGCACAGGGCAATTCTTTTGGAATACGGAAAAAGCAACACACTGAAATAAAAGTATATTATGATATATGCGCAACAACTTTTCTAACCCTGTACCCCATTCCTTTCAACTTATATATCTTTTACTATAAATGATCCGCTAAAATTTTTTTAAATATCCCAACCAAAGTTCTTATAATAATATTGAAACTATACATTATTTAATGAATCCCACCCCTGTCACCTTTTACCCCTGTTAATATTGCAAATAGCGAAAAAATAATGTAATACCTCCTCACCTTTTATGTGTTGCATAATTATATATAGTGAATAAATAATTATGTTTAAAATTTGTTTTTTATCGCAACGAAAAACCTAAACAAATTCCCATAATACCAATGAAACCATACAATATTTGACCACCACCTCTTTTACTCCTTCCCCCATTAAAATTGAAATTAATGAAAAAAATAACTTAATTTTCAGATTTCTCGACTCCACCAACCCCGAAAGACACCTATAACACCACATATAAGAAGCAACCCCATTAAACCCCTACCCGATCCTTTAACCCCTTACGTATTTTATTACGAATAAGCCGTGCCTGCGGCTCAGCTCGCGTGGACTTGATTCACTACTATCGTCACTGCTTATTCCTTATGTTACCTAACGTAATAAAATATCTGCCATTATTTCGTCTTATCTCCCATTATTTTTCCTTATCTCCCATTATCTCCATAATTTCCATTATCTAGGCTTATCTCTGCTCATCTCCCGTTATTTCTCCTTATCGCCCATTATTTCTTCTTATCTCCCATTATCTCACCTTATCTCCCGTTATCTAGGCTTATATCGAATTATATAGAACATATGTATAAATTTATAAAAACACGTAAATCGAATAAGTGGTTCTCAAGGGATAAGCGCGCTAACGGACAGACAGACAGAGAGACGTTGCATTTTATATATATTATATTCTTTGCAACATGATATTGTTCCATATCTATAACCTGGTCAGAGAACATACGTATGAATTTAAAAAATTACTTATATCGGATAGGTGTTTCTCGAGGGACAAGCGCACTAACGGACAGACAGACAGACGTTGCATTTTATATATATATTATAGATATAGATTATTATTATTATTATATAACCTGGCCGAAGAATATGTGTATGAATTTAAAAAAAGACACGTAATTCGGATAAGTGGTTCTCGCGTGATAAACGCAGTAATGGACAGACAGAGAGACATTGCAATTTTATATATATTATAGATTATAGATATTCTCTGCTACATAATATTGTTCCATATTTAATGGTTTAGGCTGTGTATTGCAAAGGAACGCGCGGCAAACTTTTTTCCGACTCCATTCACTATTATCGTCACTGCTCATTTGTTATGCTACCTATGGTAATAAAATATAGCCTACAACCTGGCCAGAGAATATATGTATGTTCAAAAAAAAGTACGTAAATCGGATAAGTGGTTCTCCAGTGATAATTTTATAAAATGTGCTTAAAATTTGTCCAGTAGTTTAACCAGAAAACCTGTAAATATATCAAAATGCTGTTGAAATTATACAATACAGTAATACCCCGCTTTACGCGAGGGATACGTTCCGAAAAAAATCGCGTTAACTGAAATTCGCGTATATCGAGGTTTATGATTAAACATAGTCAAAATTTAATACAAAAAAATACAAATCATTTTAATCAATCACTTTAATTCTAAGAACACTTTATGCAATACATACTCTTATTTTTTACGGAAAAATACATCTATTGTCTTTTGGGTAACGTTTTGTTTACGTTCTTGTAAAATACGTTCATAACACCCAACACTGTTTTTAATTGTTTGACACACGGTCAAGACACGGTCATCATTCTTGTCTATACTCTGCAATATGTCCAAACCTGAATAAATTTTTGAAAGTGCATTTTGTATTTCCCCTGAAGATAAAACTTTCTCTTCTACTTGTTCTTCCTCATCGTAGATAGGATTATTCTGTAACTCGATCAGATCTTCATTGCTAATAGGATCGTCGTGCGTTGCTACAAGTTCTACGAGATCTTCTACCGTGACATCTTCAAGTTCAGACCCCTCAATCATTGCAGCAATGTCTTCAAGCACTTGTCTCTGCATCTGGACAATTCTTCTAGGTGCTTCCACTACATCTGGCCAAAGATTACGCCACACCCCATTCATACAACTCATTTTAACTTCCTTCCAAGCCTCTTCTATGTTGTGAATAGACTTCATAATGTTGTATGACTTCCACCACTCTCGCATAGACTGTCTTCCTTCCCCGTCAGTTTCATGAATTAGTTGGCTAAAAGTGCGGCGATGGTAATAAGCTTTGAAGTTTGCTATTGCTCCCTGGTCCATAGGTTGTAATATTGACGTAGTGTTTGGTGGAAGGAACTTTACGTACACTTTTAAGTCTCTGGGCGTATCAAGTGAGGTTGGATGTCCTGGGGCATTGTCTAAGAGTAATATAACTTTAGGTTCAAGCCCATTTCTGTCACAGTATGATTTGACTGATGGGCAAAAACTATTAGAATACCATTCTTGAAAAATTTCCCGTGTAACCCACGCCTTTCTGTTTGATCGCCACACAACTGGTAGACTTGTCTTGTCTGTGCCTCGCATTGCACGGGGTGTTTCTGAATGGTACACTAGTAAAGGTTTCAGTTTGAAATCACCAGTGGCATTACCACCCAGCAGAAGTGTTAGTCGATCTTTCGCAGCTTTGAAACCACTGGCTTGACGTTCTTCCTTAGAAATGAATGTTCGAGATGGCATTTTTTTCCAGTAAAGTGCGGTCTCATCAACATTGAAGATGAGACAAGCAGGAATTTTCTCTCGTCTAACGAAGTCTTGAAACTTGTCTGGAAACTCAGCTGCAGCTTGAATGTCCGCGCTGGCCGCCTCGCCTGTTATGTGGATATTGTGAAGATTAGAACGCTGCTTGAACCGATGGAACCAGCCTCTGCTGGCAGCAAAAGTCGGAGTGGCACTCCCTTCTCCTTCTTTTGTTTTCAGCATCTCATACAAAGATTTTGCTTTTGTGCATATGAGATCTTGACTTAGTGGTGTGTTCTTCTTATTCAAATCTTCGATCCAGACTGACAGTAATTTCTCCATTCTTTCTAAGATAGATGATCTCGAACGAGAAAGTTTTGTTGCACTTATAGGTGTTGAACCTTCGCTGGAGATTTTAATTTTTTTCCCGATTTTTATAAATCGTTCTCACAGTCGATTCTGAGAGTCCAAAATCTCTCCCAACAATTGTTGCTTTGCCTCCATTTTCCATTCTTCTTAACACTTTCATCTTCAATTCCAAAGTGACGCTTTTACGCTCTTTTTTTTCTTTACAGGCGGCATTTTTAACGTAGGGTTAAATTATGTATGTATGTATCTCCAATAAATATTAAAACAAAACTGCCAGCCGACCGAACTAACATTACGGAACAAATGAACACACGAAACGAACGAGGAAATCCCCATAGAACAAAGTCGAAGGACAGGGAATTCCCAATTCTTCAAAGAGAATATTCAGAGAAAGCGGGGATCCCCCCGCGACCATAGAGAAGTTAATGACTACATGAGCGCGAAATTTGAAATTCGCGTTATAGTGAAACCGCGCGTAACGGGGTCGCGCTAAGCGGGGTATTACTGTATTAAACTACCCTTCCCCTTCCTAGGTTAAACTTGAAACCAATGAAAAAAAACGGTCAAGTGCAAGTCGGACTTGCGAAATTAGTGTTCCATACGATTCACAGTGGGCCAGGAACTTGAGTTTTCGTTCAAAATTGTCTAGAGCCCTCAATTATTAACGAAATCAGACATTTTTTTAAAATCATCGGAGCAAATTCGGGAAAAACTTAAGGAAGCCGATTTTCAAAACATAACCTCAAAATTTTTTAAAAATTGGAAAAACCGGCACGGAATTGGGGGGGGGGAATTTCGAAGTTCACGTGATGATGCGTTAAAAACTGGTTTCTCGGGGGTTTTTAGTGTCCCTGAATCTATTTTCGGGGTCATTCTAATTATATGCACCTTTTTGAGGGTAAAAAAGGGAGGTTGGAGGGGGAACATTACGATATTTCACCTGATTTACAGTGTCGTGTTCAAAACTGGTTTCTTGGGGGTTTCTGGGACCGCTGAATCTATTTTCGGGGTCATTTTGATCATATATACCCTTTTGAGGGGTGAAAATGGGAGTCGGAGGGGAGAAATTACGATACTCACCTGAATAAGGGTTTCACGTTTAAAACTTGTGCCTCGGGGGTTTCTAGGGTTGCTGAATCTACGAGGCATGTTTTTTAAGTAAGTACCGTTTTGGAATTAAAAAAAGACGTGCAAAGATATCGCTATAATTTTATTTTTACATGAAAGCCTGTACCTTAATCTACTTTTCTACATAATTTCCGTGAATATTGAGGCACTTGTCATAACGTGGCACCAGTTTTTGAATACCCTCCTCATAAAATTCTGCCGCCTGACTTGTTAACCACTGTAATCACAAATGTTTTGACTTCGTTATCGTCTTGAAGACGCTGACCACCCAGGTGCTTCTTCAAGTGCAGGAACAAATGGTAGTCGCTGGGCGCCAGATCAGGGCTGTATGGAGGATGATCTAGAGTTTCCCATTTAAAAGATTTGATGAGATCTTTGGTCCGATTAGCCACATGTGGACGGGCATTGTCATGCAGCAAAACGATACCCTTACTCAACTTGCCACGTCTTTTGTTCTGGATTGCACGACGCAGATTGTTCAATGTCTCACAATAAGACGCTGCATTGATTGTCTCATTACGAGGCAGAAAACTCCACTAGCAATACTCCTTTTCTGTCCCAAAAAACTGTGCACATGATTTTGCGGGCAGAAATTGTTTGCTTAAACTTCACTTTTTTGGGTGATGATGAATGTCGCCATTCCATGGATTGTTGTTTCGATTCTGGTGTGACGTAGGCCACCCATGTTTCGTCACCAGTAACAATTTGGTCTAAAAAATGTTCACCTTCATTGTGGTACCGCTCAAGGAAAGTCAATGCACTGCCTAAACGTTGGGTTTTGTGCAAATCCGTCAACATTTTTGGAACCCAACGTGAACACAATTTCCGGTAATTCAAGTTCTCGGTCACAATGCGATACAAAACACTACGAGAATATTGAGGAAAGCAGTCGCACAATGATGAAATTGTAAAGCGTCTGTTTTCTCTCACCTTTTCGTCCACTTTCTGCACCAAATCTTCATTAACGACCGAAGGACGCCCACTCCGTTCTTCATCATGCACATTTGTGCGGCCATCTTTAAATGCTCTCACCCATTTCCTTACCATTCCATCACTCATAATGTTTTGTCCGTAAACTTCACAGATCTCACGATGAATATCGATCGGTTTTACGCCTTTAGCACTAAGAAATCGTATAACAGCCCGTACTTCACAATCGGCGGGACTCACGATTGTCGGAGGCATCTTAAACACTCAGTAAACAACGTATACAATGAAGAATCAGACTGAAATGGCGTCAGTGCGTAGACATGAGATGTAGGTTTACCAGCACGCATGCGCGGAACGCCGACCGTATCGCTGCGGCGGCGGAATCGCAAAACCGTACTTACTTAAAAAAGATGCCTCGTATATTTAGGATCATTTTGATCATATCAACTAAATAGCTTTTATACCTTTCAAAGCCCATCACATAACTAGAAAAAAAAATAATTTGAAGACAGCAAAGGACTTTTACTACAGCAAACCATAACTTTTCAACATTAAAATCTCGATTTTCCTGAATTTTTTCTTATGGATGTTTGATGAGCAATAACTACTCAATATGGATGATTCTTCTTGGGATTCTTTTGTTCAGGATGACAAGGGCTACAATATGTCAAAAATCCATTATGGCCGAGTCCTTTATGTACTGATACCTATTAGAAATTTTGTGTTCAATATTTTTAACGATAAGAAAAATGAAATATTTTTATTGCATATATATATATAAATATATATATATATATATATATATATATATATATATAATAATATATATATATTATATACACTCCTGGACAAAATTAACGCAACAATATATTAAATCATACAAATCTCTATAATGAATTAATTTTAATAAATTTTTTTGAACATTGGTTACACTAAAAGTTAGAAAAAACTTATTTGGATACTTTAAAAGTGAATTAGCTACCAAAATTTCTTTATAAGATTCGAATTAAAATTGTTCTTAAGATCTATAACAAAATCGTTGAAATTATGTAATAATGAAAAAATAAATTGGGACACTAGTAGCAAAATTAATGGTGTAACTGGGGACACTAGTAGCATGTGTTGCCTCCTCTACTTTGGATGACAGCGTTTATGCGCCTAGGCATGCTTCTAATTAAATTTTTGGATAAAATCTTGAGGAATTTGCTCCCATTCTGTGATAACTGCATTTTCAAGTTCCCTCAGGTTTCTAGGTGCAGGTATATGACGTTTCACATTTTCTTAAGGCGATCCCATACATGTTCTATCGGATTCAGATCGGGCTCCTTTGGTGGCCATTGCATCATCGGTATATCAACGTGATTAAGATAATCGAGTACCTCCCTAGCCACGTGAGGTCGAGCGTTGTCTTGCATAAACAGGAAATTGTTCTCCACAAAATGACCGAAAGGCATCACATGTTCTATTACAATATTCTCAAGATAGTAGTCAGCATTCATGGATCTCGTACGGACAGGAACTGCGAGCATCAAAGCAGATGCCACCCTAGAACATAACAGAGCCACCGCCTAATGGAATCTTTGCAGAGAATTGCAAGGAGCAAACCTCTCTCCTGGTCTTCGCCATACTCGCTCACGACCATCTGGATGTTCTAGTTTCATCTGTGAAGAAAACTTGTTTCC
>CM032453.1:82731233-82765610 GCA_019049505.1 Pachyrhynchus sulphureomaculatus | reverse complement strand
TTACTGCTACCTAAATCATTAGAGTAGACGCTTTCAAAGTAATTAGCAAATGCATTAGATATTTCATCCCCTCCATTAAACTCCTCTATATCGAAAAACATTTTATTTGGTATGTGCAGTGACCCCTTTTTATTATTTATAAAGGACCAAAATAAACGAGGGCTTGTTCCAATATTGTTCTGTACTGTTATCAAGTATGCACATTGAGCACTGCTTATATCCTTTTTGAGTTGAGCCTGTATTTTTTTAAATTCTAACAATACCAGTATATCATTAGTCCTTTTATATTTTTTTCTCAATTTTGCTTTATATTTGAGTTTACTTATTATTTCTGTGTTAAACCAAGTACGATAATTTTTTGATTTATTATTAGTTTTAGGTATGCACTTATTAAATATGTCATATAGTTTCTCATAGAAACCATTGAGGGCTAGATTAACATTATTATAAGATTAAAAATGTCCAATCCGTGGCATGCAAGATATGATATAAAGACAAATAGTGCGCTTTGCGGAAATTATAGCGTACATCATTAGAGTTTAATTCTTTTATTCTCACATGCGGTATTGATACGGTAATACCCAGAGTGGGGTGATATTTATCTTCTGGAACGAGACTAAAGTACGTTTTTTAAAACAAGACAATTAACATTACTTACCACAATGTCCAATAATCGGTTTGTGGAGTTTACAACTTGATTATACTGATTAGCACCATAGAAGCTTAAAAAATGATTTAACAATTCAACATATCTATCAGCTTTTCTCACTTCATAATACATTTTGAGATATGTTAAATTAAAATCACCTATAATTACAAAATTAGAATCCAACAGATAATTTTGCTCTTCAATAAACATATATAGCTTTTCATATGAATGCAGACCGCACATGGGCGAAACATATACAGCAAGAAGATAAATAAATCGACTATTCCCCAAATTTAACTTTACACAAGAAAGTCAACATTTTCATCCTCAAAATGTGTATTAACCCTACAAATATCAATATGTTCTTTTACCGCTATCAGAACCCCACCCCCTCTGGACTTTCTACATGTTGCATAATTTCTATCCTTCCTGAACACATTAAACATGGCCGGAAATATTTCGCTATCCATAACATAATTATAAAGCCAAGTTTCAGTTAAAATCACAACATCATACTCATCAGATGTAGCCCACACATTATTGTTAAAGTCTATTAATTTAGAGTTCAATGATCGGACACTCTGATAGATAACACTTATAGAATCATTTGTTCGACGAGGTCCAACATTCACCATCTTCTGCGAGTTCCTTCTCGGCGACGATAACTGGGCCCAAAATTTTGTTGATATCCCATGTCGTCCGCACGCCTCGCATTGCGGAAAATAAAAGGCTTTACAGTTACATTCACTGGCCATACTTCACCTCTCAATACCGTACCCTCCAGACCTGGATCAGCGGCTATCTTGGATGAGGTACTGTTACTATTTTTTTCACTTATCTTTTCACAACTTATAATAGGAATGTTGTTGTTGCTTAGATGTTTTTTGATTTGATCGACATTACATTCATAAGATAAATTTCCCACATAAATCCATCTCCTCTCAGTTGTAGCCTTGATGTCAGTTACAGTATCACTTGTACCCCGGATGACCACCTTTGTCTTGGCCGACTGGGTCTCGGCCTTCCCAGAACTTTTTAAGTTTGGATCCGCACCAGTATCAGACGTTGTACCATTGCCTTTACCATTGAGCACCCTCTGCAATGGGGTTGTAATTTTGTTGGAGATTTCACTTATAGTATATGTTGATTGGCGCTGGTATAATGGAAGCTGCGGATTTTCCGTAAGAAACCTTACCAACTCAGCATTACTACTCTTTATGGCCCCAACCACATTACGAAGCATGATACCTATTTGCTCTGATTGATTCCTCAGCTTTGTTACTATGGTTGATATGGTGTCATTATTGTTTAGGCTTTCCATAGTCGATTTCATGTTAGAAGCAGCTGTGTGAGCTATGTCC
Organism: Pachyrhynchus sulphureomaculatus; assembly: GCA_019049505.1. NCBI lineage: Eukaryota > Metazoa > Arthropoda > Insecta > Coleoptera > Curculionidae > Pachyrhynchus > Pachyrhynchus sulphureomaculatus. The sequence continues at coordinate 82,763,600 of CM032453.1, read as the reverse complement.
TCGCCAGCCTCATCTGAACTGCTCCCCAGCAGCTTAATTTTATTATCAAGAGCTTCAATTTTTTCGGTCAAAACTGTAATTGTGTCACGACAATCTAGATATATCTGGGAGTAATAGAGTTATCAAGAACAAACTGAAAAAATGGGTTGAAGAAAGTTGTTAATAGGACATGTTTAAAAAAAAGGGTAAAAATTTGCACTTGGAACCTTTGTGTTTCGGAATTTTGGTGCATTTTAGAAGTCTTAACACCTCTTTTCTTTCAGTTGATGTAAATTATTTTGCTCGTTATATTTTATATTTTTAATTTTGTGATGTTTCATTATTAAGTTTTTGTTATGTTTTTATCCAAGCCTGCATACAGGTATGACCTACTGTGGGCTCCAGGCTTCTGGAATACTTTGTTTTTGTATTTGTATTATGAATAAATAAAGAAGTAAATAAATATATATATATATATATATATATATATATATATATATATATATATATATATATATATCTAGATGTATATATATATATATATATATATATATATATATATATATATATATATATATCTAGATGTATATATATATATATATATATATATATATATATATATATATATATATATATATATATATATATATATATCTAGATGTATATATATATATATATATATATATATATATATATCTAGATGTATATATATATATATATATATATATATATATATATATATATATATATATATATATATATATATATATATATATATACATCACAGTCTTGCTTTAAATTACAACAATAACACTGGTTTACAAACAAAACACGTATAATTATATAAATAAAAGAAAAAACACTGTTTTAAAATTTTACATAACTTAGTTTAAATTTAATTTATATCTATCTATCTATATCTATATATATATATATATATATATATATATATATATATATATATATATAATAACTGGCAATTATTTGTTCATCTGATTCTGAAATAGAATAATTTTTAGGAAACAGAAGAAATTATTGCAGACACATTAGGAGTAGAGGTTTTTAGACATACAATAGCTGGAAATGTCCTTGTAGGTTCATACTGTGTTTTAAACAATAGAGGGGCCCTCGTACATCCTAACACAAGTATAGTGGATCAAGAAGAATTATCATCTCTGTTACAAGTACCTTTGGTTGTAAGTAATATTTTAAACACTTAGAGATAAACTCTTTTTTGTGTCTATTGTTTCCGTTCATAACATAATTAAAATTTTTTAGTAGGTAGCTTGCATTGCTTTGTTATCAGAACTCTTTAAGCAGTCTAAATTTAACATCATAGGCCCCTTTAGATGGAAACAAAGAACGACTGCCTCGAACCGCCGCGAAAACCAATGACTCATTTTAGATTTCAACGACAACAAGTTCGGAATCGACTGATACTTTTACTAAAATGAATCGTAGACAAAGGTTCGCTGATTTTTTGTTAAATCGCTAGAATTGCATCTACCGAGAATGAATTATTGCGGACACGTTCTTACTTGATAGACTGTATCCAGAATGTTTAAAACTATCTATAATATTTTCGGTTAAGAACTACAAATTAGGAGCTTTACAACGTCTGAATGAAAAAATGGGCTCAGGGAAGGCTTTTCAAAATATTTTTTAATATCCTCAAGAACATCATGTAGACATGTGACTCCATTGTATATTTATTCCCTGTGCTTGATCTGAAAAGCAAAACATTTAATAACAGACATAGTGCATTGAAACTGTTCACAGATGCTCGCGGTCTGCTGGTTATAGGGTTTAAATCGTCTCCTTGTGGAAAATCTTGTATCGTTGAGGTAGAAGGTGTCAGATTCAGTATTAAATAATAACCAACCAAGTGCAAATCGGACTTGCGCAATTAGTGTTCTGTACGTTGATTGCTTTTAAAATAAAAAAATTTGTTATGGAGGTATAAAATGATCGATGACTGCATAGAACAGACCCCAAATGAGTTTTCAACAAACTTTTTTTCCGATCTTTACTAAAAACTGATGACTGAAATTTTTGTTAAGTTATTAAAGGTAATACACTCGTGATAATTTTCGTCCAATCTACACCCTGTGGAGAATATTCCAAAATTTTTTAAAAATTTTTTGATCAGTTCTTTTTCGCAATTTTTTGAAAATAATACAAAGAAAAGTATGCCCAAGTATTACATTATATATATTTTTGAACTCGTGTTTTTACAAACTTTCATTTGACATCCCACTCGATGATCTCGAAAAGTACTGATCAAAAAATATTCTCCACAAGGTGTAGTATGAACGAAAATTATCACGCGTGCATTACCTTTAATAATATATCTGGTATATAAAAAAAACAAAAATTACAAGATCATCAGTTTTCAATAAAGATCGGACACAAACGTTGCTGAAAACTCATTTGGGGTGTGTTTTGTGAAGTCACTGATCATTTTATACTTCCGTAACAAAAATTTTTATTTTAAAAGCAATGAACGTACGGTACACTAATTGCGTAAATTCAACTTGCACTTGACCGATTATTGTTACTAATTTCCACTTTCTCACACTTTATGCTTGACGTGTTTGCCAATTACGTCCATAATCATATATATTACTGGAAATCCTAGCCTGAACTTTAATGATTTCAAAGGTGAATTGGCATAGGCCAAACAGGTATCTTCTTGTTTGTTTAAGACAAGATCTGTGTTTTTGATTCGGTTTATTTCCAGATTTTCTAACATACTTTATTTTATACCTTTACTCTCTACATGCAGAATTTTGAAATTATCATTGAAAATGTGGTTGCATCTGTTAAATGCTATAAGCTGAATCGGTTTTGTTTTTTAACTAAATTCTTTTATGCTCATAAATTCAAACTTCGAAAGAATGTCTGGTCTGGCCTAGATAAATTTTAGGATATGACCCAGAAGTTAACTAATAAACCTCAAACCTTACCGTTGTTTTTCTTTTGCAATTTTAATAAATTTTCTTAACGAATTATTTCTTCAAAAGCTACATGGGTATTTTTTTTTTCAAGAAATGCTTAATTTTCGATTAAAAAATCTGATCACTCCTTTTAAAATAATTTAACACCCCATGAACGAATCTGGATAGATGATTTTAAAGGAGTAGTCTGGTAACGTGCAGTCTTTTTTTAAGAATTTTTTTTCATAGTAAAATTTATTTGTGAATTTTAATATTTTATACATAATACTAGAGCTCTTAAACTAATAGAATTTTTTGTTTTTATTATTTTTTCACGATTCATTTCTTTGGTAGGGCCTGAACAGGGCCCTCTTTAAATCTGGTTGACATGATATCTGGAGTATCTGAAAGCAAATATTCGAGTTAATTCTTATAATGTAGAGTTGCCGCTATCGCCGGTACTAAAGTTATATACCCACGATGAAAAAAAAAAACAAAATGGCGGACTTTTGTTTTTTCAATTGTTTAAAAATTTGGTTAAATAGTAATGAACAATTATAAAAGTAGTACAATCATGTCAAAAAAGATTGTTTCGGGAAAAACGCGTTTAAAGCGTTATACTAAACGATATAAAGACCCTCGACTGCTCCTTTTTTGATGAAAACCAACACTCAGCTGCTCGAAAACTGAAATTGAAATGCCTATAGACTGAGGATTTACGAAAACGTGGCGGAGACAGTAAGTATACGGCAACTGCACGTTCGGTGCGCTAGATACTGACTGTGTCGAGACGCTTCTATATCGCATTTTTCAGCCTGTTCTCGACCTTTCCAGAGCAAATAATGATTTCTACCTTATTTCTACATATATTTACTATAAGAAAATCGATTTGTTGAAAAAAAAATTACGAGAAAAAGAAAAACTTCTTTTTTGCTCATTCTAAATATCTGTCAAACAAAATTTTAGACAAAAAATAAATAAATAGGTTACTATTACTATTAAAACTGTTGAGAACTTTTTTGAAACGGCGACGGAAACTTCTAACCGGAACAAATCCTTTAAATAAGAATGAAGTAAAATTTATGAAGTTTGCCGAAAATTACTTAATGTACCCGTCTTTCTAGAAAACCCAAACAAAGTTAGGGACCAATTAATTTAGACGTAAGGTGTAGGTGACACAAAATGACAAATCCAGTAGTTGTATTTATGAAAATAATCAACCTGCAAGATTTTTCTTTGCGTCGAAGGATACGTAGATCACAAAAAACAGTTCCTATTTCTGTCGACCTGTCGCCTGTTACTACGATGACTCCCGAACGAAAAGAAACATTAATTTCAAATTTGGAATAGCGGAACCAACTTTTTAGCAGTATCGCTTTAAGGGACACGGACGAAATAAGTAAAGGTCATTAAATTCTGTAAAATTTTAATAAGATTCTTCGACCTCTTTCTTTTGGTTATCAAAATAAATGCATTTTAAGCTTGAATGTTACCGTAAATTGGGGATGGTGTAAAAGGGGGTTAAGATGTAACTATATCTCGTTATACAAGAAATAGTAGAAAATTGATTCATTGCTCAAGAAAGTATATCATATATAAAACAGGTTTTTTGTATTTCCTTATGTTTTAAGGTGTTTTGGAGGAATATCATTTTAAGAAAGGGAGTGAAAAAGGTAGAAGTTGAAAAGCATTATGATTAACATAAAGATGGGGGGAGGAAGAGTGAGATGGGCAGCTTGGAATGCCAATTGAATTTATCACTTTTATTTGCAAAGAAAGTTCCATATAAATAACTATACCATGTTTTGTAGGCTGGAACAGTAAACTGCGGTAGTTCAGTATTAGGGGCAGGAGTCGTAGTAAATGATTGGATAGCATTTACAGGGATGGATACAACGGCTACAGAATTAGCAGTTTTGGAATCAGTGTTTAGATTAAATGAAGCAGAACCAAGTAAAATTACTCAAGAAATGCGGGCAAGCCTTATTGAAGGGTATGTATGGTGTCACTTTGTATATGTATTTAGATTTGTACTAAACTGAATTTGCTTTTTTTTAAATTTTTCCAGAATGTCATAAAAGGTACAAGCAACAAAGGAAAGAAGAACGTGTTAATACATTATATTCTAAACAAATATTTTATTCCTGTATTTTTTTTATAAATAAAGTTATGTTAGTAAATAATTTATTTATTTAAAGTGAGTTAAACTTCCCTAAAATCATAGGAGGCAAATAAAGTAACAATCCTTTAAAAATATGTTTTTATTTTTTCCCAACACTATAATTCTAAACTTCATATTATATATTAAATTATAATTGGTATATGTCCATATTATTAACTAAATGAATAATATATCAGCCAGGAGGGGCAAAAGGGCGTATACCTTTTACTTACCCCTATGAGGCAATAAAAACACCTTTTTTGACGCTATTTGAAAATCGGTCGGCTCTAGTATTGCCCATTAATGTTCTATTTTTTTTTTCCTAAAAATAGGCTTTTTGATCTAGCTGCTTCCATAGCTATGTCAGTATGTTGTGTACTATAACCATATTCAAAGGGCAAGGAAGCAGGGATAGATGGATACAAAGGCTGTTTCTCTCAAGAGAGAAAAAGATACAATTAAAGGTAAAGCTGCTTATAGATGGGAGAGCGCCAGTCGACAACCAGAGGCGAGACCTCTTCACGAAAATACCCTTTCGCAGGAATTCTTCCTTATATAGTAAACTGAGAATCAATTTAACAGGTTGACTGCCGACCACTCCGATCGGAGTGCGTCGGGTCTCTTCGCCAACGCCGTCTACTCCGATCGGAGTTCGACATGCGTTCTTACGAAACGTTTTAGTATTCCATCGGCGTTGTATATGAAACGTGTTTCTAGTGGTGGCGTTGCTTAAAAACGCAAGTTCTAACAGGTGCTTAAGTGGTTCCGCGGATTTGCTTTTGGTTTGGTTGTAATCTGCCGTACAATATGGACAATCAACCTGGGCCTTCTGGTATTAAAAAAAGACATTGTAGTGATGAAAAAAAGGTATATGATAAGAAAAAGAAGCTAACTGACACTGAATTATTGCAGCTATTGGAAGAAAGCGGAGGTAGTAGTGACGAACATTACGTACCAGACACAGACGATAGTGATGTAAATTCAAGCTCGGAGTCCGAAGAAGAGAATTTTATAGACCCTATTCGGCCACATCAAACACTTCCTAGCCTTGATGAGATAAAATGGAACGACAGAGGTGCGTTAAAACAAATTTTGTTCCAGAAAACCCAGGAATTAGTGGTGCAAATTCCAGGACAGGGTGCACCTATCGATTTTTTCGAAATGATCATTGATGATGATTTTTTACAAACTATTGTAGAACGAACGAACTCTTACGCAGTCGAGGTTTTGCTGCGCCCAGAAACAAGTACAAAATCACGTATTACTAATTTTAAAGATCTTACTCTTGACGAACTAAAAATTTTTTGGCCCTGTTACTTCACACTGGCACAATATCCTTGAGCCGTCTTAACGATTATTGGAAAACTGATCCGCTATTTAATCTACCTGTTTTTAGAAAATATATGTCAAGGAATAGATTTTTGCTTATCTTGAGGTGTTTGCATTTTACATCTCCAGATATGGATCCGGCAGATCGGCTAGGAAAGATTAGATTTGTGGCAGATTTTTTTAACAACAAGATGGGAGAAATTTACTATCCTGGAAGAGAGTTGTCTTTGGATGAAGCTATGGTACTTTATCGGGGTCGTCTCCAGTTTAAACAGTATATCAAGAATAAGCGTCATAAGTATGGTATGAAGTTATACATGCTGACAGAGCCTAATGGACTTATTTTGAAATTTCGTGTCTACGAAGGTGCGACAGATGTTTATGGTGGAAGCGGACATACTGAAAAGATTGTTTTACATTTATTGGAGGAAAAATTGGGTGTGGGACATGCTGTTTATCTAGACAATTTTTACAATAGTATTAATTTAGCTAGGAAATTACTTCAACAAAATACATACTGCACTGGTACGCTGAGAGCTGAGAGGAAAGATAATCCGAAAGAGGTAATGAGTGCAAACTTAAAACGTGGTGAGAATAAATCTATGTTTTGCAATGGAGTGCATGTCGGAAAATGGCGCGATAAACGCAATGTTCAATACATTTCAACAGAATTTGGAAGCGAAATGGGCATTTTTAAAAACAAAAGAAATCAAGAATCTGAAAAACCTTCCGCGATCATTGGATATAATACTTTTATGTCCGGTATAGATAGACAGGATCAAATGATGGCATATTATCCTTGCAGCCGTAAAACCATTCGGTGGTACAAAAAGTTATTCATGCATGTGCTGCAAATGAGCATGATAAACGCCTATTTTTTGTACAATAAATATTCGCGGTCTGACCAGTTACGATTATATGACTTCCGATTGGATGTCATAAGAAATTTGCTAGCCAGACGACCAATTACTAATTTGCCGCAAATTCCTCCAGGCCAAATAAATGTCCACAGCATTAGCAAAGTAGGAAAAATTGTTAGTGAAAAAAAAGGAACTAAAGAAACAAAACGGGTAAGCAGAAAGGAATGCAAAGAATGCAGGAAAAAATAAAATAAGAAAGCAAACAGTGTATGAATGCAAAATGTGCCCTGGACAACCAGGTTTTTGCCTTAATTGCTTTGAGGATTACCATAAAAATGTACAAAAATGATTTAGAAATAAATGTTTTGAGTTCATGAGTTCGATTTATTATTTCTTTACTTATTTAATTGGACACTCCGATCGGAGTGTTCGGCATCTAGTAAAAATTTTCACTTGCAATGCCGATTACTCCGATCGGAGTGAAATTTTTTTTTTCTAATATTTTGAATGGCACATAAAAAAAAACACATCCAAGACTCATTTTAATTCATGTTTACCACAATAAAATAAAAATATTTGGAAAAATCTTACCGGCGTCAACCACAAACTCAAAAATATAGATCGGCAGTCAACCTGTTAAGGGGGTGGGCAGTGAAACTTAAAAAATGTACACCCGATTTAAAAATTGCTGACTAGAAGATTTCCAACAAAAAAGAACCCTTTCATATAATGGAACTTTAAAAGTTGTTGAGCAGGCGGTGGAGATTTTTTACAAAAAAGCATTCTTTCATATAATGAGTCTTCAGAAGTTTCCCCCAATTTAAAAAAAGCTCTATTTCAAAGGGTTGCTAATTTTTACATTCATAGGGCTAGGAGGCATATGCAACCCCTTTGACTACCCTACCAACTGTATCTCATATTAAATATTCGAACAACAATGTTTAGAATATTTTTATATTTATATGGAAGTTTAAAAATTCCTCTATGATCACTTTATTACGAGAGCCGCCTTTTAAATTTTTACAAATGGCCATTAGATGGCGCTATTAAAAGGTGACATTACCATTCTTGTAAAATTAGACATTTGTTATCTTTAAAATAGTGACACCTCAGAAATTGGCCGAGTAGCTTGTTTACAGGAGTTTATAAAAAAAACACTTTTGTGAACAAATGGAAATTTCACGTGAAGATTTTCGTTGGATGATTTTTTACGATTTTAGTAAAGGCTTAACTCAACAACAATGCCTCGAATCGCTTCATTCAACTTTTGGTAATGAATCACTATCAGAAAAGACTATTTACAATTGGTTTGCAGAATTTCGTCATGGTCGTGTTTCCGTCAGTGGTGAGTCGACCAAAATCGGTTCTTGTTCCAAAAAACATCGATGCTGTGCGCAATATTGATAGAAGAGAATCGGCATGTGACTTCCGTGTGATAAAAGCGTCATTAGGCATATAGAAGACTGCATCACATTCGATTTTGCATGAAAAGCTGTGAAAAAGATCTGGCCGATGGATTCCGCATAATTTGATCAAAACTCGAGCAGGCTCGTGTCAATTGGTGTAAGGAAATGCTCAAAAAAAATCGATCGAGAACATGAAAAATCCATATACAACATCGTAACAGGAGACGAAATTTGGATATATTCGTACGAGCCGAAACTAAGTAACAATCAACTGTTTGGGTGTTCCAAGATGAACTGAATCCAACAAAAGCGGTTCGTTGGCGAAGCACTTTCAAGAAAATGATAGCTTGTTTCTTTGGTTATACTGGACATGTTGCAAAAATTGCTTTAGAGAACTGAAGAACAGTTAATGCTGATTGGTATACAACAATTTGTTTGCCAGAAGTCAGTGATGAAATACGGAAAAACAACCGAAAATGCTGCATCATTCTTCATCATGACAATGCCAGTTCTCACACAGCACGTCAAACAACTGATTATTTGACGGACAAAAACATCGAGTTAATGTCTCATTGCCCGTATTCACCTGATTTATCGCCTAACGACTTTTTTTTGTTTCTGAATGTCAAAAAGAAAAGGCGTGGACAGTAATTTTCATCACCTCAAGAAGCTGTTGAATCCTTCTAAAACCTTGTTTTTGAGGTACCAACGTCACAGTGGAAAAAAATGTTTCGAGAATTAGTTCGAACGTATGCAGAAGTGTATCTAAAAGGCGAATACTTTCAAAAACAATAAAACGATTTGTACCAACAATTTTATTTTCTTTCATTGTTTTTGTGAAAATTTAAAAGGTAACCAATACCAATACATAGGATAAACGTAAAAAATATGTAGTCTGAAATAGGTGACTTTGTTCTTCCGGTATTTTTTGTTACGTCCTCTGGCGTTGTTATATTTACTTGAATTATTATTATGTGCCTTACTTATTAATGGAGCTGTAATGATATTATTTAGAATTTTCTGCTTTTCACGTTTTAAAAGTAGAAAAATCAAACCTTTCAAATCGCGTATAATTCTTTAAAATTATAAAAAATCGGTAAAGTGATTTACTCAGTACTTTCCTTGCAAACATGTAGTTCTAAAATCAGTACGAAATTTGACTTCCTTAATATGAATAAAATTATACAACATATGTATACTCGCACCATTCACCCTGTTTCCTCGAAATGATATCGCTTAAAAACTCTAGATTTCATCCCTATTTCAAATATTATATTATTTCGTTAGAGAACGATAGCCTGACAGTCGGATAGATAGGCCGATGGAAATGAGAATACATATTTTTCGCGATCTAAGGACACTATAAAAGAAAAAAAACAAAAATTGCACAGGGCAATTCTTTTGGAATACGGAAAAAGCAACAACGCTGAAATAAAAGTATATTATGATATATGCGCAACAACTTTTCTAACCCTGTACCCCATTCCTTTCAACTTATATATCTTTTACTATAAATGATCCGCTAAAATTTTTTAAAATATCCCAACCAAAGTTCTTATAATAATATTGAAACTATACATTATTTAATGAATCCCACCCCTGTCACCTTTTACCCCTGTTAATATTGCAAATAGCGAAAAAATAATGTAATACCTCCTCACCTCTTATGTGTTGCATAATTATATATAGTGAATAAATAATTATGTTTAAAATTTGTTTATTATCGCAACGAAAAACCTAAACAAATTCCCATAATACCATTGAAACCATACAATATTTGACCACCACCTCTTTTACTCCTTCCCCCATTAAAATTAAAAGTAATGAAAAAATAACTTAATTTTCAGATTTCTCGACTCCACCAACCCCGAAAGACACCTATAACACCACATATAAGAAGCAACCCCATTAACCCCCTACCCGATCCTTTAACCCCTTACGTATTTTATTACGAATAAGCCGTGCCCGCGGCTCAGCTCGCGTGGACTTGATTCATTACTATCGTCACTGCTTATTCCTTATGTTACCTAACGTAATAAAATATTTGCCATTATTTCCTCTTATCTCCCATTATTTTTCCTTATCTCCCATTATCTCCATAATTTCCATTATCTAGGCTTATCTCTGCTCATCTCCCGTTATTTCTCCTTATCTCCCATTATTTCTCCTTATCTCCCATTATCTCACCTTATCTCCCGTTATCTAGGCTTATATCGAATTATATAGAACATATGTATAAATTTATAAAAACACGTAAATCGAATAAGTGGTTCTCAAGGGATAAGCGCGCTAACGGACAAACAGACTGAGAGACGTTGCATTTTATATATATTATATTCTTTGCAACATGATATTGTTCCATATTTAATGGTTTAGGCAGTGTATTGCAAGAGAACGCGCTAACGGTAACCTTTTTTCCGACTTGATTCACTATTATCATCACTGCTTATTCTTTATGTTACCTAACGCTATAAAATATATCCTATAACTTGGCCAGAGAACATATGTGTGTTTTAAAAAAAAACACGTAACGCACTAACGGACAGAGAGACAGATAGAGAGACGTTGCATTTTATATATATTATAGATAGATAACCTAGCCAGAGAACATATGTATGTTTTAAAAAAAAAGTACGTAAATCGGATAAGTGATAAGCACACTAACGGACAGACAGACAGACACAGATACGTTGCATTATATATATATATATATATATATATATATATATATATATATATATATATATATATATATATATAATAAAATATATATCTATAACCTGGTCAGAGAACATATGTATGAATTTAAAAAATTACTTATATCGGATAAGTGGTTCTCGAGGGACAAGCGCACTAACGGACAGACAGACAGACGTTGCATTTTATATATATTATAGATATAGATTATTATTATTATATAACCTGGTCGAAGAATATGTGTATGAATTTAAAAAAAGACACGTAAATCGGATAAGTGTTCTCGCATGATAAACGCAGTAATGGACAGACAGAGAGACATTGCATTTTATATATATTATAGATTATAGATATTCTCTGCTACATAATATTGTTCCATATTTAATGGTTTAGGCTGTGTATTGCAAAGGAACGCGCGGCAAACTTTTTTTCCGACTCCATTCACTATTATCGTCACTGCTCATTTGTTATGCTACCTATGGTAATAAAATATAGCCTACAACCTGGCCAGAGAATATATGTATGTTTAAAAAAAAAAGTACGTAAATCGGATAAGTGGTTCTCCAGTGATAATTTTATATAATGTGCTTAAAATTTGTCCAGTAGTTTAACCAGAAAACCTGTAAATATCTCAAAATGCTGTTGAAATTATACAATATTAAACTACCCCTCCCCTTCCTAGGTTAAACTTGAAACCAATGAAAAAAAAACGGTCAAGTGCAAGTCGGACTTGCGAAATTAGTGTTCCATACGATTCACAGTGGGCCAGGAACTTGAGTTTTCGTTCAAAATTGTCTAGAGCCCTCAATTATTAACGAAATTAGACATTTTTTTTAAATCCTCGGAGCAAATTCGGGAAAAACTTAAGGAAGCCGATTTTCAAAACATAACCTCAAAATTTTTTAAAATTGGAAAAACCGGCACGGAATTGGGGGGGGGGGGGAATTTCGAAGTTCACGTGATGATGCGTTAAAAACTGGTTTCTCGGGGGTTTTTAGTGTCCCTGAATCTATTTTCGGGGTCATTCTAATTATATGCACCTTTTTGAGGGGTAAAAAGGGAGGTTGGAGGGGGAACATTACGATATTCACCTGATTTAAAGTGTCGTGTTCAAAACTGGTTTCTTGGGGGTTTCTGGGACCGCTGAATCTATTTTCGGGGTCATTTTGATCATATATACCCTTTTGAGGGGTGAAAATGGGAGTCGGAGGGGGAGAAATTACGATACTCACCTGAATAAGGGTTTCACGTTTAAAACTTGTGCCTCGGGGGTTTCTAGGGTTGCTGAATCTATATTTAGGATCATTTTGATCATATCAACTAAATAGCTTTTATACCTTTCAAGCCCATCACATAACTAGAAAAAAAAATAATTTGAAGACAGCAAAGGACTTTTACTACAGCAAACCATAACTTTTTCAACATTAAAATCTCGATTTTCCTGAATTTTTTCTTATGGATGTTTGGTGAGTAATAACTACTCAATATGGATGATTCTTATTGGGATTCTTTTGTTCAGGATGACAAGGGCTACAATATGTCAAAAATCCATTATGGCCGAGTCCTTTATGTACTGATACCTATTAGAAATTTTGTGTTCAATATTTTAACGATAAGCAAAATGAAATATTTTTATTGCATATATATATATATATATATATATATATATATATATATATATATATATATATATATATATATATATATATATATATATATAGATATACACTCCTGGACAAAATTAACGCAACAATATATTAAATCATACAAATCTCTATAATGAATTAATTTTAATAATTTTTTTGAACATTGGTTACACTAAAAGTTAGAAAAAACTTATTCGGATACTTTAAAAGTGAATTAGCTACCAAATTTCTCTATAAGATTCGAATTAAAATTATTCTTAAGACCTAATAACAAAATCGTTGAAATTATGTAATAATGAAAAAAATAAATTGGGACACTAGTAGCAAAATTAATGGTGTAACTGGGACACTAGTAGCATGTGTTGCCTCCTCTACTTTGGATGACAGCGTTTATGCGCCTAGGCATGCTTCTAATTAAATTTTGGATAAAATCTTGAGGAATTTGCTCCCATTCTGTGATAACTGCATTTTCAAGTTCCCTCAGGTTTCTAGGTGCAGGTATATGACGTTTCACATTTTTCTTAAGGCGATCCCATACATGTTCTATCGGATTCAGATCCGGGCTTTTTGGTGGCCATTGCATCATCGGTATATCAACTTGATTAAGATAATCGAGTATCTCCCTAGCCACGTGAGGTCGAGCGTTGTCTTGCATAAACAGGAAATTGTTCTCCACAAAATGACCGAAAGGCATCACATGTTCTATTACAATATTCTCAAGATAGTAGTCAGCATTCATGGATCTCGTACGGACAGGAACTGCGAGCATCAAAGCAGATGCCACCCTAGAACATAACAGAGCCACCGCCTAATGGAATCCTTGCAGAGATATTGCAAGGAGCAAACCTCTCTCCTGGTCTTCGCCATACTCGCTCACGACTATCTGGATGTTCTAGTTTCATCTGTGAAGAAAAACTTGTTTCCAATCATCCACAGACCAGTTTTCGTGATTTCAAGCAAAACGTAACTTGGCAACTTTGTTCTCTCTAGTAAGCAAGGGCGCAGTAGCTGGTCTCCTACTGTTTAATCCAGCTTCATTTAACCGTCTTCTAACTGTTTTAGAAGAAATTGTGACATTGCGAACAGCTTCGAGTTCGTTTCTTATTATAGAACTAGTGACAGTCCTGTTTCTTAAAGCATATTGTCTTATAAAACGTTCATCTAGGTCGCTAGTGCATCGTTTTCGCCCTTGCCCTAACCTTCTAGAATAAGTTGCTACTTCATTCAAGCGTCTTACATACTTTGAAAAAGGGAACAATTTATAAGCTTACTTTTAAAGAAAATCTATATCGCATTATTACAGAAAATTGTTTATCTTCTAAAAAATTCTTTAAAACTGTAAATCTAAACGAATTGTTTTGATTTCGGTCATGAACAACGAAACAAAATATGCATAGCCTACTATTCAAATACTCGATAAACTTTAAAACTGACATAAGAAAAACATAAATTAATTTTCAGTTTGTTGCGTTAATTTTGTCCAGAAGTGTATTTATGAAGTGAAAGTAATATGTTCACTTAACACAACAATACGTTTCATAAATGTTGAAAAAAAAACGAGCTCCGACATTTTGTTCCTAATTATCAAATCGCTATTGTGCAGGAAATCTATTCTGATCGGTTTCCCAATGATATTTTTAATGAAAAAAAATGATTCATGTGAATATCTTATTTTCTCCCCCTCCAACCCTCATTTTCAGCCCTCCAAAGGGTGCATATGATCAAAATGACCCCGAAAATAGATTTAGAGATTCCAGGAAACCCCGAAAAAACTAATTTGACTTGAAATCACCTGAACTTCGAAATTTCCCTCCAATTTCGTGCTGATTTCGTTAATAAATCAATTCTTATGTTTGTGACAAATTTCAGCTTTCTATGAGAAATAGTTTCAGAGAAAATCGTGTGTGAGACAGACAAACGGACGGACACCGAAGTGATCCCGTAAGTCTTCCGTACGGATCACTAATAACCTAATTTTTCCCAGTTCAGTTCGCAACGCCCAGCAGGTCGGAAGGTTTTTCCCAACTACCTGAGTTCGTTCGCTAATTACAGTTCAAGTGTCTAAGTGCTTAATCCTAAAGTGATTGTGCAGTGAAAATTGCTTAAACTACTTAAAGTGTAAAGATCTTTGGCGCCAGACCAAGCTTCTTAACGAAATAAGAGAGCTAAGGGCTCAACTTAAACGCAGCAGCAGACGCTCACGCTCACCCAGCGCCGAATCCTCCTTCGAGGTGGAAGAAGAGGAGGATACCATCGTCGAAGACGACGCTAAGTCCGAAGATCTGGTCAACTCTGCAGTCTCCGCAGCCTCTGCCGACTCCGTACCGCAGAGGACTTGTACTCCTATCCCAACCGACGGCTTCGAGGAGCCGAACACCCGCAAATACAGACGCAGAAAGAGCGATAGTAAATCATCCGACGACGAAGCCCCAAAGAAGAAACCCAACCAGCAACAACCTACTGTAAGCGACCCTCCAAGGGAAAACAGGGAACCAAGGATCCGTAAGGCCAACACTGAAGCCTCTGCTGCCGCCCCGGTGGCTTCTACTTCTGGTGCAGGTAAGTCATCAGCAACCCCTGCACGTAACACTACTAACAAAGTCCCACCCATGGTGCTCCGTGATAAAACACGGTACAACACTCTCACTGCCACCTTCAATGAGAAGAAATTTGATTTCGGCCGTGCCATCACCCTTCCGGAGGGTGTGAAAATCCGCCCCAGGACTTTAGGAACATCACTACATTCCTGGACGAACATAGGGAGCCATATCACAACTTCCAGTTCCCAGAGGATCGACTAAACCATGTCGTCCTGAGAGGAGTCGTCGAGACTCTTTCGACGGACGATATATTAGAAGATCTTCGCTCCAAAGGCCACGACCCAAAAACGGTTATCCGCTGGCACTATAAGTCAGGGGATCCCATGCCCATGGTTTTGGTGTTAGTTCCCAAGTCAGACAAGTCAATTTTCGCCCTGACCGAAGTTAGGCAAAACAAGATACGTGCTGAACCCCAGCAGTCTAAGTCCAAGAGTACGCAGTGCTTCAACTGCCAGCTCTACGGACATTCTTCCCACTTATGCCGTGCCCTGCCCAAATGCGTCAAATGCGGGCAGGGTCATCTTACTTCTGCGTGCCTAAAAACACGCGATATCGCTCCCAAGTGCGCTAACTGCGAGGGTGAACATACAGCCTCTTACAGAGGCTGTCCCAAACACCCTCCCCCCACACCCTGTTAAAGCCGCAATCAAAGCCCAAGCCCACCTTCTCCTGGGGAAAGCCTTGCCAAGCGGCGAAGGACTTTCCAGCACTCCCAACTCCAGGAAACATGACCGACGCTCTCTCTTCGGTCACCAGCATGAATTCTGCCATGCAAATATTCTTCCAAAACATACAGACCTTTCAACAAGTTGCTGCCACTTTCATGCCCTTGCTCAACTGTAACGCCCAAGTATGAGTAAGCAACTCAATAATATTTCTCCAAAAACGTTTAATATCCTCTCATGGAATACCAATGGCATCCGTGACAAAAAACACGAACTCCTCCATTTCCTACAAAATCATAACATCGACGTAGCTCTAATACAAGAAACCTTTCTAAAGCCCGGCATCCGATTCAGTTTACCCAACTACTCCGTTTACCGCAATGACAGAATCAGAGCCCGCCTAGGCGGCACCATGATTCTTGTCAAACACTCCCTAAACCATCACCAACCACCTCCCCTTCCTCTGATCCAAACCGAAGCCACTTCCATTGCCATTACCATGGCAAACAACACCACCATTCACCTTTTCTCCGTTTACCAACAAAGCGGAGCAAACCATCCTATCGACCCTGCCGACTACCACCTGCTGTTCGGCCCCGATAATCAAAAGTTCGTTCTGGGCGGAAATTTCAATGCCAAAAACGTCGTCTGGGGAAACCTAACGACGAACGCTAATGGCACTGACATCGAAGCCATCCAGAACCAAATACCTTTCAATCTCGTTACTCCAGACGAACCCACATTTTATGGACACGGAAGACCGGACTTCCTCGACATCTTTCTTATCAAAAATATCATCCTCCGGCCCAACATATCTGTTATTCATGAGCTCTCTTCCGATCGCTTGCCCGTTATCTTAACTCTGGGCACTTCGGCCGACAAAATGAATGCCACAGTCACCACCTCCAGCACAGACGGGACCACTTCCAACGCCTCCTGGCTACTACAGGTCCCATCCCCAAAATCAGTTCAATCTAGGATCTGGACTCGGCGGTCAATAAATTGACCGCCGATATCCAGACAGCTCTCGCCCAGGCCACTACTTCAAGAACCCAGCCAGTCACTTCCTTAGGGAAACTACCCCCAACTCTCAAAGAGCAGATCAGGGAAAAAACTGGCTGCTCATAAGAGCCTATAGGACGGGAGACCCCCGTCTGAAAAGGCTCGCAAATCAGGCAACCCAACAAGTGAAAGAATCACTCGTCGAATACCACAGCAGCAGATGGGAGTCCAAAGTCGAATCCCTCTTCAGCCAAGATTGCTCCCTTTGGAAAATTCGAAAGCCCTTTCCAATGACGAGCCAAAATCCATCCCCGCACTCACCCACGCCGGCACCACCGCCTCCTCAACCCAGGAGAAGGCTGACCTTCTGGCAGACCTGCTAGAGGATCAGTTTTCTCCCAACCCTCCCGCACATCCTGACCCAGCCCGTGATCTTAGAGTCGCTACTACCATACGTAGTTTCAATCTCGCCCAACTTCCTCGCAACACATACTTCACAACCCCTTCCGCTGTTAATGAGATCATCCGCCTTACCTCCATCCGTAAAGCCCTAGGTCGTGACAAAATCACAAACAAAGCTCTCAAGAAACTCCCCAAAAAACAGATCTCCGAAACCACCAACATCATTAACAGCATACTGAGACTCAGCTACTTTCCTCCCTACTGGACGAAAGCTGAGGTCATTATGATCAAACAAAAAAAAACCAGGCTCTCCTTCCCACGAGGCACTCCAGAAGTAGCCGCCTCATCACGCAGACTTCAGCGCCACCTCGACACCTGGATTCCTGGTTTGACCGCTGGAGAATCAAACTCAACCCCGCCAAAACTCAAGCTATCGTCTTCTCCAAGGGCAGCGGCACTTCTCATGGACATCTTCAACTCCAAGTCTCCCGTATCCATTTCGACCGACAACTCGTCTGGAAGGACCAGGTCTGCACTGCAACCAAGAAGGCGAAGCAACTACTGGGGAAACTCTACCCCATCCTGAACCGCTCCAGTAAGTTGCTCCCCCGGACCAAGCTACTAGTTTACAACTCCCTCGTGAACGTAGGCCTCACGTACGCCTGCCCCACCTGGTGCCAGCTCTCCAAAACAAGGAGAGCCTAGCTTCAAGCAGTGCAGAACAAGGCCCTGAGGATGATCACGGGAGCCCCGTGGTTCATGAGGAACCGTCAAATTCACAGGGACCTCGGTGTGCCTACTGTAAAGGCACACATGAGGCAAACTCAACAGAAGTTCCTCGAGAAGGCGTCCCAGCACCCCAACCCGTGCATCAGGGACGCCTTCCGACTCCCACCTCAAGCCACCAGTTCCCTAGACCGTCGGACCCGCTGCTGCTCTCGGACGAAGACGATGACCCCCCTCGCCCGCCGTGACAAGAAGAATGTCATCCTAGGTTAAGTTTAAATTAGTCCTAATTTTAAGTCTTGTTACATCCTAGTTTAAGTCTTAGTCTAAGGTAGTTTTAATCTTAGTTCTAAGTCCTAGCTTTAAGAAACTTCATGTGTATAACAAACACATTTCCTAGGTTAGCATAGGATTCCTATTGTAAGAACTTAGGTCAAGATAGAATAAGTTTACATTTAGTTATAGAAATTATTTTTATATACTTTCAAAAATTATAAGAAAGAGGCCTGGCCTAACTTAGATTCCTAGACTTCAAAAACTCAGAAAAGGATATATAACGTGATATATAGGAATCAAGCCCCTTTAATTTCCTCCTCCACCCCTTCCGCCCCTTATAAGTTTTACTATAAATATTTATGCATAAAATTTGTTTGTTATTCAACAAAATATCTAGGAGAAATATCCATATTACTAATAAAGCCTTTTAAAATTTAGCGATCCACACCCCTTTCACTCTCTTGACCTGAAGCTATATCGTTCAAAAACTATAGGCTTCATCTCCTTGTTCCATAAGATCTATGTATCAAATTTAAAATTGATATCTCATTTCGTTCGAGAGTTATCGTGTCCACAAACCGACGGAAATAAGTTTTTCGGGACATAGGAACTGTAAAAGGTGAAGAAAAGCAAAAATCTCGAAGTGTGATTTTTTCACGAATACAATACTGTCTGTCCTTTTGCAAGGAAAGCAAAAATAGACTTTATTTAATTTATTATATAAAGTGGAACAAAAAATTATCTAGGAAAACATGTACAATATGGACTTTCTGAACTATCGTAGATATTAACTACTAAATATTAGTACTATCTTCATTATACAGAGCAAATCAGAAAGCCAGTACTATGAAGTTCTGTATTTTTACATTAGTAATTTTTCGAGCTGTTTTCAATATTTTAAAATTCTCGATTGGATTCAAATTTTACCGCTAATTTTACCAATTCTTTTAGAATCTGATTTTGCTTTCCTTGCTAAAGGGAGGTAATATATTCGTGAAAAATCAGACTCCAAAATTTTGTATTTCTTCACGTGTCAGGGTCTCTAAATCATGAAAAACATAACCCCCCATTTTCGTTAGTCTGTCGGCACGATAACTAACGAAATTTAAAATATAACATACTTGACCTGGAAATGGAACCTATAGTTTTTCGGCAATATCACTTTAGGGGAAGGAGTAAAAAAGGCTAGGGGACGATAAATTTTCAATAATATTATGAGATTTTTTTTCTTGGTTTTTAGCTGGGATAATGACCATATTTTAAGCAGAATTATTTATAATTAAAGATGTAAGGGGTTAAAGTAATAGAGGGGTATTAAGGGGGTTACTTGGTATATATCGTGTTACATATCATTTTTAGGGTTGCTGGAACCGAGAAGTTTTAAAATTGTGTTATTTTTTCATTATTTTCAATTATTTATGCTCAAACATAAATGGTCATTCTGGCACAGCAGGGGGTTAGAGAGGATGGTTTGTACATATTGAGTTATATGTTCTTTTTAGGATTCTTGGAGTCGAAGAATATAAAAATTATGTTCTTTTCTTAATCTTAATTATTCATGATCAAACATATAAGAGGTTAATGGCGTAGGGCAAGGGGGTTAGAGATACTTTGTATATGTCGGGTTTTACATCGCTTTGAGGGTTCTTTGAGTTAATAGATCCAAAGGTATTATTTTTCATTATTTTAAATAGCTTATGATTAAACCATATTAGGGGTTAATGAGGTAGGGGAGGGGGTATTTTTAGAATGGTAATTTATAGCTCTATTCGGATAAGAAAAAATATACAGGGTATCCCATTTAAAAAATATATTTTTGCGTTAATAACTATTAAAATATTAGTTGTAAAAAAAAATGTAACTTACACTGTTGAAATCCACGTAAAAAAGTGCTTTGATAATGTTTTTACAGAAATCAAAAATTTCCTATAGGAAAAGAATTACAAACATTTTTGTACATTTTGTATATCTGAAACGATACTAGATATCGATATGTTGTTTTCACCATTGAGTTATATCATAAAAATTAAGCCTCAGACACCGACATCAGTTTTCGTCTATCTCCTTTAGATAAAGGGGTTACCTTTAAAAGTGTCCAATTTGAACCACCCTGTACATACATCAGTACACGTTTTAAATGTCCCAAATTCTTTAATTACAGTTTTCATTAAAAAAGCGATTTTTTTGTATTTCTTTTAAGCGGACACCTTACACGGATACCTCCCTTGAACGGACAGTTTCTCATGGTCCCGACCGACTCTCATATAATTAGCACTGTGCTAACTCCCTCTTGGATGGACATTCTTTTGAACGGACGCGGACACAAAAAAATGTTCTTTTAACCGGACAAAAAACAATAAAAAATAAACGGCTTGTCCCATTTTTCTGTGGCGAGTATCGCTGTTGCGTTTCCCAATGGCACCGCGCGCCAATGTCGCTGCCTGCCTTCACTGAGGGACTTCTCCGAGTAAACCGGGGATTTACCGATCTCAATTTTTCGGTACACGCGAGGATTTAATATTAGTCTGACGCCTATGCGAAAAAGAGACACAGGGGGCGACACATTCATTGTAGAAATGGCTCCAAATAGAAAAATTCTCACTTTAAACAAAAAATTGAATAAGGAAAAGTTAAGTGTAAGAGACTTATCCAAGCGTTTTAATATCTGAAAAACACAAGCTGCTGATATAATTAAACATAAAGAACTCCTTCTAAACAAGTGGATGTCGAACAGCAATCTGAATGAAAAAAGAAGTTTTTTGACTGGTGATGGTACCAATATTGACAAGTTGTGTTATAACTGCTTTATAGCAGCTCGCCATAAGGGGATTCCTTTGACACGTATGCATATAAATTATTTTTTTAGATAAGGTTGGAATTAGTGCGTTGATTTTCTTTTCATATGCAAAAAACTTATTGTTAATGTTTTTTTCAGGTTTTTCAGGTAGATTATTTTTTAGTGTGAGCAAGCTAAATTTAGTATTTATTTTAAAATGTATATTTGCAAGGGAAATACCAGGTAAAAATCTTCTGAAGCTTTATGCTACAAGATGAAGGTATAGCCGAAACTTATTGCTAATGTTTTTTTCAGGTCCGCTAATACGATGTAAAGCATAAGAAAGTCCGCTAATACTATGTAAAGCAAAAGTCTCTGGGACATCCTACATTCAGTGCTTCTTCTGGTTGGCTTAATAAATTTAGAATCCGCCACAACACAAGTTTTAAAGCGATTTCAGGAGAAAGAGCTTCGGTTATTGCTGAAGATGTGTCATCATTCTGGGAAAAATGCCCTTCTTTAATTAAGGGATATTCACCGAGAGACATCTATAATGCCGATGAAACAGGCCTGTATTTTAGGGTTCTACCCAACAAAACGTTAACATTAAAAAAAGAAAAATGTGTTGGTGGTAAATATCCCAAAGAGAGGTTTACAATTTTGCATTGTGCAAATATGGCGGAAAACAAAGAAAAACTCTTAGTTATTGGTAAGGCAGCTAAACCCAGAACATTTAAAAATATTAACATAAACAAGCTGCCTGTAACTTGGAAATATAATAAGAAAGCGTGGATGACAGGAGAAATTATGACAGAGTGGTTGCAAGATCTTGATTGGAAAATGACAAAAGAAAAAAACATTTTGTTATTTTTACACAATGTATGAAACACACTATCATATTCCATTTTTCGTAATTTATTTGACAATTCAATAACTGATCCTAAAGTAAAATTTGACAACGAGTAAACAATTGAATTAAACCATATGGCCGCTCCGACCAAAGCCTACTTCACAAAATGTGCATTTAACACTCGCGTAGATTTAACCAAAATATAAAGTGTGCTATAATTTTAGAATGGTAAATTCGGATAAGGAAAAATATACAGGGTATCTCATTTAAAAAATATATTTTTGCGTTAATAACTATTAAAATATTAATTCTAAAAAATTGTAACTTACACTGTTGAAATCCACGTGAAAAAGTGCTTTGAGAATGTTTTTACAGAAATCTAATATTTCCAACAGGAAAAGAATTACAAACATTTTTCCAAAATTCAGATTTTTTAAAAACACCCTGTATATCTGAAACGATACTAGATATCGATATGTGGTTTTCACCATTGAGTTTATCATAAAAATGAAGCCTTAGACACCGACTTCAGTTTTCGTCTCTCTCCTTTAGATAAAGGAGTTTACCTTTAAAAGTGTCTAATTTGAAGCACCCTGTACATACATAAGTACACGTTTTAAATGTCCCAAATTCTTTAAATACAGTTTTCATTAAAAAAACGATTTTTTTGTATTTCTTTTAAGCGGACACCCCTCTCGAACGGACTCTTACGGTCGGTCCCGTTGGGAGACGTTGCATTTTATATATATTATAGATAGAAGATTATAGATAACCTGGCCAGAGAACAAATGTATCAATTAAAAAAAAACACGTAAATCGGATAAGTGGTTCTCGAGGGATAAACGCACTAACGGACAGACAGACATGCAGACAGAGAGACGTTGCATTTTATATATATTATAGATATAAATTATTATTATTATTATATAACCTGGTCAAAGAATATATGTATGAATTTAAAATAACCGGTCAAGTGCAAGTTGAACTTGCGCGATTAGTGTTCCGTACGTTGATCGCTTTTAAAATAAAAAATTTTGTAACGGAAGTATAAAATGATCAGTGACTTCACCAAACACGCCCCAAATGAGTTTCCAACAAATTTTGTTTCCAATCTTTACTAAAAATTGATGACCTTGAAATTTTTGTTTTTTTTTATATACCAGATAAATTATTAAAGGTAATGCACTCGTGATAATTTTCGTTCAATCTACACCCTTTGGAGAATATTCCAGAATTTTTTCAAAATTTTTTGATAGTACTTTTCGAGATAAGGCGGGTGGACAGCGATTTTTGAAAAATAATACAAAGAAAAGTGCGCGCAAGTATTACTTTATATATATATATTTTACTCGTGTTTTCACAAGCTTTCCTTTGACACCACACTCGATTACCTAGTAAAAATTTTTTTTTAAATTTCAAAACTACATGGCTCTGATGAGGCCATCAATTCCTATATTATTACCAAATTTCAACTTTCTATGACAAATAGTTGCGGAGAAAATCGGGGTGTGACAGACGGACAGACAGACACCGAAGTCATCTTATAAGTGTTCCGTACGGAACACTAAAAAGACACGTAAATCGGATAAGTGGTTCTCGCGTAATTAACGCACTAATAGACAGACAGACAGACAGACAGACAGGAGATATGGCGTTTTTTATATATATTATAGATTATAGATATTCTCTCCTACATATTGTTCCATATTTAATGGTTTAGGCTGTATATTGCAAGGGAACGAGCTAGCGGCAAACTTTTTTCCGACTTCATTCCCTGTTATCGTCACTGCTCATTCCTTATGCTACCTATCGTAATAAAATATAGCCTATAGCCTGGCCAGAGAACATATGTATGTTTTAAAAAAAAAGTACGTAAATCGGATACGTGGTTCTCCAGTGATAAGCGCACTAATGAATAAACAGACATGCACTAAGGGACAGACAGACAGAGAGGACGTTGCATTATATATATATATATATATATATATATATATATATATATATATATATATATATATATATATATATATATGCACTTGCAGTGGAAAGTAAACTTAGTTTTTGAGTAAGAACGATAATGGATAAATTTTGTCGATCCAATCTTAATAGAAATAGTTTATAAAGGAGAGTGTAATGTGATTATCAATAACATTAAAGGTTGTTTCTGATTAGAAAAAGACTTAAATTCAATTATTTTCAATTTCACATATAAGAGATATAATAATATTTGAGGTGTGAGGATATATATAAATGTTTCGTGATTAATGGTTCACTGTAAGGTATCATTTTCTTCTTTAAAATTTCGAGTAATAATGCATAGATTATTCTTTAGTGTGAGCAAGCTAAATTTAGTATTTATTTTAAAATGTATATTTGCAAGGGAAATACCAGGTAAAAATCTTTTGGAGATTTATGCTACAAGATGAAGGTACAGCCGAACTTCCATTTTATCTATTTCTTGTATTCGGCAGTATTTTTTTTTATGTTTTCCAAATAATTGCTTCTTTGTGGTTATTTTAAATCGGTCTAGGCACCTAAAGACTGATTAACCATTTAGTCTTCAGAATTCTCACAAAGCTAGTCCCTTGTATTGAATCTGAAGTTACAAGAGAAATTTAATAAATGACAAGGAATGGTATGTTTTGTAATTTTATTTTTATCAAATTGTCATCCTGCCTACTTATTTGCCGGACTAGTGTCACCTGCCTCTTATTTTCTTCACGGCAATGATACCCTAAAAGATCAAAAGTTACTGTTAAATGCCTCTGTAATTTATTACTTTTAAAAACCGAGAAGCAAAAAGATGATCAAAACTCTTTCCCCATCTTACCTGTATCACAGGTAGGAAGGATACAAATTTTAAATTCTGTAGAATAATATTCAACATAATAAGAAATGTATTCCAGGAACAAAGATAAGTGAAAATACACTCATAAAATGTGAAATCTCCAGGTTTTTTTTTTTAATTTTATGGTCTAGGTAATTTTAAGTCTAGTGTTACTGAAACAGCTGATCTATACTAAACCCTAGTAAGACTTGTCCTTGTATCCTGAAAATAAATAGAACCACCAGAAATAATATCCTTTCTGTAGTATAGACCTATTATGATATGAAATTTTTCAGAGAGAAATGTTCACATAGAAAAGTTATACGCCAGATTGGAACATGTAATAATAATGTCGAGAAGGCAAGAAATTTTTAATAATTTCAAAGGGTTACTTCCTCTATTATAAAACTTTTGTATGAAAGAAGTTTGTTAAAAATAATTACCAAAATCCGATATCCTACCCTACTTTTTATTTAAGTTCCTATTACATAATTATGTAAATGTTTACACTTTTGAAATAGCGTACAGTATAGCTGCATACTGCATTTGATTTATTTATACCTAAAAAAAGGTTTAGGAAACCAAAATTCTCTTCACCGTGGTTTAATGATACACTGAAAGAATTGATTTAAAAAAAAAATAGCCCATAAAAAATTTAAAACTACCAAGTCATCAAATGATTATATTATTTTATCTGAATTTCGGAAACAATGTAGAGCTTTATCGGGGTTATGTTATAAGAACTACATCAGCAATATACAAGAATCAATTACCAGCAATAGTAAAAATTTCTGAAGATATGTTCATTCAAAAAATAAGAGTTTTGAAATACCACATGTTATGTATTATGATTCTGAATCATCTATACATGGTAATGAAATAGCCAATTACTTTTCAAATTAATTCTCTTCTGTCTATTGCAATAAAAAATGTGCTACATATGACGTTAATGTTTTGCAAGATATAGATATAAGTAGTTGCAATATCAGCCAAATAGATTATATATATATATATATATATATATATATATATATATATATATATATATATATATATATATATATATATATTTATAACGCCATCGATAAAACAAGTGACAGTTTATCAGTAGGTCCAGATAGGATACCAATAATATTTTTGAAAAGTTGTTATGTTGTATCCAGTATTTTAAGTTTAATTTTTAATAAGTCTATTTTAGAGGAGGAATTTCCTGATGCAGGGAAACTATCATATGTGACTCCAATTCATAAAAGCGGAGACAAATCCTCAGTAAAGAATTATAAAGAGGTCTCCAAAACATCTATAATAGCGAAGGTGTTTGAATCAGTTGTTGACTCAAAGATAAAGCCCCATTTCCAACATATATTAGGCGATCGTCAACATGGGTTTACACGGGGGCGTTCCACTGTTACCAATCTACTAGTCTACGAAAATGAGCTTAGGAACGCTTTGGGAAACCACCAAACACCGATTTCTCAAAAGAATTTGATAAAGTCAGCCATAATCTACTAATTTATAAACTTGAGCGTTCGGGCATTTTCGGTAGCTTATTGAGATGGTTCAGAAGTTATCTTTCTGATCGTAGGCAGATTGTAAAGATTAAGGATTTTATATCAGATGAAATCATAGTCACATCTGGTGTTCCACAGGGTTCTCACCTATCCCCACTCCTTTTTAACATATTCGTCAATGATATTTCAGACTTTCAAAATTTTTATTATATGCAGATGATTTAAAGATATATAGAATAGTGGAATCAATGGAAGATTGTTATAAATTGCAATTAGATTTGGAAAGTTTAAAGGATTGGTGTCAATTAAATAATATGATTCTTAATATAAAGAAATGCCAAGTTATGCAATTTTATAGAAAGAAGAATTTTTAATGTTTAATTATAAGATTGATGACGGTATTCTGAAGAGGAGTGATGTATGAAGGATCTTGGGGTGTATTTCGATAAAAATGTAAGTTTTAATTTTCACATTGAATTTATGACAAATAAGGCTATGAAAATGTTAGGTTTTATTAAAAGATCGTTGTCTGACTTTACCGATATTAACTGTTTTAAGGTTTTATATTGTTCATTTGTCAGATCAGTACTAGGGTATGCTTGTCCAGTATGGTCACCATGCTACATTTAATTGAGCAAGTGCAAAAAGTTCCTGGGATTCATAGGGTATAAAATGGGAACAGTAGAAAATATTGTATATGAGGAAATAATGAATTTGTTAAATTTATCTAGCCTTGAAGACAGAAGAAGGATAACCGATATTTGCAAACTACATAAAGTTTTAAATTCTGCAATTGACTGCCCAGAACTTCTGGGGAGGATTGGGCTTAATGCTCTTCAAAGAACACTATGTATAACAAATTTGTTTCATTTAGCATTTCACCGAACAAATTACGGTTTATCATCAGCATTGACTAGATTGTGCTACTGCTAATGCTATTAGTAGAGTCACCAATATAGATTTATATAGATTTATTTAGTGATAACATTCAAACCACAAAAAATAAAACTAGACAGGTTTTTTGATGGTGCTTCGGATGAGGAAACTCTTATTATGTTTTTAGTGATACGTAAATGTTATGTTTATCTTTTTATTTTTATTTCCTTTATCTGTAAATGGCTGGTCCGTTAATAAATTATTTATTTATTTTTTCATTATTTTCAATTATTTATGCTCAAACACAAATGGTCATTCTGGTACAGCAGAGGATGGTTTGTACATATCGAGTTATATATTCTTTTTAGGCATCTTGGAGTCAAAGAATATAAAAATTGTGTTCTTTTCTTAATCCTAATCATTCATTTTCGAAGTTCTTTTAGATTACTGTCTGTACTTGGTGAAATGTTAGTTAATCTATACAGACAATTATCTAAAAGAACTGAAACATAATCAAAAGAATAGCCAAAAAGAATGGATATAAACTAGTTATTACAGATAAATTGGAAAAAAAACAAAAAACATAAAAATATACTTAAACAATTTTACGCATCAGACGGAAAACACGAAAGCCGAAAATAATTTGCTATCAACTATGTTGGTGTATTAGTAACAAAATTAACAATAGCCTTAATAAGTTAGAAATAAACTGTATAAGTATTAATAAAAACAATATGGCCCGATATCTTGTTAATAACAAATAACAATAAACAAAAATTAACAGGCTTTGCTGCAATTACCTTTTTAATAATAATGAGAGGTTAAAGTTGCTATGCAGTGCTCAAAAAGGAAAAAATATGGATTATTTCGAAATTCTTAGCATAAAAAAAGCCATTAAAAATAATATAAAAATAATGAACACCTAAATAGAATTTGGAAATACCCCCATATTAGATGCCGTGTTAAGATAGACTACCTGTAATTAACCCAATTTTATTACCTCTTAATTCAAATTTAGTACCAGTTAACTATCCAAATGTAATATCTTTTAGAACTTAAGTTTAGTCTTATTGTAAACTTCTTCGAAAATGATAGCGAGACCAAAACACTGTCAGAGTGATCTGAATAAATTCAGTGGAACAGTTGTACTGTATTTTACTTCAAAAGTGTAAATATAACATCACCTAGAACCGACCGCAAACTCCATAAATTTTATATGTCAATGTATCATAATAAGAGTATGTCAATGTGTGGTAATGTGCAGTTTCATGTTATATCATAGCAAGTCAAATTATACAAGGAACAGTTTTGCACCATTGTAAACGTAAATGAACTTATTAAGTTGTGTTTATTGGATTTTTTAGTTATTTTTTCATATGAAAAATACACATTTCAATTTACAATTTTATTACTACAAATCATCACAATTTTCATTATAAA
Source organism: Pachyrhynchus sulphureomaculatus (assembly GCA_019049505.1). Lineage (NCBI taxonomy): Eukaryota > Metazoa > Arthropoda > Insecta > Coleoptera > Curculionidae > Pachyrhynchus > Pachyrhynchus sulphureomaculatus. The sequence continues at coordinate 82,734,635 of CM032453.1, read as the reverse complement.
TTTTATTTATATATGATATTCCTAAGTACGTGACTAACAGTAACTGAGGCAGAGTTTATTAGGTCTAACATTTTTTTTCTTCTTAATTTCTATTCAAATTTTTTTGTTTCTCCCATTGGTAGAATAAAATTTTTAATTAAACGCCCCAAAATTCCTATATGAGCACAGAAAAGTGAAACACTCTGTATCCATATATATAAGAATGTATTTTCTCCGTGAAATTCTAGTAGATAAGCTGGTAGCAACCAAGCTCCCTGAGCCAAAAACCAAATGAATATTAAAACAAAAACTGAAGTCTTCGACAGTTTGATTTGCCATATACAAAGGGGAAGTATTGCCATCATCCACACAAAATATTGGGATGTTATTACTTTGTTGTATATTACAAAAACTATAGTCTGAACTAAAACAGCAAAATTAAGAGAAAACTTATTTAAACCATAACGAAACGAAATTTTTAGTAGCAAAACAAGCGGAGGTAAATTCATTAAGATGGGTTGCCAGATATTACCTGTATACCATACACTCATTTTCACAAAAGCAGTAAGATACTGAAGGTAGAAATATAAAGAAAAATTGTGTTTAAAGTCTATACGAACAAAGTGGTATATTAAAGACTCATACAAAAATCTATAACCATATAAATAATAAAATATTCCTGTTAAACTTAAAAGAGATGTCAGTGTGCCCATTATAAGCATGAACTGTTCAATGTTTGGCAGTAAATACAACAAGAACTTCTTTTTGAATATAGTTTTCCGCTCTTTTCCTTTTATATGTGTTATTAGACTGTTTTCTCTCCCCGTTTTGAATTTTTTCTTTTATTCCTAGGACCATTTTTAATACTTTTTGTACTCACAACAGCATTTTTTTTTTAGAATCCTCAAAATAGTATGAATAGTGGCTGTAATACATAAAAAATGTTAAACTATAAATAACTGGGAAAATCCGAAAATGAACAGACAAACCATGTACGAGACCTGCCTTAAAAGGATGCTGATTTGTCTGAAGAAAATATAAAGTGAGAACAACTAAAAGACAAGCTATCGAATCAGAATTTCCTCTGGTAGATATGGCCATGGTCATTGGATTATAAAGCCAAAACAGCATTGCTCGATGTGCCCAAAAAATTGCTGTTTCAACATCTAAATTATTTTTTGGTAATTTCCCTTTATTTCTTTTATTTTTGTTAACTTTTTTTCCTTCACTAATCCCTTCAACAGCTCTAATTGGTGGTTTATTCAGAGTATGCTCAGCATATAAATTCATCCACTGCAAGATGTTGAAGTACACCAAGCGACGAAATAAAATAAGCTACAACAAGATCAACCTCACAAAAAATAAGTTTTCCAAAAAATTGAATGAAAAAAAAAATGTTGGGTGTAAGCAAAAAAGCAATTAAAGGCGAGTATCGAAAAGTGTGTCTCATATACGGAGACTTTCCATTAGTTATGTGCCTAGCAGCATCAGTAAAAACTTTGTAGTCAATGTCAGTATATGGGACTTCAGAAAATTGGTCGTGGAAGACTCCATAAGTCACTAAAAGTAATCTTATCAAAGTGGCTATAACTATATGAGTTGCCATATCTAGTTCGAGGAACTTATTTGCTAGTTTTGCTACTAAAGTGGGTTGTACCGCTGGTTTTTTAGCCATTTTTTTTGGTCTGATTAAATGTATTTAAAAATTTACAAGCTAATATTTTGTTAGGTAGAACTAATTACTACATTCACTTTAAATTCGCGTTTTTAAGCTAGCAGCAGCTTTTTGCAAGCAATTTTTAAAGCACTGAAATTCTTCATTACAATGATATTTGTTTAAATTGTCCTGCTTTAAAACACATGTTGCATAAACACTCGCTTCTTTAGTACACTTTCCAAAAATTACAGGATATTGTCGAAACCGCTGCTTTGCTTTCATAACAGACTCCATCTTAATTAGGCTTATTTACTTTAACTTTCTCTAATTTTTGATTTATGTGTTTTGCGAAGTTCTTGAAGACTTGTTGGAAACCCAACTACAGAATCATAAACTACTCTTAAATAGAACAGAAATACAAATGAACTACAACCAATAAGAACAAAAGTTTTAGGGTATTTCAAAAGAAAAGTCCTTGTTTTTGCTAATAGTTCTGGGTTTCATTTCTGAGATTTTTCTTCTTTTGACGTGTCAATACCGCCACAAACATAGCTTTTATCTTTCCATTTTCTACAACATTCCCGCATTTCTTCTATAACATGCTGGCAAGCTGGTTCTTGGTACTTGTGGTCTGAAAATTTGTGTTTGTTTATGAATTTCAACAAAAATAAATTAATAAAAAGTTTAATTGGTACACTTCGGGTATGTGGGCTTTTCAGAAAAATGAAAGGTTTTTTTTTTGTAATAAGCTTAAAACTTAATTTTAAAAAACTCTACAAGAAAAAAATCTGGGGGGAGGCTATCTTTGTTAACCTGAACTAACCAGAACTAAATAATCAATAATTGCAAAATACATTAAATAATAAAAAAAAAGTCCTACCTTAATGTGAAAAAATGATGTACATGATATATTAGTGAAAAGACCAAGTTAGTTGAGGTTAGTTCAGGTTAACAAAAAAGGCCCTCTCTCCAATTTTTTCTCGTAAATCTTTCCAGATTAGGCCATTTTAGGCATATTCCAAAAAAACCTCCTTTTTTGGAAAGCCAGAGTAGCGAAATTTTACCTTTTAATTTATTAAAGAATTATGTAATATTATGTAGAAATATCCAGTTTTTTAAAAGTTAGGTTAAAACTAGTGTGTAATACCTTTTAAACAAGCTTGTATTCTACAAGCAAATTCCTTGCATGGGTCTTTTATGGGCATTAATTAATATAACAGGTATTAGTTTTTTGTCAAAATATTTTCAAATAAAAAAATTCGGGCCTAAAAAAACCTAAACATTTCCAAAAATCTATTAACTGCCTACTAAGTTAATAATAAGCACTTGATTAGACTCCTCTTCTTTTTTATCTGACTATGAAAACGGCTCCATGGGCTGTAATTATAAAGTTCGTATTTAGCTACATTGTACCTTACTAAATTTAAATTCTATAATTGAGGTGTCCCTACAATGTAGAAAACCTACAAAACTGCAGTAGCAGATAAATAAAAAATAAGTGACAAATAAAATAATTATTTTCATTCCATTTAGAAATTTATTAAATATAACACAATAATTTACCTGCATCGGGGGTAAAAACGTTTGTTTTTCTAACGTTTTCCAGTATCAAAATTCAACGAAATATATTAATGAAAAAATCGACGCTGGTTAAAATAATAAGATTCTTCATTTTATCAATTTGAACTTCAGAATCCGATAGAGCGATGTTCAAAGTCACCACTTTTCTCTTTTTACTTATTATGGTGAGAGTATCCAGAAAGAGG
>CM032453.1:82709589-82728633 GCA_019049505.1 Pachyrhynchus sulphureomaculatus | reverse complement strand
ACAGCGATTCAAGAACAACGTGAATCGTTTTTCTCCGCACACGTGTCGCTCCTGTAGCGCTTTAGGGACTTCCCTGTAGCACGTGTGCTAGACCCATAAAAAAAAAAAAAAAAAAAATATATATATATATATATATATATATATATATATATATATATATTCATATATATTTATATATATATTTATATATATATTTATATATATTTATATATATATATATATATATATATATATATATATATATATATATATATATATATATATATATATATATACATATAATTTCTTTTCAGAGGGATTTCTGACTGCCTGTAGTTTCGACTACTTGACAAGGACATTTGATAATCGACTGTTTGTTGGTTCCATCTTTTTTTCTCCTATGTCATTCCCATGTTAATGATTATCTACTTCTATAGCCAAATTGTCGGTAAAGTTTTTACTCATGGAAAAGGCCTTGAGAGAACAGGTAAGCCTAATAAATACAAATAAACCAGTTTAAAAAATCGTATATAAAGAAGAGAAGGAGACTTAAAGGTGTCAATGTCGATATTTTAAATAACAGGTGCTTCATGGAAAGATATTAATGACAAAAAAGTTGAGCAGAGTTTCAGAATATTTGCCACTGAAGCCTGATATTTCTCTCTTCATATTATGTTTGTTAAAATTGAAAATAATGAAAATACAACACAATTTTCAGAATCCCGAAAAAGACGTATAACACGAAATATACGTAAGAATAATGAGAGAAATAATGACAAATAACAGAGTTTTCAGATCCTTGGCTATTTTACTGTTGCTACGACGACCGGACCGCTTCCGGCCAAACAATTAAACAATAAAAAATTGGAGGAAAAATTTAAAATGTGCACATTTTTAATTTGACTCTTTATCTAAAGCCCTCGGCAGTTACAAAACAGTTTTACTCACGGTGCGTCTCGCTGATTTTGCCCAATTTTACTCATAATGTTTCTAATGAAAAAGCCCAAAGGAAGGGGTATCTCTAAAAATATTAATATTTTTTGATAAAAAAGCAAAAATAAATAATATTTTCATGTGTAATTCAATACTGATGATATCAAGCTTTTATTTTCTCTATTAAAATAATTGTAAATTAATTTTTTTGAAACTCTAGGATCGCCAGCTTAAGTGTGAAGTCAATGTTGCTCTAAATTGTTTAATATGCATTGTAAATAAATGGGAAAATGTTTAAATAAATTATTCCAAAATTGGCCAAACTTTAGTGGAGCGATGTTTAATAGCGTAGGGTTTCACCTCCTGGAATATTATCTACTTACGTGTTAATTACCATGCACCAATATTGAATATGAATAACTAGTAATTTATGTTACTTTTGTGCCTTATTACATGGCGATTTCGTCTTAAAAGCGCTCTTGGGAGAGCTATAATTCAAAAGTTACAGAGGTCGAAATATAACACATATAACAATCACTGGGATAGACTTTTCCGTAAGGTTTAGGCCTATTCATATATTTTTCAATGTCAATTTATTAGTTACCAGTATCCATGGAATATCAAGTATATGCAAATAATTTCCCCTTTTCATAGGATCAGCAGAAAATCAGGGATATACGGGGGTAGAAAAGGTAAAACCGGGAACCATTAATTTAAGTTATTAGATAAGCATTCTTAATATCTTGGAATAACAATTGGTCTATTGTAACTGTAGTGTGTTACCTAATATACAAATTTAAATCACTCATGACGCCCACGAGAGTTATCATTGAATTTGCTAATAATATTTGTGCATAAAATATAAACTTCAGTTGGACTTTAGACCATCAATTTAGCACCCATGATGAATTTATTTCTAATGTGTTAAGAGTTGACAGAAAAATTCATTATCTGAAAGGCGATAGTGAGATTATTTATAATAATATTAGCACATTAGAAAATGTTGACAACCTCATAAAAATGCAGGTTTTAATAATATTTTGGTTTAGCACATGTTTATATATATTCATTAATATAAAGCTACTTCTATGATAAAAAAGGCAACATATAATTTTTCCTCCAAAAAGTGAAAGAAATTCATTGAAAGAAAGGGAACTATATTTTTTACCAATAAATCATGTTTTAAGTTTTCCAAGCTAATTAAAATTTAAAACCCTTTATCAATGTTGGGTTAAGATTCACTCGTCTATAATATATATATATATATATATAAAATGCAACGTCTCTCTGTCTGTCTGTCTGTCTATCTGTCTGTCTGTCTGTCTGTCCGTTAGTGCGCCTATCACTGAAAAACCACTTATCCGATTTACGTACTTTTTTTTTAAAAACATACATATGTTCTCTGGCCAGGTTATAGGCTATATTTTATTACGATAGGTAGCATAAGGAATGAGCAGTGACGTAAAATAGTGAATGATGTCGGAAATAAGTTTGCCGCTAGCGCGTGCCTTTGCAATACACAGCCTAAACCCTTAAATATGGAACAATATTATGTAGCAAAGACTATCTGTAATGTATAATCTATATAATATATAAAATGCAATATCTCTCTGTCTGTCTGTCTGTCCATTAGTGCGTTTATCACGCGGGAACCACTTATCCGATTTACCTGTCTTTTTTTAAATTCATGCATATATTCTTTGGCCAGGTTATATAATAATAATAATAATCTATATCTATAATATATATAAAATGCAATGTTTCTCTGTCTGTCTGTCTGTCCGTTAATGCGCTTATCCCTCGAGAACCACTTATCCGATTTACGTGATTTTTTAAATTCATACATATGTTTTCTGACCAGGTTATAGGTATATATTTTAATACATCTATAATATATATAAAATGCAATGTATTCTATCTGTATGTCTGTCCGTTAGTGCGCTTATCATTGGAGAACCACTTATCCGATTTTCGTACTTTTTTTTTTAAACATACATGTTCTCCGGCCAGGTTATAGGCTATATTTTATTACGATAGGTAGCATAAGGAATGAGCAGTGACAATAATAGTAAATGAAGTAGGACAAAGTTTGCCGCTAGCGCGTTCTCTTGCAATACACAGTCCAAACCATTAAATATGGAACAATAATATATAGCAGAGAATATCTATAATATATATAAAATGCAATGTCTCTCTGTCCGTCTGTCTGTCTGTCTGTCCGTCCTGTTAGTGTGCTTATCACTGGAGAACTACTTATCCGAGTTACGTGCTTTTTTTTTAAACATACGTATGTTCTCTGGCCAGGTTATAGGATATATTTTATTAGGTGACATAATGAATAAGCAGTGACGATAATAGTGAATTAAGTCGGAGAAAAGTTTGCCGCTAGCGCGTTCTCTTGCAATACACTCCCTAAAGCATTAAATATGGAACAATATCATGTAGCCAAGAATACAATATATATTAAATGCAACGTCTCTCTGTCTGTCTGTCTGTCCGTTAGTGCGCTTATCACTCGAGAACCACTTATCCGATTTACGTGTTTTTATAAATTTATACATATGTTCTATATAATTCGATATAAGCCTAGAAAATGGGAGATAAGGTAAGATAATGGGAGATAAGGAGAAATAATGGAAGATAAGTCGAGATAAGCCTTGATAATGGGAGATAAGGTGAGTTAATGGGAGATAAGTATAAATAATGGGAGATAAGGAGAGATAATGGGAGATAAGCAGAGATAAGTCTAGATAATGGGAGTTATGGTGAGATAATGGGAGATAAGGAGAAATAATGGAACATAAGGAGAAATAATGGGAGATAAGTCGAGATAAGCCTAGATAATGGGAAATAAGGTGAGATAATGAGAGATAAGGAGAAATAATAGGAGATAAGGAGAAATAATGGGAGACGAGCAGAGATAAGCCTAGATAATGGAAATTATGTAGAGATAATGGGAAATAAGGAGAAATATTGGGAGATAAGGAGAAATAATGGGAGATATTTTATTACGTTGGGTAACATAAAGAATAAGCAGTGACGATAGTAGTGAATCAAGTCCATGCGAGCGGAGCCGCGGGCCCGGCTAGTTAATATATATACCATGGTAAGACCATCGTTATTTTCATATTATTGACATTTCTAACCCGGAGTTAAGCAGTAAATTGGAGTTGTTGCCTTCATAACCTAAAAACTTGGTTCGCGCCATTTACCAACAGATGCCACACCCAACGAGTAACATGTCACCACAGAAACGCAACTATCAATACAACACCAATAAATACAAAGCATACAAATACTCGGACACTATTTATTATGATTTAACAACGCTTTATCAATATTACTCGCTGTAATACAAGTATGTGTACAATCTCTAGCAATTGCTGAAATCTACGATACCCAGATCAAAGTAACTTTGCAATAACAGAAACATAGCTATTATTATTTCATATCCTATTTGATTTAGCGGTGTTGCTAGCTATGAATTTAAAGTGGGGTAAACTACTCATATGTTTTAGATCTTATTTTGATATTTCTTTATTTCTGCTTTAATGTTTGTGAAAAAAATATTGGTATTTTCTAGGCTAAAAAAATGAACGTCGAATCTCTTAGAGCAAATCAGAATCAAAATTCAGAATCAGCCGAATTACGAATCGCTAAAGCTGCAATTACAATTTGCTTCCTCTACGTAGTGTCATGGACTCCATATGCTGTCTTGTCATTGATTGGTGCTTTTGGAGACCAATCATTGCTTACTCCGTTTGTATCCATGATTCCGGCTTTAAATTGTAAATTAGTGGCTTGTATTGATCCTTATGTTTACGCCATTAGTCATCCTAAATTTAGGTAAGTAAACATAAACTGTAAAACTGATGTATTAATGTGCCGTTTAATCTAACAGCCTCAATTTTACATCAATTTAACAGAATTCTTAAATTCTTCAGCAAAACTGAAGTTGCGTAAAATTTTTTAAATATTCATGATAAAGTACCCCTTAAAAGCAAAACGATCTGGATAAACAACGTTAACTTCTTTTGTTCATTATTTTATATTTAAATTTAAAACACAACTATTTGTTTACTCCTTTAATTTATGTCTATTTATGTTGTTTACACAAATTAAACCTTTTGTTTCTTAAGCCACGTTTTGGTTTACAACATAAAGCGTATTTTAATGAAGCTAGACACCAAAAAGGCTTCTGGCGCTGACGAAATACTTGCCATAGTTCTCAAAAACTGTGCGAGGGAACTAACACCAGTTTTCTGTAGGTTTTTAAACCTATCCTACAGAAAGGGAATATTTCCTTCCTGCTGGAAATGTGCCACAGTGCAGCCGATACCTAAAAAAGGCAAGAAGATCTTGCCAAATAACTACTGACCAGTCGCACTGCTTTCAATAATATCGAAAGTCATGGAAAAGGTTATCAATCAGCATCTCCTAAAATATCTTGAAGGATTCAACATTATTAGCGATCACCAATATGGCTTTCGTAAACATAGATCAACAGGAGATCTTCTGACTTATGTAACACGTTTGGAACAACGCAATTGAACACTTTGGAGGCATTCAACCGTGTTTGACACGATGGACTGTTGGCTAAGCTACGCTCTTATGGTATGTCTGAAAAGTTCTGTTTGTGGCTCTCATGTTTCCTCAGAGAGCGTTCTTTACGAGTGGCGGTCGACGGTTTTCTTTCTAACACCTTCACTCTCCACGCTAGTGTGCCCCAAGGCTCCATACTGCCTCCTACTCTCTTTTTCATTTACATTAACGATCTGCTGGAAAAGACCGGCAATCCAATCTACAGCTTTGCAGATGACAGTACGCTTAGCTCTTCATTCACTTTGAACGCTCGGACATCGGCTACTCAGGCGAATATCCGCAGACAACGGGAGGTCGTTCAACTGAACAAAGACCTGGAAGAAATTCTATCTTGGGGTGACAGTAACCAAGTGAAACTACAACACTACAAAAACCCAGGGAGAGTTTTTTCTAAAAAAGTTAACATTGCTGAAAATTCGAAGTTCTCTTGCAATTGTCTTTTATTTTCCGCCACTAGTACAATATCATCAGCAAAAGCCGCTTCAGCTATTTCTATTCTTTTTAGCTTCCAGTATCCAATTGTCATTTTTTTCATTTATTTCCCGTTTCTTGATTATTTCATCCAGATATACAGTGAACAATGGTGGGCTCTTTTTTTTTTTTTTTTTTATTGGTCTAGCACACGTGCTGCAGGGAAGTCCCTAAAGCGCTCCAGGAGCGGCACGAGTGCGGAAAAAGCGATTCACGTTGTTCTTGAATCGCTGTAAATTGTACTCGGTGGGAAACACAGCGCTGGGCAAATTATTCCAAAGGGATGACGTTCTCCATATAAAAGATTGCTTGAAAAGCGTTGTACGCGGAGTAACAAGCTGAACCTCATACGGATGCGAAGCACCAGCGCGACGTGTATTTCTAACATGCACCGCTTTGGGAGGAATTAAGCGGGCTACATCCTTCGAACACTTTCCATGAAAATACTTGTAGAACAGACTCAAGTCGCCAACCGTTCTTCGATGTTCCAGCGAATCAAGGCCGCCGGTCAATTCCGGGTCCCCAATCAGACGGACCGCTCTTCTCTGAACAGAATCCAACAAATGCAGTGTATGTTTGGGAGCGGAGCCCCAAACGTGGGAGCAGTATTCCATAGTTGGTCGAATTTGGGCTTTGTAAAGAATTAACAGTTGTTGTGGGGTGTAAAGCTTTCTGGTTCTAAATAATATTCCCAACTTTTGAGAAGCTCTCCTTGCTATGCCTGCAACATGTTCATGCCAAGACATATTTGCTCCCAAACTAACGCCCAACAAATTGAGCGACGATGCTAGGGGAATGGAATGCCCCGACATAACTATGTCGGGTTCAGCAACGTTAAGTTTTTTAGAAAAAACTGCCGCTTGGGTTTTTGTAGCGTTAAATTCCACTTGGTTACTGTCACCCCAAGATAGAATTTCTTCCAGGTCTTTGTTAAGTTGAACGACCTCCTGCTGTCTGCGGATATTCGCCTGAGCAGCCGATGTCCGAGCGTTCAAGGTGAATGAAGAGACAAGCGTACTGTCATCTGCAAAGCTATAGATTGGATTCCCGGTCTTTTCCAGCAGATCGTTAATGTAAATGAGAAAGAGAGTAGGAGACAGTATGGAGCCCTGAGAGCACACCAGCGTTGATAGTGAGGGTGTTAGAAAGAAATCCGTCGACCGCCACTCGTAAAGAACGCTCTCTGAGGAAACATGAGAGCCACAAACAGAACCTTTCAGACATACCATAAGAGCGCAACTTAGCCAACAGTCCATCGTGCCAAACACGGTCGAATGCCTTGGATATGTCCAGAGCTCAAGCTTCCTCCTTGCCTCGAATCTTCCTTCCTTGTTGTAAATCCCTAAGACTTCATGTTTTTTATTACATACTGCACATTGTTGCTGTATATTCCTTTTATGATTCTTATTGTCTTTTTGTTTCTAGGCCTTTCCACACTTTGTTTCTCGGCACACTGTCAAATGCTTCTTCTAAGTGTATGAAAGCAAGATGTAGACTTTTATTTTGTTTTGATCTTTTTTCGCTAATCTGTTTCGGTGTAAATATATGGTCTTGTGTATTTATGGTGGTCTAAATTCAGTTTGCGATTCCGATAGTTGTGGTTCTATTACTTTCTTTATCCTATTATTAATGATGCCCTCATAAGTGAGGGCATCAGAATTAATCATTAAATTTAAATATTTTGTCAACTAAACTAATCAAAAACAGAACAAGTAACTCATTAATTTTAAAAACAAACAAATGTTGAGAAACATCTTGAGGAGGCGGCCATAGCGTAGTGGGTAAGGTGTCTGCCTTCTACGCCGAAGACTCGAAAAGAAAAACTGTACAACGTGACGGTTGCCTTTCTCGGGAAGGCAATTGCAAATCCCCTGTAGTAACATGCGTAGTAAAGCTCTCTTACTTTAGTCGTTCGAACCCGGCATTAACCTTAAGTCCCCTTGGTCTAGGGAACACTTAAAAAATAGGCACCAACCATAAGCAAAGACGAGAGGGTCGCCTGCGTCCATATTGGATATGGCACTTTCAGAAACATCTAGAGAATTAAAATTCAATCAATTTGGGAAGAGCTGGTTATAAAGGTCAATTTATTTTTATTTATATAATACCGTTTTGAAATTTTTAACTTTATTTAAATGTCAATTTTATTAAGTTTCAAGGAAACATTATTTACAGTTTGGTATGAAAACACCCTATATAGTATTTAGATTGAAAGTTAAAAAAACCCCAGATAAAATAGCGGGTCTTCCATTAAGGACTTGACAACTTTTTTTTTGAAATAAAACGCAACCTATTTGAGACATTTCGAAAATTTTACTATCGGCTTGAAGTACAATCAAAACATTTATGTATGGAATCCTACTTCATTCATATGTCCACCACGGGCACGTTTGCAGCGGTCGATTCGTTGAACCCAATTTTCGATGACTCGGCCACACATTTCGACGGAAACGGCCGCTATCTCTCTTTCAATATTGGCTCTGAGCTCCTATAACGACGCAGGCTTGTTAGCATAGACCAATGATTTAACGTCCAGAGGTGTTAAATCACACGATCTAGGCGGCCATTCGACGGGACCATTTCTCGATATAACACGTTCACCGAATTTAGATTGCAGTAAGTCGATTGTTACACCCACTGTGTAGCTTGTGGCGCCATCTTGTTGAAATCACATATCATTAATGTCTAGCCCATGCAATTGATCAAAGAAATAACGTTGCAACATGCCTCTGTAGCGATCTCCATTGACTGTACCGTGACGGTTATTTTCATCAACGAAAAAGAACGGCCCAATGACACCACCGGCATGAAAACCGCACCAAACAGTAATTTTTTTTTGTGGATGAAGTGATGTTTCTTCAAGCACATGAGGGTTTTCACCTGACCAATAACGCATATTCTGTTTGTTGACGAAGCCGTTTATCCAAAAATGCGCTTCATCACTAAAGACGACTTTGCGATGAAATTGGTCATCTTCTTCCAACATTTCTAGAGCCCAATTCGAGAACGTACGTCGCTTCATATGATCGAGTGGCTTTAGTTCTTGAGTTAACTTTAACTTATAAGGGTGCAGGCCAAGATCCTTTCGCAAAATTCGCCATAGTGTGGTCTGAGCGATGCCCAATTCTTGAGAACGCCGTGAAATCGACTGTTTTGGTTCGTTTGAGATGGACGCTTGAACGGCAGCAATATTCTGGCCACTTCGACCAACCCGTTGTCTCACTGGCACGGGAACATCCAGCAGCGAATATGTTAACTCAAATTTTTTCACTAGACTATGAATTGCTTGTCTACTGGGACGAGAATTACGACCAAAAATTGGCGTTAACGCTCTTAAAGTTGCAGTCACCGACTCCAAATTTTGGTAGTAAATTTTAATTATTTGTAAACGTTGTTCGTTCGTGTACTTCACCATGATGAAAATGTTGACTTTACTGAATGTTTTGACGTTGACAGTTCGGTGATTGGCTTAAGGGTGCGTTCACAGTGAAATTTCAAAGTTGTCAAGTCCCAAATGGAAGACCCTTTATATATATCAGCCTATTAATGTATTATTTTTTAGGCTTGAATTGCAAAAAAGACTGCCTTGGTTGGCCATAAAAGAAAAAGACGCTAGCGACACACAATCAGCAACCACCGAAAATTCCGCCGTGCCTCCTTCTGCCGCTACATAAACCAACCTTTTTAAAAAACAAAGCCGTGTTATAAATTTATTAAAACTTTAAATATAATTTTTCATAATAATTGTACTAATAATATGATAATAAAACATTTATTCACAACGTTACAGTGCAAAACTATAACAGAAGTAATCAAGATGTATAGTGGTTGGCTTAAACCTGCAAATTTGATTCATTAGGAGTTTAGTTCCAGAGGTAATTAATAGTCATCACCGGTAGGTATGAGTGTAAATATCCACTATTTAAAACATATATTACTGAACAGGAACACACATAAGTTAAATTTTTTTAAATAGAATAGCTTTTTATTTTTAAGTATTCAATATAGTCAATTTAAGACATGTTTTACATAGTCTTTTTTTAATTTGACAAGATATATCGACATATACCAATCATTCCGATGATAATTTTCTATCGTTATGTTATTAAATATCTAATTTACATCCGAGTCGTGTTAACACTAAATTGTTCTTTTTTTGTAATTAACGTTTAATCACAACTCCTTTTGCAATCGCTTACTAATATTGTCATTACTTATATAAGTGAAAAAATATACCCTTATTTGACATAAAATTTTTATGACGACTTTGCATTGATGAATGGATTACGAATTTCCTGTACATGTATAAATGTAAATTTTACATAACAAATAATAAAACTTATGAATTAGGCATGTATTCTGTGATATGTGTTATGTAAAACTTACAAATTTTTAATTTCCCCACACCTCCTCTTACACACTAATGTATACTAGAAAAAGTTATGTATATAAGAATTGTAAATCATATTTTATTGTTTAACAAAAGTAAGAGTGAAAAATAAATCCCGATTATGCAGAAAAAATGTGTTTAAGATTTTTCTTCTTACGGTTGTATTATTTTTTAGTGTTTCATATAGAACTCTTATGGGATCACTCCGGTGTCCCTCTGTCACACCCGATTTTCTCCGAAACTATTTGACATAAAAAGTTGAAATTTGGCACAAATATAGAAATTGATGGCCTAATTAGAGCCTTGTAGTTTTTAGAAGTAAAATTTTGACTAAAGAGGTTCGTTTTAGGGAGTGAAATCGGAAGTAAAAAAAAAATTACCAAATCTTCGAGGGGTGTCACATGAAAGCTTGTGAAAATACGAATTAAAAAATATATATATGATGTAATACTCACGCGCACTTTTCTTTGTATGATTTTTAAAAAATGGCCAAAAATCGTCGTCTCCCCACCTTATCTCGAAAAGTACTGATCAAAAAATTTTGAAAAAAAACTAGTCTAAATAAAGTGTAGACTGAGCGAAAATGATCATGAGTGCATTATGTTTGATAATCGTTCAGGTATAAAAAAAGACTGAAAACTCTGTCCCTCAACACAATGGTTTTATTAATATACTTTCAAGTACATTATTACTCGCGCGTCACTTCTGTATCAAGACAAAAGAATTTTATTTTATTTGTTTATAATTAAACAAATATTTAGGTATTAAATATTTGTTTTACACTTTTACTACTAGATTCTAGATTGAGCTAGATTGATTTATTGGCTAATAAGTAGCTAAGATGCTACAACTATTATACTGATATTATATTGACTAAGAAAAAACTTAAAAATACATATTGGATCTTAAAATGTCGGGGACCTAATTAACTTAGCCTAGGTAACGATTTCATTTTATTTTAAGAGCAATCACGGTAAGGAACACTAATTGCGCAAGTCCAATTTGCACCTGACTAGTTTTTTTTTTTAACGTGATTCTAATTTTTCAAAATTTCTGCTACCATTTACCTAAATGAAATGGTTCCCAATCGATTGACAAAAGAAAGAGTGATATACAGTAGTATTTATAGTTGACTTTTCCATAGCCCTGTATATGAATGTGCAAGAACATATTAATATACTTAAACCTTTTCAATATATATTTCCTGAATTTTCAACTAAAAGAAAAAGAGAATATATAACTACTATATAAAGTCTATTAAATAGATATATTTACAAATTTACAAAATCAAAACAAAATAAAAATTAACAATAATCAGCCCAACACAAATCGTCACAAAATATATGCTTTATTTATTAGAGTTTTTATTTTCTTTTTTATTATCGCCACTCTTAAATTCACTAAGATCACTAGCATATAATTTGAAATCAATGGGTTTATTATAACCCATAATTTTAGCATAGTGATTAGGCTGATCAAACTGTCTTGGATCCACAAATAGGGCTTTGCCTTTCACATGGAAAGTTGTGAACATACCAGGTACATCCGGGACATATACATCATCTGCTTTGAATTCAGTCTAAAAAAATAATTCAAAAATATAATATGATAGTAAGTAAATAGTCAGTGATGGCTCGTGACTTTTAAAATAGGTGCTTCAATATTGATAGACCTCCAAGATTACACTTATGTACCAAATATAAAAGATTTTCTAATAATGGTATACACTTACCATTTATAAATGGTATATCTTGACTTTTTTAAGTCGTTTCTTCACTTCTTTAGATTATTTTATTAACTTCCTACGTAAAAGTAAAGTTCACTTTTTCCACAATAACAATTATAAAGTTAATGTTAAACAACTGAAAACAGACGAAGTCCATATTTCAACAGTTTACCCCCACTGTTCTCTTATCCGTCAAATCTATCCGGAGAAGCGTATCATGGCTCGTCAATCAGGATAGGATTGACGAACAAAAGAACAGAATTTACTGTACTTATCCCCGAAGTTACGGAATACGATGGTAGGATACATACATTAGTACAATTCGTTGTATCATATCATCGTATTCCGTAACTTCTGGGATAAGTACCAGTAAATTTTATTCTATTGTTTGCCAATCCTAGCCTGACTGACGAGCCGTGATACGGCGAAACGCGTCTCAGGATGGATTTAACGAATAAGGGAACAGTGGGCAAACTGCTGAAATTTGGACTTCGTCCGTTTTTCAATTGTTTTACATTAACTTATATATGCCTGAGGAGGAACCCTCGAAAAGTGCCTAACCTGCTTTTAAGCGTTAACTGTGTCAACCACTTTGTCGGCTCGAAAGCTGCTGTGTCAGCTTTCAATGGAGTGGAGAAATAATAATACTAAAAAAAGCAAGAAGACCTTGCCAAATAACTACCGACCAAATCGCACTGCTTTCAATAATATCAAAAGTCATGGAAAAGATTATCAATCAGCATCTTCTAAAATATCTTGAAGGATTCAACATTATTAGCGATCACCAATATGGCTTTCGTAAAAATAGATCAACAGGAGATCTTCTGACTTATGTAACACATGTTTGGAACAACGCAACTGAACACTTCGAAGAATTTAGAGCGGTTGCTCTTGACATATCCAAGGCATTCGACCGTGTTTGGCACGACGGGCTGTTGGCTAAGCTACGTTTTTATGGTATGTCTAAAAAGTTCTGTTTGTGTCTCTCATGTTTCCTCAGAGAGCGCTCTTTACGAGTGGCAGTCGACGGATTTCTTTCCAACACCTTCACTATCAACGCCGGTGTACCCCAAGGCTCCATACTGTCTCCTACTCTCTTTCTCATTTATATTAACGATCTGCTGGAAAAGACCGAGAATCCAATCTACACCTTTGCAGATGACAGTACACTTATCTCTTCATTCACTTTGAACGCTCGGACATCGGCTACTCAGACGAATATCCGCAGACAGCAGGAAGGCATTCAACTCAACAAAGACCTGGAAGAAATTCTATCTTGGGGTGGCAGTAACCAAGTGGAATTTAACGCTACAAAACCCAGGCGGCAGTTTTTCTAAAGAAGTTAACGTTGCTGAACCCGATATAGTTATGTCGGGGCACTCCATTCCCCTAACATGGTCACTCATTTTGTTGGGCAATAATTTGGGAGCAAATATATCCTGGCATGAACATGTTGCAGGCATAGCAAGGAAACCTTCTCAAAAGTTGGGAATATTATTTCGAACCGGAAAGCTTTACACTCCACAACAACTGTTAATTCTCTACAAAGCTCAAATTCGACCAACTATGGAATACTGCTCCCATGTTCGGGGCTCCGCTCCCAAACATACACTGCATTTGTTGGATTCTATTCAGAGAAGAGCTGTTCGTCTCATTGGAGACCCGGAACTGACCGGCGGCCTTGATTCGCTGGAACGTCGAAGAACGGTTGGCGATTTGAGCCTATTCTACAAGTATTTTCATGGAAAGTGTTCGAAGGATGTAGCCCGCTTAATTCCTTCCAGAGCGGTGCATGTTAGAAGTACACGTCGCGCTAATATTTCACATCCGTATGAGGTTCACCTTGTTACTCCTCGTACAACGCTTTTCAAGCAGTCTTTTATATGGAAAACATCATCCCTTTGGAATAATTTGCCCAGGACTGTGTTTCCCACCGAGTACAATTTACAGTGATTCAAGAACAACGTGAATCGCTTTCTCCGCACATGTGTCGCTCCTGTAGCGCTTTAGGGACTTCCCTGTAGCACGTGTGCTAGACACATAAAAAAAAGGTATGCATACTTAGTACAATTCGTTGTATCCTACCAACAATTATAAACTTATTGAATTTCTACAACTAACATTCTCTAAATTAAGAATATTAAGAACAGATAACATTTAAATATAGTAGGTATACAAAAATCACAAATATTTTAAAACATATTTAATTTTTTTTTCAAGTACCATCAATCAAATAAATTTGATTAGGTACTTGAACTGCTATACCTAAGCACCCTTGTAATTTGGCTAGACAAACAATAATAATTATTTCTAAAACAAACGGTAAATAGAATAATTTATTATTTCTACTACACCGGCAAGACATTCGAAGATTAACTAAAACCAAAATGTTAGGGCAGTTCCAATTAACAGTTTAAATAAAAAACATAAATCCGCGCACGACCTTCACTCAAAAATAATCAAATCAAACCATTCAAAATTTATTTTGAACGCGTTTTATAGAAATCTATAATAGGAAGCCCAAACAACGGGCATATTCCGCCTAACCAAAACTACCTGATGTTCTATACTTAAAATTTAGCATTTATTAATAATTTAAAATGATATTAATATTATAATAATTATAATACAAACTCGTAGAAAACACAGATCCCTACTACAAATAGATACTAAACATCCATACTTGAAAACAAAGGTTACAAACTCTACTGGGACCTCAGTATCCATACAGATACAACAGTCCCCGCCAATAGACCCGATATTACTTTTCAATACAAAAAAGGAAAAGTCACCTGTCTAATTGACATAGCTGTTCCCAACGACACAAACATCCAAACAAAATACACAGAAAAACCCTCCAAATACACAGACCTCAAGAAAAGGTCATCATTGTCCCCCCTCGTCATATCAGCCACAGGCCTCACACCAACATTCATACCACACTTAGTACAATTGGGACTCAACACAAATATACACAAAAACATTCAGAAGTCAGTGATTTTGAAAACATGTAACATTGTCATGTCATTCCTTAATACATAATGGCAATAGCGTTTGTGCTAACTTGGCTTAAGCCCGTCAGCCAAACATGGAACCACATTGACCAAATGAGAGAAAGAAGAACATACCAATCATTATAATAATAATTAATTAAGTTGGTGAGCTCATGTTATAATGAAAGTGTATCATTAATAAAATGAATGGCTTGAAACATTTTTTAGATCATCAGCCAAAGATACTCGTAAAAAAAGACCACCAAAGGTCACACATTAACAAATATCACTTATAAATATATTGAATATGACAAGCCCACAGTGGGACCCCTGACAGTCTCCCGTTGGCACCTTGATTATGACGTAGGCGACTCCCACGCGCTTGTGATCGGTGCCTTTTTAAGTGTTCCACAGACAAAGGGGAGTTACACTTTAATGCCGGTTCCCAACGGCCAAAAAATAAGAAGGCTTTACTAGGCATGATAAACAAATCTGGTTTGCTATTGCCTTCCCGACAGCCCATGTTAGATGAATTTTTAAAAAAAGGGAAATGAAGAAGGTCTACCACCAATAAAATAATGAATATTTTTACACAGTCCGTAGATAAATGAAAAGTCACAAGAATTATTTTGGTTAATTAATTTATTATTTAGTTGCAGATTTATTAGAAATGGGATTATGTTTACAGTAATTCATGTAATATCAGGAAGATTTGGGATTATATAAGATTCATGACAAGGCTTTCTTAACGGACAATACTCATTTCTCAATTAACAAAATAGCATCTAGTCAGAACTACCATACTTCTTCAATCATTTGTGAACCTTTTTTTTTAAAGACAGAAAAGAATGGTTTTTACAGTCATTAAAGGAAGTCAATCAATACAAAATAATCATAGGCAGCTGATCTGACATTAAAATTAATAGAAAAGTAAAAAAGAAAGAGCAGCGCAGTAAACAATGCTAGAATATATTATTTCAATCGCACGATGAACAAAAAGATTGCTCCAATTAGAACCAACCAAATCAACAATAACAGAACTACTATTTACTATTAAAATTAAACACATTATAAAAACCTACGGAAATAATTAAAGCAAAGTGATTTTTTCCAGCCAACTTATCATTCATTATTTCAGTTTACATGGGACAAATTGTAACCTCGAATCAATAACAGCCTCCAGTCTGGACAACTTTTAAAAACATATTCCACAGGTAAACATTTACTTTTAATGGAAATTTTGTCCAAATTTTAAGGACTTTTCTCTGTTATCATATTATATATACAGATTTGTATTATTTTCGGACATTAACTCTCTCGCAACGACACACTGGTAGAAGAAATAGTCAAAATTAAAAAGAAAGAAAATTTCTACTCTTAAGGATCTCTTTAAAGACATCACTTAACATTTTCATTAATTTCTGCAGTTTAGTCACTCAGTACTTCCCTTTATCATAAACTAACTTTTTTATTAACTTCTGGTACTGAAACTCTATCTAATGTACTACTGTAGAATGTTACGCAAATTTTCAAAACTGTATGACAGCTGCCACAAATCGATTCGCTTGAAACTTTGAGAGGAACTTTTCAGATACATTATTTAAGGGCAGCATACGGATTTTGCGATAAGTTATTTATAAACCTCCTTTTTTATAAACAATTTTTCGTGAAATTTATGGATGAAAAATGAACATTTTTTTTCAAAATGTGTGTGATTTTTCAAAAAAAAAACGATATTTTCAAATTTCCCTCCGTTATTCCACTAGATTTTGACATATATTAAACGAAAATTTTTTGGTTTTTTAGTGTTCCCATACGGAAAAACTTCACACTTATATGATTGATCACTTCGGTGTCTGTTTTACCCCGATTTTCTCCGAAACTATATTTAACACAGAAAGTTGAAATTTGGCACTAATATAGGAATTGATGGCTTCATCAGAGCCGTGTAGTTTTGAAAGTTAAATTTTAACTTAAGGGGTTAGTTTTGGGGGGTGAAACCGGAAGTGAAAAAAAAAATACCAGGTCATCGAGTGAGGTGTCAAACATAAACTCCTGGACAAAATTAACGCAACAATCTGAAAATTAATTTATCTTTTTCTTATGTCAGTTTTAAAAAGTTTATCGAGTATTTGAATAGTAGGCTATCCATATTTTGTTTCATTGTTCATGACAGAAATCAAAACAATTCGTTTAGATTTACAGTTTTAAAGAATTTTTTAGAAGATAAACAATTTTCTGTAATAATGCGATAGATTTTTCTTTAAAAGTAAGCTTATAAATTGTTCCCTTTTTCAAAGTAATACGTTTTTGTGGTAGACTGTTTTATTTTTGACCCCTAAGAATTAGAAAAATGAATCGAACAAGGAATTTAAACTGAACACGAGATAGTGCGAGCCTCAGTTTTATTGGACGAGGGATATTGTCAGAGATATGTTGCCAATTTGTTAGGCAAACATCGTTCCACAATAAGTCGTATGGTAAGACGCTTGAATGAAGTAGGAACTTATTCTAGAAGGCTAGGGCAAGGGCGAAAACGATGCACTAGCGACCTAGATGAACGTTTTATAAGGCAATATGCTTTAAGAAACAGGAATGTCACTAGTTCTATAATAAGAAACGAACTCGAAGCTGTTCGCAATGTCACAATTTCTTCTAAAAAAAAAAACAGTTAGAAGACGGTTAAATGAAGCTGGATTAAACAGTAGGAGACCAGCCACCTTGCTTACTAGAATGAACAGAGTTGCCAGGTTACATTTTGCTCGAAATCACGAAAACTGGTCTGTGGATGATTGGAAACAAGTTTTCTTCACAGATGAAACTTGGGTTAGTCTAAAACATCCAGATGGTCGTGTAGCGAGTATGGCGAAGACCAGGAGAGAGGTTTGCTCCTTGCAATATCTCTGCAAGGATTCCATTCGGCGGTGGCTCTGTTATGTTCTGGGGTGGCATCTACTTTGATACTCGCACAGAGTTAGTTCCTGTCCGTACGAGATCCATGAATGCTGACTACTATCTTGAGACTATTGTAATAGAACATGTGATGCCTTTCGGTCATTTTGTGGGGCCCAATTTCCTGTTTATGCAAGACAACGCTCGACCTCACGTGGCTAGGGAGGTACTCGATTATCTTAATCAAGTTGAATATACCGATTATGCAATGGCCACCAAAAAGCCCGGATCTAAATCCGATAGAACATGTATGGGATCACCTTAAGAAAAATGTGAAACGTCATATACCTGCACCTAGAAACCTGAGGGAACTTGAAAAATGCAGAATGGGAGCAAATTCCTCAAGATTTATCCAAAATTTAATTAGAAGCCTGCCTAGGCGCAAAAACGCTGTCATCCGAAGTAGAGGAGGCAACACACGCTACTAGCGTCCCAGTTACACCATTAATTTGCTACTAGGTGTCCCAGTTTATTTTTTTCATTATTACATAATTTCAACGATTTTGTTATTAGGTCTTAAGAATAATTTTAATTCGAATCTTATAGAGAAATTTGGTAGCTAATTCACTTTTAAAGTATCCGAATAAGTTTTTTCTAACTTTTAGTGTAACCAATGTTCATAAAAAAATCATTAAAATTAATTCATTATAGAGATTGGTATGATTTAATATATTGTTGCGTTAATTTTGTCCAGGAGTGTATATATAATGTAATACTTGTGCGCACTTTTATTTGTATTATTTTTTAAAAATCGCGAAAAATCGCTGTCCTCCCCCCTTTATTTCGAAAAGTACTGATCAAAAAATTTTTAAAAAATTCTGGAATATTCTCCATGGAGTGTACATTGAACGAAAATTATCACGAGTGCATTACCTTTAATAATTTATCTGGTATATAAAAAAACAAAAATTTCAAGGTTATCAGTTTTCATTAAAGATCGGAAAAAGACTTTAAAAATCAAATCGAATCAAATAAATCCTTTGTCTACAAAGCTATCT
>CM032453.1:82571827-82709489 GCA_019049505.1 Pachyrhynchus sulphureomaculatus | reverse complement strand
ACAAAAAATGTCTCTTGTGAATTTTCTCTAAAATGCGCCGTTTTCGAGATATCGGCGATTTTAGGTGCGAGAAAACGCGAAAATGGCCACTTTCACCTCCCAATATCGGGGTCAAAAATTAAAATTTTCAATGTTGCCAAGTGTCCAAATTAAAGTTTGAGATCTCCTCTACAAATTACCGTAGGAAATATTGCAATATCTTCATTTTTAAATATTGTTTTTTAACAGTTAACAAATTGCGTTCGAGCGCCCGCGGCTGCATCGAAACTGTATACATAGATATATACGCAACGCCCGTACGTAGGCGCACGGAACTGTATACGCACTGCGATGCTCTATAAAGCTTTGTTTCTTGATTTCTTATTAAAATTAATATATTTGAAAAGTATGTAAAAAATATTTATTTATTAAAGAGTAATTGTTATATCAAATTTAATTATTATAACAAATGAATATAAATAAAAATTCAATATTCGATTAGGATGGTAGAAGAATTAAAACAATTTTATGAAATATAACTTATATATATTTAATAGAATTTTCGCAAATATTTAAATTACACCCACACATGAGTATACAACTTACGTTGTTGCTTTTGCAATTACATGCATTAGTTTTACAATTTTTTGTACATTTACATTGCCTAATTAACGAATCTGGTATCGAATTTTTTAACATGAATTTGGGTAACAATTCACCTGATTCTATAGTGTAACCAAATTCTGTTGCATCTAAATGTCGATACCGAGAATACAATGACATTTTCCATATGTACGTTTGTAGTGAAGCTCGTGAAATGTGCAATTTTAAAGCATCGGATGTACATGGAATTTTTCCAAAATTAATACTTTTTGATCGCAATGTTGGTTTTTCTTTCTCTTCGGGTTCAATTGATAATAACTGTTTTTCATTATTAACAGCTTCATTATTTTCTGCTTCCAGTTTTTTGAGAGCATTTTCCCGACGTACAATTTTTTCTTTACTTACATAGGAAGCATAACACTTTCTGTGCCAAGAAAAAGTTTGTTCACTGCTACTTGGATTATATAAATCGTTAAATTTTGTACTTATGTCATCTTTCCGACGATTAGCTGCTTGTTGAATTTTTTGAAATGATTCAAAATTTGGTTGTTGTACAACATCATCACACTTACCACAGAAAATGCACTTATGATCACATTTAATTCGTTTAATAGAAAAAGACATAATTACACATGTACATACTTGTAAGGGCGGAAAAGAAATGAATAAACTATTAAAGTGTCCGACTCTTATTTAAGCAATAGCATGTTTGAACTTTTGCATGATACTTCACGTTACAGCGAGTTGCAGCGCGTATACAGTTCCGCGCGCCTACGTACGGGCGTTGCGTATATATCTATGTATACAGTTTCGATGCGGCCGCGGGCGCTCGAACGCAATTTGTTAACTGTTAAAAAACAATGTTTAAAAATAAAGATATTGCAATATTTCCTACGGTAATTTGTAGAAGAGATCTCAAACTTTAATTTGGACACTTGGCAACATTGAAAATTTTAATTTTTGACCCCAATATTGGGAGGTGAAAGTGGCCATTTTCGCGTTTTCTCGCACCTAAAATCGCCGATATCTCGAAAACGGCTCATTTTAGAGAAAATTCACAAGAGACATTTTTTGTTCAAAATGGGCGAAAATTTCAATTTTTGGACTTTGTTTAAAAAAAATTTGTTTAAACAAATTCGGACCAGGTTACCGCCCGGCAACATGTTGATCCTCTTTCAGGGGCATCTCCTGGAGAAGGTTATGAAAAAAAATTCAATTAGAAAATTTTTTCCAACGATGGCGCCGATTTCGCCTTGTCTATTTGTATATTAGGCAACACACTACAGTTACAATAGATAATTGTTATTCCAAGATATTAAGAATGCTTATCTAATAACTTAAATTAATGGTTCCCGGTTTTATCTTTTCTACTCCTGTATATCCCTGATTTTCTGCTGATCCTATGAAAAGGGGAAATTATTTGCATATACTTGATATTCGATGGAGACTGGTAACTAATAAATTGACATTGAAAAATATATGAATAGGCCTAAACCAGAGGTGTCAAACTCAATTTTGCAGAGGGCCATATATTAAATTTAGAATGTGTAGGCGGGCGAGGTTCAAATAAAAAAAATGTACTGAAATATTATAACATTTTATTTATTTAATTATATAGTATAAAATATACGGTTGTTAAAAAATTATATCAAAGTTATAAAAGAGGGTAATTATTTTGAGCTCGAGGATCCAGATACCTGACTTCTCTTGTTTTTGACAAGCTCATTGATGTCAGGTATCATATTCGTTGTAGTTATTTTAAAAATTGATTGGAGATGTTCATTCGAAAGTCTTGTGCGATGTTTGTTCTTATTTATTTTCATGACGGAAAACATCTGCTCACATAAATAGGTGCTACCAAACATGCAGAGAATGCGTGCTGCATGCTTTTTTAATTCCGGGTAGTAATCCAAACTCTTGAAATATTGTGTATAAAATGTAAGAGCGTTAATCTCTTTAAATTTTTCTTTCAAAATACTGTCCGATTGAAGATCTATCAACTCCATTTGCAAATGAACTGGTGCCTGTGAAGCTTCAAAATTGAATGGATTGTTGAAAATTGGGAATTCCATTTCATTCATTTTGTGAAAGTCTTCAAAACGATTGTTGAATTCCGTGATCAAATTTTGCAGAAGTTGAGAATATTGATCCAATTTTTTTTTGGTTCACTGTGCCAAATGATTTTAAATGAGGGAAATGATCCAAAGTTTGGTTTTTTACCTGATTTTCCCACAGCCTCAACTTTGTTTCAAAGGCTTGAATACATGAATACATTTGAGTGACGATCAGCTTTTTACCCTGTAATTTTACATTCAGATCAGTCAAGTGTTTATTCATATCTACCAAAAAGGCACAATCAACCCACCAGTCATTGTCATAATCAATTGGGTTGCCTTTTTCTAACATGAAAGGTTGAATAGGGTCACGTAATGCAAAAATTTTTTCTAAAACTACTCCTCGACTGAGCCAACGAACTTCGGTGAAGTAAGGAACATTAGAAAACTTTTCGTCCAAATCTTGTAAAAACTGCCTGAACTGTCGGTGATTTAGTCCTCTGCTCCTTATAAAATTTACTATTTTAATTATAGGTTGCATGACATGGTCCATTTTTAAATGTTTGGATGCCAATGATTCCTGATGAATTATACAGTGAAATCCCACAAAATTCCCTGATGTTTTCTGTTTTAATTTAGTTACAACGCCCGAATGTTTGCCAGCCATGGCAGGAGCGCCATCCGTAGTTGTGCTGCTAAGTATATTCCAGTCGAGTTCATATTCTGCTATCAAATGCTCAATTGCAGAATAAATATCATTTGCTGTTGTAGTACCTGTCAATGGAACGCACTTTAATAGTTCTTCAGTTATTTCGAAGTTACTGTTAATACCTCGTATAAAAACAGCAAGTTGAGCTGTTTCAACAGTATCAGTGCTCTCGTCAACAGCCAGTGAAAAGTTTGTAAATTGCTTAATTTTCTCCTTCAGTTGAAGAACCAAATTTTGAGATAAATCATTTATTCTTGAAGCAACAGTGTTTCTTGACAGCGAAATATTTTGAATTATTGACTTTTGAAATGGAAATGAAACATCGGCAACTTTCAACATACAGTCTTAAATAAAATCACCATCAGTGAAAGGTTTTGATCTCTTCGCGATTTCTAATGCAATAATAAAACTTGATTTCAGGGCATCTTCGCTCTCAGTATTAGCTTTAGTAAACATCGATTGTTGACCTTGAAGTTTAGATTTTAAAGATGACAATGTGTCCATTCTTATTTTTTCAGTGTAACAATCGAATTTTGATTTATGATTCGTATCATAGTGTCTCTTCAAGTTAAACTCCTTACAAACAGCAACTGTTTGATTGCAAATCAAACACAGTGGTTTACCTTTCCATTCTATGAAAAAATATGCAATTTCCCATTTAGACTGAAAAACTCTGCACTCACTATCAACTTTACGTTTTTGTGACATTATGCCAAAATCGTAACAATTATGGAACTCGACACAACAATTATGGATATCGCACGTGCACGACACAAACAAATGCACAATACCTTCACAATCACTACTTCGCAGTACAACTAAAATCCTTCTCCGACCGTATCGCTTCGATTACTCCACTCACACTCAACTGACTCACGTCGCGCCGACGCACTCCTTTTATAATATCGATAAGGAAGGTTCTAGTCTAGACTCGAAGCGCGTGGAAGATTCTATTGTTCTCAACAAAAATAATAGGGTATTTCCGCTTGTTGCTAAGAGATGGCGTTACTGTCTATCTCTCTCGCTTGTCAAGGCACGCGCTGCCCTTGAAATTACTTATAAATGTAGTGTGCGCATTTTAAAACTTCCGTAGAGGAATCGGGTGAAGTCTAAAAGCTCTAAAAAACATGATTCTCCTTTCTGTGACACATTGCGATCGCGGGCCTTATTGATACGTCCCGGGGGCCGGATGCGGCCCGCGGGCCGTATCTTTGACATCCCTGGCCTAAACCTTACGGAAAAGTCTATCCCAGTGATTGTTATATGTGTTATATTTCGACCTCTGTAACTCTTGAATTATAGCTCTTCCAAGAGCGCTTTTAAGACGAAATCGCCATGTAATAAGGCACAAAAGTAACATAAATTACTAGTTATTCATATTCAATATTGGTGCATGGTAATTAACACGTAAGTCGATAATATTCCAGGAGGTGAAACCCTACGCTATTAAACATCGCTCCAGTAAAGTTTGGCCAATTTTGGAATAATTTATTTAAACATTTTCCCATTTATTTACATTGCATATTAAACAATTTAGAGCAACATTGACTTCACACTTAAGCTGGCGATCCTAGAGTTTCAAAAAAATTAATTTACAATTATTTTAATAGAGAAAATAAAAATATAGAGAAGCTTGATATCATCAGTATTGAATTACACATGAAAATATCATTTATTTTTGCTTTTTTATCAAAAAATATTAATATTTTTAGAGACCTTTGGGCTTTTTCATTAGAAACATTATGAGTAAAATTGGGCAAAATCAGCGAGACGCACCGTGAGTAAAACTGTTTTGTAACTGCCGAGGGCTTTAGATAAAGAGTCAAATTAAAAATGTGCACATTTTAAATTTTTCCTCCAATTTTTTATTGTTTAATTGTTTGGCCGGAAGCGGTCCGGTCGTCGTAGCAACAGTAAAATAGCCGAAGATCTGAAAACTATGTTATTTGTCATTATTTCTCTCATTATTCTTACGTATATTTCCTGTTATACGTCTTTTTCGGGATTCTGAAAATTGTGTTGTATTTGCATTATTTTCAATTTTAACAAACATAATATGTAGAGAGAAATGTCAGGCTTCAGTGGCAAATATTCTGACACTCTGCTCAACTTTTTTGTCATTAATATCTTTCCATTAAGTACCTGTTATTTAAAATATCGACATTGACACCTTTAAGTCTCCTTCTCTTCTTTATATACGATTTTTTAAACTGGTTTATTTGTATTTATTAGGCTTACCTGTTCTCTCAAGGCCTTTTCATGAGTAAAAACTTTACCGACAATTTGGCTATAGAAGTAGATAATCATTAACATGGGAATGACATAGGAGAAAAAAAAAGATGGAACCAACAAACAGTCGATTATCAAATGTCCTTGTCAAGTAGTCGAAACTACAGGCAGTCAGAAATCCCTCTGAAAAGAAATTATATGTATATATATATATATATATATATATATATATATATATATATATATATATATATATATATATATATATATGTATATATATAAATATATATAAATATATATAAATATATATATATATATATATATATATATATATATATATATATATATATATATATATATATAAATATATATAAATATATATATATATATATATATATATATATATATATATATATATATATATATATATATATATAAATATATATAAATATATATATATATATATATATATATATATATATATATATATATATATATATATATATATGAGGTATGTTCGGAAAGTAAGGTTATAACAGTCATTAAAAATTGAAAAATGCATATTTATTATTAAAATTTACAGAAAATAATACCCTAGTACTCAACTATTTTTCCACAAAATATATATGTATATATATATATATATATATATATATATATATATATATATATATATATATATATATATATATATATGTATATATAAATATATATAAATATATATAAATATATATATATATATATATATATATATATATATATATATATATATATATATATATATATATATATATATGAGGTATGTTCGGAAAGTAAGGTTATAACAGTCGTTAAAAATTGAAAAAATGCATATTTATTATTAAAATTTACAGAAAATAATACCCTAGTACTCAACTATTTTTCCACAAAAGCGCCTTGCAAAATTGCCGCTCTACATTTAGTGAACCGCGGAAGCAATTTTTTATACCTGAGTCAGTCGTCTCTGCCGCCAACTCTATCCATTCAAGCACCGCATTCTTCACCTCTTTATCGCTGGAAAAACGTTTTCTGTCCATATGCTTTTCCAAAAGCGCGAAAAGAAAGAAGTCACTCGGTGCGAGGTCTGGACTATGGGCGGGATGGTTCAAAACATCCCAAGCAAAAGAGGTGTTGTTTTGAGTGCGGTGTGAGGGCGGGCGTTATCGTGCAACAGGCAAACTCTCTTCCTGAATCGCCCCCTCCTTTTATTCTCAATGGCACGACGCAGCCTTCTTAGAGTCTCGCAGTATCTGTCAGCATTAATGGTTTCACCCGAAATCAAAAAGTCGACGAGGAGTATCCCTTTTTGTTCCCAAAGAAATGTTGCCATAATTTTTTTTTCAGACTGTTGTCTTGAATTTTTTTGCAGATGGGGAACCCGTATGCCTCCACTGTATCGATTGTCTTTTGCTTTCCGGTCTGTAGTATGTAACCCATGTTTCATCACCTGTCACTACAGAGTCAAGGAAATCTTCGCCCTCTAGTTCATAATGGTCGAGAAACTCCTGAGCTGCACGAACTCGATTGGCTTTGTGTTCGTCCGTTAGCATTTTTGTACAGTTCGTCCGACTTCTGGACATTTGTCGTGAAGCTTATCCATCATCTGTTCAACTTTTTGAACAAACGCCTCAGTCACTGTCGATGGTCTCCCGCTCCTTTCTTCATAGTGAGTATTTGTTCGACCGTTTTTAAAATCTTGATACCACTTTGCCAGTTTTTGACTAAGCATCACATTACCATAAACAGAAACAATTTCACGGTAAGGGTTTGCAGCGGTCTCATTTTTAGCAATTGCAAGATAGCGGAGTCCACGCACCTCGCACTTGGCGGGATCGGGAATGGGTGGAGTCATCTCGACAAACGATTCAGACGAAACCAGGCTATTGATTCCAACGGCCTCTCGGTTTCTTCATTAGGACCTCCTCTGCAGGTAGGAGTGCCAACTTAGAAAAAAAATTCCGTCGGGGCTACATACGCGTTATATATATATATATATATGTTTGGAGGAGGAGGGTAATCTTGATCGACTAGTTAAACAGCAACTTGAAATTCTTGGGGTAAGCATTTATGGGAATAGGGCTAAAAGGTTTTTAACACCCTATATATATATATATATATATATATATATATATATATATATATATATATATATATATATATATATATTATATATATATACATTATATATATATATTTATATATATATATATATATATATATATATATATATATATATATATATATATATATATATATATAGTGTGTGTGTGTGTGTGAGACAATGTTTAAAGGTAGCAAAGTCTGTCGGAAAATTATTGCATTACCTGGTGCAAATCGTCCCCAAACTTCTGTTGCTGGCAGAACAGCCCAAGGTATAGTGTAAAACCAAATAAAAAATATCATTATCATAGCTTTGGTTCTCGTTAGTTTACCATCAAAAGGCCTAGTTATAGTTGTATATCTATCATAGGCTATGGCAGCGTTGGTCATGCCTGTAATAAAGAATAAAATAACACATTTGTATTTGCATTTATAACTTTTTAGACTATACGCGGACATACAGACTGTCTATATTCAGGCTTACTAGGCAATAGCGTGTGTAAACTGACAACGTATAACGTACTTTATACGAAATATTTTTGTTTATGCGGATCGTATTATTTTTTTATGGGTCTGGCACACATGCTGCAGGGAAGTCCCTAAAGCGCTCCAGGAGCGGCATGTGTGCGAAAAAAGCGATTCACCTTGTTCTTAAATCGCTGTATGTAAAATCCAAAGGTTAATAAAAATATGTATGTTGAATTACATCAGAATAGAAACACCATTTTTGGTGTTTGTATTCTGAACATAAGGTTCCGAGCTATTCGTAAAAAAATTGGTTGGTGGTTTTTTTTTTATAATTTTTCAAAAAAATATATCGATAAATTGTTATTATAGTTTTATGCTAACTTGAAGCTCTATTTTTTTTCTTTTTGAGAAAGGTATGAATTAAATCTTCAGAAATAGCGCAGCCGTGCTAATCCTATTGTATCTACTGCCATATCATTTACGCCAGCCACTCCAGTATTCTTGTGTTTACACTTATACAAGCTTATATGTACATGTCATGGTTGGCACATTGATATTACCTTCTGTGGTCTAAAGTTTTACAGTCGAATGGGATAATGATGAGCTGTTTTTGTCTCTTTATTGCACAATCTGAAGTTCAGATCTCCATTGCACAGTCTCATTTTATGTAGGGTCAGGTTCAGTTAAGGCACAGTGTCGTCTGAGTTAACTCACAAGTATTCGTAGTTAGTTATTACGAGTTTCGGTAATTCACCAACTTTCTTCAGAAATCGTCTTTGGAATATTTTTCCAATAGTTGTTATGTTCTTTTTTGATTTATCCTTTTATTCCTCCCCGTACTGGGTTGTTCAACAAGCCTAGAGCTGGTTTTGGACCAATATAAGGACATGACGAGCCTTCTCTTTCGTGACTTTTCTCGTTGTTTTCAATCCCTGAGTTACTGGGGACCTACATCAGTGTAACCGAGTTGTGGCCAGCTACGTCTTTAAGTACAGTTTGCCATTCAAAAACTAGTTTAGAAATTATTTTCGGGTGTAATAAAATCGTCAGTAATTCTATAATACTGTTGTTAGTAGCATAACCTAACGTTTTAATTTAGAGTAACTATCGGTGACATTCTAAAATCACTTTGTCTTATGTCCTTAATCACTAATCTTTGGAAAATTTTTATAGTTATGAGGTATATATAGATATCGGTGTCACACACGAGGGCCGCCTTTTAAGTTTTTACAAACGACCACGAGATGGCGCTATTGAGATGTGACATTAACATTGTTATAAAATTTGACATTTGTTATTGTTAAAACAGTGGCAGCTCAGAAATTGTGCGAGTAGTTTGTTTACAGCGTTTACAAAAAACAACAACAAATGGAAATCTGACGTGAAGGTTTTCGTTGGATGAGTTTTTACGATTTTAGCAAAGACCTAACTCAACAACAATGCCTCGAATCGCTTCGTTCAATTTTTGGTAATGAATCATCATCAGAAAAGACTGTTTACAATTGGTTTGAAGAATTTCGTCATAGTCATGCTTCCGTCAGCGACGAATTTCGTGAGGTCTACCAAAATCGGTTGTTGTTTCAAAACATCGATGCTGTGTGCAACATGATTAAAGAGCATCGGCATGTGACTTACTGTGAGATAGAGGCATCCTTAGGCATATCGAAGACTGCAGTACATTCGATTTTGCATGAACATTTAGCTGTGAAAAAGATTTATTCCCGATGGATTCCGCATAATTTGACCGAAACTCAAAAACAGGCTGATGTTAATTGGTGTAAGGAAATGCTAAAAAAACTCCGCCAGGGTCATGCAAAATCCATATAAAATATCGTAGCAGGAGAGGATATATTCGTACGAGCCAGAAACTGAGCAACAATCAACTGTTTGGGTCTTCCAAGATGAACTAACAAACCAACAAAAGTGGTTCTTTCGCGAAGCAATTCCAAGAACATGATCGCTTGTTTCTTTGGTTATACTGGACATGTTGCAACCATTGCTTTAGAAGATCTAAGAACAGTTAATGCTGAATGGCATACAACAATTTGTTTGCCAGAAGTCATCGATGAAATCAGGAAAAACAATCGAAAGCGTCGCATCATTCTTCATCATGACATGCCAGCTCTCACACAGCACTTCAAACGATTCATTATTTGACAGAGAACAACATCGAATTCATGTCTCATTGCCCGTACTCACCTGATTTATCACCTAACGACTTCTTTTTGTTCCCGAATGTCAAAAAAAAAATGCATGGACATCGATTTTCATCACCTCAAGAAGCTGTTGACTCATTCCAAAACCATGTTTTTGAGGTACCAACTTCAGAGTGGAAAAAAATGTTTTGAAAATTGGTTCGAACGCATGCAAAAGTGTAAAACGATTTGTACCCAATTTTTTTTTCTTTCATTGTTTTTGTAAAAACTTAAAAAGATAATCCTCGTATATGTTTGAATCTTTTTCAAACAATATAAAATTGAGACTTCGGTCCTGAAGTAGATGTAAAGTACTCCACATCAACAAAGGCCAATGGAAAGGCCACCACGAAACAGAAACCTTCAACGATGAAACACTCGATAACATGCTCGACAAAGAAACACACAAATATCTAGGCTTCCATCAAAGTACCAAACTCAACCACACTCACATCAAAACAGAGCTCAGAACCGAATTCAAAAATAGACTCACGAAACTTATACACACAAAACTCAACTCCAAAAATATCACTAAAGCCAGCAACATACTTTACCTACAGTCCCTGGCCAAATTATTAGACGCACTGCAAGATTTCATGTAAAATATTAATTACCGAGTGATATTGTACCGTTTTATTATTTTAAATTGATTTGTTTTTTATTTTTATATTATCCAATCAATTACCTATTTATTTGACATAAATAAAACAGCATTAATTTAGAAAAGCATAAGTTTATGAAGTTTTAAAGAAAAGTGAAATTAATGTTAGTAAAAGTCAATATTTAGTTGAGCCACCTTTAGCCGCTATCAAAGCTTTAATTCTGCGCGGCATGCTATCAATGCCAGATTGTACTGTCTCCTGCATTTGAGGATGATGATTCCACACATGAATAATCTTTTCTAGGAGCTGGGTTTTGTTGGTAATCACATCTTTAGCCACTTCTCTTTTCATCAGCTCCTACACATTTTCAATGGGGTTCATATCAAGGCCAATCCAACAGAGGGATATTTTTTTCTGCCAAAAAAGCTTTAACAGACCGAGCAGTGTGGCAGGGAGCTCCATCTTGCATGAAAGTGAATGGTTCCCCATTTGGAAACCATTCTCTGAGCTGCGGAATCAACCGATTTTGTAATACTTCTTTGTACTGATCTTGCCTCATTATTCCTTTGACGACGTACAGACGTCCAGTGCCCTTGCCGCTGATGACTGACCAAATCATCACTTTGGTGGGATGTTTTAACCGTCGGGACGACACAATCAGGATGAAACTTTTCTCCATGACGACGACGCACATACTGAGCTTTATTCTGCAAAATTTCGAATGTGTTTTCGTCACTGAAGCAGACCTGTCAAAAATAGGAAAAATATATAAACTTCCATGTTTATTTGCTTTATTTAACTGAAAATGATAATAATGTATCAATTATTGATTAAATTGCTGTATCTTACCGATCTCCAGAAGTCCACATCTTTGTCTTGCCATTGTTTGGCCCACTTCAGGCGCTTTGCTTTCATTGCAGCTGTTAACTTGGGCTTCCTGGCGGGGCGACAGGTCTTAAAATCTAATTCTTTCAATTTTCTTCGAACAGTGCGCTCAGAAGCATTTACGCTAGCATCCTGGAGTTGTGATTTTATTACCTTTGTGGTAGCAAATCTCTTTTCTACACAAATTTTCTTCAAACATCTCTCTGACCGTGGAGTGAAAATTGGTTTTCTACCGCATCTTTTCTTTCTTTTCGGGCTTAATTCCTTCCCTGACTCAATTTTCTTTTTTATGCGTCGTACACTAGCTTCAGAAACCTCCAATCTTCGTGATATTTCTCGGTTTGTAAATGTTTTCGCAATCACAAGGGCCTTCACTTCAGCTTTTTTTACGTGGTGAAAGATCGCCTTTTCTACCCATAATGAAAATAGTCCAATTACTTTTTTAAAACACTGCATACAAAATAAACTAATACCTGAGTAGTATAAAACTGTTAAACAAACAATCACAGTCCATAAAGCCACAGAAACACGTCCGTACCTGACTCGATTCCGATCGCGACTGATACAGGTTTGTACTTGTTTACGTTCATGTATCACTTTGTCAACACAGTGTTGCCATATGTTAAAAATAAATACAAATATGTAGTCTACAACAATTCTTTTAAATAAAAATCAATAATATTATAGTTTAAATATACCATTATTGCATAAAAACTCTTAAGAAACATAAAATTACTAAAAAAAATACAGTGCGTCTAATAATTTGGCCAGGGACTGTATACTCACATATTGATTTGGTATCATCAAATGGTCACACACAGACATAGAAAACAGTTACATCCTTATACGTTCTCAATTCACACACACACACACACACACACACACAGGAAATTACATCCCAACGCATGCAAAGAAAAATTTACCATCGAGAGGAAGGCAGGCGGAAGAGGAATCAACAAACAAATACAACCACTTAGGAAATTCTTTCACACCAAGCAAATCAGCCTCGACACAGCAACAGTGAAAGCAGATAAAAACTACACACCTCTCGACTTATCCCGGGCAGACCACACACACACAGTCACACCCAATTACAACAGAAAAAGATGAAAACGTGGTCAGAAAAAACAATCCACGGAAAACACAGATACCACATAAAACAAGCCCACGTAAATAAAAACAATCATACACCTGGTTACAGGATGGACAGCTATGTCCTAAAACAGAAGGCTTCTTACTTTCCATCCAGGATAAAGTCATATTAACGAGAAACTACCAAAGCATATCCTCAAAGACCCAACTATTACAGAAGAAACATGAAGGAAATGCCATCAGCATAAATAAACGATCGAACACATAACAAGTGGATGTAAAACATTAGCCGGAACGGATTACTCAGCCAGACATGACTTAGCGGTAAAAGTAGTTCACTAAGCACTAGCCACAACATACAAACTCATAGAAAACACAGATCTCTACTACAAATACAGACCAACATTCATACTTGAAAATAAAGCTTACTGGGACATCAATATCCATACAGATAAAATAGTCGTCGCCAATAGACCCGATATTACGTTTCAATGCAAAAAAGGAAAAGTCACCTATCTAATTGACTTAGCTGACCCCAACGATACAAATATCCAATCGAAATACACAGAAAAAATCTCCATATACACAGACCTTGCAACACAAATAAAAAGGCTATGAAAACAAGAAAAAGTCATTATTGTCCCTCTGGTCATATCAGCCACAGGCCTTACACCAATAACATTCACACCACACTTAGTACAATTACGACTCAACACAAACATACACAAAAATATTCAGAAGTCAGTGATTTTGAAAACATGTAACATTGGCAGGTCATTCCTTAATACACAATGGTAATAGCGTTTGTGCTGACTTGGCTTAGGCCCGTCAGTCAAAGATGGAACCACATTGACCAAATGTGAGAAAGAAGAACAATAAAAATACTCTATTTAATATATATAAAATGCTATGTCTCTCTCTCTGTCTGTCTGTCTGTCCGTTAGTACGCATATCATTTACGTGTTTTTTTTTTAAATTCATACATACCATATGTTCTCTGGCCAGGTTATAGGATATATTTTATTACGTTAGGTAACACAGGAAATAAGTAGTGACGATAATAGTGAATCAAGTCCACGCGAGCGGAACCGCGGGCACGGCTAGTGTACTATATAGTAAAACGGTGACAGCGCCAGAATATGGTAAAAACTTTGATTACATATATTTTTAAAGTTTATTTTTAAAATAACTTTCATAAAGGTATGTTTAGCGAAATCTCTTTATTTATTGAATACTATAATCAGCTAAAAATACGAGGGTTGTATGATAAGTACCTAGCCTCAGCCAGAGACTACTATTTAAGAAATTATATTGTTCGTAAACATAACCTTTCACAAGAATCCTGTTAAATTTTCAAGTCGCTGCGTGATTTAGTTTGTGAGTGGCAGCCATTTAAATAGAACAACTTTTGTGATTTTACAACAATGGAAAAAACTGAATATCAAGCAGTGA
This sequence comes from Pachyrhynchus sulphureomaculatus, assembly GCA_019049505.1. Classification (NCBI taxonomy): domain Eukaryota; kingdom Metazoa; phylum Arthropoda; class Insecta; order Coleoptera; family Curculionidae; genus Pachyrhynchus; species Pachyrhynchus sulphureomaculatus. The sequence goes on along the minus strand of CM032453.1, from coordinate 82,695,103 downwards.
TTGAGAAAATGAGTGATGAGATAAAAACGGAACTCAGCGAAGTTCATGGGGACTCTGCATCTTCGTTATTCACCATAAAATATTGGAGAGCTAAATTCAAACGTGGCCGTACAAGCATTTTTGATGAAGAACGTCCAGGTCGTCCAAATGAGGCCACCACATCAGAAATGATTGATACAATCCAGTATATATATAGTGATAAATGATCGGAGAGTGAAAGTGCGTGAGATTGTTGAGACTGTGGGCATCTTAATTGAACGGATGCAGAACATTTTAACAACTTATGTGGATATGAGAAGATTTTTCGCAAGATGGGTGCCGCGATTGCTCACAATTGACAATAAACGCACACGTGTGTCAACTTCAAAAGAATGTTTGGCGATGTTAAAGCACAATCGGAATGATTTTTGGCGTCGATTCATAACTGTTGATGAAACATAAATTCATTACAGCACACCAGAGACCAAAGAACGGTCCAAACAGTGGGTTTTCCGGGGCAAACCGGCGCCAAAGAAGGCCAAGGCGACTTTATCGGCCAACAAAGTCATCGCCACAGTGTTTTGGGATGCACGCGATATAATCGACGTCGATTACTTTGAAAAGGGCAAAACGATTAATGGAGAGTATTATGTCAACTTATTGGATCGTTTCAACCATGTTGTAAAAGAAAAACGTCCGCATTTGGCGAAGAAAAAAATTATCTTTCAAGATAATGCACGCGTGCACACTTGTGTCATCGTCGTGGCAAAATTCCATGAGTTAGGATATGAATTGTTTCCGCATTCACCATTTCCGCCAGATTTAGTCCCTAGCAATTATTTTTTATTTCCGAATATGAAAAAATGGTTCGGCGGAAAAAAATTTGACTCAAACGATGAAGTGATTGCTGAAACAAACGCCTAGTTTGAAGGGTTGGAGAAATCGTATTTATTAGATGGGATACAAAAGGTAGATTAAGTATATCGAGCGGAGATTATGTTGAAAAATAAAATAAATTTTACACATAAAAATGTTTTTTTCTTGTCAAGGCCAGGTACAAACCTCGCAGTACTCCAACTTAAAACTATAAATACTTATTTTTATTTAACACTTTCAACTTTGTTTTTTACCTGCGCCTATTCCAGATAATGATCCAACTCCAGCAAAAATTTGGCAGCCCAAATGGCCAGTGGCAAATCCATAATGGAAAGAATTATAAAGAAAAACTGGAGCTTTACCCATCATGATGAAATCACAGAAAGCTAGATTTACCACAAACATATTTGAGGCTGTTCGTAAGGATTTGGTCCTAGAAAAATGTTTGTTCTTATAACTAAAATATTTGGTAAGATAATTTTTTTGTAAAATAAAAACTTAAGGCAAAAATTTGTTAAAAACTTGAAAGGAAATAATGTAAAGCCGAAAATTTGCACACGTACTCTATTGAGTATGCTTTACAACATATCAAGAGTTCCCATCTTTACGTGTGCGCGTCGTCGATTTTTGATTTTTTCCCCTAGGAGTTTACGGAAATGCCCAATCAGTAGAAAATGTATCTATACTTAACTTTAGGCGTGCTGTATAGCTACAATTACTGAAATGTAAAAACCTCGATTTACCATAGCTTAGCACCATGCGTCGTTGATCTTGGTGGCCTAGAAGCTCCTGGTGCATGCAGAAAGTATTGTACATGGTTTTTGGACATTAAATCATGCATTCTGTATGTATTACGCAGCTTCGAACTCTCAAATAATGCGATTTTATTCTTCTACAAGATGCAGTAAATGCACGATCATGTACTAGTGATGATATCAGTCACCTAAAAGCCATAATATCATGCATATCTGAGAGAACATACAGCGTCTTTTATCAAATTTCTTTATTAAGCTGTACAGCAACGACCCATTTGTAAGTTTAAACGACCTTCGATCCAATTTATACGTAAGGATTCTGGCTCGTCAGAAAGATAACACAGGTCAACATTTGATCTAAAAAAAAAACACTCGGAGCGGTATGGTCCTTATGGGGTTTTTGGGGTCGCTGATTACGATGAGCGGGTTGGTTAATCTTCATCACATCAGATTCAAGGTCATTTGAAGGCCAAATAGAGAAAAAACCGTAGGAAAAATCTGAAAAAATTCATGCGTATGTTTTTGAGGTCCCTGAGTCCGAATCCGTAGTTTGTTTGACCTTACGCCTTTTCCCAGAGGTCATTTGAAGGTCATTTGTAGGTCAAATAGAGAAAAAACCGTAGGAAAAATCTGAAAAATTTCGTGCGTATGTTTTTGAGGTCCCTGAGTCCGAATCCGTAGTTTGTTTGACCTTACGCCTTTTCCCAGAGATCATTTGAAGGTCATTTGAAGGTCAAATAGAGAAAAAAATCGCGGAAAAAATCTGAAAAAATTCATCTATTATTTTTTCAGATCATTCAGTTCAAATCCTGCATGATCTTATGCTCAAAAGATATACGGTGGTCATTTTAAGTATCTTTGTATATATATTTGGAGTTTTACTTTGACAATAAAATGCTTTTTCATTCCTCGCGAAATTATTTATTCTCTTCTTTTTTATAAATTTAGCTCAGTCTCGCTTTAAACTCCAGTATTAAGGTGTAGTTGCACCCAGGGCACCTCCACGTGGTGACGGTGGGCAACGGAGTTGTCTCACTACCCGGCGAAGTCCCTGGGTTACGGCGTTTATGCCGTCATGGCCACTACTCTTAAAAAAAATTACGAGACGGGGTCCCGGAAACCCAGAATCGGCGGCTGGTCAGGGTGGGAAAGCGAGCCCGCAGGCGTCCTCATCATGCTACCGTAACTCTACATTGGTGGGAAACTTGGCCTTTGTAGAGTCAAATGCTACAAGAAATTCGTCATGTTCCATTAAACTCGACAATTTTTGTGTTGTTTGTGGGGAGTATATTCCACAAAAGAAATTCATGTTTTCAGATTCGTTAAAAGTAAAATATCACCAAATTTATCATATTGATACAAGGTCATTGGAAAACTCTTACACACCAAAATCTATATGTCGCAATGTTCTATATAGAATTAACAACCAGGTATTTTCTCGGCCAATGATATGGAGACCCCCAACAGACCATACTACCGACTGTTACTTCTGCTTAACAAACTTGAAAGGATACAACCGAAAGAATAAGGATTCTATTTCATATGCACGTGTAACATCTGTGACTTTACCAGTTCTTATTGAAACAAATTCTGATCATATCATGGAAATTAATGAATAGGGACAAGAAGTGGTAACTGATGAAGATATGCCAGCTGAAACATTCGAACACGAAGAAAGAGAAAATTTCAGCACAGAAGAATCAGATGTTGAGGAAAATTATATATCGGAAGCCGAAACATTTAATCAAAACGAATTAAGTGATCTGTGCAGAGACTTGGGACTCTCGAAAGATAGATCAGAGCTTTTAGCATCTAGACTAAAAGAAAAAAATTGTCTATCCACAGGAACAAAAATTTCTGTCTATCGTTCGAGAGAACGTCCATTCAGAAAATATTTTACTAAAATGAATAATCTAGTCTATTGCCATAATATTGAAGGGTTAGTGCAAGAATATGGTACAGAATACACAGCAAGTGATTGGCGACTGTTTATAGATTCTTAAAGCTTAAAAGCTATCTTGTTACATAATGGAAATATTTATGCCACTTCTTATCCGTGCTTTATTTGTGAGTGGAATAGTCGGGCTCGAGATGAGCATTATGTGAGGAAAGACTGGCCGTTGAAACAAGAATTAATTCCAGGTGAAAAAAACATCATAGGTCCAAGTTTGTTAACCAATAAGGTCCTACTTCCACCTTTGCATATCAAACTAGGTATTTCAAAGCAACTTGTCAAGGCCATGAGCCGAAACGAAAGTCCTGCTTTCATGCATATTTTTAAAGTGCTACCTAATCTTTCTGAAGCTAAAATAAAAGAGGGCATATTTACTGGACCACAAATAAGAGACCTCCTAAAAAATGATGCATTTGAGAGGAAAATGAATGCCAAAGAAAAAGCAGCATGGCAAAGTTTTAGAGAGGTGACGACTAAATTTCTTGGAAATCATAAAGACCCTAATTACAAAAATATTGTTGGAAATTTAGTACAAAATTATAAAGAAATGGGGTGTTTAATGAGTCTGAAACTGCATTTTCTCCATTCACACCTTGATTGGTTCCCTGAAAATCTCGAAGATTTTAGCGAAGAACATGGAGAAAGGATGCACCAAGACTTGAGTGAATTTGAAAAAAGGTATCAAGGTGTTTGGGGGATAAACATGTTGGCAGATTATTGCTGGAGCCTGAAGCGAGAATCAAATAAATATCATAAAAGAAAAGCAAGTCGAAGATCATTTCACGAGAAACGAAAGCGTTCTCGTTTAGAGTAGTACTTCAAACATGCTTTGATAAATACTAAAAGAAGCAAACTCTTATGCTTACTTCATATTAAATACTGACTGCGCGATTTCGAAAATCTACTTGGACACTCGAGACTCTTTACGAAGTATGAGCCGAATCATTTTTAGTAGTTAACTTACGCATTGAGGTATTATATAAGAGAATATGAGAGTATAAGCAGATATAAGGATTACTGTACAAGTAAGTTATTGGGTTCAAAGGTTTTGGGTATTAGAGTTTCTTTGTCGACAAGGATTAAGTTATTGAAATATACAGATTAAGGGTTACTTGATAACAAGGTTGTTCGACATTAGAATTATTATTAATTTGAAATGTATTGGGAATTGAGTTATAAAACGAAATTTAAACATAACATAGCGCACAATGTTTCATTTATACCTCAAGAAACACAGTCGGGCTGGACTTTAAATTTACTAGATATATGGAACGAACATCGAGAGTACAAAAATTAGGTCAATTTTTTTTTTAGATTTTAAAAGTCTATTTCACAGTCACAAAACTAGTCAAAATATTTGTATAGTCTATTTTTGATACGAACAATATTTTAAGTTTTACTAATAAATACCTTTAAACAGTATTAAAACATTTGCTTGCATCAGTCTACCTGCCATTATTTAGCTTATATTTCACATATTAATTCCCTTGTAATGACCGAGCAGCATAAAAGACATTTTTGATTGTGATATATTAACGTAAATGTAAAATGATATGTATAAGATATAATAAATAAAAATGTACCGTAAATTAACCTCTGTATGCTTCGCAAGTGTACGTTAAAAACAAAATTAAATTTAACAACGCAAAATGACCATACATATTTTTCAAATAAAACATAAACTGATGATGAAATGACCGATAATGACCTCTGAAAGGCGACTTGAGTCAAACATACTACGGGTTCGGACTCAGGGACCTCAAAAACATACGCATGAATTTTTTCAGATTTTTTACACAATTTTTTCTCTATTTGACCTTCAAATGACTTCTGGGAAAAGACGTAAGGTCAAACAAACTACGGATTCGGACTCAAGGACGTTAAAAACATACGCATGAAATTTTTCAGATTTTTCCTACCGTTTTTTCTCTATTTGACCTTCAAATGACCTTGAATCTGATGTGATGAAGGTTAACCAACCCGCTCATCGTAATCAGCGACCCCAAAAACCCATAAGGACTATACCACTCCGAGTGTTTTTTTTAGATCAAATGTTGACCTGTGTAATCAAAATTTTAAGGAAGCCACCCGCCTTTTACCGAACATAGCATGTCTCCCACGTCCTCTCCAAACATGTAGTCAGGTAAACAACGTTTCCTATTAGCGCTTTAAAAATTTATATTCGTAAAAAAAATTAATAAAACGATTTCAATTAGGTTCAGCAGAGTATTGAAATTACATCTCCTGAGTCTTGAGGTTGGCGTGGTGCTCGTGCCCACTGATTTACCTCCATCTCGTAATGAACTATGGAATATAGTCTGCTATGACCACAAACCGGAGTGTGAAGAACAGTGCTCCTGTCTCACTTCGGGCCTGTCTTGCAGCATGAAGGGTGCACACTGCAGAGGCAGCAGTAGCTGCAACCAATGGGTTCAGTGATGATAGTCCCGATATTGACTTAGAAGAGTTAAAGTGTGATATTTGGATGTGATTCTCATCTCGAAATAAGGAGAAAAATTCTCCTCAGATATAGGCATGAGAAATAGCTATATTGCTTTGACGGTATCAACATATTTTAATCAAATTCTTTGATCTGCAATGTTGTTTTGATAAAAAATGCATCAATATGTTCTCTTAGATATGCATGACCTTTTAGATGACAGGCATCCTATTACAGTCTGTCAAGTAAGAACGTGACCGCTCGTATTCTTGAAAAAATGTATTACGAGAACATTTTTTTGCCATCACTGTAGTAACTTGTCTAATCGGCTCCTGCATCAATAATCGCCTGGCATCTTCGAGGCATGCTGTCGACGAGATTTTCTGCATACTCAGCAAATGTTTCTTCAACGTGCTTCGGAATTTGACATCATGAGCACGAAGATGTTATCGAATAGTATCAAGGGACGCATTCAAGCCCGATTTTTCTTAATTTTTCGTTTTTCGACTTTAGTACTGACTTTGCCTACCGAGCCATGTTTTGGCAAGTCGTCGACATTTTTCATCTCGTTAAAATGATATACCCACTTCTTCACAAATGACACCGGCATTTTAATATATTTAGCGGCCGCGGAATATGTCATTTTAGACCCCTTTGAATGGGAACAAAGAAAGACTGCCTCGAACCGACGCGCATATAAATGACTCATTTTGGATTTTACGTGATTTCGACGAAAATTCGGAATCGACTGACATTTTTACTAAAATGCATTGTAGACAAAGGTTCCCTCTACTGATTTTTTGTTGAATCGCTAGAATCACATCTACCAAAAAATGAATTATCACGGACACGTTTTTGCTTGACAGACTGTAGGTCTATGGGTATGCACGTTCTGCAGCTTGTAGAAGAACAGATTCGCATTATTTGAGCAATTTGGAGCTGTATAGCAACTGCCAAATGCCTAATTTGATTTCTCAGATCCAGCTAGCTGGTATTTATGTGATAATGAGACATTTCTCCAGCTTCTAAGTGATCAGAAGCACCGGTACATGATGCGCAGCTATAGTAAATGGATGTTTTGATGTCTCAGAGTAATATTATAGCGATGCCTCACGCCTAAGGTTAATTATAAACAACTTTTGCACCTGACTGGGCAAAAGCGTTTTTTCTAACTAATTATCGTATATTTGCAGGGTCTTAAAATTGCGCAGCAGATAAAAAATGGAACGCTCGGATTCTACAGTCGATTCCAAATATTTCGAATGCTCTGTACCTAAGCTAAATAATTTCCGAAATGTAAAAGTTACATGCGTTACACCTTGATAAAAAATTTTATATTTTATATCATGCATTTTGGAGCAAATCCTGTGGCTTGTTCTTCTCTTAGTTTTTCGTTCTCGTGCCAAAAATATAAACTTTTATTTTTAACAGAATAATAAATTTTGTGACTTCGGTTACTTTCGTTCAAAAACTTGAGTGAAATCGTATTTTTTTTTGCATACAGATTAAAAAACGAAAATGAACCATGAAAGCTGTTTTGCTCCAAAACCGATTAACATAAGTATAAGACAGGATACACACACAATATGTGTTTAGAATTAACAGCAAAAACCAAATACTCAAAAATATTTAGGGTAGATCATTTTAAAAAATGCTAGATTCCTCCGATACACCTGTTTTATATAACTTAATTAGCTACAGTTTTTCTATTTTACACCATTTTTAATCTCTTGAAATATGCACATAAAGAAGTGATTAAAATTGTATACTTACGAGGACTACCTTCTAAGTTTTTACAAAAACAATGAAAGAAAAAAAAACTTTGGTACAAATCGTCTTATTGTTTCTCAAAATATTCGCCTTTAAGATGAGGCAATGCACTTTTGCATGCATTTTTTCCACTCTGAAGTTGGTACCTCAAAAACATGGTTTTGGAAGGATTCAACATCTTCTTTAGATGATGAAAATCGTTGTCCACGCATTTTTTTTGACATTCGGGAACAAAAAGAAGTCGTTAGGCGATAAATCATGTGAATACGGACAATGAGACATTAATTCGATGTTTTTCTCTGTCAAATAATCAATTGTTTGACGTGCTGTGTCAGAGCTGGCATTGTCATGATGAAAAATGATAACGACGTTTTCGATTGTTTTTCCTGATTTCACCGATAACTTCTGGTAAACAAATTGTTGTATACCATTCAGCTATAACTGTTCTTCGATCCTCCAAAGCAATGTTTGCAACATATCCAGTATAACCAAAGAAACAACCGACCATTTTCTTGGAAGTGGAAGTTTTGTCTCCTGTTACGATGTATACGGCTTTTGCATGTTCCCGATCGAATTTTTTGAGCATTTCCTTACACCAATTGACACGTTGAGTTTCGGTCAAATTAGGTGGACTCCATCGGGAACAGATCTTGTTCACAGCTTAATGCTCATGTAAAATCGAATGTACTGCAGTCTCCGATATGCCTAAGGGTGCCTCTATCCACGGTAAGTCACGTGCCGATCCTTTTCAATCATGTTGCGCATAGCATTGATGTTTTTTGGAACAACAACCGATTTTAGTCGAGCTTCACGAAATTCATCGCTGACAGAAGCACGACCATGACGAAATTCTGTAAACCACATCTCAATAGCGCCATCTAGTGGTCGTTTGTAAAAATTTAAAAGGCGACCTTCGTATTAAATTACATGAAACTTTCTTACGCATGTTTTAAACATCCCTTTTTCATACGTGAATTGGGCTTTATTTGGAGAACTGATTTATTTTAGGGAGCATAATAACTTGTTAAAGTAATTACCCAAACTTAACAAACATCATGAATACCCCAGTACTTACGTTGTAAAAATCCATAAAACGAGGCCGTTACCGGCCATAGATGCTACGAAAAAAAATACATACACCATACCCAACAGTAGATGCAGACTCTTATCTGGCTCTGGATACATAAGCCAGTGTTCCGGGATATGAATAAGATCTTCCGGACCTAGGTTCCATCCCAGGTTGTGGGGCATACCCGCATCCAAAATCCTAAATATAATGATATACACATTCATAAATAAAAGTTGTTTTTGTAGGCACCCATAATTCAACCATTTAACATACAAACTGGCAGACAATTGAAAGGAATATAAAATATTTTAATTTTAAAATTTACTTTTTTAAAGTTAGTGCCGAAAATTTACTGCAATTTTTTAAAAATTAGTGCACATTTGATTGACTTCTAACATGTGCCCGTGGCTCACTCGCGTGAGTTGCACAATTTATATCATTCAAGTAGTAAAACTTCAAAAAATTGCAGAGGGCCCATTACCTACTTCAAACTCAAACTGGCTAAGAGTTGCATAAGCAATTTTTTACGACCTAATCGAAACTATTAAGTAGCAAATTGGTTGTTACAGTTAACTTTCCGCCATCTTTATCATAACTCTATAACTGTATCCCAAATTTTCATATTTTTGTAACAAATATCGACGCCTTTGTTTATCAGGTTCGAAAGAATTTCATAGATGTCGCGATAAAGTTATATTGTGTAAAGTGACCTTACACTTTTCATAATCATAGTTATGATATTTAATTTGTCGTCCAAGAAAAAACTTTCCATAATAAAATTACTACCATATTATTGAAAAGAACATATCATTCGTTTTTATGAACATCAATCCTAATTAAAACTGAAATTCTCGATTAACGATTCATAAATCTTTCTAATTACGGTTACGCATAAAATAAATGATGCTCCCCCATTTACGTTATACCTGATGGACTCCGTAAAGAGTTTTAATGACATTGTAAATAAAATTTTTCCATATTATTTTTGCGATAATTCCTTTGTTTTTGAACCAATATTAATTAGATGTAGTAGAGCATTTGACCAGATGTACTTACATTTCAGCGTAAAAAACAAGTGACTATAACTTCGGGTATTATACAGGGTGCCCCATATGATTCCACAGCATTTATTAATCAGTGTATCAAAAAAATGTTTAAATAAAAATTATAGAGTGTTATACGGCGCACATGCTGATGTTGACAATAAAATGTTTTGAACTGTCAGTTCGAAGAAATCCACTTGATTTTTTAAATGGAAAGCCCTGTATATTATTTTATTCTTGAGTCCTACTAAAAATTCTAGATATTATTTGTCTAACATAGCATATGTCTAAATTAAACCGTTTTGGAATTATTGTCATTTGAAATTTAAAACAAAAAAAGACGAGAAACTATTAATAAATACTCTAGGTCTATTTTTAAGGTAACAATTGCTCAAAATGTCTACCGTTAACAGCGAGGCAATGACCCAATCTGTCATAAACAGCCTAACCAGAGTTTTGCAGAAATTCCGGGGTGATCTGTGCTACTTCATATTGAATTCTTTGTTGTAAATCTTCTACAGTTTCATGTCGACTTCGGTGAACTTTGGTTTTCAAATGACCCCATAAAAAATCGAGTGGCGTAAGATCGGGACTCCTTGCACAGCACCTCCTCTGCCTATCCATTGATTAGGAAAAATCGATTCCAAATATCTACGAACATTTATTTCATAGTCAGGAGGTGCTCCAACCTATTGATTCCACAGATTCCTATTAAGGGTATCCAAATTATTTTCATCGGGAAAAGACGTGCAGAAATTGGAATAACTTGCTCTTGAAGTAACTGTAAATACCGCTGTCCTGTAATATTTCCATCGATAAAAAAGGGACCAATGATATGACGTCCACAAATCCCTGCCCACACGTTTATCTTTTATGGTCTTTGAGAATGACTGTCGATTATTTTCGCCAATAAATCAATTTTGACGCGTTAAGTCGTTACCTGACAGTAAATGTTTGACATAAGCCAGCTTAATTTTTTTTTTATTTGATCTCCTTAATTTCAAATATTAATAATTCCAAAACAGTTCAATTTAGACATATGGTATGTTAATAATATCTAGAATTTTTAGTAGGACTCAAAAATAAAATAATATACAGGTCTTTCCCCTGTATATATATATATATATATATATATATATATATATATATATATATATATATATATATATATATATATATATGTACGGATCAAACAGGCACAATTGTCTACCTCTCCCACAACCAACCGTTACAGAAATTTGTACTGAGATTGGCGCTATGTATAAACGATTTTAATCCAGTCATATTTGACAAACACTTAAAAAGTTAAAATTTTATCCCTTTTTGCCCAGTGGGCTTGAGAGAATTCGGTCATGGACTGATAGTGGGATTTTAATATTACGATGTACCGCATTTCAATTTGACAGCTAAGGGAAAGTAGTTGGCAGTATAAGGGGTATATTAATAATTTGAAATTTTTCCGTGCAATACTAATCGATTACTTATTTTTATAAAAAGTTAATTTTTACTTGAACTTAAAAATGCTTAATTTAGAAAAGAATATGAATTTTGAAATAATAGAACTAGTACTTTGTAACATTTTTTCTTACCTAGCCTGGTAATAGGGCTCACCCGTCCAGTTTTGTAAACCCATTTTTAAAGGGTTTCTTGGGCTTCTTGAGACGGCTACATAGCAGTTAACGCAAAACTGGCAAAATAAATCTCTGCTCTTAGTTACTTTTATATATCGTATTAAATTAATCAAATTAACTGAGATTCTAGAGCTCCATTGTAAAATCAAATACATATGTAATTTGATTTGTTGATTAATAGAATTAGATTTATGTAAAAAAATGGATTGACCCAAATTCGTGCTAATCGGGGGGATTTTCGTTTTAATCTTATTTGCTGCATCGCTCTGTTAAAGATTTTAACTGAGTACTAGGTTACCTTATGGACGATAGATAGCAATAGTAATGTATTATTTGAGAAATATAAAATTAATTCCCTAGAAAGCTTCCACGACAATATAGCAAATATAGGACTTTTCATTTGATTTAATTACACAACTACCCAAAAAAAAAAGTTCATTACAATGAACCAAAATAGATGGATCTAGGAGTAGTTAAAAAAAGATGTATCGTATTATTTTTTTTGGCCAAAAATATCCCTTGATAGGGAATAAAACTATGATAATAATGTAATGTAGATATTTTATAGCCTAGAGAAGAGAATATGCATTTAAACCATATATTTCTCTTAAACCAAAATTCACCCTTATAGGGGGTGAAAAGTACCCCTAAAACTCATAACGCACGTGATTTAAATAACATGTCATCATCATCATTAACTTATTCCATCCATAGTCGGGTGTAAGCCTCCCCAAGTTGTCTCCAATCGTGTCCTGCTAATTTTTTATGTCGTTCGTCCATCTTGCCTCTGGTCTACCTCTGCATCTTTTGTGTTCTCTAGGCCTCCATTCCACTATACGGCGTGACCATCTGTTATCATTCAGCCTTGCGCCCAATTCCACCTTAATATATATATTCGTTGTATTACATCTGTCACTTTTTACCTTTTTCGTATCTCGATGTTAGGAATACGATCTTGGAGTCTAATATTTAACATTCTCCTCTCCATTGCCCTTTGGATTACCTGGAGTTTATTTATTATACTTTTCACATTTCAATGTCATGTGTTAATACCGGCAGTACATATTGATCGAAGACTCTGGCTTTTTTTCTAATTGGGATGTCCAATTTAATGTGGATTGTAACCCTCCGAACGCAGACCAAGCTAACGAGACTCTTCTACCCAAGTCAGCCTTTAAATTATTTTCTGATATATCGATTTTTTGTCCTAAATATATGAATGTTTGTACCTTTCCTATTCTTTCACTTCTTCTATTCACATAACATGTACAAAGGTAAATTCTTGTAGCTCTTAGGACAAAATATCTGAATCTGGTGTGGCAATCAGACATTACTCTTAAAAGATTGAGACTCACCCCTATAGGGTGTAAAAACCACCCAACCCACGGAGGTATCTCTTAAGTTTCAATAACGACGAAAAAAGTTCAGGCTTTTGTAATTTTAGACAGGGTGAACAAATATGGAGTAGATTCGCTTGAACTACCGATACACGACTATAAACTACCCTTAGAGGGTGGTACAAACTATCCCTACGCTCTAATGATGCCCGTGGATGTTATTGAAATTCGGAAAGGATCAAGTTCTTTTACTTCGTTGTGCCAAACATTCAAGACAACTAGAACATCTTCCTAATAAGGTCGAAAATCAACCCTAGGAGGAGAGGGAATTACCCCCTGGTATTGATGGATCTTAGAAGTTCTAGCGTCTGACAAAAAAATACAGGCTTCGCATCCATTCGGCCGCATGCGTTCGCCTAGTGTGTACGCGGCTTTAAGTGTATCGTCAATAACACCTAGTCGGCCGATGAGTGTCATAACCACAATCAGGGCCGTAGCTAGAAGAGCAAGAGGGATCCCCCCACCAGTAAGCGCACAAAGAGATGTCAAATCAATCAAAAGGACGACCATCTGCAATTACAAAAAAATGTAACAATAATGTTCTGAAATATTTTGGGAATCACTTGTTTGCACTATACGCGATGTTCCTGTTAAGGGGTTACATTTTTTTGGCTAGATGAATTGTTTATGCTTAAGAATATTTTAAACATTTAACCATTTCAAAATTCAAATTATTTCCGAAGTTATAGCAATTAGAAGTGAGCGCGGCAAAGAGTCGGCCCGACACTCAGGTAGCGATCGGACCGGCACGAGCGGTCAAAGCCTTGACAAAGGGTATTGTTCTTTTAATCCGTCCTTTATAATAATAATTGCTTTGGGGAATTTTAGAAGCTAAAAGTAACTCAGGTACACAAAGTTGGAACTAGTTTGGACTCCCTGTACATTCAATGTCACAGAATCAGTTTGCTTTGTGACGCAGTAGTGTACATGTCGCCACGTATATTACCAAAATTATATTTTTTTATTATTTTTTAATAGAAAACTATTATTGAAATGTCAAAACAAGTATATGTTGATAAAAAAGGTAGCCGACAAGCAGTTGGACGTCTTTGTCGGATCAGGAAGAAACTTTGGATTCTTATAAGCATAAAAATTCTATTCTGGTAGTTGTCCAAAAAGTAATTGAACCCGTATACGATAGATTAACTGATACCGATTTGTTAGAACGCTGTTTAGAAGGATATACTCAGAATAACAATGAAAGTCTAAACGCTGTCATTTGATCTATTGCTCCAAAAGTGCATTACAGTGGCACAAAAATTGTTGAGATTGCATCTTATATTGCAGCTAGTATTTTTAATGATGGATTTACCAGTGTATTACAAATGATGCAATTATTAAACCTTGTAATTGGCCCAAGCGCGCTGCGATTTACCGAGAACTTGGATTCTCAACGAATATCTATGCCAACATGAGAGCCCAACAGGAGACTAAAGAGGCCAGGAAATTGAAAAGAGCTACTCAGAAGGAGTCGGAGGACATCGCGGCAACCTCATGTACGGTCCAGGAATCGCAGACTGAAGGTCATTTAAAAAAATATTTGGTTTTAAGACGCTGACGCCGTATTATTTTTTCTTTTGCGTTTTTTTCAAAACAAATTTTTTCAAACTGGTGTACAAGATATCTTAAGATATACTTAACCGATTTTGTTAAAATTTACAACACATATTCTTTATATTATCTAATATGTAGCATAGGATTTTTTTGATTGGGTGCCACGTTTAAAAGTTATAAATTTTTTAAACTCAAAATTTCGATAAAAATTAGTTTTTTTTTTCAAACAGCTGTCATTTCTACAAAAAAAAAATTAAATTTTTTTCCTATGCTACACCTCAGCTGTTACCTTTTTAAATAAGAAAAAAATTATTTTTTATTTTTCAGACGCTGCCTGATAGAAAATAAGTACACCATCAGCAAGGATTTTTAAAAGAGGGTCCTACTTGATAGCTCTTATTTCCGTCATTTTTTAATTTTTCTTATTCGTTATTATTTCAAACTATTCATAAAACTATTATGTATATGTGTAAAGGAAAAATTATTTTATATATTTAATAGTTGCGTCAAAAATTTCTTTTATTTTTATACCTATTTTTCCGAGCGCCAAGGTGATGTAATCCCTTAAGCGTACAAAGGGGTGCTATGTCCACCAAAAGAGCGATCTTTCCATTAAACGGCGCTATATCAACTAAAGGAGCGATTATCTATCGTTACAAAGAAAAATTGAACAATACTCCCCTAAAATATTCCATCCTATCGAAAATACGTAATATTTCTTCGTTGGTTTCGTTTGTCCTTCGCGCCTGTTGCTATGCATTTATTTATAAGTGTGCATATTTGGGTTTGAGAATCACTTGCTTGCACTATATGCGATCTTCTTAATAAGTGCACAGAAAGAACGATTTTTCCTTTAAGCGCTATATCAATGAAAAAAGTGAACATCTGCAATTACAAAAAAAATAAGCAATAACTTCCTAATATACGGTCTGATTCTAGCGCTTCACCAAAAAATCGGTAGAGGAAACCTTTGTCTACGATGCATTTTAGTAAACATATCCGAACTTTCGTCGAAATCAAAGATCTAAAATGAGTTGTTTGTGCGTCGGTTCGAGGCAGTCTTTCTTTGTTCCCATCCAAAGTGGCCTATAAGGACACATTCCGCGGCCGCTAAATATATTAAAAAGTCGGTATCGTTTGTGAAGAAGTGGGTAAATCATTTTAATGAGACGAAAAATGTCGACGACTTGCCAAAACGTGGCTCGGTAGGCAAAGCGAAAGTCGAAAAATGAATCGTGTTTTCATGGTATCCGAGATTGAAGCTGCGTCAAGAACCGACATAATTAAGAAAATCAGGTTTGAATGTATTCCATGAAATCTTTCAAAATCTTCATGCTCATGATGTCACATTCCGAAGCACGTTGAAGAAACCTTTGCGGCGCGAAAATCACGTCGTGAAGAGGCTCGCTTGAGCCCACAATAAGATACTAGAGTGGCCCTCACAATCGTCGGATGCCAACCCTATTGAAAACATTTGATCCCTTGTTAAGAGAAAGCTTAGTGTAAAGACTTTGAGGACTTTGACTCAGTTGTCTCTCGAAATTCGAAAATGTGTGTGTGGGGTAGCCAAATATACTTAAATAAATTAATAAATAAATACACCAACTTGTCGAGATTGCACCCAAGACCTTCTGCACCGCAAGCAAATTAAAAATCACTTTATTGTTCAACTATTAATACCAGGTTCTCTTTCATCTAAATTATTACAAATACAATGCACTATTATCGGTACACTCATTTATAATAGAGCCCTAGGGCTGGCTAGTGATCTGCCTTGGTATTACACCTTGTGTATGTTTTATAGTATATTGTTTAATTGTTGCACCGCAAGCAAGTACTACGCCACGGGCCTCCACTTGCGTCCTACTAACTGCTCCTATTGTTCATCAATCAATGCAGATAACGGCTGTTCGTTATTAAAAGTTTGTCGTGGTTACTTGCTACTGACGACTCTGTTCAAAATTATAAATAATGATATAGATTCTCCCGCGATTCTGTCAAGAATAAATTTTAGTGTGCCGCGTATAACTAGCAGACAATATAACACTTTTTATCTACCTATTCCAAGAACAAATATATTAAAATTTTCCCCACTTTTTTCAATGTGTGGTATGTATAATCAAGAAATAAGCATCGACTTTTTTAACACATCGATGTTAAAGATGAATAAAATATTGCAACACTGAGGGGCTGTGGCATCTTTCTTTTCTTATTGTTTTCATATCTAATTGTTTTTATTATTATTATTATTATTATTGTGATTGGAGTTTGTATCTGCTTAATACTCTATTATACATTTATATACATTTCTATGTATAGTGCCTCTTATCTGTATTTTCGGCCTTGTAGTTGGGTCTTGTAACCTGTAAGGCATGTATGATAAATAAATAAATAAATAAATAAATAAATATTAAACTATTGCCTCATATCATTAAAATAACGATCGTCTCTAAAGTTAATTTTGTATTTATATACCGTGCAAATTTTTCTAATGTTGGTAAAAGAGTATTCAGATTTTTACTTTCAGTTTTCTTATAATGTATTGTAGATTAGGGATAACTAAAATGTATTAGAAAATAAAACAAATAAGAATAACAATATACAAAAACCATTAAGTAGACCTTCGAAAGGTGTTAGTGACACAATATTTTACTTCCGTTCTCGTTTGACGTAAAGAGCCCCGCACACCATAGGTGGAAAACCGGTTTTGGTTAAATCTCTCCAATTTTTGATATGTTGTTCTACTCAACGAGCTGATCAAAAGTCTCCATGGGCCTGAGCCCTAAAAACCCACCCCTCAACCCCTATTTACCCTCTGTAGGGATGAAAAGCGCTCCAGCAAATCAAAACTGCTACACGCATACAATACTATTTCTATGTCTCAGCAGGGTAAAAAAACATCATTCCAAGGATATTAACTACATTTAGACATCTTTTCGCCCTATTCCACCCCTAACGTAGGGATTGCAAATCACTTATACAGCTTCCTGAAAAATGGTGTAGCAACAACTATGAGCTATTCCCGAGGGTGAAAGTCACTGTCATTGCTATACAATCTTGGATTCGAAAAAATATTTTGACACTTAAATGGACATACCATCCTAAAAGGTATTGTAGTAATAATTACTAGCCACCCCCTACGGCTTTTTAACCCCTTACAGGGGGAAAAAATCATTGTCACTGCTACATAACGGCATCTTGAATTCCAAAATATTATTTGGGCACTCAGATGGGTATAGCCCCTACGGGGGTAAAAATCATACTTACTGCTAATCAACACAGTTTTTTTTCTCACCTATACTTACACCTTTTTTGCTCTTTATAACGTTACTGTAGTAAAAAAAATTATAAATTCCAATACTTGATGTAATAATTAAAAAGGCAGCGAAGTATTTTTGCATTAAAAACAAATATTATTATTATCAACTTTAATAAATCTTACAGTTGTATTTCCTTTTTTGCATTCCCTAGTCGTTTGGAAAATTCCTTAAGTATTATGGCATAGTATAGTATATACCATATTTAAAACATACTTTAATTTGATGTTTATAATGAGCCGCTTGCTTCAGTGTTAACCAGAGTATACCACGTGGAGGTAGCATAGCCGTACTTATAGCTCCTTTTATGTCCGTCAGTACGTTAGTTATGTCTAAATAAAGTCATTAAAATAGTTTCTATCAGTTTTACTTGTGCTGTTTATGTTTTCAGTCTATATGCGCTTATACTAAATTAAAATTACATTATTCCTCTATAATGCCGTCTATCATGTCATTACCATTATTAATACCCCTGTGACCAGCATCTAATATATAATGAAGTAAGGCTTGACTTGGATACTTCTTCCTTTATGCTAATGACACCGCCATTATCACGCACTCCAGAAGTAGCCGCCTCATCACCAGCAGACTGCAGCGCCACCTGGACTCCTGGTTTGACCGCTGAAGGATCAAACTCAACCCCCTCAAGACCCAAGCCATCGTCTTCTCCAAGGGCAGCGGCACTTCTCATGGACATCTCCAGCTCCAAGGCTCCCGCATCCAACGGGCCAACTCCATTAAGTACCTGGGCGTCCAGTTCGACCGACAATTTGTCTGGAAGGACCAGGTCCGCACTGCAACCAAGAAGGCGAAGCAACTACTGGGCAAACTCTACCCTATCCTGAATCGCTCCAATAAGTTACTGCTACGGACGAAGCTTCTGGTATACAACACTATAGTAAAGGCAGGCCTCACCTACGCCTGCCCCATTTGGTGCCAGCTCTCCAAGACAAGGAGAGCTCACCTTCAAGCAGTGGAGAACGAGGCCCTGAGGATGATCACGGAAGCCCCATGATTCATGAGAAACAGGCAACTCCACAGAGACCTCGGTGTGCCTACCTTAAAGGCACACATGAGGAAAGTCCAAATGAAGTTTCTGGAAAAGGCGTCCCAGCACCCCAATCCACGCATCAGGGACGCCTTCCGACTCCCGCCTCACGCCAGCCGCCAGTTCCCAAGACCGTCCGACCCGCTCTCGGACGAAGACGATGACCTCCCTCGCCCGCCGTGACAAGGAGATTGTCAATCTAGATTAAGTTATAATTAGTCCTACTTTAAGTTAATGTTATGTCCTAATTTAAGTTAGCGGAAGTCTTAGGCTAAAGTAGTTTTAGTCTTAATTTTAAGTCTTAGTATTAAGAAAATCACTTGTAACAAAACACATTTCCTAGGTTAAGTTAGTATAGGATCACTAGTATAAGAGCTTAGGTTAAGTTAGTATAATCATACATTCATTATTAGAAATATTATACTTTCAAAATTGTAAGTAAGAGGCTTGGCCTACCTTATTATCCAATAAAGACAGTGATGGACTTGGATACTTTACTATTTGTTGGTTATCGGGCGGTTTAAGCGATTTTCAGTCCCAGTAAGCGTTGGGAAACCATCAGTTGCAGTTTATAATAACTGCTTAAGCATTCTTTTAGCTAACCTACTCATATAAGTAACTGAAAAATCTTTTGGAGCAAATATACTGTCTTATAACAGCTTAAGAGACTGCCACCTGCCGTGAGGGTTAAAAAGCGTCAAAAATATCTCATATTTACAACTACTCTACATGCTATACCCTTCTGACAGTCCCAAACATTTTTCTGGAAACCAAGTTACCGTTTTGTATGTAGCAGTGAAAATGACTTTCACCCCCGTAAATGATGAAAAGGTGTCAGGGGGTGGCTCGTACTTACTGTTACAATGCCTTTTAGCTTGCTGTGCCCATCTCAGTGTCCAAATAACTTTTTAAAATCTAAGATACCGGTGTATGGCAGTGAGAATAGCTTTTAACCCCCCCCCTAAGGGGTTGAAAGGTTTCAGGGGTGGCTCATAGTTGTTGCTACACCATTTTTCAGTGTTCCAATAATTTTCTTGGTATAAATATACCGATTTGTAGTTATGTAAGTGATTTGCAACCCCTACGATACGTTAGGGGTTGAATAGGGCGAAAGGGTGTCTAAATGTAGATAATATCCTTAGAATGATGTTTTTTACCCTGCTGAGGCATAGAAATATTTTTGTTTGGGTGTAGTTGTTTTGATTTGCTGGAGCGCTTTCCATCCCTATAGAGGGTGAATAGGGGTTGAAGGGTGGGTTTTTGGGGCTTGGACTTATGGAGATTTTTGATCAGCTTGTTGAGTAGAACAACATATCAAAAATTGGGGGAATTTAGCCGAAACCGGTTTTCCAGCTATGGTGTGTGGGGTCCTTTCTTACAAATTTTAAGTTTTTACTTACTTTTAAATGGCTTGGAGATTAACAAAACATTGCCTGTGATATATTTTCGAATTAGAGACAATATATTATAATCCATTTATTCTTGTAGTGTCTTCTATATTTTGGAATTTACGATGTTTTAAAGCTATTTTTAATATGTTAATAATTTTGACGTAATGATATTTGCAAAATAATATACCAATAGCAAATATTTAGGGACATTGGACAAATTAGGAATGTATGCCTTCAAAAATTTGACCTCCGAATATATAAAAATCGACCCAACATAAAGGATAGCTTGTTAACGACGTCTTCTAGACGATAAATTGATTCTTTATTAATAAAATTTTATTTCTTTTTTAATATTTTTTTATATATAAATCTAAGCCTTAAATTGATTTCGCAAGAAAACTGTTTTTCATGATCCAACTTCTTTAACTGAGTTTAATTTTTAACCGCCATCTGAATGAACAATCCTTTAAAAATGGCAATGCAACTGTTACCTAGCAACATCCCAATAAATATTCGATGCTTTTAAAACAAATTTCATTCGTTTCCCTAGTATCCAAATAAAACAACTGTCAAGTCTCGTGAAAAAAAGAAAATTATATAATACAACAAATCTAAAAAATACAGTAACTATCACAGCTTATATATCACAGATAGTTTCTTCAAGACTAGTGATTTTTCGGCCTCGTGTTCTGTGAGCTAGAACAACGGATCAAGAGCCGACCCCGGGCCCCTCTGGGAGGGCCCTGGGAGAGGGGAACCGTCCCTCCGAGTCCCTAAGTTCAAGGGACTCTTCAAGATCGAGCTCGCAGGGGCAGAGGGGGCAGTTGGCGATAAGGATGCTGTGCCCCCCGCCCAAGTCTATGCAAGGGTGAGTAGCTTGATATGGTCTTGTAAGTTTTTTTTCTTAATTTTTTTTATATAGTCTGTTTTTGTGTTTTTTGCAATTCTGCACTGGGAACTGAAAGAAAAGAAAAAAATCATTTAAAATGTTTTTAATAATTTTTAGTTTAATATTCTACTACCTAAGTATCGCTAATCATGTTAGCTTTGCTAGAAGCTATAATTGACTCATAAATTCCCCCGACTCCACCCTAAGCCTTTGAACATTATTGCAACTTGATGTTATTAGCTTAAATTTTTTGTATGCATTCCATATAAAAAATTTAAAATTTGAGTAAAAGAACATTGACATTTTGTTTTTAATTTTGGTAAAAAAAATATATTTAAATATATATATATATATATATATATAATATATAGATATATATATATATATATATATATATATATATATATATATATATATATATATATATATATATATATATATATATATATTTATATATTTATATATATATATTTATATATTTATATATATATATATATATATATATATATATATATATATATATATATATATATATATATATAAAAATAAGGTAACAAATCGAGAAGTATTTGATTTAAACTAAAACTTCAATAAATTATAAAAATAACATAAAAAATAAGTACTTACTTTTGAAAAATGGTACCGAAAGAAAATAAGTAAAAGAAAATTAACACGTTGCATAGTTACAGAAAACAAATCGTAGCTCTCTATTTGCTACAAAATATATTTACAAGGTGCTATGAAAAGAATGTTTTAAATTTGTCTTTTTAACTATTAAGGGGTAAGGCCACTCCAGGTCCCAGGAAAAAAGGCTAATTTCGAGAAATTTTTTCCAGAGTTTAATAATAAGCAGTCGAAAATTTATTTAAAGTATTTTGTTAAACAAATATTTAAGTGTACAAAAATTTTTTTTTTATCTTTTTAATTCACAATGGCTGGTTCAGAATCTAAGACGACAAGGGACCTTTTATGCGAGGCCTGAAACGGGTGAAACAATTGCTCTCGTAGATTTCAACCTAGAACAAAAAATCAAAAACTTTCATTAATATGCGTCAAAAACTAGTGAATAACTTACTGAAATTTGAAAATATCGTTTTTTTTCGAAATATGGTTTTTTAGAAGTATGGTGTTCATTTCATGTTCTTCTTGCACCCAAAAATTTCATGAAAAAATTGTTTATAAAAAAGGAAGTTTTATAACTTATCGCAAAATCCGAACGCTTTCCCGTACGAGTATCTGAAAAGTTACTTTTAAAATTTCAAGCGAATCGATAAAGATTTGTGGAAGCTGTCATTTCGCCCGATTTGAAAAAAAGTGCCTTATCTAGTCGTCAGACGCAAATTTTGACGAAAAGCTCTCATTAACAGGCTGCATTTTGGCATACAGGTGGTTTTTTGGATGTAGAATACGATAAAAAAAAGTTTGCTGCTCTAAACTGTACGCTAAGCCTACAAAATCGAGAATAAAATGAAAAATTATTTTTTTCGCAAATATCTCTAAAAATAAAAAATATATCAAAAAACTAAAAACACTAACACGTGAAAGAACGGGACATTTTACAAAAAAAAAATAGTATAAAAATTATTTTTTTTTAGTTTTACCGCAATTTAAAAAAAAATATTTAAAATAAAATGGCTGTGAAATTGACTATTTAGGGGTTTCTCGGGGTGTCCAGAGAGTATGTAATTCATTTAATTCCGTCGAGTAATTTAGAATTCTTGTGTTTTCAGTAACTGTTTGTTTAAATGAATTATAAATACTTTATACTTAAAGCTTAGACTTTTATCTTTCATTTCCCACCTTTAATATATTTTTTTTATTTTAAGTTTAAGTTGTATGATTAATAATGAGCAAAAAAATACGTTTATCATGAACACTTTTTTAAAAGCAAAATTACAAAAAAAATGAAAGTTTTTTTAAGTTTTTAATAATTTTCTAATATCAAGCATACTTTTAACTGTAACTAAAAAAATTATTCGACTTTTTTTGACCATTTCGTACTGCCCTACCTAAATTTTTAATCAACTTTCTTCAATCCAGGACTTTCAGAGTCAAAGCCAACGGTATTTTTTCCATTCCATTCACTACCTCTCTGGGAGTCCCACAAGGCTCTGTACTCAGCCCCACCCTTTTTAACATCGCCCTTAGTACACTCTCAGAACACATTGCCCCCAACATAAAATGCAAAATATTCGCTGATGATATCCTCATGTACACCTCCTCTCCTTCCTCTTCAGATTGCACCAGATTGTTGCAACGCTCCGTCAACTCACTATCCACCTGGGCAACCAAACATGGCTATATTTTCTCCCCCCCATAAACCTTCATCCGTTCACTTCTGCAAGAAGAAATGCTGTCCTAGAATGAATCCGCTAACTATTGCAAACATCTCCATCCCCTCAGCAGACCAACTAAAAATCCTAGGCCTAATATTCGTTTATGGACTCACCTGGAAACCTCACATACAATCCCTTAAAACCAAATCTTTCTCTCACATCAATCTCATTTGAATGCTCTCTGGCGCGACCTGGGGCACAGACTTTCATTCTCTCTCTCATCTATACAAGTCTCTTATCCTTTCCAGAATCAGCTATGGCAACTTCATCTATGACTCCGCAAGCCCTCATGTCAAGAAACCTCTTGAAACTATACAAAATTGCTGTCTCCGACTGGCCACAGGCGCATTCCGAACCATCCCAATCATTAGCTTACAGTGCATCGCATCCACTCAGTCACTCCAACTATCTCGCCAACTCTCACTGTTAAAATTTTACTCAACTTCCCTACATCGACCTCATACCAGATCCTCACTCAACCTGGTCAATGTCCACAGACCAAACATTACTTTCCCCACTGATTCTATTCCCCACAGAATCAACAAATTACTCATCCAGCACAATATCTCCCCCCCTCATTACAACTACCCCCTCCAAACCACCTTTCCTCCCTGGCTCTCCCCTCTCCCCAACATTGACCTAACTTTGCACTCCTATAAAAAATCAGAACATTCAAACATATTCTTTAACAAGCTCTTTCTTGACAGACTATCCAATACCTATCCCAATCATTTACTTTTCTTCACAGATGGATTAAAGATGGAAAAGGGAGTTGGGGCTGCCTTCTTTTTTGATAATATCGTTCAAATGTTTAAATTACCTAAACACATCTCTATTTTCTCCGCAGAATTGTTGGCAATAAAGGAGGCTATCAGATACTCCCTCCAAGCAAACATACAACAACCAACTCTCATAATTTCTGATTCCCTAAGCGCTCTCAAAGCCATCAATTCTAGAAATCTCAATTTCAACTATATTAGGCAAATTCTGGATCTGATGTACACGGCCACCTTGAAAAAACGTACCCTTGCTTTGGTTGCCTAGTCACATAGGCAACCCTCATAACGACAGAGCGGATTATCTTGCTTAACTTGCCACAGAAAGTGGCAGTATGAACATGGGAGAGAATCACTACTCTGACTTTAACATCTTCATAAAAAACACCTACACAGCTCTCTCTTCCAACTCAAATGGGACTTGGAAGATCCCAACAACAAATTATGGTCCATCAAAACCAATGTATTTCCTCCCCTTAACTCCACAGAATTGAGCCGAAGACATAATGTAATAATGAGAAGACTGGCATTGGGACATACCTACTCCACGCATGTACATCTATTAAAGAGAGATCCCCCTCGACTCTGTCCTAAATGTGACTCCCCCTTATTAGTGTTACATCTAATCGAATCTATTCAACATCAAAACTTGAGAGACACCCACGCATCCCATCCAACATCACCCTCCTCATAAAATCTTTTGTCCCACTTAAAGAAAACATAACCAATTACTTAAAAGAATTCAACTTCATAGTCTAACCTATTTATACCAAACTAACTCTAGTGGGCGCTAAATGATCTTAGCTGTCGATGCGCCCTGCCCGACAGAAACCAACAAAAAAAAAAAAAAAAACGTCCAAAAAATTACCTGTGTGCCAAAATGCGACTGTGCTAATCGTCTCGGATTCTGAAGCGGCTGTTTTGAATTAAAAAGATAAAAAAATATTTTTCTATACTTAAATATTTGTTTAATAAAGTACTTCAAATGAATTTTCGACTGATTTTATTATACTTCTGAATTCCCGAAATTATTCTTTTTTCCTGGGACGTTAAGTGACCTTACCCCTTAAACTATAAATAATGCTGACCATAGTAAAAACAGGCATGCAGTCATTTGTCATTAAAGATACTTGAATTAAAATCAGATTATTTGAATGGAACTAAATTACGGATTTACTGGTTTGGATGTACAGATGGTCTGATAATAAATGAAAAATGCATGCAATTTTTTTAAAATCTTTTTAAAAATAACCACTAAACCAATAACACTGGTCTACATGATTTTTTTCACAAGGAAACTGAATAGAGACTCTAATTCAGTTTTTTATGCTGAATTCAAATATGTTATCAGATTTCTTCTATCGGCATAGTTTTCTTGTGACAGTCATTTTTGTGTAATATACTTCTCTATATTAGGATTTCATTGTTACAATTCTTGTAAATATAGAAGTGGGAATTTGTATTCAGAATAATTTGGCACCAGGCAGACTTAGTCATACTGAAACATGTTTTAACTCTGTCCAAGCTTAATGATGTTCAAATCTGTCCTACCCTGTACAAATATTGCACTTTTTTAGAAAGCAGAGGGGCAGTAGCCAGTATTGTAATTGTAGTGAGTCTGGTAACACGTGTACCTACTTATTTTTGTGCTGTTTATTGTTTTTTATTTGTAAGTTTTTTTACAAACATTTCAAAATGCCAAGAAAGTGTGTAAATCAACCAAACAATTTCTGTTACGTGTGTGATGAACTGACCTTCAAGTCTCAGAGACGAAATTTTACACCGCTTATGAAAAAATGTTATGAACTTTATTTTGGGTGTAAAGCTGGTGATTTTGATAAAGACTGGGCCCCAAATTGATGGTGTGTATTATGTGTTAGGCTTCTCACTGGTTGAAAAAATGGTACTCATCATATGCCGTTTTCAGTCCCTATAATTTGGAGGGAACAGAAGGATTTAACTGATTGTTATTTCTGCTTAACTAACATTAAAGGAATTACGTCCAAAACAAAATAGACAGTTAAATACCCCAATTTGGCATCTGCAATTAGACCTGTGCCACATCATGAAGGTATCCTGTATCAGTTCATACTGAAGACGGAAAAAGCGAGAAAAGTGACCCTACATTTGTAGTAGTTCATCAGAACTTCACTTTTTATCTCAAGAAGATCTTAATGATCTTATACGGGATTTAAATTTGTCTAAATAGTCAGCTGAGCTTTGAAGTTCCCGGCTCAAAGATTGGAATCTACTCCAAAAAGATATAAGGATATGCGTTTATCGTAGACGCCATAGTGATTTTAGTGACTACTTCTATAAAGAAGGCCATGTAGTTTTTTGTAATGATGTTTGTGCAGTAAAATATTTTGTATATTGTATGGTTGGTTGGATGTAGGCGGGGTAGGAAATTGTGCCTGTTAGTGTAAAGTAAATCCCAAGATATAAGATCCTACCTTTTTGCTTTTTCAATGGGACAATAAACGACCCTATTAGGGTTTTGTGTATAGTTGCCAGGTATTACGATAAACGTATTTTTATTTTACCTGCTTTGTATATCACCCTCACTTACACCTGCAATCATATTGAATCTGTTTTACCTATCTATTTACTACCTGGCAACCCGGTTTGGAGCCCTTTAAGTATTTGATAATATAGGCCTAGTGACTACAGGTCCCCATTAAAATTCGAAAGATACTTTTTATTATTTTTAGTTTTAGTTTTACTTACAACTTACCACGTAATGGTTCTATTTTAATTATGTGACGTCCGTGTGAAAATTGTGGCTATCGCAAGAGAAAACATTTATCTCTGGACATCAACACCAGCCAGATGAGTGGCGATTGTTCATAGACTCATCGAAAGTCAGTTTAAAGGCTGTACTACTCCATAATGGGAATGAATTACCACCAATACCTGCCGCACATGCCAGTGATATGAAGTAGACATATGAAAATATGAAATTGCTGTTAGAAAAAGTTCAGTATACTAAATATAACTGGAATATCTGTGGTGATTTGAAGGTTATAGCTTTATTGTTAGGTTTGCAACTTGGATACGCAAAATTCTGTTTCTTATGTGAATAGGATAGCAGGGATAAGGAGTCTCACTACATAAGAAAACAAAGGCCTAAACGTGAATCTCTTGTTCCTGGGCATAAAAATGTATCAAATACCCTATTAGTTGGTCCCGAAAAAGTATATTTACCTCCCCTGCACATAAAACTGGGGCTTATAAAAAATTTTGTAAAACAAAAGGATCAAGGTTCTGCTGCATTTATGTATTTGAAATCTAAATTTCCTAAAATAAGTGATGCAAAATTGAAGGAAGGAATTTTTATAGGGCTTCAAATAAGATCATTAATATCGGATGATGAACATTTTGAGGAACTGTTACATCCACCGGAAAAAAAAACAGCGTGGAAATCATTCAAAAATATCTATTGTGAATTTCTTGGCAGTAATAAAGAAGAAATCTATAGTGAAATAGTGAGTGATCTTCTGACTTCATACAAAGAAATGAGCTGCTTAAAAATTCACTTCTTGGACTCCCATATAGACTTCTTCTTTGAAAATCTTGGGGCTGTCTCTGATGAGCATGGTGAGCGTTATCATCAGCAGATTTCTACTATGGAAAAGAGGTACCAAGGCAACTGGAGTCCCAGTATGCTGGACCATGAAAAGAGACATCCTGAAGGCAAAATATGACCGAAAACCTAAAACTTTTTAGGTTAGACAAAATTAGCGGTGTATTTATTATTCAGTGTTTTGTAAGTACTAATTATTTTAAAACTTTAAACACGTGCCACAAAAAACCCTTCCTGATGGATAAAATCTGAAAACATATTTAAACTCAGCATGGAAAAGATAAATATATTTCGTTAATTTAGCTCTTCTGAAAGAAAAAAAAAATTGTAGACCAGTGTAATTAATTAATATAATAAAATGTATTAACGCGTTTTCATAGAAACAGTTTGCATTAAATGTATTAAAGGAATTTATATAAACGCAGCAACAATTTTTTACTTATTGGAGTTTTACGTCCCTGGCTAAAGAGATGTATTGTATTCGTATTGTATCATACTCCGCGATTTTGCATTTTTTCACGTTTCAGGGTCCTTAGATCAGGAAGAACATAGTTCCCTATTTTCGTCGGTCTGTCGCCTATTGATTTCTGCGCGATTTTTATATTTTTCAAATTTCAGGGACCCTAAATCAAGAAAAATAGTTTCTCAATTTCCGTCAATTTGTCTGCTGTATATACGAGATATATCTACAAAGTAAGTTCCGTTTCTATTTCTATCCGCGGCAGCGCTACGATCGCAGTTCCGAGCATGCGTGGCAGTTACTCTGACTCAAGCAGAAGAAATGTACGCCATTTTCAGATCGCTGCTGCCGACGTGTTCTTTGTAGTGCTTCTTTATGATGTCAGCCTTAATTGAAAATGCCGCCGCTTGTGAAATCAGATCTGTGATTCGTTTTCTAAATGCAAAGAAAGTTAAACCAAGTGAAATTTATCGGCAAATCTGCGAGGTTTACGGACAAACTGCTATGAGTGATTCAATGGTTAGAAGATGGGTCAGACAGTTCAATGAAGGACGTGATCAAGTGCACGATGAAGAACGATGTGGACGCCCGTCTTTGGTTACTGATGAACTGGTTCACGCAATTGAAGAGAAGCTTAAGCAAAACCGTAAGTTTACAATTAGTGCTCTTGCTATGGAATTTCCGCAAATCTCACGATCACTAATGCATGAAATTGTTAATGAAAAACGGAAATTTCGAAAACTTTGCTCACGTTGGGTACCCAAAATTCTTACTGAACAACACAAAAAACAACGGATGGGCAGTGCACTTCCGTTTTTGACACGCTACAATGAAAACGGTGATGATTTTCTTTCTCGGATAGTCACGGGGGATGAAACTTGGGTATCTTACGACACCCCGGAAACTAAACGGCAATCAATGGAATGGAGGCACACTTCGTCCCCAACGAAAGTTAAGCCTAAGCAAATCTTGACACCTCGAAAACTCATGTGCACTGCACCGTTTTTTGGGACAGAAAAGGCATTTTGCTGATTGGCTTCTTACCTCGAGGCCAAACAATCAATGCACATGTTTACTGCGAGACCATTAAGAAATTGCGCCGCGCAATACAGAACAAGCGCCGAGGATTACTGTCGAAAGGTGTTGTTTTTTTTGCACGATAATGTCCGACCTCACACTGCGAACGTCACAAAAGAACTCCTACAGGAATTTGACTGGGACGTGTTTGATCATCCTCCGTACAGCCCGGACCTCGCTCCTAGCGACTTTCATCTCTTCTTACACCTAAAATCTTTCCTTGGTGGTCGACACTTTAACGATGATGACGAGCTGAAAGAACATGTTACCACATGGTTGAAAACACAGGCGGCAACCTTCTATGAAGAAGGCATACAAAAACTTGTGCCACGCTATGACAAGTGCCTACAAAATTTCGGAAGCTATGTAGAAAATTAGTTTAACAGTTGTAGATTTTTGTACAATAAATATTTTTTCTGTATCTGTACACGTTTTTTTTATATAACCAAACGGAACTTACTTTGTGGATATACCTCGTAATACTTCTAGTAGGAACAGTATAGTATTTTTCACGATCTAAGAAAGTGACTTAGCTACCTATACCCATTCAAAATTCAACAAGATTCGAAAGTGATTAATTTATGGCTATTTAATGACAAGGCATCGTGCAGGGCCGCACTATACCTGATTATATAATTGTTGGGTTTAAAATTTTAATGTTTTATGTACTGAATAATACACAATATAGTAATTACACAAATATATTAAAACAGTATGCAGTCTCCGTACATTTGTTACAATTTTAGTAATTAATTAATATCTAGTTCAATTTCGCTATTGCTACTATCTTGCAAATAAATAATAAGTTTTTTTACAAGTTCTCAACTATTTATATTTATGTACATACATCTATATGAGTTTTCAATTTTTTTAACGTATTGAATACAGTTTCTCCAGTTTTCAACGGTTACATTTTTGACTTCTGTCTTTATCAACTCAATCACACTACTGTTTTAAGTGGATGTATTATTGTGAGCACGTATATTAGACTTTATTTTATGCCATATCAACTCGATCGCATTAAAGATACAATAATATGGTGGAAGCCGAATTATTTCGTTTCCTGTTTCCTTTGCAATTTTATCACAAACATATTCCTTTGAAAAATTGTAACTTTTTAAAACTTCTAACAATTGTTTAGCTGTATAACTTTCCTGGAAATATATGTCACGTTCGCACAAAAAGGCTTGTATTTCCCTTTTTCTACTGGTGGAACTCGGTACCTTATTCATTTGGCGACTATGATAGGATGCATTATCCATCACAATACAGCTATTCGGTGATATATTCGGCATTAATTTGTTTTGAAGCCAGTCTTCAAAAACTTCAGCGGTTGTATCACAATGATAATCCAAGCTGGAATCTGAAATATTCTTGGCTGCTAGAAATAGACATTCTGGTATCCAGCCTTCTTCTGACCCCGCATGTAAAATAGTTATTATTTTACCTTTATTTGATGGAGCTTTGGTGTGGCATTTTTTGGATTTATCAATCCATCTTTTACTGGGTGTGTCGTGGGTGTCATATCAAGTCTCATCTAGATAGATTATCGTTCGATTTTCCGATCTAGCTGTATTTATTTTTTCAAGATATTCCATTCTGAGTTGTTGTACGCGCTGTGCTTCCATTATAACTTACCTTTTGTCTATTTTTTTGAACAAAAACCCCAAACGACGTAGAATACGCCATAAAGTTATAGTGGAACATTTTATGTCACAACTATCCTCGGACAGCCTGCGTAAAAACGACAATAACGTAGGAACTTTTTGTTCTGCATATATTTCATAAATGTTGCGACGGATTAAGTCTTCTTGACAGAAATCATTACATTTCGACACACCTTTGTCTTTTCCTGTTTTTTTAGTCGATATCGAATTATTTATAATTTTCCAAACTGTACTTTCAGGGAAGCTTGGTAAAGCTGATATCTCCATCAATGAAAAGTACTTTTCATGGTTTCGCTCCACTAACTTTAAATAAACACTTTTAACTACCACTTTTTCCTCAACGGGCAAACATTTGCTGCTTTTGATGGAAAGGGCTTCGGACATTTTAAGACACTATTGAACTTTAAAATACATACTATTTCAGTATAAGACTGCAGATAAAATGAAGAATATTCTTTATATTTATAAACACGATGTAGCCAATAAAATGTTAGACTGAAAGGGAGGTATATATATATATATATATATATATATATATATATATATATATATATATATATATATATATATTACAACCCTGTTACGGCCAGGTACGGGCGAAGATCCTAAGGGTCGTTTAGTGTTTTTATTTTTTTATTGCATCAATTTGCCAAATCACTTTCTTAGATCTTAAAAAATACTATCCCTATAATTTTTGACCGATATCATTTTGAGAGACGGGGATAAAAAGGGTTGGTGAGTTGTAGGGGGGGTAGGCGATTGTGTTTAATTGTGCACCCTTGGCTTATTGTGCTCCCGTCTCTTGGTTATATGAGTGCCGTCCCTTTAAGAAGGTATTTCAGTTTCCTCCCAACCCCTTCATGTGGTAATTTGTCGCCACAATGTAGATCTCCGAAACGGTTATCTGTTTCGAGGTAAAGCCGCACATTCACATAACATGCGTATAGAGGTTTCTTCCTCTTCACCACGTATTCTGCATGTCGTGAGACCACTGTGGATAGCCATCTTATGTAATTGTTTGCTCAGATGATAGTGGCCAGTGATCAGTCCCACCACTAGTTTGGTCCGTGTTGCCCGTTACATCCCTCGCATGTCTTTGGTTGCGAGCCAACGATTTAGCTGTTGCTGAAGTGACTGTCTATTGATTGTCGTTTTTACCACCTGTTTTAGTATATCAATGGCTGGTTTTAGACCCCTGTATGGTTTTGTAGCTCCGAATTTTGCTGCTCTGGTTTCACCCACCATATTGCAGCTTCGTATGTAACCATAATGAGCGTGGCGCATAGGCAAAGCACCACCTTTGGTTTAAAGCCTCAGGTTTTCCCAAACAAGCTCGTGCATAAAATGGATGGCTACGATTAAATATTGTATTAAGTATTTTGAGATTTTTTTTTCGTTTCTGATTGAACAATTTACAAATTTTAAATCTAATTATTTATAGTGCTTTGACAAAAATCTTGCAAGTAAATACTCATATTCCAGTAAATTTATTCTTATTTTTCAGACTGAAAGGACCCAATATTGTACCATTTCATGTACCACACAAAATGTTACTGGAAAAAATCGAGTTCAAAAAGGAGGAACCGGAACCATTGGTAAGAAGTAGTACTTGTAGTTTTTAACCGTGTAATTCTGTAATTTTAAAAATTTCCTTACAATAAAGAATTTTGTTATTGAAGTCCAACTTTTTTAAATCATTTATTTTTGTGTAATTGTGTCTCTACCTAATGCCTTAAATTTATTTGACGCCATTATTAACTATTATAATTGTAGACTATCTGAATTTTATCATATAGATAAATATTAATAGCTCAGTCGTCAGAGGCAAATTTTGACAAAAGCTCTTATTAAATGTTAACAGGATGCATTTTGGCATACAGGTAGTTTTTTGGACGTAGAATACGATAAAAAAGTTTACTGCTTTAAAATATACGCTAAGCCTATAAAATCGAAAATAAAATGAGAAATTCGGTTTTTTGCAAATACCTCTAAAAATAAAAAAGATATCGAAAAACTAAATGTCACCATGTGAAAGAACGGGAAATTTTATAAAAAAAAATATTAGATTATTTTTTTTAGTTTTACCGTAATTTAAAAAAATTATTTAAAATAAAAAGGCTCGGTTAACCCCTTCAGTTGTAGTGGGAATCATGCTTCCAATCTCATTTATGATTAAATTAGTGTTTCTGTATACCGTTAAATATTTTGAAATTGGCTATTAAGAGCCTTTTGGGGGTGCTGATTACATATTTGAAAAATTCAAAATGGCGGATCCAATATGACAGCTAGAGAGTACGTAATTAATTTAATTTCTTCGAGTAATTTAAAATTTTTGTGTTTTCAATAACTGTTTTCTTTGTACCTGGATCTTTAAATGAAATATAAAGACTTTATACTTAAAGCTTAGACTTTATCTTTTATTTTCCTACCTTTAAATATATATAAATAAATAAATAATATATATATATATATATATATATATATATATATATATATATATATATATATATATATATATAAAGGGTGATTCATTTAGAGGTACTTTCTTTAAATAAAAAAAAAATGAATAAAAACAATTTTATTTTATAATCTTTATTATCATATAAAAGAACCATTCTTTACAATTATTTTTTAAAGATAATTTCTTTCAAATGTCGTCCGCGACTACGGTTAACAACGTCCATTCTGAAGTTCCAATTTTCAATGACGCGTGTGAGTATATCGAGTGGTATTTGGCCAATGACTCGAGTAATATTGGCCTCCAATGCCTCAATTGTAGCTGGCTTATCCATGTAGAATTTGGACTTTACATAGCCCTAAAGGAAAAAGTCAAGAGGTGTGATGTCACATGATCTAGCCGGCCAATTCACTGGTCCAAAGCGTGAAATGATCTGCTCGCCGAATTGCTCTCGCAGTAAAGCCATGGTTTCACTGGCTGTATGTCAAGTGGCGCCATCTTGTTGGAACCAAATTTCGTCGAGACCACGGGCTTCAATTTCTGGCATCAAATAGTCTGTTATCATGGCGCGATAACGGTCACCATTCACAGTAACATTCCGGCCGGCCTCTGTTTTGAAGAAATATGGACCGATTATTCCACCGGCCCATAAACCACACCAAACAGTTGTTTTTTCTGGATTTAATGGCAGCTCTTGAACCTCTTCAGGTTGTTCATTACCCCAAATACGGGCATTTTGTTTATTCACGAACCCATTAAGCCAAAAATGGGCCTCATCGGTGAACAAAATTTTTCTCGAAAACAGTGGATCTTCTGCAAGCTTGTCAAGAGCCCAACGACTAAAACGGAAACGATTCGGAAGGTCGGTCGGCTTCAGTTGTTGCACTAGTTGAATTTTGTATGCTTTTAAAGAAAGATTCTTACGTAAAATACGCCAAGTTGTTGAATATGACAGGCCAAGCTGTGGAGAACGGCGACGAATCGACACTTCACGGTCTTCGCGTACACTCTCCGCTACCGCCCCTATATTTTCTTCACTACGTGCTGGATGTGATCTATTTGGTCGAGCATTATCCAATAATGAAAATTGGGTCTCAAACTTATTGATGGTAGAGCGAATTGTGCGTTCGGTAGGCCGATTATGTGGACCATAAGTTGCTCTAAGCGCCCGATACACATTCCTCGTAGAACGCCCATTTTCGTAATAAAGTTGAACAATTTGTAGACGCTGTGCCGGGCTAAGTCTTTTCATTATGAATTGTCAAACACTACTGAACAGGAATGCCACTTCAGTTGACACGACGCATGCGCAATCTGCAATTAAATCCCCATCACAAAAAGTACCTCTAAATGAATCACCCTTTATATATATATATATATATATATATATATATATATATATATATATATATATATATGTATGTATACGTATACATACGTTATTATGAACACTTTTTTTAGAGCAAAATTACAAAAAAAGAGAAACTTTTTTAAAATTTTTAGTAATTTTCTAATATCAAGTATACTTTTAACTGTAACTAAAAAAAAATTGCCCGACATTTTTTGACTATTTGGTATTGCTTTTAACGTAAAATTGCGGGCGACGTACTATAACAGGCAAATTTACATGTTTTAAAACCCAATTTTTAAATAACACACGCAATGTTTGTATTTTTAATTTTTCTTATATTGAAACTTAAGGTATTATAATGATATATGCACAAAGATTTTTTTAATAGTATATTTTATTAAATATTTGTAATTTCAGTATGTACCTGTATACCCGTTAAAATCATGTAAACAAAAATTTCGTTTTAAGTTTTACAAATCATAAAGTAACAAAAATAAAAAACTATTAGTACCATCGGAAAATTGAAAGTCTCCTCTTCAAATCTTCTTTTAATTTTTTTTACACTTTGGAAACAAGCGAGTCGGCCAGCTGCAAAATCTGATAAGTCAAAAAGAAAATGAAAAATAGATAGATATTGGTATCACTACCACATGTACAAGTATGAAATGAGGATTTTTTTCTAAAAAAACATGTTAAATTCGGAAGAATGATAAAAAGTGCTTTATTCAAAGTATGCTATACATTTTTCCCATCTTTCGGGCAAATTGTGAATACCACGCCAGTAAAAATCTTCCCCTTTTGCTGCGAACCATTCATCGAGCTTTTTTTCATATCTTCGTACGAACCAAAGCGCTGCTCAGCAAGTGCGTGACCCATCAGTGCAAACAAGTGGTAATCGGAAGGAGCCAAGTCTGGTGAGTAAGCTGCATGGGGTAGAACTTCCCAGCTGAGTGCTTCCAACGTGTCGCGAACTGGTTTTGCCGTATGTGATGGAGCATTGTCATGAAGAAAAATGACATTGTGTTGCCTCTTTCGGTATTCTGGCCTTTTTTCAAGCAGTCAACGGTTCAAATCGGTCAATTGTTGTTGATAACGTTTAGTATTAACCGTTTCCCCAGGTTTTAACAGCTCATAATAGACCACGCCCCTCTGGTCCCACCAAACACAGAGCATCGTCTTTCTGCGGTCGATGTGGATGGTGCACCTGGGTCTACCCATGATTTTTTGCACCTGGGACTCTCATCCCCTGTAACTATATGATGCAAAAACGACTTTCTTTTGTACCGAGCGAACAAAACGTCACACGTGTTTTTGCGCTTTTCCATTTGCCTGTCGTTCAACTCATGTGGTACCCATCTACTAGCCGATTGGAAACAGCTTGTTGACTAACGCCCAATTGCTCGGCGAGTTGTTTTTGTGTTTGCGAATCATCTTCGCCAATAATGCTTGCAATTCCACATCTTCGTATTTTTTTGGCGGTTTTCCACGGTCCTTGTCTGTAACATCGAAGTCACCACTTTTGAAACGCCGAAACCATCGTTCACACGTATCTTGCGATGGAGCACGTTCACCATAAGCTTCTCGAAGTAATCGGTATGATTCAACAGCAGTTTTCTTCAAATGAAAACCAAAAATTAATGCTATTCGCTTTGTTCGGTATAAATTTCGACATATTGAACACAACAACACAACACTATGTACACACTTTTCCAATTTATCACTCGTGCGCGTGACACTTTTTGATGACACAACAAAATGGCGCAGTGTCAAACCTTTATAGCACAAACTGCATTGGTGCACCATCTGTTCTCTAAAATCCGCATTTCATACTTGTACACCTGGTATATTCAGCTTTTCAAGGGCTACAAAACTGAATGTGCGTTAGAAACCAAAACCTGATATTTAAAAATGTTGAACGGTTGCAAAAGTTGATAACTGTTGAAGTTGTTAGGATGCAAAAGCAGCCAACTGCATAGCTAGTTCAAATCCTGTCAACTCTTGTGGGGCAATATGGCTACCGCATACTTTTACAGCTTGGATTTTATTTTTAATTTAATTTTTTGGTTGGTAAAACGTTTGACTTTTATGTCTGAATGTTGGCATCAGTGAAATCATTGGTAGATTATCTTCGGCAGGTTAGTGTGTAATTAATTTTGAAAGTTACAGTAGATTTTTTGTAGTGTTCTGTTGTATTAAAATTTGTAATAAAATTAATGCAATATGAGTGAAACAGAGAATAATATACAAGTAGTGGCTATTGAAATTCCGATGCAATGAAGACGTGTCTGATGATAGTGGAGGAGAGCTTGTCGAAACAGAGGTCAGCAAATCTAGAAAGCGGAAGCCACGTCCAGATCAGTGGAAAAGAAATCGAGTAAAACAGACAAGGTGAGCTTAAAACTGAATTTTGTAACATCACTATAACAATAATTTTATTATTATACGTCTTGCAAAATAACGCTGCAAATTGTTTCGCTTTCAGATACCAAGCTAAAGAGTTCCCAATATTGGCAAACTGTAAGCACCCGATCAAAAAACTAGAATGCAAGGAACTATCGCGTCAGGATGTGCGGAAAATTCCAAACATTCTACAAAGAACGTAGTCGTAAGTGGCAAAATAAATATACTTTACAGTATGTTGTTGTATCGTTCCCACAAAAAAACAAGAAAAATCAACTTCAAAATCCCATGCAAGTCAAAATCAATCGTTCACACCCTGCACGATTTTTCCTTCCAAAACAAAGAAATGGAGTAGTAACAAACATTAACGTATGTAAATCAGCATTTTTAGGAATTTTACAAATTGGAAGAGACAGAGTTAACAGAATGTGTGCTTATTTCCTGAAAAATGACTGTACACCTAAGGAAACTCGAGGAGGGGATAGGTCAGAATTTTACCAAAAAAAAGTAGCAGCCGTGGAGCACATAAAAAATTTAAACCTCTTCAGCAACACTATTCATGGTCCAAAAATACCTTTAGGCAATATCTGAGTAGCGAGCTAAGTGTAAGAAAATTTTAGTCATTGTTCACAGAGTTTTGTGTTGAATACGATTATTATCGCACCATATTCAACGAACATTTTAACATTGGTTTCGGTGCACCGTACGTTGACAATGCTCAACCTGCTCATCCTTTGAAAGTAGAATCGAAATGGAATCAAGAAAATTGGAGAGGAAAGCCTTAAAAATTAAGTTAAAAGCACATACAGTCCGAAGTGCAGTATTTTATACAGAGCTGCAAAATAATAACCCTGGTGAAAAAACATTCAGTTTTGACTGCATAAAAGATTCTAGTTTGTACTATCACGAAGACACGACCGCAGAACTTTTTGAAAATTGGTTTCAAAATTCCCTTTTGCCAAATGTTCCCGAAACAGAGTGTTATAGTTATGGACAATGCAAGTTACCATAGTCGCCTACTAAATAAGGTTCCTAATGCAGCCAACACCAAATCGGAAATACAGGAATATATGTTAGAAAATGACATTTATTTTGACTTTAGTTATAAAAAAAGTAATCTTTTGGAAGTTTTGAAAGACTATAAATTGAAAAAGAAATATGTTTGTGATAGTATGGCTGAGGAAATGGAACACACTGTTTTGCTGCTTCTTCCATATAATTGTGTGTTTAATTCAATTGAACATACTTGGCATCAAGTTAAATCAAAAAATAAGAGCACAAAATGTTTCTCCTACTTTAAGCGTGTCAGTGGTTGAATTAGTAAAAAAAGTTATAAATGATATTCCTTGTGAAAGTTGAAGATTCATATATTTATGTAAATAATATAAAACCACTGATAATTACCTCAGCTAATGACAGTGATAGTGAAACCGAATTAGGCTTAAATTAAAATATGTTTATATTTATACAATATGTCCCCTCTTGTAAACCCCATTCATTCAAACTGTATATTTGTACTTCCTATCCATTTGTTTTTTACATGCGTCTATAAATAAACATCTCCAAAAACACTTATAATTTTATTTATTTGCATTAATGAATAAAATTCTTAAGTCTATCTCTGCAACCTATCATAAACAAAAGGTCAAAATTTTTATATTGCCTATTTAAAACGGCAAATATCAGGATCTTATACTTTGGGACAGGCGATAACTTGTCTAGGGCGCTACACTATTTGAATTACCTATCCGAATTTTTAATATATTCTCGCGCTAATAAAAAAATCTGGAAAATTTTTTTTATTTTTTTTTTGTAAAATTTCCCGCTCTTGCGCGTGGTGCTTTTAGTTTTTCAATATCTTTTTTATTTTTCGATATATTACCAAAAAAAAACGAATTTTTTATTTTATTTTGGATTTTGAGAGCTTAACTTATCAAACTTTAGCAAACTTTTTTTTATCATATCCTACGTCCAAAAAACTACCTATGTGCCAAAATGCAGCCTGTTAACATTTAATGAGAGCTCAAAACCCCTGGCAACTGGGCTATAATAAATAATAATAAATGTTTTTAGACCGGATTTAAGAAGAGGCAAGAAGATATTTTGTACAAGAGGCGAAGGTTACCGCCTATAGAACTACCTAAACCAGGTAAGCTTGTTTACTCTTGCTATTGTGTCTTCTCACTTTCTATAAAAAGTTCCAGTACCAAAACTCAACGCTACGATATCACATCCAAAAACTCGGGGCAGATTTCAGGCGAGTTAAATGAGTTGTGCATCTTTAGTACTACGCAAATAGACCAAACAGATCCTTTTTACAGATTGTATTTTACGTCTGGTTAATGCTAGACGAGACAGTTTAATGTGAGGTTTAAACTAGATGATCGGCAGATGGTGCTCTCGGCAAAGCTGTTTTGCGGCCTTGTTCTTCCAGGTTACCCCTAGCTTTGATGAGACGATCTTTAAACGTCTTAGTGTCAACGCACATAACCTACATTTTGTAGCACGATTTTACTCGTAGTATGGACACTTGGAGATTGTGAAAAGTAGTAATCACTATTTTAGCCCGCAAACTACTTGCTGACATAAACGACTGACCTATAATCAATATGCGATTGTCGAAAACAACTTCACACTTACTCGCGGGATCACACGACTTCATGCGATTTTGCAACCGAACAACAAAATTCACAGTCATCACACAGTGACTGTCAGCTATGAATTCCCATGAGGCTGCAGGTTTTACTGCTTTGAACGTACTGGCTCAAAAATATTAAATCATACACGGAGGACTGTTTTAGTGGATAAACCTTTCCAGGCTCAGTACTAGTCTTAGGATCCTGACACATAATATTTTATTATTATTCATTTACTATAAATGAGTCCTAGCCTTTTATTTCTGTTGCAAGGTCTTCTGAGTATTTGGAGATTTTTCCAGCGTATTTCTTTTGGATGTTTGTATCGTTGGGGACAGCTATGTCAATTAGATAGGTGAGTTTTCCTTTTTTGTATTGAAAAGTAATGTCGGGTCTGTTGGCGGAGACTGTTTTATCTATATCGATATTGACGTTCCAGTAGAGCTTGTAATCTTTATTTTGAAGTATGGATGTTGGTGTGTATTTGTAGTAGGGATGTGTGTTTTCTAAGAGTTTGTATGTTGTGGCTGGGTCTTGGTGAACTACTTTTGCCGCTGAGACATCTCTGGCTGTGTATTCCGTTCCGGCTAATATTTTACATTCGCTTGTTATGTGCTCAATCGTTTCCTTATGCTGGTGGTATTTCCTGCATCCGTCTTCTGTAATAGTTGGGTTTTTGATGATATGCTTTTGGTAGTTTATGGTTAATATAAGTTTATCCTCGATGGCAAATAAGAAGCATTGGGTGTGAGTGTGTGCTGGGTGGTCTGCCCGGGATAAGTCGAAAGGTGTCTAGTTTTTGTCTGCTTTCACTGTTGCTGTCTGGAGGCTGGTTTGCTTGGTGTGAAAGAATATCCTAAGTGCTTGTATTTGTTTTGTATGTAGTGATCTTATATCTATGATTCCTCATCCTTTCAATGGTAAGTCTTTCTTTGCATACGTTGGGGTGTAATTTACTGTAGTTGGTGAACTGAAAACGTATAAGGATGTGAATGCTTTCTATGTCTGTGTGTGACCATTTGATGATACCAAATAAATATGAGTATAGCGAACGTGTTAATAGCTTTAGTGAGATTTTTGGAGTTGAGTTTTATTCGTATAAGTTTCGTGTTTCTGAGTTCTGTTTTGATGTGTCTGTGGTTGAATTTGGTGCTTTAATGGAAGCCTAGATATTTGTATTTTTCTTCGTCGAGCATGTTATTGAGTGTTTCATCGTTGATGGTTTCTGTCTCATGATGGCCCTTCCATTGGCCTTTGTTGATGTGGAGCATTTTACATTTACTTATACCAAATTCCATATTGATATCTAAGGTGAATGTTTTTGTGATTTTGTGTTCTTTCAGCTGTGTTTTTGTAGCAGCGTAGAGTTTTATGTTATCCATATATAGGAGGTGGTTTATTTTACGTTGGTTTACTTTTTGGTGATGCAGAAGCCATAGTCTGTTCTGTTTAGTGTATTTGGGAGTGGATTGAGACAGAGGCAAAACCATAGAGCGCTGAGCGAGTCTCCTTTAATGATGTACAGCTCTTCTCTTTGGATCCGTTCGGTTTGTGTTTTTAGGTGGATTTTGGTTTTCCATGTTTTCATAATTTGCGCGAGAAATTGCCTGCGGTTTTGGTTGATTTTCTAGATTTCTAGGGCTCTGATTAACTAGCTGTGGGGTATGAGTCGAAGGCTCTTTTATAGTCTATGTAACCGGTGTAAAGGTTTCTGTGTTCTTTCCTGGTTTGTCCCATGATCACTCTATCTATGATCAGCTGCTCTTTGCATCCTCAGTTATTTTTCCTGCACCCCTTCTGCTTTTCTGTGAGAATATTGGTGTTTATTAGGTATTGTTCTAATTTCTTGGAAATTGTGGCTGTGATGATCTTGTATAGGGTTGGAAGACAAGTGATAGGTCGGTAGTTTGACGGGTTTGTGGTGTCTGAGCTTTTGGGTTTGACGTATGTTATTTCTTGTATAATTAAAGTGGGGAATGTGTGCGGTTGTAGAATGGCTTTGTTAATTTAGTGTGTGAGTGCTTCGTGTGTGGTGGTAAATTGTTTGTACCAGAAGTTTTGTATATTGTCTATTCCAGGGCATTTCCAGTTGTGTGTGTTTGATTGTTTTTGTAATTTCTTGTGTAGTTAATTTAGGAATTTTCTTATTCTGTCACATGTTTATGTTTGTCTTCTTCGGCTTTGATCCAGGGGGTGTTATTATTGTGTAGTTTAAGTTCTGACAAGATACTTTTTCAATAATCTGTGAGTTCTTGTTTGTTTGGTGGTTCAGTCATTGCTGTCTGTTCGTTGTACATAGTTTTTTGATAGAACTGTTTTTCGCTTCTTCGGAATTATTATTAGTTTTACTGTTTAAGAATACAGTAAACTCTCGGAATCTGCCCGGACCTCAAAATTATTACATTATAACAAGGATTACGTTAAATCGAGTACCTTCAATACAACAAATCTTCCGTAATTAGGGAACGATTCAGTTGTAATGATACATATTCAAATGGACAATTAAGGTGGAGTGCATTTTGGTCATTTCTTATATCAACTAGAAAACTCAAAAATTTACTTTATAGATGGAATTTCGGTATAACAGCATGTCAAGGATATTTAGCATCACGATGGATTGGGATAATTCGGCTCAGTCAAAATTTTAAATCATACTATAGATTTAAATATATTCATAATTTATTCTTCTTCCACTGTTTAAAAAATATGCCTTTTTAGTGTTCCTTACGGAACGCTTTATGGGATCACTTGGGTGTCCGTTCGTCTGTGTCATACCCGATATTCTCCGAAACTATTTGACATTGAAAGTTGAAATTTGGCACAAAGATAGAAACTGATGGTCCAATCAGAGCCATGCAATTTTGAAAGTTAAATTTTGACTTAAGGGGTTAGTTTCGGAAGTGAAAAAAGTAATTTGCAAGGTCATCGAGTGGAGTGTCAAATCAAAGCTTGTGAAAACACGAGTTTAAAGATATATATGATGTAATTCTTGCACACCCTTTTCTTTGTATTATTTTTTAAAATGGCCAAAAATCGCTGTCCCCCCACACTATCTCGAAATTACTGATCAAAAAATTTTGAGAAAATGCCGGAATTCATAAAGTGTAGATTGAGCGAAAATTATCACGAGTGCATTAAATTTGATATATTATGTGATATACATTCGCTTGGAAAAAATTCCAGATATTACGATCCCCGACAATTCATTAAATGCTCCAGTAATTCTTCTATACAAAAAGAGGACAAACTAAATATAGAAAACTATCGTCCAATAAGTCTC
Source organism: Pachyrhynchus sulphureomaculatus (assembly GCA_019049505.1). NCBI lineage: Eukaryota > Metazoa > Arthropoda > Insecta > Coleoptera > Curculionidae > Pachyrhynchus > Pachyrhynchus sulphureomaculatus. Next base: position 82,651,966 of record CM032453.1, on the reverse strand, counting down.
CTCCTACACCCATATAAATTACTAACAAAGTTAGTAACCAACAGAAACAAATTAGATGATTATCAACCACCAGAACAGGCGGAGTTTCAAAAAGGTTACGGTACCATCGAGCAGATAAAAAACATCAAAATTCTGATCGAAAAATGCAAGGAATGTAATGTCCCAGTTCAGTATTGATTATGACAAAGCTTCGATTCTGTAGAGCTATGGGCCGTATTTCAAGCTATGGATAATGCTAGAATAGATTCAAGATACCGAGACCTTCTTAAATACGTATACGAAAAGGCTACACTACAAGTTAAAATCAATTATGATCTAATAACCGATGAAATAGCTCTACAATGCGGAATAAGATAAGGCGCCACTATCTCACCGATACTTTTTACACTGGCTTTGGAGGACGTCTTTAAACAACTGGATTGGGAGAAGAGAGGAATAAATCTGTATGGAAGATACTTAAGCCACATCCGTTTTGCTGCCGATGATCGGCAACGTCTTACAAGAGTTACAGGAGATGGTCTAAGATCTGAAGGCAGCTTCAGAAAAAGTTAGGCTGATTATGAATTTAACAAAAACTAAAATCCTGACTGCAGACGAAACACCAGTCTAAGGTAAAGGCAGTAAAATAGAAAAAGTAAAAGAATATGTTTACCTAGATCATGAAATAAAACTTGATAAAGAGAACTAAAAAGCCGAATTGAGTAGGAGAATTAGAATGACATGGACAGCCACTGGAAAACTGGTCACATCTTAAAAAGTCCCGATATCTCGATCAATCTAAAAACCAGAGTTTTTAACATGTGCATTCTCCCTGTGATGACGTATGGATCCCGCAACATTAACGGTGAAAACAGCTAATAAACTTCGAACTACCTAGAAAGCTACAGAACAAATTATGCTGGGAGTAACGCTTGCGTAATAAGGAAATACGTCTACGAACCAAGGTCGAGGATGTCATAAAGCGTGTGGCAACCCTAAAATGCACTTGGGTAAGACACGTCGCTAGACAAAAGGCGGATAAGAAGTGGACGAAACACTTAATACAGTGGAGACCTAGAAGACATAGGAAAAGTGTGGGAAGACTACCAAAAAGATGGATCGATGACGTGAAACAGGTCGGCAGGAACTGACAGCATATAGCCAACCAAGAGTGGTGTGGAAAAGACAGGATGTGGCCTATGTCTAGGAGTGAATGGCAAAAGGCTACTAAAAGAAGAAGAAGAAGATATTATCTGGTATAAAAAAAAATTGTGTGCCGTAACAGTATGGTTGAAGTTTTTTATTATACTTTTCAGTACATTACTGCTATCGAGTCGCGCGCCGCTCCTGTACTGACAGGGAATAATTTTATTTTATAATTAAACAAATATTTAGGTGGTAAATATTTGGCAGCATTGGTATAACAACTAAAGACGAATTGAAAGACTCGCATTTTTAGAAGTTACCAAAAGTGTTCTTCGTATTTGCTGAACCATCCCACGACGCGTTTCGCCGTATCACGGCTCATCAGCTGGGCTAGGTTTAGCAAATACGATTTTTTTTTTTTCAAGGAGAAATCCGCCTTATGGATTCTGGAGCAGTTTGCGTCACCATAAGGGTGCCCAGAGTGCTCCAGTTATGTGGGGCTCTCCAACCTGAAGGGTTGGCATACTCACTAAAACTCCTTGTGAGCCGGGAAAACCCTTTACTCCTTTTACATGACTGACTTATTCTAATCACTAGATTGTTTAAGTTTGGGCTTAACACTAGGCTAATTCACTCACTAACACTAATGTTAAATTTCACTCACTAGACTTTACCTAATCCTAACCTAACCTAATTCCTCAATGATGGAGTGTTGTTACAATTTAATTTATGCGTAAATACTAGGAGTGGCTCAACTAACCTACGGCCTTAACCTTATACTAAGTCAAGGTTGGTCAGTTGTGTCAACTCACAACACATTTTTAGTCCTTATCCAGGTACTAAGGGAAAACTATGACAAATAGATGCTTATACTGCACTCTGTCGGCGACTTACAAAGTTTATTCAAGTAGAGCGGCACAGCACGGCTGGCACTTATTGCAGAAACGCACTTTTCTCGAGCTTACCGCTCGAAGGCATAGATGGCAGCATTGGTATAACAACGAATCGAAAGTCTCGCATTTTTAGAAGTTACCAATAAGTGCCAGCCGTGCTGTGCCGCTCTGCTTGAATAGACTTTGTAAGTCGCCGACAGAGTGCAGTATAAGCATCTATTTGTCATAATTTTCTGTTAGTACCTGGATAAGGACTAAAAATGTGTTCTCGTATTTGCTGAACCTAGCCCAGCTGATGGGCCGTGATACGGCGAAACGCGTCGTGGGATGGTTCAGCAAATACGAAGAAACTTTTGGTAACTTCTAAAAATGCGAGTCTTTCGATTCGTCTTTAGTTGTTATACCAATGCTGCCATCTATGCCTTCGAGCGGTAAACTCGAGAAAGGTGCGTTTCTGCAATAAGTGCCAGCCTTGCGGTGCCGCTCTGCTTGAATATACTTTGTAAGTCGCCGACAGAGTGCAGTATAAGCATCTATTTGTCATAGTAAATATTTGTTTTACAATTTTATTACTAGATTCTAGATCGAGGTAGATTGATTTATTGGCTATTAGGAAGCTAAGATGCTATAACTATTATTGACTAGGAAAAAACGTGAAAATACATATTGGATCTTAATATATATACATGTCAGGGACCTAATTAACTTAGCTTAGCTAAGGATTTTATTCTATTTTAAAAGCAATCACCGTACGGAACACTAATTGCGCAAGATCGACCGGCTTTTGTTCGTTCTTTTTTTTTTATTATGGAAAATATTCTTTTACTCTTTTACTCTTTTAAGAGCTCTAATCTTTTTTTTTTCGGCAAAAGTATTTAGTAAGTTGGTAAGAGAGTAATTTTAATTACAATATGACTTAAAATTTAATTTCAAAAGTCGTAGGCCGATAGACTTCTGGTTAGTCTATTCGATTCTCCCTCGAGAAGGGTACTTAAACAAAATTTACTTCCTTAAAATCGACTTAAATTATGCATTTTGATTGGTTAAGGATATAACGCCATCTGTTATCGACAAGGTTAAACTACCATTTAAATTGGTCCAATGAGATTAAATGAAAGTATATTATGTGTTTTATCGAGGTTCGTTATCTCGGGAGTTTACTGGAGTTTTTTTGTTAGACCCTAATATTTGAAGATTTTATCTTATTCGTATTTTTATTTATTTCAGTAGAACGTCAACTAAGCACTGCAACTGGTGGGACCCATATAACGTTCTTTACAGAGGAAGAAAAAAAAACTAAAACGTAAGCTGAAAAGAATCCTTAATGATGTACGGTATGACCCATAAGTGGGTACATAATAAAGGGTGTTTTTTATAGAGATATAAAACTTTAAGTTGGCAACACTTTTTTAACTGGCGGCCATTTTGTCAGCTGTCAAGTGATTTATATTTAGTTTGGTTTGGCATTTCAACATGAATAGACTGATGCCTGAACAACGCTTCCAAATTGTGCAAATTTATTTTGAAAATCATGGTTCTGTTCGAAATACGTATCGCGTACTACGTCAATTTTACGGTCAACATAATCGTCCATCAGAGCAATTAATTCGATTAACTATGGAACGTTTTCGCACCACGTTTACTCTAAATGATAATACGCATCCACAGAGACGTCGTACAGTGCGTACAGAAGAAGTCATTGCTGCTGTAGAGCGTAGCGTAGAGGAAGACCCGAATCAGTCTATCCGCCATCGTGCACAGGAATTAGATATGTGTCCATCCACTATTATGGAAGATTTTGCGGAAAGATCTTGGTTTGCGTGCTTACAAAATCCAACTCGTGCAACAATTGAAGCCACACGATCACCTAGCAAGGCGTAGATTCGGTGAATGGGCCCAAAACAAGATTGCCGTTGATCCCGATTTTCATAAACGAATTTTGTTTAGCGATGAAGCTCACTTTTGTTTGAATGGATACGTCAATAAACAAAACTGCCGTATTTGGAGTGATGATAATCCTCAAGTGTATGTTGAGACACCGTTACATCCAGAAAAACTGACTGTTTGGTGTGCTTTATGGGCTGGTGGAATCATTGGTCCGTACTTCTTTAAAAATGATGCTGGTCAGAACGTTACAGTCAATGGTGACCGCTATAGAGCCATGATTACTGATTTTTCGTTCATCAATTGAACAACTATGATGTGCAGGCGCTGTGGTTTCAACAAGACGGCGCAACATGTCACACAGCTCGTGCCACAATTGATTTATTAAAGGAAACGTTTGGTAACCGCATAGTTTCACGTTTCGGACCCGTGAATTGGCCTCCAAGATCGTGCGATTTAACGCCGCTAGACTATTTTCTGTGGGGATATGTGAAGTCGCTAGTCTACGCCGATAAGCCCGAAACGATTGACCACTTGGAGGACAACATTCGCCGCGTTATTGCCGATATACGGCCACAAATGTTGGAAAAAGTCATCGAAAATTAACCTCCAGATTAGACTACGTTCGAGCCAGCCGTGGCGCTCATATGCCAGAAGTCATATTTAAATTATAATGCCAGAAGATTATCTTTCGAATAAAGTAAATTTCATGTCAATTTAAAAAATTCATCTTTGTTTTATTCCATTTCAAAGTTCTATACCTCTATAAAAAACACCCTTTATCTATAATTCTGAAATGGGGAAGTGGATTAGCAAAAGTTGTATAGTCTTGAGAGGTTTTCAATTTAAAAATATTTTCGTATATTATTCGAATTCGAATTATATATGCATTTTTTTTCGGGGAACTATTCAATTTTTAGACCCTATAGGATACCACACATTACATCGGTGGGAGGTGAAAGCTTAACGTTTAAAAGCATACGTTCCCTGAGCCGGAGGCTTTTAAGGCCACTGACCAACACACGGGATTGTCCAGCGAAGATGTCAAGAATTACCAACAGGCCAGTTTGCCAGAGTTCCACCAGAGACAATATCAGTTACTAAAAATGAACAATGTCCACAGTTCAACAATGACTTATTACTGTCTTGTCAATCCAATCCGGGACATAATTCGTCATATCATGGCTTATCAGTCGTTGCCTTAAAAGCTCCCGACTAGGCACAGTCGGTCAAATAAGAACGTGATCGCTCCTATTCTTAAAAAAATGTGTTTCGAGAATATTTTTTTCTATCAATGTATTCTTTGGTGTGCCAACAACGGCGCAGTTACCTTAGTAAGTTGTCCAATCGCCTCCTGCACCAATAATCGCCCGGCATGTTGTCGACGAGATTTTCTGCATACTCGCGCGGCAATGATCTCCAAATTTTTCAAATTTCGCGAGACAACTGAGTCAAAGTCCTCGGAGTCTTTCCTCTTAACAAGGGAACAAACGTTTTCAATAGGGTTGGCGTCCGACGATTGTGAGGGCCACTTTAGTATCTTATCGTGGGCCCAAGCGAGCCGTTTCGCAACATGATTTTCGCTTAGCAAAAGTTTCTTCAACGTACTTTGGAATTTGATATCATGAGCACGAAGATGTTATCGAATGGTCTCATGGGACACATTCAAACCCGATTTTCTTAATTTTGCCGCTCCTTGACGCAGCGTCAATTTTTGCTCCCTTGAAAACAAAGACACACTTGGTTTTTCGACTTCCGGGGTGACTTTGCCTACCGAGCCACGTTTTGGCAAGTCGTCGTCATTGTTTGTCTTGTTAAAACGATTTATCCACTTCTTCACAAACGATACCGACTTTTTAATATATTTAGCGGCCGCGGAATGTGTCATTTTAGACCTCTTTGGATGGGAACAAAGAAAGACTGCCCCGAACCGACGCGCAAACAAGTTACTCATTTTGGATTTTACATGATTTCGACGAAACATTGCAGTCGACTGATACTTTTACTAACATGCGTCGTAGAGAAAGGTTGGCTTTCATCATCCAGAGATACAATTTGTTGAATCCTACCACTATGTTTCTACAAGTACTGCAAGTTTTGTTCTCTTATTTGTCGAGTCTGGCTCGCCTGTTGAGCCGTGATACGATGAAACGCGTTCCGGGATGGACAGTGGGTTTTATTAGTTAATACTGATTTTTTTTTTAATTCTAGAGGTTATAACGGTGTGATTCTCAATTTAATAATTTCTGAGGTATTAACGTCCGGAGAACGTTATTTTTCCCTATTTGGAGAGCTGCAGTATTTTAACAGTACAATTTAAACATCTACAGTTTCTCTAAGTTTGTTATGCACGATCAAAAAGGCTATTATGCGTGAAAAACTAAGATGGGATAGTATCAGTAGTCATTTTTCTTCCAATTATATTTGTTAAAGTGTAATTTTTGTTGAGAAACCATAGTACTACGTAATTAACAATTCCCATTTCTTTATTTCTAATTTCCTATTTTCGGGGCCAATGAAATAACTTCATATTTTAGTTAAAACGATTCCATTGACTTAAAATTGCGAAATTAAGAAGAATATAATATTAATTAAGAAGTCCTTTAATTTTAATACGAATTTATATGTATTAGGTGATATGTTTGAGACGATAATAAAATTTTATTACAAATTTTATCTAAGCGTCTAATGCAGAGGTTCCCAACCTTTTCTGGATCACCATCACCTTTACAAGAAAAAAATCTTCCCTAATAGTTAATTATACCAAATATTAAAATATTGTTGCATATTATCTATACCTATTTTATCTGTCTATCTATCTATTAAGAATCACAAAGTAGAAATTAATTAAAACGTCCATCAAATGTAGTAAAAAATTGTTTATTAAAAATTTAAAAATAATTTAATAAGAAATAAAAAATTAATTAGATGGTTGAGGCTGATGGAGTTTTAACAATTTGTTAATGTCGGGTTCTAATTTCCTTAACATCAGTCCCAAATTGGCACGTTCAGTGATGTGCAGTCTGTTTCTTTTCTTAGATAGTAAATTAGCTACTGCACTGAACCCACGCTCAACCAAATACAATGAAGGAAAAGCAATTAAAAATTTCTGTACTGTTGCCCACAATCGACTGACATTTCTGAATTTTACTTTTGATTCTTCGTTAGTTGTGGGTTCTACGAGTTTCTCTTCTAAATTTGATGATTCTGCTGCATCTGTATTTGCGAAAGGATCTAAAACCCAACTCGGTATATTCATGTTTAAAATATCCTGGAATCGCTCCGTAAAATCAGCATGAAGAACGTCCAAGTATTGGCACTAAGTAAATAAATCTTCCTGTTTTGCAGAGACTGCTGATAATGTGGGCAAATGGCGGTATTCACATCCACCTAGATTTCGTTTGAACAGAAGAAGTTTTCCCACAAAACCAGCTATGACTTTTTTGTTTTAATTAAATTCCACTCATGACCTTGCATTTGTAAATTGACTTCATCAAATATTTTAAACAGGCTTGTCAAATAAGCGATGTTATTTCGAGCAGTTTTTTGTCTGCAAGGAAGTCCAATACTGAGTCAAATAGATTGAAAAAACGATTCAAACAAATACCTTTTGAGAGCCAACGAACTTCTGTGTGCAGCAGCAAGCTATTGTTATCTTCATCATTTTCACTACATAGTTGACCAAATAATTTGTCATGCAGTGAATTGCTTCTAATCTTATTAACTGCTCTAATAACGTAATGAAGCGACGTATGCAGGCGTTCATTCAGATTTTTTGTAACCAAATGCCGACGATAAATAACACAATGTGCAGCGAGTACATTTGGTTCTTTCAAATATGCTATGAAATCCTTATGACTCCCCGTCATTGCTGGAGCACCATCAGTAGCAGCTGACAAAATATTACGAACAGGAATTTCTTTCTCTTGAAAAAAGTTGTTCATGGTATTAAATATCGATTTTTCTCTTTGGATCGGTTTCAAAATTTTTAGCAAATAACTCTTGATAAATTTTTTCTTCTTTTATGAATCGAACGTATGATAAAAGTAGTGCTTCGTTATTTAGTAGTGTTGATTCATCGAGTTGAATGGAAAATTTGCATGTCTTTAAGTAATCGCATAATAATATTTCAACGTCTTTAGTTATTTCTTCAATTCTTCTTTGCACTGGATTTTTACTCAGAGGAATTTTTCTGATGATATCTGACGGTGTCTTAGGATGAAGAAAGTTTTTATTACCTCTTTGACTGCCGGCAAGATGAATTCCTCGCCAATTGTGTGTAGTTTTCCCGCTTTTGCGATTAACAATGAAATATTATACGAGGCTCGTAGTCCATCATCTTCTTGTTTAGAAGACGACGCAAAAAGGTTCGATATAGTTGGCTGTTTTAAATATTTCTTTTCCAGTCCAAATGCTCTTGTAGCCTAGAAGGCTTTATGGCTTCATTTGAAATAACTTTTTGGCAAATTAAACACATAGGTAATGATTGGCTTGTAGGAGAGTACGTAAATCCATATTTCAAATACTTAATACTTAATACTGTATTTCTTCTTAGATTCAGACATTTTGAAATACAAAATTTACCACGGTTTAAATAAATTAACTTCTCAACAGATTTATAGATAGTTATAAAAATAATGGCTATAATGACTTCTACTACTTTCTCTCACGAATATGAATTATTGGCAAACCACACAAAAATAATAAGATATTCCGAGAGCTATCCCTGCCTTTTATAGATTTGATTTCGCATCAACTTGTATGCCTTTGCTTGTTTGTGATGCCGGTGCACTTGCTCTGTAAACAAGTCATTACAAGAGGAGATTAGAGGCGTTGCTTCGTATATATCGTGTTATATGTCTTTTTAGGTTTCTTGGAATTAAAAACTCCAAAAATTAAGTTATTTTTGGTCTCGGTATCGTATCGGGCCGATGTTTCGAATCCGGTTGTAGTCCCAGATTTTAATTTATAAATCATATATATATGTATATATATATATATATATATATATATATATATATATATATATATATATATATATATATATATATATGTTAGCTTTTATTTAAACTCAAGCTATTTTGGTAAATTCGAAAACAATCACTTTTATTAATAATTTGCAATCCGACTCTCTCTCCCTCTCTCTCTGGCTCTCTAAAACAAAACTAGTGCGTACTAAAAATATCGGTTACATAAACATCATTCTAAGTAAAATATGGCCATATATTAATACATAGAATAAACTCAATGGTTCTGTCATTTCATACAATAAAATAAATAGTGACTTAAGTATAATTTTCTCTAGGTAATGTAGACATGCCAGCCTGTCTAAAAGCAATTATAAATAATCTGTATTCTACTTCTTATGTTACATCATTTGGCTATCCTGCAAGTTCTAAAATTCTTTTCAACCAGGCTAGGAACAGGGATTTTTTCCATACAGTAAATGCTAACAGCAAACATGTATGCCTTTGCTTGTTTGCGATGCCACTGCACTTGCTCTGTAAACAAGTCATTACAAGCTCGCGTCTTTGCTTACCAACTTGCAGAGACTTGTCGCCGATAATTTTAAATTTTTTTAATGCTTATTTACGCTATAACAATAAAATAAAAATTTTAGATAGCTAGATAAAATGTTTATTCATGACGACAGTAGGTATTTTCAAAGTATTTTATTATATTAATTTCCTAAATAGGTAGGTGCGCCACGACCGTCCCCTTGACTGTCTTAACGCCCCCCTCCCCTTCCATTTGCCTCTCCGCCACCGCCTCCACTGGAGGGGTGGTACCGCCCCCGTTGGGAACCTGTGGTCTAATGCGACGCATAACCATTTTTTTTATCATGAATATTTTTAGAGTATCAGAAAAGAAAGTTGTAGCTCAAAAAGCTATAAATGTGGTAAACCAAAAGGAGTGGATTAAGAAGATGAGGAAAAATACAGATGGTTCATTTGTTTATTTCACATATGCAGTGCCAAAAAGTTCGGAGTTATTTAACCCGTATATGCTAAAGTAAGTTTGGAATCATAATAAATAATTCTAGAGAGTAACTTTTTACTTACTTTATTTCTAGAAATATATTCGAAAGTTGCATAGTATCTTTTAGACCAAGAGTTAACTAAAGTCATTTTGATTTTTATTTATAAAATTATATGACCAATATTATATAACTAATTACTATATAGGATCATAAAGCATGACACCTGGATACAAAAAATTCCAGAGGTAAAATAAGCCCCCGTTCGGATCTCCGGGTGGGGCTGATTCAGGGGCATCGACATGCAGAGATCACATTTTTAAAATAGATTTTTGCAACATACGAGGTTTAAACTCGAACATAAATTCAGTGCACCAACACCTGCAATCAAATAAACCTCACGTACTCGCTCTCTGTGAAACCAAGGTCAGTTCGTCGACCAGCACAGTCAACTTTCTCTATTCTAGGTACGACTTCTTTCTTGGTTTAAGCGTAACTTTGGAATCTGTCTTTTTGTCAGAAGCGACCTCTCTTGTCAACGAGAGGAGGCTCTGAACCTCCGAAACTTCGATGTTATGTGGTTAAAAATAACAACTCAATAAACCACAATGTTTTTCTGCTGCCTCTATCGACCATCAAGTGATATTAACTTTCGAATACTTTTCGCTTCTCTTTCAGATACCATCGATCATTTACAGATTAACTATCCAAATGCCGAAATTGCTATCCTGGGCGACTTTAATGTCCACAAGATCAATCGGCTTAAGTATTCAAATACTACCGACGAACAAGGCCGTGAAGTTGAATCATTCTGTCAGTTATGGCTTAACTCAGCTTATGGACGCGCCAACACGGATCCCTGATCGAGACGGAGAGTTCGCCAGTCTTCTTGATCTATTTTTAACCACCAATCCAGAGATTTACATTGTCAACATAAATCCGCCATTAGTTCTTCCGACCATAAACCGCTTTCGACATCGAGTATCCTACCAATCAGTGACAGAGAGCCGCCTAAACCGCGCAACATTTGGCATTACAAATCTGCTAAATGGGAAGAACTCATGGAATATCTTAGAACTCTTTCTTGGTTAGACGTCTGTTTTCAATCCGATGATCCAACTGACTGCGCTTTTCGATTTATTTTGGCTGGTATAGACACTTACATCCCTTTTTCGAACCGAAAATGCCAAAAAGCTGTTGCTTCTAAACATCAAAAACTTCACTAAATCCACTATACCACCATTGACACGGCCAGATAACTCTATTGTAACAACACCTGTTGAGAAACCGAACTTGTTGCCTATTAATCCCATAGTGCAGTTAAGGATGCCCGATATTGTCTTTAGACAGCGTATAATAAAACGTATCTTAATGAAGCTAGACACCAAAAAAGCTTCTGGCGCTGATGGACTACCTGCCATAGTACCCAACAACTGTGCGCGAGAACTAACACCAGTTTTCTGACTTGTCAACCTATCCTACAAAGAGAGAATATTTCCTTCCTGCTGGAAATGCGCTACAGTTCAGTCGATACACAAAAAAGGCAAGGAGACTTTGCCAAATAACTACCGACCCAACAGCCACACTGCTTTCAATAATATTGAAAGTCACGGAAAAGGCTATCAACCAGCATCTTCTAAAATATCTTGAAGGATTCAATATTATTAGCGACCATCAATATGGCTTTCTTTTTTTTTATGGGTCTAGCACACGTGCTGCAGGGAAATCCCTACAGCGCTATAGGAGCGACACGTGAGCGGAAAAAAAAAGCGATTTACTTTGGTTTTGAATCTCTGTAAATTGTACTCGGTGGGAAACACAATCCTGGGCTACTTATTCCAAAGGAATGAGGTTCTCCATATAAAAAACTGCTTGAAAAAGGTTGTACGAAGAGTAACAAGCTGAAGCTCATACGAATGTGAAGTATTAGCGCGACGTGTATTTTTAGCATGCACCGCTCTGGAAAGAATTAAGCGGTCTACATCCATCGAACACTTTCCACGAAAATGATTGTAGAATAAACTCAAGTCGCCAACCATTCTTGAATGCTTCAACGAATTACGGGCGTCGGCCAGTTCCGGGTGTCCAATCAGGCGGACAGCGCTTCTCTGAATAGAATCTAACAAATGCAGTGTATGCTTGGGAGCAGAGCCCCAAACCTGAGAGCGGTATTCCATAGGTGGTCGAATTTGAGCATTGTCCAGAATTAACAGTTGTGGAGTGTAAAACATATTTGGTCCCAAATTAACGCCCAACAAATTGAGTGACGATGCTAGAGGAATGGTGTGGTGTTGTTTCTTTGTATTTAAATAAATACCTTATTTATTAAATAAGAACCACCATTTGCCCCTTATGTATATTCTTATTTTTGAGAATGTATTGCGTGGATATTATTACTGAGAGAGAAAAAAAAAATATATTAGCTAGCCCGTTTTTTTTTGGCGAGATGTGGTGGCGAGGTAATTTTTGTAAGCCTTTTGAAAATGATCTCTAGTTGTTTAGAGCTTAGTTATACTTTTTAGGCACCATTCATTTTATAGTTTAGCTCAAAAAATGAAAAAATACTGAAGAGTTATTGAGTTATAGGTAGATAATTAAATAAAGTACAATTTATGCGTGCTGTAAAATAAAACGGGAGTTCAATGAAACACTACACTAAAACAAAGTAAAGATATTAACAAACATCGAGAGACATCTTTATATTTATTCCACCATTAAGAGTAATTAACCTAAATAAATAACCTTTTATGTCATAAAAATGCACATGTTCACATATAGTCTCTGAATTAAAAGTATGAAGGTTGCAGTATAGTTTCTCGTATATCACTTATTTTGGGTTTGGAGAACGGCTTTGAAATGGTACTGTATTAAAAGTTGGTCCTAGGTTCACTTCCGGTAAAACTAGTTTCAGGAACACACGTGTAGAATAGTTTTTAGGAACACACATGTATATTAGTTTTCAGGAGCATACGTGGAAAACAATATCAGAATCACACGTGGAAAGTAGTTGTCAGGAACATACGTTGTGGGAAAGAATTAAGTTATTTATACTTGTATACTTGCGGACTTACTGCTTGATCCGTGGGTTCTTATCACAATATTACCACACACACTACCCCCCGGCTTCCACTTGGGTGATAAACACTTGACACTTAATGTCTTGAGATCGGTAAAATATTTCTGGAAGATAGAAAAAGCCCCGAGCTGCCCAAAATGGCTGGTTTTATAGCAAAACCCTTCTCCTTCCGTTGAAGTAAAAATCTTTAAAATCAGCTGGTTTACTTAAGGAGCCTAAAATAAGATAGCAGTGTTGAACTTGTAATGTGATAGATAAGGACGGAGGATGATCGTGCTAATCACACTTACGCTTAGTACAAGTTTACACTGCTCAATTAAATATGAAAAATGTAATTAAATTCAAATAAGTTACACTGCTTAAACTTAGTTAACAATTATTGCATGTATTAAAGAAAGAAAAACAGTTTAGTAACAACTTAGAAAAAATGAATATTACAATGGAGTGCCCCGACATAATTTTTGTAGCATTAAATTCCACTTGGTTACTGTTACTCCAAGATAGAATTTCTTCCAGGTCTTTGTTAAGTTGAATGACTTCCTGCTGTCTGCGGATACTTGTCTGAGTGGCTGATGTTCGAGCGTTCAAAGTGAATGAAGAGATAAGCGTCCTGTTAGCTGCAAAACTGTAGATTGGATTCCCGGTCTTTTCCAGCAGATCGTTAATGGAAATGAAAAAGAGAGTAGGAAACAATGTTAGGAAGAAATTCGTTGACTGCTACTCGTAAAGAACGCTCTTTGAGCCACAAACAAAACTTTTCAAACATGCCAGAAGAGCGTAGCTTAGCCAACAAACCATTGTGCCAAACATGGTCGAATGCCTTAGATATATTAAAAGTAACCGCTCGAGATTCTCCAAAATGTTCAATTGCGCTGTTCCAGACATGTGTTACATAAGTTGAAAGATCTCCTGTTGATCTATGTTTACGAAAGCCATATTGATGATCGCTAATAATATTGAATCCTTCAAGATATTTTAGAAAATGCTGATTGATAACCTTTTCCATGACTTTCGATATTACTGAAAGCAATGCGAGTGGTCGGTAGTTGTTTGGCAAGGTCTTCTTGCCTTTTTTGGGTATTTGCTGAACTGTGGCGCATTTCCAGCAGAAAGGAAATATTCCTTTTCTGTAGGATAGGTTGAAAAATATACAGAAAACTGGTGTCAGTTCTCTCATGCAGTTTTTGGGTACTATGAGTATTTCGTCAGCGCCAGAAGCTTTTTCGGTGCCTAGCTTCATTAAAATACGTTTAATGATACGCTGTCTGAAGACAATATCGGGCATCCTTAACTGCACATGGGCATAGTAGGTGGTGTTTTTCCTTGGAAAGTGAAGTAGAATATGAAGCAAAGAGTTCAGCCAACAAGTTCGCTTTGTCAACAGGTATTGTTTCAACAGAATTATCTGGCCGTGTGAGTGGTGGTATAGTGGATTTGGTGAAATTTAGACTAACTGCCTTAGTGACTGGCCAAAAGGACCTGGAATTGTTGGAGCAAGCTAGAAGTTTGTTTCTACATCGTTGATTATGTGCCTTTTTGGTTTCGTCGGTAATTTCTTTGCGTCTGTTCCGGGCACGAACAAAGATGTTACGATATACGACGTTATGATTTTCACGCCATTATCGGTAAGCAAGATATTTAGAAGCAACAGCTTCTTTGCATTTTCAGTCAGTTCAAGGCTTACTGTTGGAAGGGCATTTCTTCGAAAAAAAGGGATGTAAGCGTCTACACCAGCTAAAATAACATCGGAAACCTCCTTAGCGCAGTCAGATTTTTTTGTTTAACTTTGTAATTTGTTTTTTTTTATTTTATTTTTTAAATATATTAATATTTTTGTTAATTTTATGCAAGTTGAAACAATAGTCAGGTTTATATTATTGAATGTATGACACTATATTTAAGGTATTATTTTTGTTTAATATATTACTGTCCTTGCTAAAGGAAAGTAGCATATTCATGAAAAAATCGCCCTCTGAAATTTTTGCTTAATTATTGTGAGTTTTCTGATGTAATAAACTGGAATTCATATACCTAACATTTGTTGGAATAAAATAATTTTTTGTATTTGTAATGTTTTTTCACAGATTTTATAGTGTTATATGTGTATGCAAAAAGAGTTTTGGCTAAAGAACTTCACCTTTATTTATTAACTCTGGTTTAAAATTATTTTAAAATTTGTATCTACTATTTTATAAAATATTGTATTTCAGTTATTCTTAATTAGAATAATTTTATAATTATTAACTAGTAATCATTTTTTAGAGTGGTAGGTTATAAAGACGTGGACAAATCCAACTTTTTTACAATGAGTGCCAAAGGAGTGATGCAGCACATTGGTAGCGAAGTCATTTTTTACCTCACTCGATAAATGGGAGGCCGAATATGATATGTTTAAACGATTAATGGAGATCAAAACCTTTAGAAATTTTAGAAAGTGGAAAGTAAGTGCTGTTGACTATTGTTGTAGTATTCTTTTGGTTCAGTATATTGCATTTATCTGACTACTCAGCCTATCCTGTAGATTTATTAATATTTGGTCTTTCCTGTAGTTTCTAGATACATTTTATACATATAAAATATTGAAGTTTCGAATACTGAAAATGACGCTAAATGTAATAAAATGTTTAAATGAAAAAATATTTATTTTTTGTTCGCCGTTGAGAAGCGGTAATAATTTAGAAGTATAAAATATAGCTGGTCCATTGGTGTCTCCATAATAATCGCACAGTTTCCACAGTTAAGACGCTTTGTTTTCTTCTAAAGTGGCAAAATTTCGGTGAGAAAAATAATAAACTGAGTGAATAGTAAACCTGCTTGAAGGGACCTTTTATTTGAACTACTTTTTTACATTATTTTAAAACTATACAAAATATATATATATATATATATATATATATATATATATATATATATATATATATATATATATATATATATATATATATATATATATTATATTATATATATATATTATATATATATATTATATATATATATATATATATATATATATATATATATATATATATATATTCCTCCCAAAGCGGTGCATGTTAGAAATACACGTCGCGCTGGTGCTTCGCATCCGTATGAGGTTCAGCTTGTTACTCCGCGTACAACGCTTTTCAAGCAATCTTTTATATGGAGAACCTCATCCCTTTGGAATAATTTGCCCAGCGCTGTGTTTCCCACCGAGTACAATTTACAGCGATTCAAGAACAACGTGAATCGCTTTTTTTCCGCACTCGTGCCGCTCCTGGAGCGCTTTAGGGACTTCCCTGCAGCACGTGTGCTAGACCAATAAAAAAAAAAAAAAATGTATATATGTATATATATAATATATATATATATATATATATATATATATATATATATATATATATATATATTCTATATATATATATATATATATATATATATATATATATATATATATATATATATACATAGATTCAAAAGTTTTGCATCACCCTAAATCTCCGAAAAAAAATTTTTGTTCATTATAAATGGATCAGTGATTAATCAATTGATTAGTTTCAATTAAAAAAATATATATTTTTGACAACATTTTTTTATTATCCATTAATAAACTTACTTTAAACATAATAAGTATTCTTAAAAAAATAATTAATAAATACAAACTGATTTTTTTTAAAGTGAGAACTTTTAATAAAGAGTATTTCCACCTCTAGAATTTATGCAAGCTTGAAGTCGCCTACCCATGCTGTTTACCAAATTACTAATATTCGGTTGAGGGATATTTCGCCATTCTTCCTGGGCCGCATGAACAAGCTCTTGTACACTCCTGGGTGGATTTCTGCGTGCTGCCACTGCCCTCGCAAGCATGTCCCAGGCATGTTCTATGGGTTTCATGTCCGGAGATAGGGCAGCCCAGTTCAAACGATTGATCCCTTCAGTTTCAAGATACTCATTTATAGCTCTGGTCCGATGAGGTCGGGCGTTATCGTCCATAAAAACGAAGGAATCGCCAACAGCTGCTCGCCATAGTCTCACATGAGGATGTAGAATCTCTCTGAGATCTCTATCACCAGTCATTGTTCCCTCAACATGAATTAATTCTGTGCGATCATTTGACATGATACCAGCCCAAAACATAGCACTTCCTCCTCTGAAGGGCGGCACGGGGCGAGCATGCGCAAGCTGAGCCACTCTCGTTGGATCCCGCCACACACGTATTCGATGGCTATCTTGTACCAAACAAATCCTTGTCTTGTCGGAAAAAAAACACCGAATTCCAAAATTCTGCAGGAAAGGCCGCGTGCTCTTGAGCCCACTGTAGTCGGCGAACTCTGTGCTCAGGTTGTAGTCTGGGCACTCTTATTGGTCGGCGACACCTCAAACCTGTCGCAAGTATTCGTCTTCGTAATGTCGAGATCGATACTTGAACTCCCAACGCATGTCTCATATCTCTTTGGAGTGCTGGTATTGCCATGGTCGGGTTTCTTCGGATAGTTAAGTGGATATAGCGGTTCTGCCGCTGATTAGTAACACGCCTTCTACCGCTCCTAGGTCTATCACGAAGAGAATTGGTCTGGAGATACCGGTTCCATACCCGAGACACATCACTTTGCCAAACGCCAACTCTGTTAGCCACGAACCTTTGAGAATGACCTTCTTCAATTAAAGCCACTATTCTTGCACGGTTTATCTCACTTATGACTTGACGATTCATGTTTGCGCTTAAAATCGTAAAATTCAAATGACTTGAATGTAAGAATGATCGCACTAAAAATGTGATCTTACAAAAAAAAACTGTAAACATGTGTATATTGCAAAAAAATATGGGACGTATTGGAATGATAAACATTGATAAACAAGCCCACAAAAAATTGTTAGCGCAAAAAAATTCCTTCGCATCCGAACAAGGTGATGCAAAACTTTTGAATCTATGTGTATATATATATATATATATATATATATATATATATATATTATATATATATATATATATATATATATATATATATATATATATATATATATATATATATATATATATATATATATACATATATATATATATATATATATATATATATATATATATATATATATATATATATATATATATATATATATATATATATATATATATATATATATATATATATATATATATATATATATATATATATATATATATATATATATATATATATATATATATATATATATATATATATATATATATATATATAATATATATATATATATATATATATATATATATATATATATATATACATATATATACATATATATATAATATATATATATATATATATATATATATACATATATATTTATATATATATATATATATATATATATATATATATATATATATATATATATATATATATATATTTATATATATATATATACGAGGCTGGTTTGAAAAGTCCGTGCAAAAATAAAAACTACTTATGTGTTTGGGGTAAACCTTTTTTATTTTTCCACATAGTCTCCTATTAGGCTTATACACTTCGTCCAACGATGTTCTAGTTTGTTGATCCATTCCGAATAATAGGATATGTCCAAGTCTGCAAAATATCCATTAGTGTCTTCAATCACCTCCTCGTTTGAATAAAATCTTTGTCCCGCCAGCCATTTCTTCAAATTGGGGAACAAACAGTAGTCCGAGGGAGCCAAGTCTGGAGAATAGGGGGATGTGAAACGAGTTGAAATTCTATTTCCATTAATTTTGCGACCACAACTGCTGAGGTGTGTGCTGGTGCGTTGTCGTGATGGAAAGGGACTTTCTTGTGGGCCAATCGCGGGCGTTTTTCTTGCAGCTCGGTTTTCAAACGGTCCAATAACGATGAATAATATTCACCTGTAATAGTTTTTACCCTTTTCCAGATAGTCGATGAGGATTATCCCTTGCGAATCCCAAAAGACAGTCGCCATAACCTTTCCGGCCGAAGGAACGGTCTTCGCCTTTTTTGGTGCAGATTCCCCCTTGGTAACCCATTGTTTAGATTGTTGTTTGATCTCAGGAGTATAGTAATGTATCCATGTTTCATCCACAGTGACGAAACGACGCTTAAAGTCCTCCGGATTCTTCTGGAACAGCTGCAAACCATCCTTGCAACACTTCATACGATTCCGTTTTTGGTCAAGCGTGAGCAATCGCGGCACCCATCTTGCGGATAGCTTTCTCATGTCCAAATGTTTATGCAAAATATTATGTACCCGTTCAGTCGAGATGCCCACAGCACTAGCAATCTCACGCACCTTAACTCTTCTGTCATCCATCACCATATCATGGATTTAATCAATGATTTCTGGAGTCGTAACCTCCACAGGCCGTCCAGAACGTTCAGCGTCACTTGTGCCCATATGGCCAGTCCGAAAATTTTGAAACCACTTATAAACTGTTCTTATCGAAGGTGCAGAGTCACCATAATGTTTATCAAGCTTCTCTTTAGTCTCCTGAGGCGTTTTGCCTTTCATAAAGTAATGTTTAATCACCACATGAAATTCTTTTTCGTCCATTTCTTGAAAAAATCACTCGACTTCCTTGATTCACACGAATGCCAAACACAAAGAAATAGACCAATATGGCTGAAACTTGGTGTGCGTTCATTCAAGAGATGCTACTAACTAAACATGACCTCGATACGTGCCGGTGGTGCCATCTCTCGGACTTTGCACGGACTGTTCAAACCAGCCTCGTATATATATGTATATATATATATATATTATATTATATATATATATATATATATATATATATATATATATATATATATATATATATATATATATATATATATATATATATATATATATATATATATATATATATATATATATTTATATATATATATATATATATATATATATATATATATATATATATATATATATATATATATATATATATATATATATATATATATATATATATATATATATATATATATATATATATATATATATATATATATATATATATATATATATATATATATATATATATATATATATATATATATATATATATATATATACTAGCCGGGCCCGCGGCTCCGCTCGCGTGGACTTGATTCACTACTATCGTCACTGCTTATTCCTTATGTTACCCAACGTAATAAAATATCTCCTATTATTTCCCCTTATCCCCCAATATTTCTCTTTATCTTCCATTATCTCTACATAATTTCCATTATCTAGGCTTATCTCTGCTCATCTCCCATTATTTATCCTTATCTCCCATTATCTCACCTTATTTCCCACTATCTAGGCTTATCTCGACTTATCTCGCAATATTTCTCCTTATCTCCCATTATTTATCCTTATCTCCCATTATCTCACCATAACTCCCATTATCTAGACTTATCTCTGTTTATCTCCCGTTATTTCTCCTTATCTCCCATTATTTATACTTATCTCCCATTATCTCACCTTATCTCCGATTATCGAGGCTTATCTCGACTTATTATTCTCCTTATCTCCCATTATCTCAACTTATCTCCTATTATCTAGGCTTATATCGAATTATATAGAACATATGTATAAATTTATAAAAACACGTAAATCGGATAAGTGGTTCTCGAGTGATAAGCGCACTAACGGACAGACAGACAGACAGACAGAGAGATGTTGCATTTTTTATATATATTATAGATATTCTTTGCTCCATGATATTGTTCCATATTTAATGGTTTAGCATGTTTTAAAAAAAAGCACGTACATCGGATAAGTAGTTCTCCAGTGATAAGCGCACTAACGGATAGACAGACAGACAGAGAGACGTTGCATTTTATATATATTATAGATATTCTTTGCTCCATGATATTGTTCCATATTTAATGGTTTAGCATATTTAAAAAAAAAAGCACGTAACTCGGATAAGTGGTTCTCCGGTCCGCACAAACGGACAAACAGAGAGACGTTGCATTATATATATATATATATATATATATATATATATATATATATATATATATATATATTATAGATATCCTTTGCTACATGATATTGTTCCATATTTAGTGATTTAGGCAGTGTATTGCAAGAGAACGCGCTAGCGGCAAGTTTTTTTTTCCGATTTGTTTCACTATTATCGTCGCTGCTTATTCCTCATGTTACCTAACGTAATTAAATATAGTCTATAACCTGGCCAGAGAACATATGTAAGTGATTCTCCAGTGATAAGCGCACTAAACGGACGGACAGACAGACAGACGGACAGAGAGACGTTACATTTTATATATATTATAGATATAGATTATTACTATTTTATTATATAGCCTGGCCAAAGAATATATGTATGAATTTAAAAAAAGACACGTAAATCAGATAAGTGGTTCTCTCGTGATAAACGCGGTTTAGACTGTGTATTGCAAGAGAACGCGCTAGCGGCAAACTTTTTTCCGACTTCATTCACTATTATCGTTACTGCTCATTCCTTATGCTACCTATCGTAATAAAATATAGCTTATAACCTGGCCGGAAAATATATGTATGTTTAAAAAAAAAGTAGTAAATACATACATATATATATATATATATATATATATATATATATATATATATATATATATATATATATATATATATATATAGAGAGAGAGAGAGAGAGAGAGAGAGAGAGAGAAAGAGGAGAAGGGTAGTCTTGACCGACTAGTTAAACAGCAGTATTGTGTTCTTGGGGTAAGCGGTCTTTGGAAAAGAACTAAAAAGTTTTGGACACCTTTTTAGATACGCCAAGCTTTCGAAAATATTTCATTTTCTTCCTCAGGGCTACAATTACAGTAGAATATCAGTATTTTTGAGATTAAAAAGTAAAGAACAACCCTCTTTTATATGTAACATTAAAGTACTTATTGCTAAGTGGTGTGTTCAAAAATTGTTGTTTGTGGGGGCACTTTGTTGCACTTATTCATCAGAAAAAACAGAAAAAAAACACAAGAAAACTCGACATATTCATCTCTGGGAATTAAAATAAAATTTTACTTTATTTTGTTGGAAGAGTACAGAGAATTTGTGGTCGCAAAATGATTTTAATTTTTAAAGGATTTTTTTGTTATGTTATCTTGTCATTTTGCTAAGGGCAGTGTGTTTCTATCAGATAAGTTGTGGTTAATTTATATTTGAAAATAGAATGACGTTGACATTTTGTTTGATCGTTTTAAAGTTGAAAAGTTAGTGAAAATTAGTGGGATTATTATCAAAGGGATATGTCAGATATATTGTAAGGGTTTTTCACTCTGACTGTCTATTTGTAATAAATTGGAGAAAATTAGACTCAGATCCTCAATGTCAGTTTTTTTTATTGATCGAGTTCGATTGAAGGTGGATTTCCACCATCTCCCTAAAGATTCTCCTGCCGAGATTTTTCTCTTTACATAGGATTTTGGTTTCAGCAAAATTAAATTCATGTGAAAATTAACTACTATGTTGGGCAAACACACAACAGTTTTTCTTTAATCTGCAATCACTTTTGTGGGAAGTGATTCTGTCCTGTAGAGTGTCTCGTAGTTTATTTACGCACCAACTCCTCTCCAATCCAATTAATAAATAAATTATTTTCACTAACTTTTCAACTTTAAAACGATCAAACAAAATGTCAACGTCATTCTATTTTCAAATATAAATTAACCACAACTTATCTAAGAGATAGACACACACTGCCCTTAGCAAAATGACAAGATAACATAACAAAAAAATCTTTTACAAATTAAAATCATTTTGCGCCCAAAAATTCTCTGTACTCTTCCAACAAAATGAAGTAAAATTTTATTTTATTTCCCAGAGATGAATATGTCGAGTTTTCTTGTGTTTTTTTCTGTTTTTTTCTGATGAATAAGTGCAACAAAGTGCCCCCACAAACAACAATTTTTGAACACACCACTTAGCAGTAAGTACTTTAATGTTACATATAAAATAGGGTTGTTCTTTACTTTTAATCTCAAAAATACTGATATTCTACTGTAATTGTAGCCCTGATGAAGAAAATGAAATATTTTCGAAAGCTTGGCGTAGCTAAAAAGGTGTCCAAAACTTTTTAGTTCTTTTCCGCTTACCCCAAGAACACAATACTGCTATATATATATATATATATATATATATATATATATATATATATATATATATATATATATATATATATATATATATATTATATATATATATATATATATATGTATATATATATATATATATATATATATATATATATATATATATATATATATATATATATATATATATATATATATATATATGTATATATATATATATATATATATATATATATATATATATATAACTTATCTACCAATGTGGTTTTTATTTAGTATATTCATTAATGTAGGTACAATGGTTTTATTGTCAGTCTGTAATTAAGTAAATTCCAGGTAAATCTATAAATAGTGGAACCATTGCCTATCAGGTACCTGAACTGACCCTTTTAATCACCTAACTCGGGTAAGTCTCGTCAGTTTGTGCGTTCTTACTAATGAGAGTAGATCGAATTCGGCGTGTTATTTTATGTTAAGAAAAGAGTGTTTTTGTGTTATTGAACAGAATTAAAATGAGTTCAGGTTCCAGTTCAAGAAGAAGTTGTGTAAATCAACCTGATGTGTTTTGCTATATATGCGGAGAATACATGTTTCAACAAAACAGACAAACTATTACTGACTTTGTAAAGCGAGCGTATCTTGGATACTTTGGAGTTAAGCTTGGTGATCAGGACAAAACGTGGGCCCCGCATCTCGTATGTAAAACTTGTACAGAGCATTTACGGCAGTGGACTACCGGGAAAAGAAAATGTCTAAAATTCGGCGTACCAATGGTTTGGAGAGAACCAAAAAACCACTTCAATGATTGTTATTTATGTTTAGTAAATACTAATGGAAGCAATCGAAATAACCGCAGTAAGTGGACTTATCCCAATTTAGACTCGGCAATACGCCCTATCCCGCACTCAGATGAAATACCGATTCCAACATTTCATCAGCTACCACATATCTCTGATGACGAATATTTTCCCTCTGATCGCTCTTCTGATGCTAATAAAAGTTCTGATGCTAATGAAACTAACAGTGACTATGAGGGGACGTCATCAGTTCCTCAACGCTTCAATCAAAATGAATTAAATGATCTCACCAGGGATCTCAATTTATCGAAAAAAGCTTCTGAAGTACTGGCTTCTAGGTTGAACGACAAAAATTTACTGGAACAAGGAACCAAAATTACCTTCCGTACAAGAGAAAAAGATCTGCTACCATTCTTTTCTCAAGAAGACAATCTTGTATTTTGTCACGAAATTAGGGGACTCATGAAGGAAATGGGACTTTCTGAATATATTCCAGATGATTGGCGCCTATTTATTGACAGTTCAAAGCGAAGTTTAAAATGTGTCCTTCTACATAATGGGAATAAATATGGTTCAATACCACTAGCTCACTCAACGAAACTGAAAGAAGAATATAATACCATAGCTTTGGTCTTGCAGAAGATAAAGTATTAAGAACATCAATGGATGATTTGTGTAGACTTAAAAATGGTAAACTTTCTTCTTGGGCAGCAAAGTGGTTACACGAAATATCCGTGTTTCTTGTGCCTCTGGGATAGTAGGGACAAAACACACCACTGGGTTAGAAAAGATTGGCCTCAGAGAGAAAACATGGACGTTGGGGAAAAGAATGTCATTAACGACGCTTTGGTTGAAAGAGAAAAAATCATACTTCCTCCGTTACATATAAAGTTGGGCTTAATGAAGCAATTTGTAAAGGCTCTTGATAAGAATGGGTCTTGTTTTGCATATATAGGGGTAAAAATGCATCAGTTGAGCACAGAAAAACTCAAAGCAGGGATATTTGACGGCCCACAAATAAGACAATTAATTAAGGATCCTGCCTTCATAAATTCAATGAATCAAGTTGAACGAGAAGCTTGGACATCATTTGTTGCAGTTGTAGAAAATTTTCTAGGCAAACATAAAGCTCAAAACTATGTTGAAATGGTTAACAAGATGCTTAATAGTTTCAAATCCTTAGGGTGCAATATGAGTATTAAAATACACTATTTACACAGCCACTTAGACCGTTTTCCAGAAAATTTAGGAGACATGAGTGCGGAACAAGGTGAAAGATTTCACCAAGATATTAAAGTTATGGAGGACCGCTACCAAGGAAGATGGGACATGCACATGATGGCAGATTACTGCTGGAGTTTAAAAAGGGACTGTTTAAAAAAAACATTCAAGAATGTCGCGGAAAAGAAGCTTTCCAAGTGTTGAGTGACTATTTCATTTCTTCAATGTTTTTTTTTTGTTTGTAAGTACGACATAATATTGTATTTTGTATAACTAAAATAAAAATTTCGTATCTACTTTTGTTTACTACACTTACGGATTTGAGTTACAATAATGTAACTTATATTTCTCTAAAATTGTATATCTTAAAAATTTGAGCTCCTAGGTACAAATGAATACGTTATTTGAATTCAGGACATCAAATTGATATAGAATCAGCTCAAAAAACCTCGACACCAAAACAGCTGCTGTTCCCCTATATATATATATATATATATATATATATATATATATATATATATATATATATATATATATATATATATATATATATATTATATATATATATTATATATATATATATATATATATATATATATATATATATATATATATATATATATATATATTATATATTATATATATATATATATATATATATATATATATATATATATATATATATATTATATATTATATATTATATATATATATATATATATATATATATATATATATATATATAATATATATATATATATATATATATATATATATATATAATATATAATATATATATATATATATATATATATATATATATATATATATATATATATATATATATATTATATATATATATATATATATATATATATATATATATATATATATATATATATATATATTTATATATTCGGGAAGTCAGTAAAAGGGCTTACTGGTAACAACCGAACAGGGATTTAACTAGGGATAGCCCTTAGGATTACAGAGTGAACAAAAAGGTCTTAAAGCTCTTAGTAACTGTAGTTTTATTTTAATATCGAGCTCTCGATACCAAATTGTACATCATCTTCAAGACCTTGAAGACATAGAAAAGAACTCTTATAAGTCAGAGTACCCTCTGAAGGAATATAGAGAAGAAAAGTAGGAAGCACTACCATAATTTTTTAATTAATTAATTAAATCCGAATTATTACCAGGTGTACAAGTATGAAATGCGGATTTCAGACAACAGATGGTGCACTAATGCAGTTTGCGCTATAAAGATTTGACACTGCGCCATTTTGTTGTGTCATCAATAAGTGTCAGATGCGCACGAGTGATAAATTGGAAAAGTGTGTGCATAGTATTGTGTTGTGTTCAATTTGTCGAAATTTATACCGTTTTCATTTGAAGAAAACTGCTGTTGAATCATACCGATTACTTCGAGAAGCTTACGATGGGCATGCTCAATCGCAAGATACATGTGAAAGATGGTTTCGGCGTTTCAAAAGTGGTGACTTCGATGTTGCAGACAAGGAACGTGGAAAACCGCCAAAAAAATACGAAGATCTGGAACTGCAAGCATTGTTGGACGAAGATGATTCGCAAACACAAAAACAACTCGCCGAGCAATTGGGCGTTAGTCAACAAGCTGTTCCCAATCGGCTACGAGAGATGGGAAAGATTCAGAAGACCGGTAGATGGGTACCACATGAGTTGAACGACAGACAAATGGAAAAGCGCAAAAACACGTGTGACATTTTGCTCGCTCGGTACAAAAGGAAGTCGTTTTTGCATCGTATAGTTACAGGGGATGAAAAGTGGATTTATTTTGAGAATCCCAAGCGAAAATCATGGGTAGACCCAGGCGCACCATCCACATCGACCGCAAGACCGAATCGCTTTGGCAGAAAGACGATGCTCTGTGTTTAGTGGGACCAGAGGAGCGTGGTCTATTATAAGCTGTTAAAACTTGAGGACGGTTAATATTAAACGTTACCAACAACAATTGACCGATTTGAACCGTTAGCTGGTTGAAAAAAGGCCAGAATACTGAAAGAGGCAACACAGTCATTTTTCTTCATGACAATGCTCCATCACATACGGCAAAACCAGTTCGCGACACGTTGGAAGCACTCAGCTGGAAAGTTCTACCCCATGCGGCTTATTTACCAGACTTGGCTCCTTCCGATTACCACTTGTTTGCATCGATGGGTCACGCACTTGCTGAGCAGCGCTTTAGTTCGTACGAAGATGTGAAAAAATGGCTCGATGAATGGTTCGCAGCAAAAGGGGTATTCACAAATTGCCCGAAAGATGGGAAAAAAAAAATGTATAACAAGCGATGGAGCATACTTTGAATAAAGCGCTTTTTTATCATTCTTCCGAATTTAACGTGTTTTTTTAGAAAAAAAAAAATCCGCATTTCATACTTGTACACCTGGTAAAAATAAAAAAAAGATATCGAAAAAACTAATAACACCACGTGAAAGATCGGGAAATTTCACGAAAAATTGTTTATAGATTATTTTTTTTTAGTTTTACCTAATTTAAAAAAAAAAATATTTAAAATAAAAATGGCTGGTTTAACCCCTTCAGTTGTAGTGGGAATCATGCTTCCAACCTCATTTATGATTAAATTAACGTTTCTGTGTACAGTTAAATATTTTGAGATTGGGTATTAAGGGGTTTCTCGGGGTGCTGATTAAGAATTCTATGACAGATTTAAAAAATTCAAGATGGTGGATCCAATATGACGGCCAGAGAATACGTAATTCATTTAATTTCTTCGTGTAATTTAAAATTTTTGTGTTTTCAGTAACTGTTTTCTTTGTACCTGGATGTTTAAATGAAATATAAATACTTTATACTTAAAGCTTAGACTTTCATTTCCCACCTTTAAATATTTTTAATAATAATAATTAAATATACTTAATTATTTTAAGTTTAAGTTGTATGATTAATAATAAGCAAAAAATACGTTTATCATGAACACATTTTTAAGAGCAAAATTACAAAAAAAAAGAGAAAGTTTTTTTTTTAAGTTTTTAATGATTTTCTAATATTAAGTATATATTAACTGTAACTAAAAAAAAATGTCCCACTTTCTTTGATCATTTCATACTGTTTGAACGTAAAATTGCCGGCGGCGCACTACAGCAGCTTTAAAACTCAGTTTTTAAGTAACACAGACAAAGTGCTTATTTTTAATTATTCTTATATTGAAACTTAAGGTATAGTAATGATATATGCAAAAGGATTTTTTTTTCAATATTATATTTTATTAAATATTTGTAATTTACTGTATGCCCGTTAAAATCATGAAAACAAAAATCTCGTTTCAAGTTTTACAAATTATAAAGCAACAAAAATAAAAAAATATTAGTATCATCGGAAAGCTGAAAGTTTCCTCTTAAAAAAGTTATCTTTTAACTTTTTTTTACACTCTGAAAACAAGTAATATCGATTAACCTTCGAGGGATTAGATTTTCAAATTTACGCGCTACATTTTTTGAATCATCTATCCGAATTTTTAATAAATTCTCACGCTAATAAAAAAAAATCTATTTTCCTTTGTAAAATTTCCCGCTCTTTCATGTGGTGCTATTAGTTTTTCGATATCTTTTTTATTTTTCGAGACATTTCGAAAAACTGAATTTTTTATTTTATTTTGGATTTTGTGGCCTTAGCGTACATCAAACTTTAGCAAACTTGTTTTTATCGTGTTCTACATCCAAAAAACTACCTGTATGCCAAAATGTAGCCTGTTAACATTTAATGAGAGCTCACTCCTGGCGACTCGGCTATCATATTAGTTAGCAGACATTTAGTTTTAATTTGTTTAAAATTACATCTGTTTTATACATGTAATACTAATTGCTAAAAATTAGAGACGGTTTTTACATAAATTTGCTATCTACACAGTGACTCACAGCTTAAATGATGCAGTCGCTATAAGAAAAGACTAACTGGTCTCAGTGCCTCTTTATTTATGTGGAAAAAACAACTTATTGAAATTAAATTAGTAAAGAGTCTTCTAAAAAAGTATGAATTACTTTTTGTCTTAAATATGCCTTACTTAATTAACAATAAATAATTAATCAAATCATATGCAATTTTAACGTCATAGCTCAAATGATGCAAAATAACAACAGGGGTCAAAACTTATCGTATTTTGAAATTTACGAAGGCGGCGTTGCTTTGATTTCTTAGTGCAATTGTTTTTTGTTTAGTTTGACATTTTTTCATTCAATAAAACGAAATTGTTTAAGAATGGGTTGTCGAACTACAATTTCTGAGAGAAATTTAATTATTACTCATTACAGGAATGGATACAGCCAAAGAGACATAGCCAAAATGGTAAATAAATGTCCGTCAACTGTTCAGCATATCATTGAACGTTACCGGAATGAAAATAGAGTTGAGAATAAGTCAAGGTTGGCTCCAAATAAGATCTTAAATGAACGTGAAGAAAGATGGATTTTAAGAGAGGTATCAAATAATTCAAAAACAAGTGCGCCAAAGTTGTGCGCCGAGGTGGAAAGACAGTTTGGAAAAAGGTGTAACCCCCAAACAGTTCGACGGATCTTGCGAAATAATAATTTATATGGTCGAACTGCTAGAAATAAGCCTTTCATTAGCCAAAGAAATAGACGCGTGAGATTGGAATTTACCAGAGAGCATATCAATAAAGACTTGAACTTCTGGAATTCAGTAATATTTGCTGATGAGACCAAAATAAACTTATTTGGGTCCGATGGAAAAATATCATTGTGGAGAAAGCCTAACGAAGAATTAAAATTAAAAAATATGAAAGCTACGGTAAAGTACCGTGGAGGTGGAGTGATGTTATGTCATCCGCAGGAGTAGGTAACATGCATTTTGTCGAAGGGAATATGAACCAATATGTGTACTTGGATATACTAAGGCATCATCTCGTCGCTAGTGCCCAAAAATTAGATATTGAAAACAATTATCGGTTCTATCACGACAATGATCCAAAGCACACGTCATTTCGAGTCCGCAGTTGGTTGCTTTATAACTGTCCAAATGTTATTAAAACACCAGCCTAGTCACCAGACTTAAATGTAATTGAAAATTTGTGGCTGACATTAAAAAATAAAGTAAATAGTGCCTTAATATTAAATAAAACGGAATTAAAAGTAAAAATTACTGAAGCATGGAACACTATTTCCCCGGAGTATACTAGAAAGTTAGTTGAATCAATGTCCAGAAGATTACAAGCCGTTATTGATAATGAGGGAGGCCCGACCAAATATTAGCAGGCTTATTTCAAATTCTACAGTTTGTTTTCTCTAATACTTTTGGTATATTGAATTTTGCATCATTTAAGCTGTGACGTTAAAATGGCATATAATTTAATTAATTACTTATTGTTAATTAAGTAAGGCATATTTAAGACAAAAAGTAATTCATACTTTTTTAGAAGACTCTTTACTAATTTAATTTCAATAACTTGTTTTTTTTTTCCAAATAAATAAAGAGGCACTGAGACCAGTTAGTCTTTTCTTATAGCGACTGCATCATTTAAGTTGTGTGTGTAGTTAGCTTAGATGATCTAATAAAAATGGTCATATACGTGGTGGAGTAAATAATGCAAAAGGGACGTTTATGTAAGCGTTCAAACACGTATCAGCGGGTGCTTTATTGTGAACTTTCTTTTAATTATGTGAAGTTCACTAGACGGATTTTGTCCTCTCCAATTTTCTTTAAATAGATTAAAAATTTTAAAAACCAGTAAAGCTAGGCATTATAAAAATCTACGAGATTCCATTCTTGCCAATTCATTTTTTTATTTATTTTCTGCCATCATATATCATTATCCTAGTTAAATTATGCTATAATAATTTTGTAGGGGTTCTACGTATGGCGCAAAAATATAATTTTCACAAAATTCACAACTGCTCAAAAACACCTGGCTCAAGACATGTTTATTCTAAACCCTCTTCTAAGACAGGGTTTGCTTGATGTTCAATATATGTGTTTTAAAATGGTAGATACTTCCTTCGTTGATTTAAGTGAAATTGAGGATATTTGGTTGTTTTATTTCATTGAAAATCAGGTAAGCGGGATTTTTTAATCGATTTTCGTTATAAATTTCTGATGGGTCTGCAAAAATATAACCTAAACTGAAGCTAAAGCAAAAGCTTTTTTTTAAAAAATCTGCATCTGTTAAAAAATAGTTCCTTTGGCAAGAAAAGTAAAAAAATATTATTGCATATTACGAGGGCCCCCTTTTAAGTTTTTACAACAACCACTAGATGGCGCTATTGAAATGTGAATTACCATTGTTGCAAAATTTGACATTTGTTATTGTTAAAATAGTAGCAGCTCAGAAATTGGCCGAGTAGTTTGTTTACAGTGAGCGTTTAAATAAAAAAGTTTTGTGAACAAATGGAAATTTCACGTGAAGGTTTTCGTTGGATGATTTTTTACGTTTTTAGTACAGGCTTAACTCAACAACGATGCCTCGAATCGCTTCGTCCAACTTTTGGTAATGAATCACCATCACAAAAGCCTGTTTACAATTGATTTGCAGAATTTCGTCATGGGTATTCTTCCGTCAGCGGTGAGTTTCGTGAAGGTGGACCAAAATCGGTTGTTGTTCTAAAAAACATTGATGCTGTACGCAACATGATCGAAGAGGATCGGCATGTGACTTACCGTAAGACAGAGGCATCCTTGGGCATATCGAGGACTGCAGTACATTCGATTTTTCATGAACATTTAGCTGTGAAAAAGATCTGTTCCCGAAAGATTCCGCATAATTTGACCGAAGCTCAAAAAGAGGCTCGTGTCAATTAGTATAAGGAAATGCTCCAAAACTTTGACCGAGGACATGCAAAATCAGTATACAACATCGTAATAGGAGACGAAACTTGGATATATTCGTACGAGTCGGAAACTAAGCAACAATCAACTGTTTGGGTTTTCCAAGATGAACCGAATCCAACAAAAGTGGTTCATTTGCGAAGCACTTCCAAGAGAATGATCGCGTGTTTCTTTGGTTTATACTGGACATGTTGCAATCAGTGTTTTAGAGGATCGAAGAACAGTTAATGCTGAATGGTATACAACAGTTTGTTTGCCAGAAGTCATCGATGAAATCAGGAAAAACAACCGAAGTTAATCTATTTTATCGTTCAACGAGTTCTTTTTGTTACCGAATGTCAAAAAACATGCGTGGGCAGCGATTTTCATCACCTCAAGAAGCTGTTGAATCCTTCCAAAACCATGTTTTTGAGGTATCAACTTCAGAGTGGAAAAAATATTTGGAGAATTGGTTCGAACGCATGCAAAAGTGTATAAATCTTAAAGGCGAATAGTTTTTAGAAACAATAAAATGATTAGTGCCAAAAATTTTTTTCTTTCATTGTTTTTGTAAAAACTTAAAAGGTAGCCCTCATATTTTTTTTTCTAGATGGACAAATTAAACATAATAAAAGATAAAATATATGAATTTCACAATTTGGCGAAGGAAATCGTGTCAAACGCTTGTCACGGAGCTCTACTTGCAAAAGGCTTTGTAGTGGATGAAAGAATTATTGCCGATGAAACCAAAGGTATTTATGTTTTTATTTTTTTTTTCAATCGATAAATCGTATCATTAGAAAAAATATATAAAATCTTATTTTAGATTCAAGAAGACGAAGACAACAAAAAGCTTCATACATTGAACAAGCCAGCAAGAAGAAATTTTGTGAACGTCTTGCGCGGTGAGTCGGTGTTATTTTACATTTTTATTATATCATTTTATCAATTTAATTTCTTGTAGCTACATAATGCTAGTTGACTACATGACAATTACAATGCTACATAAACTTATCCTCAATTCAATCGCAGAACTTAATAATTTGTTTGCAACTCACACTAAGTATTTACCGAGTGAAGAACTGTTACAGTCAACAGAATTGGACGTGCAATTAGAAAGAGCAAGAGAAGAACCTGATCCAAAGGTATTCTTTATTTTTAGCTAAGAATGCCCGGTAGTGTGTGGTTGCAATTGAACTGGCTGTATGAGGCTTACGGGGTCCCCGCCATCTTCTTATAGATAATAGTTTTCGTTGGACAAAACCAAATTTTTGATAAGTTATAGTTCTTGATGTCTTAATCAAGTTCTCGTAGATCTAGTAAGACTCTGTAGGTAGTCGACGAGGCTTCAAATGTAGGATCTTCAAACAATGATTTTTGGATCCCAACAATTACGCTTATAGGTTATATTAAATATTAGGTAAAAACAACACATTTTATACTGCCCCACATGTGCAGAATGCTATTCATTTATGAATAGGCTATACTCTATTTATTTGAAAGTGATCGCAATAAATCATCTAGAATTTTGCAAATTAGCATCAAGCAGCAGTAAGGGCCAAAATTGTAAATTTGGTAACATCGAACATAGATGATAAAGTACCTCTTTTTGATAAGATGGGGGGCGCTAAAGAAATTTAAAACATACTTTATACATTGAAAAAATAATGGCAGTCCTACTCCATTATCAAAAACTAGGTTGCGAATTTCAAGAGAGGAAGAACCAACATCCGTGATGAAAAACTGGTTTCTGTGTTTACCGGAGAGAATGTTCCGGCCGTGCTTGAAATGATTTTGGAGAATCGACGAATTTAGTCCAGTCACTTTATACAAAAAAATGACCAAACTTCTAAAAAAATCCGAGTGAAAATTTTCCTTCAGGATTTTTTTTGTTTCGGTATCAGAAATATTGTGTCAAAAGTCCATTGCGAAATCGTGTCGGCAAAAAAGTTATCGAAAGTCAAAGGTCGCGAATTAGTTTTTCTCAAATATCTTGTAAACTCTTGGTTTTAGGTGAATTTTGGTTGCTGATAAATTTGTTCATCAAATTTGCATAAAAAAAGTCATATGTAATATTAAAATTTACGTGGAACTAATAGTTCTCAAGAGATAAGGCTAAGAAAATGTTACGATGCATTGGTTTCCGCACTATCTTTGAGGTAGAAGGCAAGGCGCGTTTTTTTACATGAGAACATTGAGATGTTGAATGGCTTTTCTTATATGCTTTAATGTTGAATTTTTTCGTATAGTTTTTACGACACTCAACATGCCCAGTCACAGTATTTACGCTTTGTAAATAATGGATATGTTTATCACCCCTTTAAATACTCACATTTCTAATTCAGTCACGATCGCGCCACTCGACAAAGTTTCATTACAAATCAGCCACTGTAATAGAATTACGGAATGTTTCGGTATGAATAAAACATCCGAACTCTACGATAGGTAGCGTTAAACTAAGTTTTAAAAAAAGACACAATGCTTCGTCAAATATTTTCAGGAATACATCGGCCCATGAAACTACAATCGAATTCTAGACAGCTGCAACTCAAGGTCGTTACTATCATTATTATGAAGAAGGGTCCACTTGAAGGACACCTCAAAGAGAAATAATTATGGGTGTGTGTGTGTGTATGTATGTGTGGGTGTATTAAACGGCTTTTCTACACTGCGTAAATTTTGATGATGAATAAATTTTATAATAACCAAAATTTACGTAAAACCAATAGTTCACGAGATATTTGAGAAAAACTGATTTTCGCAACCTTTGACCTTCAATAACTTTTTTTGCCGACACGATTTTGCAATGAACTTTTAACACAATATTTCTGTCCCTGAAACAAAGAAAATTCTGAACGAAAATCTTCATTTGGATTTTTTCATAAGTTCATAAAAACGTGTTTCTCGCATTATCTGATTTGAGTATGAGAAAATTATCAGCTAAATGGATCCTTAAATCTCTGAACGCCGAGCAAAGTAGCAACATCCAAGTCGATTTGTAGCCGTTTTGTAGAGAATAAAACGTGGATCCATCATTATGATTTAGAGACGAAGGAACAGTCGAAAAGGGATTTTTTTTGCAAAACAATGCCCCTGTATACAAATCGCCGTAAATTTCGCAAAAAATAACCGAATTAAGCCTTGTACTTGCTTGATGATCCCCCATATTCTCCTGATTTAGCTCGGTGAAAATATTATTCCCAAACCTGAAAAACATTTGGAAGGACACAGATTTTATTCAAATGATGATTTAATGACGTAATAAATGTTGTCGAAGACTGGTTTGCAAATCAAGACAATCATTTTTTTTTCCTTTATAACCGTGGCACTAAATATACGAATATGAGAAGCACCTTGCCTTGACAAGAGAAAAAAAACATTTTTATGTTTAAAATTTATTTTATCTTTTGTATCCCATGTAAAAATTACGATTTCTCTAACTCTTCAAAATAGACGTTTGTTTCAGCAATCACCTCATCGCTTGAACCAAATTTTTTTCCGCCGAGCCATTTTTTCATATTCGGAAATAAGAAATAATCGCTGGGGGCTAAACCTGGCGAATATCATGGATACGGAAGCAATTCATATCCCAACTTATGGAATTTTGCCATGGCGATGATACAAATGTGCTCGCGTGCATTGTCTTGATAAAAGAGAATTTTTTTCTTCGTCAAATGCGGACGTTTTTCTTTCACAGCATGGTGGAAACGACCCAATAAGTTGACATAATACTCTCCATTAATCGTTTTGCCCTTTTCAGGGTAATCGATGTGGATCATGCCGCGTGCATCCCAAAACACTGTCGCGATGACTTTGTTGGCCGATAAAGTCGCTTTGGCCTTCTTTAACGCCGGTTCGCCACGGAAAACCCACTGTAGCAGCCCGTGGCCCAGTGGTGTAGTACCTTGCTTACTGTGCAGAGGGTTTAATCCCGCAGGTCGGTATACTTATTTATTAAATTATTTAAGTATATTTGGCCTGGCCACGTACATAGGTGTGTTCGCAGGAATGCAATAACGTCCGAGGCAACACTACCGCGTTGTCTAAAAGGTGCTGTGAAATACAGAAATGTATGTTTCGGCACTTGGACACCGTTGACGGATATTACGACATCCTCGCCGATATCCTTAGGATATGAAAAAGGGTAAAATCCCTACTCAGGTGGAGAGGTGAACGATAAAAAAAAGCTGTTTGGACTGTTCTTTGGTCTCTGGTGTATTGTGATAAATCCATGTTTCGTCAACAATTATGAATTGACCACAAAAATCATTCTGACTGCGCTTTAACATCGCCCATTCTTTTGAAGTTGACACATGTGCGTGTTTTTTGTCAATTATGAGCAATCGCGGCATTCATCTTGCGGAAAACTTTCTCATATCCAAATGAGTTGTTAAAATGTTCTGCACCCGTTCAATTGGGATGCCTACAGTCTCAGCAATCTCACACACTTGCTTGCTCCGATCATTTATCACTATATCCTAGATTTTTTCAATCATTTCTGATGTGGTGGCCTCATTTGGACGACCTGGACGTTCTTCATCAAAAAAGGTTGTACGGCCGCGTTTGAATTCAACTGTCCAATATTTTATGGTCGATAACGAAGATACAGAGTCTCCATAAACTTCGCCGAGATCCGCTTTTATCTCATCCTTCTTTTTCAAAAACAAATATTTTATAATTGCTCGATATTCAATTATTCCGTTGTTGTAAAATTACAAAAGTGGTTCCATTTAAATGGCTGCCATTCAGAAACTAAATCACGCAGCGAGTTGAAAATTTTATAGGATTCTTGTGAAAGGTTATGTTTACGACAAATATAATTTTTTAACACCATCTCTGGCCGAGGCTAGGTACCTATCATACAACCCTCGTATAAGGTTGAGAGGAGACTAAGTTGAATACACAATTTTTGTTTTTAAGATTCGCTTGCTCTTTTTGTGCTAGGCTAGAAACTTATTAAGATGTCCTCATAATAATAATCTTACATAATTTAGAGAAATCCAGAGACAGTCATTTGTAAGAAAATAGAGGGGGTCTTTTAGGAAGTTATGCATTATGTTATTTTAGGTTTTATGTGTTATATTGTCAGCTAAAAATACCTATTGTTGTCGTAAACAGATTGTACAAATTGTATATTAAATATTTTTCATTTTGACTACATATACCGACCTATAGACGGTGAAATATTATCTTTTTTATTTTTTGATAGACAATGTTTTTAACAATATAGATACAATATTTTCTAAACATTTTCAAAAATATACGGCCTGTTTACGGATTCTCGTGGGCACTAAGAAAGTCTCGCAATGCAGTAACCCTTCATACCAGTTCCCTATGTGATTTTTGGGTTATATGCAAAGGCGTAGCCAGGTTTAAGGGAAGGGAAGCATATCCATACAAAGGACGTTTATTTAATAAATAAAACACTAAAAGAGAAGCTGTTTATAGATGGGGGCAATCGACGAGCGGCGAGAGAGGCGTCAATCAACAACTGGGGGCAAAGCCTTTTAATGGAAAAAAACCTTTTATGCTACTCTACTCTAACAAAGTAAACTCAAAATAGAACACTGGAGAGAATTTTTTTTCACCAAAAAACCCTTTTATACAATACAATTTTAAAAACTTAACATCCTATTTAAAAATCGATAATGAGGGGGGGGGGGGAATTTTTCACAAAAAAGAATTCTTTCACACAATAAATTTTAAAAAAAGCAATGCTAAGATGGAATTATTTTCTACATTCATAAGGGGCCCCCCCAAAGGCTACGTCACAGGTTATTTTATCTGGAGTTAAATGAAACCTAATTTTAATTTGCTGACGCGACGTTTCGGTAAATATTTCAAACAATTTTTTTTGAGGCCCATTAAAATTGGGCCTGCGGGTCAGTATAAAGGTAGGGTACATAAAAGACAGGCATCACAAGGTAGCAAGGACACTACTGCTGCAATGTAACAATGGTGCATCACAACATGAAAATAACAATTACGCCCAGAAAAATATGGTCTCGTGATCATATAGAGGTCAAAATAAAGATGTAAGTTTATATTTCTTTTTTTAGAAAAACACACTCTCCTTATATATGAATAATGTATACATTTTACAATTTGAAAAGTTTAAAGTACAAAATCCTCATGCTACTTACCGAAAAATCTACTACACGGTCCTAAAGTGTTAGAGTTAGTTCTACTTTGACTAAAATTTCCGTTAGGTAATTATTTTGACAAAAGATACTCTTTATAACACGAAAGCTGAAAAGTTTTTGGTCTGACACATAGATGTCGCCCTCTTCGAAAAATCCATATGAGTTTTAGGAAGTACCAACCTTCAAATGATACGTGTCAAAATTTCATGACATTTCGAAGATTAGTTTACAAGTTACAGTGGTTTTAGTGACGCTATTTTTCATATTTTCAAAACAATCGAAAAAATCAAATTTTGTGTGTTGATTAAACACTGTTTTTGATGGAAAAAAATACCGTTCAAGTAAAGCGATGGCTTGATAAGTATTACGGGGACTTTGCCCCGGAAAAAACACTCATCATTTACTGGTATGCTGAATTGGAACGCGGTCGTACAGATACAAATTATGCTGAACGCTTTGGACGCCCAAATGAGGTGGTTACAGCAGAAAACATAAAAAAATCTACAAAATTGTTTTGGATGACCGTAAAGTAAAATTCCGTGAGTTAGCTGACACCCTAATGATATCAAAAGAATGTATTGGTCATATTTTGCATGAACATTTTGGCATGAGAAAGCTTTGTTCGAAATGGGTACCGCGTTTGCTCACAGTGGACCGAAAACAACGTATTGATGATTCTGAGCGCTGTTTAGACTTGTTTAAGCTCAATAAAAAGAATTTTTTCATACGATATGTGACAATGGATGAAACATGGATCCACCACTACACACCGGAATCAAATCGGCAGTCAGCTGAGTGAACAGCAGCCGGTGAAAGCTGCCTGAAGTGACCAAAGACACAACAGTCGGCTGGGAAGATTTGCGCCTCTGTATTTTGAACAAGAAAAAAGTGCTCTTTCATCAAGACAATGCTCTGTGTCACAAGTCAATGGTTTCGATGGCAAAATTGCATGAATTGAAGTTCGAATTGTTTCCTCACCCACTGTATTCTCCAGATTTGGCCCCCAGCGACTATTATCTATTCACAGACCTCAAAAAATGCTCGCGGGAAAGAGATTTGGCTCCACTGAAGAAGTTATCGCTGAAACTGAGGTCTATTTTGAAGGCTAAAACAAATCCTTCTACAAGAAAGGTATAGAAATGTTAGAAAAGCGTTAGACTGATTGTATCACTCTTGAAGGAGATTATATTGATGAATAAAGTCGAATTTTGCAAAAAAAGTGTTTTAAGTAGCTAGACCTAGAACTTTTCAGCCTACATGTGACCTGATGTTGCGACAAGGGTACGTTTTTCGCATAAACTTACTCTGTGGTTTTAACTTGCGCAAAACATCTAAATATGTATTAAGTTTTTTTTTTAATAGAACTTGTCCAAATTTTTTTGCCACTCTCTATATCAAAGTTGAAAGGTTACATTTGAAGAAACTCTATATTTAACGTCTTTCCCTCTTTTAGTTGCCTCTATTTATAGTGAACTTAATGTTAGAACCTTACGGAATAAAGTTGGATCCTCCCTTAGGAGTGTCAGAACTAATTTTTCGACAAATTTTCGACCTCTGGGAACAATACAGCAAGGAAGTGAAGCCATTTGTTGCCGATCCATTTTATTCCCCTTTTACCACGTAAGAAATACATTCTAGTGTCTGACACACACACACACACTAACTCTAAATTAGAGCAAAATATTGTTATTTGTACTTATTGATATATCACGATATAAGAATTAATCGAATTTTATTTTTAGACCAGTCATAAACGAAAAAGTAGAGGACAGGATATGTGGGTGGGGACCGACTTTAGAATTCTACCTCAATAAAGACGAACAACTCATGATGGACAAAGAAAAAATGTTTCAATATTTTAAGAAAAATTATGTTGCGGCCGAACAATACATAAAAAGATTTGAGTCTGTAAGACAATTTTATGCTGAAGATCTTGGAGTTTCCGAACACAACATTCAACAAGAGACTGGTTAATAATAATTTATAAATACATAAGCAACAGAATAAATTACAAAAAAAGTTACAGAATAACAATAAATAATAACAAAAGGGTTTATTGTCAGATTTTGTTGAAATCGTATTCTCTGATCGCGTATGTCAATTTTTTCAATTTCAACGAATCTTTATTATTCGAAATTTATTACATTGTGCCATTTTTTACAATTCTAGGAGCTGTAAATACAATATATTAGCTAGTTACATATTCATTTATATAATAATTTTTGGTCGTTCTACCGTTTGGGGAAAAATTGTGGCGCTGTATTTTCTTAATTAATTTTATCATCATCATAATCATATAATTTCAATGGCAATATTCACATGTTTTAAAGTGAAAATTTTTTGTTGCCCCTTGTCCATTTTCTTTAGTGCATAGTTATTTTTTTTTGTTTCTGCTGAGAAAAAATTGCTTTAAAAAAAACTCAACTCGTGCAATGCCACAGGCCTTGTTATATTTTCGCGTGTCACGTATGTAGTGGTATAGTTGATTTAGTGAAATTTTGACTGACTAGCAATCGGCTAAAAAGGTATTGAACAGTTAGGGAAAGCAAAAAAAAGTTGATTTTAAAATTTTTCTGATCATTTGCCTCCTTGGTTACCTCAATTATTTCTTCGCATCTATTTCAAGTACTAAAAAAGATGTTTTTGACGCAACGGTTTTCATGTTGATCTAAGTAACATGTTTGGATGCAACAACTTTTTTGCATCTTTGATAGAATCAAAGGTTGCCTCTAAAAAGACATATCAACGTTAAACGGATATGAAGAAGGCTAACAAACTCCATCACGATCTGAAACCATCGCTAGACTTAGCCAGGTCACAACTAATTGTTCGTCTGTGGTTTTAGAGTGCTCATTGATTAAACATAACAAAATTCAAATAACCGGTCAAGTGCAAGTTGAACTTGCGCAATTAGTGTTCCGTACGTTGATTGCTTTTAAAATAAAAAAATTTTGTCACATAGGTATAAAATGATCAGTGACTTCACAAAATACACCCCAAATGAGTTTTCAACAAAGTTTGTTTCCAATCTTTACTGAAATCTGATGACCTTGAAATTTTTTTTTTTTTTTTTTATATACCATATAAATTATTAAAGGTAATGCACTCGTGATAATTTTCGTTCAATCTACACCCCGTGGAGAATATTCCAGAATTTTTTGGAAATTTTTTGATAAGTACTTTTCGAGATAAGGCCCGGGACAGCGATTTTTCACGAATTTTTAAAAATAATACAAAGAAAAGTGCGCGCTAGTATAATATTATATATATATTTTTTACTCGTGTTCTCACAAGCTTTCATTTGACACCACACTCGATGACCTAGTAAAAAAAAATTTTTTTTCACTTCCGACTTCACCCCCCAAAACTAACCCCTTAAGTCAAAAGTTAATTCTCAAAACTACATAGCTCTGATGAGGCCATCAATTCCTATATTATTACCAAATTCCACCTTTCTATGTCAAATAGTTTCGGAGAAAATCGGGTGTGACAGACAGACAGACACACCGAAGTGATCTTATAAGTGTTCCGTATGGAACACTAAAAATAAAATGTTAACGTAATTCTGAAGGTCCTCGGACATTCATACCACTCGAAGGCATAAGTTTTTTTAGGGGCATAGCACACGTGCTGCAGGGAAATCCCTAAAGCACTACAAGAGCGACACGTGTGCGAAAAAAGCGATTCATGTTGGTCTTGGAACGCTGTAAATCGAACTCGGTGGGAAACACAGTTCTGGGCAAATCATTCCAAAAGGACGAGATTCTCTATATAAAAGCTGTTTGAAACGAGTTGTACGAGGAGTGACAAGTTAAACCTCATACTGATGTAATGTATTAGCCCGACATTGGCTGAACTCTTTGCTTCACATTCTACTGTCGATTTTCAAAGAAAAACACAACCTACTATTCCCATGTTGCAGTCAAAGATGCCCGATGTTGTCTTCAGACAGCGCATCATAAAGCTTATTTTAATGAAACTAGATACCAAAAAGGCTTCTGGCGCTGACGGAATACCTGCCATAGTTCTCAAAAACTGTGCAAGGGAACTAACACCAGTTTTCTGTAGACTTTTCAACCTATCCTACAGAAAGGGCATATTTCCGTCGTGCTGGAAATGTGCCACAGGTCAGCCGATACCTAAAAAAAGGCAAGAAGACCTTGCCAAATAATTACCGACCAGTCGCACTGGAAAAGGTTATCAATCAGCATCTTCTAAAATATCTTGAACGATTCAATATTATTAGCGATCACCAATATGGCTTTCGTAAACATAGATCAACAGGAGATCTTCTGACTTATGTAACACATGTTTGAAACAACGCAAATGAACCCTTTGGAGAATCGCGAGTGGTTGCTCTTGACATATCCAAGGCATTCGACCGTGTTTGGCACGATGGTCTGTTGGTTAAGCTACGCTCTTGTGGTATGTCTAAAAAGTTCTGCTTGTGACTCTTATGTTTCTTCAGAGAGCGTTCTTTACGAGTGGCGGTCGACGGATTTCTTTCTAACACCTTCACTATCAACGCCGATGTGCCCCAAGGCTCCATACTGTCTCCTACTCTCTTTCTCATTTACATTAACGATCTGCTGGAAAAGACCGGGAATCCAATCTACAGCTTTGCAGATGACAGTACGCTTGTTTCTTCATTCACTTTGAACGCTCGGACATCGGCTGCTCAGGCGAATATCCGCAGACAGCAGGAGGTCGTTCAACTTAACAAAGTCCTGGAAGAAATTCTATCTTGGGGTGACAGTAACCAAATGGAATTTAACGCTACAAAAACTCAGGCGGCAGTTTTTTCTAAAAAAGTTAACGTTGCTGAACCTGATATAGTTATGTCGGGGCACTCCATCCCCTAACATCGTCACTCAATTTGTTGGGCGTTAATTTGGGAGCAAATATGTCCTGGCATGAACATGTTGCAGGCATAGCAAGGAGAGCTTCTCACACACAGCTTTACACTCCACAACAACTGTTAATTCTTTACAAAGCTCAAATTCGACCAACTAAAGAATACTGCTCCCATGTTTGGGGCTCTGCTCCCAAACATACACTGCATTTGTTGGATTCTGTTCAGAGAAGAGCTGTTCGTCTGATTGAAGACCCGGAACTGACCGGCGGCCTTGATTCGCTGGAACATCGAAGAACGGTTGGCGACTTGAGTCTGTTCTACGAGTATTTTCATGGAAAGTATTCGAAGGATGTAGCCCGCTTAATTCCTCTCAAAGCGCTGCATGTTAGAAATACACGTCGCGCTGGTGCTTCACATCGGTATGAGGTTCAGCTTGTCACTCCGCGTACAACGCTTTTCAAGCAGTC
This sequence comes from Pachyrhynchus sulphureomaculatus, assembly GCA_019049505.1. Lineage (NCBI taxonomy): Eukaryota > Metazoa > Arthropoda > Insecta > Coleoptera > Curculionidae > Pachyrhynchus > Pachyrhynchus sulphureomaculatus. The sequence goes on along the minus strand of CM032453.1, from coordinate 82,608,660 downwards.
TTTTATATGGAGAACATCATCCCTTTGGAATAATTTGCCCAGCGCTGTGTTTCCCACTGAGTACAATTTACAGCGATTTAAGAACAACGTGAATCGCTTTTTTTTTTTTTTTTTTTCCGCACACGTGCCGCTCCTGAAGCGCTTTAGGGACTTCCCTGCAGCACGTGTGCTACACCCATAAAATAAAAAATAAAAAAAGTGTTTTTAGCATACACTGCTCTGGGAAGAATTAAGGGCCCTGTTGCAACCAAGTATGAGAAGTAGGAAATTTTTGGTGCATTTATTTAAATTAATTAAAAAAATATAAAAACCGACCAAGTACAAGTCGGACTTGCACAATTAGTGTTCCGTACGTTGATTGCTTTTAAAATAAAAAAGTTTGTTACGGAGGTATAAAATGATCAGTGACTTCACAAAACATACCTCAAATGAGTTTTCAACAAAGTTTTTTTTCGATCTTTACTGAACTTTGAAATTTTTATTTTTTTAATATTAAATTATTAAAGTTAATACATTCGTGATAATTTTTATTCAATCTACACCGTGTGGAGAATTTTTTCAAAATTTTTTGATCAGTACGTTTCGAGATAAGGGGTGGGGAATAGCGATTTAACGCAATTTTTTAAAAATAATATAAAGAAAAGTGTGCGCAAGTATTACATTATATATATTTTTGAACTTGTGTTTTTTTAAGCTTTCATTTGACACCCCACGCGATGATCTGGTAAAAACTTTTTTTTTCACTTCCGATTTCACCCTCAAAACTAACCCCTTAAGTCAAAATTTAACTTTCGAAACCACACGGCTCTGATGAGGCCATCAATTCCTATATTAGTGCCAAATTTCAACTTTCTATGCCAAATAGTGTCAGAGAAATTCTGGTGTGACAGACAGACAGACGGACAGACACCGAAGTGATCTTATAAGTGTTCCGTACACTAATAATATTAATAAAGAATAATTATTTATGCGTCAATATTTGCTATATAGAAACGAAATACAGTGAAGTCTGCTTATAATGAACCCGTTTATAGCGAATTTCCGGTTAAAACCAAGTATTTTATAATGCACAAAAAAACTTCTATAAGACCAATGTAAATTTCCGGATAAGGCGAACCGAATTTGGATGTTTTGTGTCCGTTTATAACGAACTTGCCACTCCCTGTGCTCGATGTCGCGCGATTTGATCTAGGGATTTCACCGAAACTCGCTGGGAGCCCCTGTTCTATTTGTTTCCGCCGCGTGGCTAGTTCGAGCAGTATTATTTTCAATTCACTTGTTGTGTTATGCGATTCTAATGCATATTTGATCAAAGTAGCAAAGTGAATGTTTAAGTTTTTATTTTAAAATGAGTACATAAAAACGTAAAGCGTTTACTTTAAAAGACAAACACGATATTATAAGGAAAATAGAAAATGGAGTTAAACAAAGGAATGTTTGCAAACAGTTGAATTTAGCTAAATCTACGGTTTCTACCATATGGAAGAAGCGCCAAGAAATCTTATCAATCTATGATAAAAGAAATTTTGGTTGTAAAAAAAGTAAGAAAATCTACACATGACCAATTCGATAAAGGACTCCTTAAATGGTTTAGTCAAAAACGACATGAATATGTTCCTATTACGAGAGAAAGCTAGTGAATTGGGAAGGAAAATAAAGAACAACGAGTTTAACTGTCCTAGAAATTGGAGTGAACGATTTAAAAAGCGACATAATATTAGTGGGGGTAAGATAGTAGGAGAAACTGCAGGAGTGGATATGATTGTTGTTGATCAGTGGTTGGCCAATGTATTGCCGGAAATTCGAGAAAGTTATGAATATGTGGACATTTTTAATGCGGATGAAACGGGTTTGTTTTCAAATATGACACCTGATAAAACATTAAAGTTTGTCGGAGAGAATTGTGCTGGTGGAAAATTATCAAAAGTAAGGATTACTTTGTTGGTAACTGCAAATATGAACAGAGAAAAGAAAATTGTTGGTGATAGGAAAGTCCGCCAATCCCAGTTGTTCTAAAAACACACATTTACCAGTAAAGTACAAATTAACCAGTAAAGCCTGGATGACATCAGAAATTTTAAAAACGAACTGATTGAATGGGACAAAGAATTAAAATTCACAAACAGAAAAATATTACTTTTAATTAACAATTGTCCAGCACACCTGAAGTAGATCTACAGCAAATAAAATTGGTTTTTTTATGCCTCCAAACACAAGTGCAAAGCTCCAGCCTATGGATCAAGGTGTGATACATTCTTTAAAATGTCATTATAGAAAGATTTTACTAATGAAAATATTAGAGACGATCGATAAAGGTAACATTTTTTCTGTAACTCTCTTGGACGCTATAAACTTGATCCATATGGCTTGCCAAAGAGTCAGTAGAGAAACCATTGCAAACTATTTTAAGCATGGCGGATTTTTAAGAAAGGAATGTAAATATGACTCAGATGATGAGCTATCGTTGACTCAGTGGACTGAAGAACATGGAGAAGATCCTACAGATTGTCTAGAATTTGTTTATTATGCTGACATTCAACAAAGTACAGTGGAAATTAAGATTAAGAAGACGTTTAATCACTCTAATTTTGAAGAATATGTATGTGCCGATAATGAATTAATGACGAGAGAAATATTAACTGATGATCAAATTGTGACATCAGTGACTTCTGGAAAGATCTTAAGCAATAATGACGACGAAGACGAGCTTGGAGAAGAAGATATTTATGTTCCATCTATTTCTGAAATGACCTTGACAATTATATAAACACCATTTCTTTTTCAAGTAAAATTGTACAAACGAAAATTACTGATTTTATTGTATAAACTACGTATTTTAATGTTTTGGTTTATACTCGTATATGTACCAACATATAATAATAACTTCAGTGTGACTTGTTTTATTTTCCTTTGAATGTTTTCTTTTAACTTAATAATTATTATTATTTATTTTTCTAAGCATTAGCGCCTAATCTAAATAGAAAAATAGTGAAAAATGATATTAGATTTTATTTACTGTTTGTAACGAACTTCGAATATAGCGAACCATTTTTAGTGATTTTTTGGAGTTCGTTATAATCGGACTTCACTGTATTTACAAAACACATCGCGTATCATAGAGTAGCCTGATAAAATCGTACGAAAAATCGTATTTAGCATCTGTATAGAAAGAATTATGGTTCGGGAGAAAAATTTGTCAGAAAATAATGATTTTACAAACGAATGCACAACATTATTTATGTCTTCAGGTCACACATCTCCTGAAAGTTTGAGAGCTCTGATGTAACAATATAATTTTTCAATTATGGCACATAAGATTTTTTAAAAATATTTGTATGAATAAATATAAAAATAATAAATAAGTAATTGTTTGGCAAAATTACTATGACAAATATGGATTAGTGGTGATATCTACTTTTGTTGTCTTACAGATATTACCACAAATGACCGCTACTACCCTACCTCGTGTCAGCTCTTAATAAATGAACAAATAATTTGTAATTTATTTCGCTTGATATTGATAAGTTTGGTATAGCTTCGCTTCAGTAAAAAGCCTGTGCGTGGGTGGCGGGGCCAGTCTGGTGATTAGGTCCGCCAGTTACAAAATATTAGGGAAGGGAAAAAATAAATAACTGGCCAAGTGCAAGTCGGACTTGCGCAATTAGTGTTTCGTACCCTGATTGCTTTTAAAATAAAATTTTTTGTTAGGGACGTATAAAATGATCAACTACTTTACAAAACCCAACCCAAATGAGTTTTTAACAAATTTTTTTTCCGATCTTTACTGAAAACTGATGACCTTGATTTTTTTTTTACTAGATAAATTATTACAGGTAATGCACTCGGTATAATTTTCGTTTAATCTACACCCTGTGGAAAATATTCCAGAATTTTTTAAAAATTTTTTGACCACTACTTTCTGAGATAAGGGGGGGACAGCAATTTTTCACAATTTTTTTAAAATAATACAAAGAAAAGCGTGCACGAGTATTACATTATATATTCTTGAACTTGTGCTTTTACAAGCTTTCATTTGACACCCTTCTGGTAATTTTTTTTTCACTTCCGATTTCACCCCCCAAAACTAACCCCTTAAGTCAAAATTTAACTTTCAAAACTACACAACTTTGATTGCTATATTTGCTAAATTTTAACTTTATATATCAAATAGTTTCGGATGTGACAGACGGACAGACACAGAAGTGATCTTATAAGTGTTCCGTACGGAACATAAAAATTCTTATTTCTTGTTGAATCGAAGAATGCTATATATGTTGCTGAAGATCTAAAAAAATGATCAATTTTTTAAAATAAACTATGCGTTATCAATTTTTAGGTATCGAGAACTTTAGAAATATGTGCATAAGATATAATAAAGAAACAGAGATTATCGAAAGTATACGTGGAAAGCAACCCCTTGGTTTGTTATATTTAGTACTGGATGAATTAAAAGAGACTTGTTTACCAGAACCTAACCGTTTACTCGAAATTGTTAAAACCGTAATACCATGGTAAGAAGTAAAATAAGTATTTTGTTATTTATTATTCTCGAGTAGATTTTTTTGTTACCTACTTATATACGGTGGATTTTTAAGGTGGGAGATGTTTGAATTTGTTTGGGTAGAACCTCCTAAAAGTTGCAATTGATCAAGAAATGAGATTGGTAACGTTTCAGCTCAATTGGATAACGTTAACCCGAGCCTCATCAAGGTTGAAGTTTTGACTTTTTATTAAAATTAATTTTTTATGAAAATGTCTACCAAAGTATGAAATGCGGATTTTTTTTCTAAAAAAAAACGTGTTTAAATTCGGAAGAATGATAAAAAGTGCTTTATTCAAAGTATGCTCCATCGCTTGTTATACATTTTTCCCATCTTTCGGGCAATTTGTGGATACCACTCCAGTAAAAATCTTCCCCTTTTGCTGCGAACCATTCATCGACCCATTTTTCACATCTTCGTACGAACCAAAGCGCTGCTCAGCAAGTGCGTGACCCATCGATGCAAACAAGTGGTAATCGGAAGGAGCCAAGTCTGGTGAGTAAGCCGCATGGGGTAGAACTTCCCAGCTGAGTGCCGTATCTGATGGAGCAAAATGACTTTGTGTTGCCTCTTTCGGTATTCTGACCGAACGGTTCAAATCGGTCAATTGTTGTTGGTAACGTTTAGTATTAACCGTTTCCCCAGGTTTTAACAGCTCATAATAGACCACGCCCCTCTGGTCCCATCAAACACAGAGCATCGTCTTTCTGCGGTTCGGTCTTGCGGTCGATGTGGATGGTGCGTGTGGGTCAACCCATAATTTTTTGCGCTTGGGGTTCTCAAAATAAATCCACTTTTCATCCCCTGTAACTATACGATGCAAAAACGACTTCCTTTTGTACCGAGCGAGCAAAATGTCACACGTGTTTTTGCGCTTTTCCATTTGCCTGTCTTTCAACTCATGTGGTACCTATCTACCGGTCTTCTGAATCTTTCCCATCTCTCGTAGCCGATTGGAAACAACTTGTTGACTAATGCCCAATTGCTCGGCGAGTTGTTTTTGTGTTTACGAATCATCTTTGTCCAACAATGCTTGCAATTCCACATCTTCGTATTTTTTTTGGCGGTTTTCCACGTTCCTTGTCTGCAACATCGAAGTCACCACTTTTAAAACGCCGAAACCATCGTTCACACGTATCTTGCGATGGAGCATGTTCACCATAAGCTTCTCGGAGTAATCGGTATGATTCAACAGCAGTTTTCTTCAAATGAAAACAAAAAATTAATGCTGTCCGCGAATGCTCTTTGTTCGGTATAAATTTCGACATATTGAACACAACAACATAACACTATGCACACACACACAAACTGCATTGGTGCACCATTTGTTGTCTGAAATCCGCATTTCATACTTGTACATCTGGTAAAAAACATTGCAAGATTCAATTACATCGGCTCTCTAGATTTTACTTTATTTATTTTTTCAATATGTACATAAAAAAGGGTTTAGTTAAAACTGTTTTATATAGCAAAATCCAAATTGAAAATGGAGGATTTAGGGGAAAAGAAAAGCAAAAAGGTATAAAAATGGGAAGAAATAATGTTTAAATGCATTTTATTACTTCAAGTTTAGTTATAAAAAAGGAAGCAATATAAAGGAAATAAGTTATTATTATTATTTACATTTACAATTTATTATCAGATTAAGGTGGTAAGGACTTAGATAAGGTGGCCTTTGAAGAGTCAGGAAAAATTTTCCTACATTCAGATACTAACTCTCCTGGGATGTTTCCTCGTCCTGGAGCTCTACCATTTTTTAGCGTTTTCATATACTTGTTTAACTTCGGATGTTGTTATCCTTATTGGGGATCCTCGTATAACTACATTTGGGTTTCCATGTTGGGTACTTTTGAACTCTGGCCTAGCTTCTGTTAGCATATTTGTAAAATATTGGTTCCATTTTTCTGGTGTTATTGGTGAGAAGATTTCTCTCTTTTCCGTTCTGTTCTCATATTTTTAAGGAGTCTCCAGCTTTCTGTGCTTTTTCTTCCTCCTATGTAAGTGTTGAGTCTTGAGCATGTCTTTTCCCATTGGTTGTTCTTTTTGTCACTAATCATTTTGCGTACTCTAGCTTGGGATTCTTTGTATTTTACTTTGTCGTTTGTGCTCTTTGAACTTAAGTATTTGTGATAGCTTTTCCGTTTTTCTTCAATTTCGTATTTAATTTCTTCATCCCACTAATACGGTTTTTGCTGTTTTTCCCTTTTCTCTTGGTACCCTAATGCTTCCAGTGCGGCTGCGTGTAGGCGTTCCTTTATATACTTATATTCTTCTTCTATATTAACAAATCCCGTCCGTTTTATCTTTTGATCCAATCTACTCTTGTATAGATTTCTGATACTTTCATTTTGTAAGCTGTCTGTATTATATCTTATTGTTGTTTCACTTGTTGTGTGCTGTGTACTTGTATCTTCCAGTTTGCTTTCCCGTGTTGTTCGTGAGGTTATCTTTCCTTTCACAAGGTAGTGGTCGCTGCTACATGAGGCCCCTCTTTGGACTCTTACACGGCACGGATTAAGGTTATCTAATTGAGCTAAAACTGTTCAGATCTTATTTTTTAGACAAATGGCAAATTTTAGTGGGTCCCGCCGGCATTACGATGAAAATATTTTTCTCCCCTATACCGTGACCACCCTAATGTATATATATAGTCTGCCTGTCACCCGATTTTAGAAGAACATAGAAACTCAAAATTCTAGAAACAGATTATATTGGCATTTGTGTTGCGTGAATTCAAATATCCTAAGCGACTTTAATGCACACAACATTAGCCTTCAAAATTACCTACGAACAAAACCATGAAGTCCAATTTTTTGCAGTTAGTTGGGAATTTACTTAACTTCTCAATAAACCCACAAGGAATCCTAATCGTCATCGAGAGTTCGCTACAGTCTCATAGGTTCTAAAGGCGCAGATGGGTGCAGAGAGCATGTTTTTCTTATGAAAAAAAAACGTTAAAGATGGCCTATAGGTGCAGGCACTTTTTCCGAACCAATAGTGGTGGAAGGCATATGAAGTTAATTAATTCTTCATTGGATTCTTCTGACTATAAACTAGTTTCAACATCGAGTATTATATGGTATAGTCGCAAGGAAGCGTGTAAAATACACAAAACTTGTCCCTACAAATTTGTTGAAAAACCTGGAAAAGTTTCTGTCCTGAGAGGTTTGATAACGTCATAAAAACGCAGACAGCAGTTTCCACTGAAAAAACTGACCTCACAGAATTTGATAGAGTTATGACCGAACACTACTACACTTTACTACTAAAGAGTTCTACTCAATGCTATACAAAGCTCAAACTCAGCCATCCACTGAAATCTACTCCCTTTTTTCGAAGAAATGACCCTTCATCGACCGAAAATGCAAAGAAGCTGTTGCTTCTAAACATCTTGTCTAGCGATAATGGTGTGAAAATCTTAGCCTCATAAATTTAATATCTTTGATCTTACCCAAAAAAATAAAAACAAACTTCTTAGCTAAGCTAGGCTCTTAAGGTATGTCTAAAAAGTTTTGTTTATGGCTCTCGTGTTTCCTCAGAGAGCGTTCTTTACAAATGGCAATCGACTGATTTCTTTCTAATACCTTCACTATCTATGCCCGTGTGCCCCAAGGCTCCATACTGTCTCCTATTCTCTATCTGAGCCATACTCAAACTTTTTTGTCTTGGGCCACTTACACATTTATAGCAGTGTCGCGCGGGCCGCAACATAAATCACAGCAACTGTTATTTATGTGTTAATGAAAAAACATAATACAGTTTAATAGTTTATTTAAGTTTTAGTAAGAACGATGATATTCGGAATATTTTTAACAATTTCATCTAGATCGGGCTTATCATTGCTGCACGCTACTCTTAATACGTCATCGAGATGAGAATCTGTAAGGCGCTTTCTGTATACGTTCTTTGCATATTTCATTTTAGAGTAGGATGATTCACAAACATATTTCGATGCAAACAACGTAAGCAGAATTTGGGCACATTTTTACACACACACACTTATATTGCTCGGACACTACTGTCCAAAATTCAGCGTATTCTTTCTTCTCTCTCTTTTCTTTAAAAACAACTTCTAAGTTTGTATCTATTTTCATTTCGATAAACCCGTCAAACAAATCTGCGTAGTTACGGTCAAAAAACTGAGGCCAATTATGAAATAGTTGTCGGCTCTAGGTGCCAGGGATTTTCTACAAGCAGTAGCAAATTTTTAATTTTTCTTAAATCCTGAAATCCTTTTTTAAATTCGTCTGATAATGCAAATATATATTTTGAAATTATCGAGTATTGTATTATCTTCGGAAATATCAATACAGTCCTGTGTGACCTTTGTTAGAGTCAGGAAAGTTTGCAGTAATTTGTTTTGGATTTTTTTGTAATAAATGCTTAGTTTTTCTTCAAAAGCAAGTATTTTATTCGCCATCTGTGAAATTATTTTGTTTTCGCCTTGCAAGCTTCGATTGAGGCTGTTGAGCTTCTCAGTAATGTCGCATAAAAAAGCTAAAAGAGACCACCATCCGTCATTTTGTAGTTCAGGATAATTTTTATCATTTTGCTGAAAAAACAGTATTATTTCTTGACGTAAAGAAAAAAATCGTTCTAAAACCTTTCCTCGACTAAGCCAACGCACCGAGGTATGCAAAAGAACGTCGCTGTATTGTCTACCTACTTCTTCCAAAAGACTTTTAAATCTTCTGTGGTTCAGTTCTCGTACTCGGATATAATTCACAATACTTATAACAGTTTTCATCACAGCTTCTATTTCTAGATTAACATTACGTGCCGCCAAGTTTTCTTGGTGAATAATGCAGTGAAATGTTATTAAATTTGTTAAATTATATTTCTTTTTGAATGATGAAATAAAGCCATTTTCGGATCCAGTCTTTGAAGGACAGCACCCATGTTTTTACAAAGTGCAGAAAAAATTCTAGATTAATGGTCTCATTTTAATACAATTTACTACGGTTACAATTGTAGTGAGCACAATATTCAGAGCAGGACTCATTTCGTTGGAAGCCAGAGCTTCTCTATAGATCATAAAATGTGTCCACACACACAGTGGAGATTTTTATTTTACAAGTGCTTGTACACTTTGAAATCTTCCAGACATGGAATGAACACCATCGGTACATATTCCGACGCAATTTTTCCACTCCATATTTACCTCGTTTATAAAATCATTTAAGATAGCAAAAAATGCGAGTGATGTTGCTTTGAGTTCTATTGGTTTGCAGAAAAATATTTCTTCTACTGCGGACATACCATCACAAAATCGAACATAGGCAATGAAATGAGCATCTTTATTGCTATCTGTTGCCTCTCAAGCTGAATTGAAAACAATTTGTCACGCAACTTCCTGAAAAGCTGATGCTCTACATCTTCAGCTATATCACCAATTCGACGGGCAACAGTATCGTTTGATATTGGTATGGATAGCAATTGTTTGGCAAAATTATCTCCAAACATATTTCCTACAATCTTAATTGCTACTGGCAAAACAAGCTCGTCACCAATGGTGTGAGGCTTTTTACATCTGCCTATTTTATATGAAACTTTTTAAGAGACAAGTAAAGCTTTTTCATTCACAGACAAAGTTTTTTTAAAAAATGATTTCTGCTTTACATATAATTTTAATTCGAAGAATTCTCGGGGTTTGTTAAGGTACTCACTATGAAGCGTTTTCAAATGTCGTTTAAGTTTATTTGGTTTCATGCTGTCTGCTGCCAAGATTTTTGAGCAAATAACACACAGGGGTCTTTCTTCTTCATTTACTTCAGTACTGGTAAACCCTAAATTTAAGTATTCTTGAGAATATTTTCTTGATTTTATTTTCGGAACCACGCTCGTCTGTGCACTTGTTGATGCTTCACTATCGTCTAATGCTGGCTTACGCCCACTTAAAAATTTATCCATGATTCTGTATAAATTTACTGCCGTGAATACTTAATATCTTAAATTTCAATTAACACATAAATTACAACATACACATTCATGATAAATCCGATAGCAGTAGAAGGATCAACTCGACTGAGACGGGCTGTAATTGAACGAGGGGCAGCATTTATACACTTTTGGGCAGACTTTCCGAACGTTCGAGACAACTCGGAACTTCTCGCGAAGCCGTTACAGATATGGCGGACGTGACAGAGAGCAAAAGAGAGGCATCGATTCTAGTTTTGTCAAGGCAGCAGATATGTGTTGCCAAATATGAATAAATTTACTTATTTTTGGTAGTTTGTAAGGTTTGTAATTAAGGTCATAGTGTAGCTTTAGTATCAAAATACTGAAAAAACATTATTATTGCATGCATTGCTATTGTGTGAGAGGGGGGGGGGGGGAGGCGCGATGAAAATTATGTTTGAAAATTGAGTCGCAAATACTGAAAGGTTGAGAAACGCTGAGCCACAGTAAACATAAAACACAGCAGCGACAGTCCGACGCGGCACTTTTGATCTCAAGGGGCTCGAGTTTGTAATGATCACATGACCGCTAGTTTTTGAAATATTCAAATTTCTTCTTTCAAGAAAAATCCTATTCTGTAGAATAAAAATGAATTTTGGTGATTGAAAGGAAGAAAAAAACGAGAAAAGTTTTTCTTAGAAACATTTTTTTATCAAGTGCTTATTAAAACAGATATAAAAGAAAAAAGGCATAAAATACAAGGAAAAACTATATTTGGCTTTAACGCTTTTTGCACGTTATTCATTTAAATATCTCATTGCTGAATTTATATTTCTGGACTATTAGAGACATTGTCCGGGGGCAAAAAATATTCATTTTGAGAATATATATCTGCGCACCTTCAGCTTCACGCATATAATGTCAACATTCATGTTCCTTATATTTCAGTGAATCCCGGTAATCTGGAGAGATTGAAAATAATTATAATTAACATTTTAGGAGGAGATCGTCTTTCTTCTGAGCTTAAAAATGAAGTGAACACACTGTTTGCTCCATTTTATCATTAGTTAAATCTAATATAATAATTTGCATACCACTAATGACTTTTCGTGTCTATATACTACTTACATAAAAAAATTAAATCCATGCACTGATTTATTGAAACTCATTCATGCTGGAGTATTACTACTTTTGCATGGACGGATTGAGTTTGGTTTGCGAATTTTAGCAGATAATATAACTTAACTCTAGCAAATATTCTGCCCTGAATTCAGTCAAAAACTACCTTACGACTTTCTTTGAAGAGAAACCACGCAGTTTCTACAAAGAAGGAATTTAAAAACTTGTAAAACGATGTTATAGAAAATAATGGAGAGTACATTATTGATTAATAAGTACTATTTTTCATGAAAATGTGTTGTATTTATATATAGAAAACTGGATATTTTAGAGGGTGTCAAGATATTAGGTTGTAGTAATTATTTATTTTCGATTTTATGTTTAGTCAAAAATACCATTAAAATTAAAAACTGAATTAAAGTTCCTACATTATATTTAAATAATCAAAAAGAAAAGTCAATTCCTGATTTCGAAATTAAACGGCTGAACAAAATTAAGTAAAAATGACATTATATGTATATGATTAGTCGATTAAAGCTACTTTGGAATAAGGGTTATTTAGGTCAAATACCACAACATATACACAGGAAAGATGTACTGCGGAATCGGCCAACATGTAGAGATACATCCACTCTCAGGTTTGAAGACTATAAGAGGAATATAACACACATAGTGCCCTTGTTTGGTAAATAATGCAGTGAAATATTTTTTTTATATTTTTTTTATATCTATTTCATTTTGCTCTAGAAAACTGCCAATAATGTCGAGATAATCTGTGCCGTTGGTTTGGCCTTTCATTGTAAGGAATTTCAAAAAATCTTCGAAGATTGAATTCTGTTCAGTGCAATATCTAACAAAAACCGAGCATTTCGATGTGCCTGAAATATCGGTGCTGGAATCGAAAGCTAAACTAAAAAACTTGCACTTCTTCAGGTAGAATCAGAGCTGCATTTTTTTAATTTCCGATAGTATCTGTTTTTTGTTACTGAAGTTATCAAACAGTATATCAGCAGCATTTACGAAACATTCTTTTATAATTTCTGCGTCGGTAAACGGTTTCATATTTTTACCAAGAATATAACAAATTTCATACGATGCCTTGGTTACCACTGCATCTTGATATAATGCCACTGACATAACATTTTGTTGTTGTCGCAAAGATCTTTTTTAAAAAAAAGTCAATTTCTGATTTCTTATGGGTGACCCTTGAGGAAAAGTTTCATTGAATGACTTGTGTTTTATGGTAAAATGACGACTAATATATTTTTTTAATATGACACTTTCATGACGTATCAATCAAGTAGCTGAACTGCTTTTATTCAGGTCAACAAAATATTCTGCTTCCCATTCGTCTTGAAACAATCGATTTTACTGTGATATTGTTTCTGCTCACTTATTCACTCACCAACATTGAAAATGATTAAACTCATGTAAATAATTCGTATTCGTTGGACACCTATAGTCAAATCAAAACAATAACATACGAGCGCGGTGACATGAGTGCCGACGCGGGGGTGAAGGAGGGGGTGGGCGCGCGTCTCGCGTGGGGTTCAACCAGTGCAACTCACGCGGTGGCAGCGTGCGTCTATTATTCTCGCGAAACTTGAAATAATTGACTTAGTTACGTAGAATTTGAAGCTACATCGGGTGGGTCACTTACAAAAGTTTGGCGAGCCGCAGTTTGAGTATGGCTGTTCTATCTCATTTACATTAACGATCTGCTGAAGGGGACCATGGATATAATCTACTGCTTGGCGGATGACAGTACGCTTATCTCTTCTAAACGCGCGAACATCGGCTTCTCATGCAAATATCCGCAGACAGCAGGAAGTCGTTCAACTTAACAAAGACCTGGAAGAAATTCTATCTTGGAGTGACAGTAACCAAGTAGAATTTAACGCAGCAAAAACCCAGGCAGCAATTTTTTCTAAAAAAGTTAACGTTGCTACACCCGACAGTTATGTCCGGAGACTCCATGCCTCTAGCATCGTCACTCAATTTGCTGGGCGTTAACTTGGGAGCAAATATATCTTGGTATGAATATGTTGTATGCATAGCGAAGAGAAAGTCTCAAAAGGTGGGAATATTATTTCGAACTAAAAAGCTTTACACTCAACAACAACCGTTAATTCTGTACAAAGCTCAAATTTGATTAACGATGGAATACTGCCGCCACGTTTTGGGCTCTGCTCCTAAACTGTATTTGTTGGATTCTATTCGTCTGATTGGAGACCCACAACTCACCAGCAACCTTGATTCCTTGGAACATCGAAGAACGGTTAGCGACTTAAGTCTATGCTACAAGTATTTTCATGGAAAGTGTTAGATAGATGTAGTCCGCTTGATTCCATCCAAAGCAGTGTATGCCGGGAATACACGTCATGCTAATACTTCACATCCATATGAGATCCAGCTTTTCATTCCTTGTACAATCCTTTTCAAGTAGTCATTCATATGGAGAACCTCATCACTTTGGAATGATTTGCCCAGAATTGTGTTTCCCACTGAGTACAATTTAACAAGACCAACGTGAATCGCTTTTTCCTTGCAGGTACCGCTCCTGTAGTCTTTGGGGATTTCCTTGCAGCGTGTGTGCTATGCTTATAAAAAAATCTGCATTTGCTAAATTCTCTTCAGAGCTGTTCGCCTCATTTCGGACCTAGAATTCACCAAAAATCTTAATTCTTTGGAACATCGAAGAAAGGCTGGTCACTTAAGTATCTGCTATAAATATTTAATAATGGCCGATTGATGTAGTTCGTTTTCCTCTTGCCATAGTAGGAATACACTTCGTATACCAAAATCTGTAATAATAATATTATATATATATATATATATATATATATATATATATATATATATATATATATATATATATATATATATATATATATATATATATATATATATGTATATATATATATATATATATATATATATATATATATATATATGTATATATATATATATATATATATATATATATATATATATATATATATATATACGAGGCTGGTTTGAAAAGTCCGTGCAAAAGGCACCACCGGCGCGTATCGAGATCATGTTTAGTTAGTAGCATCTCTTGAATGAACGCACACCAAGTTTCAGCCATATTGGTTTATTTCTTTGTGTTTGGCATTCGTGTGAATCAAGGAAGTCGAGTGATTTTCAAGAAATGGACGAAAAAGAATTTCGTGTGGTGATTAAACATTACTTTATGAAAGGCAAAACGCCTCAGGAGACTAAAGAGAAGCTTGATAAACATTATGGTGACTCTGCACCTTCGATTAGAACAGTTTATAAGTGGTTTCAAAATTTTCGGACTGGCCATATGGGCACAAGTGACGCTGAACGTTCCGGACGGCCTGTGGAGGTTACGACTCCAGAAATCATTGATCAAATCCATGATATGGTAATGGATGACAGAAGAGTTAAGGTGCGTGAGATTGCTAGTGCTGTGGGCATCTCGACTGAACGGGTACATAATATCTTGCATAAACATTTGGACATGAGAAAGCTATCCGCAAGATGGGTTTTTTTTTTTTTTTTTATTGGTCTAGCACACGTACTGCAGGGAAGTCCCTAAAGCGCTCCAGGAGCGTGCCGCGATTGCTCACGCTTGACCAAAAACGGAATCGTGTGAAGTGTTGCAAGGATGGTTTGCAGCTGTGCCACAAGAATCCGGAGGACTTTAAGCGTCGTTTCGTCACTGTGGATGAAACATGGATACATTACTATACTCCTAAGGCCAAACAACAATCTAAACAATGGGCTACCAAGGGGGAATCTGCACCAAAAAAGGCGAAGACCGTTCCTTCGGCCGGAAAGGTTATGGCGACTGTCTTTTGGGATTCGCAAGGGATAATCCTCATCGACTATCTGGAAAAGGGTAAAACTATTACAGGTGAATATTATTCATCGTTATTGGACCGTTTGAAAACCGAGCTGCAAGAAAAACGCCCGCGATTGGCCCACAAGAAAGTCCTTTTCCATCACGACAACGCACCAGCACACAACTCAGCAGTTGTGGTCGCAAAATTAATGGAAATAGGATTCCAACTCGTTTCACATCCCCCTATTCTCCAGACTTGGCTCCCTCGGACTACTATTTGTTCCCCAATTTGAAGAAATGGCTGGCGGGACAAAGATTTTATTCAAACGAGGAGGTGATTGCAGACACTAATGGATATTTTGCAGACTTGGACAAATCCTATTATTCGGAAGGGATCAACAAACTAGACCATCGTTGGACGAAATGTATAAGCCTAAAAGGAGACTATGTCGAAAAATAAAAAAGGTTTACCCCAAACACATAAGTAGTTTTTATTTTTGCACGGACTTTTCAAACCAGCCTCGTATATATATATATATATATATATATATATATATATATATATATATATATATATATATATATATATATATATATATATATATATGTAAATAAATAAATACTTAAAATCTAATAACTACATCAGGGGTTCCCAATCTTTTTTTTTACTGCGACTCCCTTTACAGGTTGCAATTTTTCTGAGACGCCCTAAAACAGGGGTGCTCAAACGGTCGATCGCGAGTGCTTTTTGAGTCTATCTCGAGAAAAAAATTCCGATATAGAACTATTCACAGATTTTGTTTTAGGTAACTAAAACAAAATATAATGAATAAACTACTAAAATTTATTCGATCCACAATTAGGCCAGAATAACCCCCTCATCACTTTCTTTTATCGTAATAACCCCCTGCTAGTGGCAAAAGGCGGCTTTATCAAAGGAACCCGCGGTACTTGTCAAAGAAAAACCGCGTTTTAGATTCCCGCCGATTTTTCTAGAAACTTCGGGCTGCGTGTTTGACGGGAACATTCGAGACTTCGTTCGCGCCGATATAAATGTTGCGCCTGCAGGAATAGGAGGCAGACCGAGTTGTAACTTGAAGGCTATCGGCATCGATACAAAGTTTATTAATAAATAGTCCAAAATGAGTGCGGCGAAGAAAAGTAAAACTTATCATTTTAATAACGATTGGAAGGAAGAATTTTTCTTTTGTATGGTAAAGGATAAGTGCATTTGTCTCATTTGCCGTGCGTCAGTTGCAATACCTAAGCGTGGGAACTTAGAGAGGCATCATAAAACGGTTCATAAAAACTATGAAAAGGATTTTCCGTCACAGAGTGAATTAAGAAAACGAAAAGTACGTGATTTGATAACTTGTTTGAAAAAAGAACAAACCATGTTCACAAGACCAGCCAAACAATCAAAAGCTGCAACGATCGCGTCATTTAAAATATCTCATATATTGGCGAAACACAAGAAACCATTTGATGATGGATTGGTTGTGAAGGAAGCATTTATTGAAGCGGGTGAGACTTTATTTGGAGATTTTAAAAATAAAACAGAGATTATGTCTGCTATTAGAGAACTTCAGTTATCTCGTCCGACTGTCACAAGGCGTGTTGAAGTCATGAGTCAGGACATGGCAGATAAACTAAAACATGATATCATGGAATGTACATACTTTTCCTTACAGTTCGACGAATCCACCGATATGACAGACACTGCCCAGCTGTGTATTTTTATTCGAATGGTATTCAGTGACATGTCGGCTAAGGAAGAGTTTTTGACAATGATTCCTCTGAAAGGAAAGACCCGTGGTGAAGATATATATAACGTTTTCTTCAATTTTGTAACAGACTACAAGCTACCAATATATAAACTAGTGTGCATTACAACCGATGGAGCACCAGCAATGACTGGAAACAAAAACGGTTTTGTGGCATTGTGTCGAGCTAATGATGATTTCACTTCGTTGTTCTCCTTCCATTGCATTATACATCAACAAGTTTTGTGTTCAAAAGTTCTAAACATGGAGGAGATTATGGGCATTGCAATAAAAATTGTGAATTCTATCCGTGCACGCAGCTTGCAACAACGGCTCTTTAAATTGCAGTTGGAAGATAGTGAGTCATCTGAACACACTGATTTAGTTCTTCACACGGATGGTCAGGTGGTTGAGTCGCGGAAAATTCCTAGAAAGGTTTCAAGAATTATTGCCCGAAATAACAGCTTTTCTGGACGAAAGAGGTGATGACACTCAGATGCTGAAAAACGGAAATTGGCATTTTTGACAGACATCACAATGCATTAATTTGGAGCTTCAAGGTAAAGGAAAAACTATTATTGAGATGATTAGCGCAATAAACGCATTCAAAAGTAAATTGCAACTTATGATAGATCAAGTGAAAAGAAAGAATCTGAAAAATTTTCCGTCTTTGAAAGCAAGGATTCCTCAGTTGAATTATGATATTTATGAGGCAGAATTATCAAATATTTTGGGCCAATTCGAAATACGTTTTTATGATTTCAGTAAATTGGCAAATATCGCATCATTTATGAGATATCCTTTTTCGTGTAAAAACATTGAGGAATTAGCTACTGAAATAGCAAGTCAGTTTAACATGGACTCATGTTCTGTTGAAAATGAGTTAGTGCAGATTATATCAGATATACATCTCAAAGCCACAGCATCTGATACAAAATTCTGGTGTTTTATATCTGAAGATAAATATCCGAATCTAAGGCAAATCGCCCTTCAACTGACGGCAATGTTTGGGTCAACTTACTTGTGCGGGTCTGCATTTTCTGAAACGAAGATAATTAAGTCAAAATATCGCAACGACTAACTGACGAACATATGTCATTGTGCTTGCGATTAGCACTCGGTAATTACGTAGCATCTTATGAAAAGTATGCTGAGGACATGCAGTGAACAATATTGAGGTAGATCGCCAGCAGTTCAAGTTTGAGCACCCCTGCCCTAAAAGAAGATACCTGTATGGATCTCTAGTAGACCATAAAATTACTTTATTATTTAAAGAAAACTCCAAAGAATATAGAATCTTAATTATTATTTATTAGAAAACATAAAAAAAAAACTTCAAACAATACAATTAATGAGAAGGATGAGCTTACTTTTCTGAGCATAACTTCTCAAATCGGGGCTGAAGTTTTGAAATTGCTACCCTCATTTCTTCTTCTAAATTTGTTTGTGATCTGTACTTCGATTTCATTACTGCAAGTGCAGAAAAGCCAGTTTCACACAAGTACGACATAGCAAATGGTAAAAGAACCCCCTGAAAGCCGTAGTATTGATAGTAGAATATTCTTGGGATGCATTGCTCCAAAATTAAAACAGTTTGTCTTTATCGAATCGTAGTTTTAGGCTCGTATCACAAGATAGTTCTAACAGTTATTCTTCTTCGACTGTTGAAAGTGTAGATGGTTGTGGGGTCGATTGGAATGGGTTTCTAATCCAGTCGTATTGATTCATATTCTCTGGAAAATATTTATTTAAATGGGTGCTTAATGTTGATAAGTGTTAGATAAATATCAATTGCAAACCTGTTTCCATATTTTGAATAGATTTTTCTTTCATAAAGCCTTTCAAAATAGGAAAACAGTCAGTATTTTCTTGCTCTTCTTCTATTTTTCTTTTCCACACCAGCAACTTCTTTTGAAACGCTGCAATTTTATCAGTTAGTTGCAGTATATGCGTTTCGTTTCCCTGCAACGATTTATTAAGGACATTTAATTTCCCAATTATGTCGCAAAGATACGCCAGTTTTATTAAAAAGTCAGTATTTTTAAACTTTTTTGCGTCACGATGCGATTCTGTCAATAAGTACGTATACAACTCATTTTTTAATTCGTGTACACGTGAGAGTACGTTACCTTTCGACAACCAACGAGAGTTACAGTAATAAAGTAAAGATGTATGCTAGCCACCCAAATGTTCACAAAACTTATGGAAAAATCTTGCCTTCACGGGTTTGTTTTTATGAAGTTCACCACTTTGATAAATAATTAAACCATCACAAAATTTAATTCAGGTGAAATATTTTTTGCAACCAAGGTCTCCCTATGTGTCCATTTTACATTT
This sequence comes from Pachyrhynchus sulphureomaculatus, assembly GCA_019049505.1. Taxonomy (NCBI): domain Eukaryota; kingdom Metazoa; phylum Arthropoda; class Insecta; order Coleoptera; family Curculionidae; genus Pachyrhynchus; species Pachyrhynchus sulphureomaculatus. Next base: position 82,589,170 of record CM032453.1, on the reverse strand, counting down.
AGAGCCTTGGTTTTAATGAGAGCTTGAAGTCCTCCATATGGCCCTGACATCGCGCGAGCTCCATCCGTACACACACCGACACACTTCTCCAATTGAATGTTATTATCTTCCATGTATGAATTTATGATCTCAAACAAATCACTAGCCTTACGGGTATCAGTAATTATTTTGCAAAATAAGAAATCCCCACGTACATTTGTTTCTTTCCATGTACCGCACGTAACATATTAATTGAACGTCGTTATTACTATCTGTCGCTTTATCCAGTTGAATGGCAAATAAACCAGAAAGATTTTCCACAATTATCTCATTAATGTCTTCAGCTATGTTATGAATGCGACGACTAATCGTATTGCTAGAAAAAGGAATATGTAGCTTCTTACATTTGGCAATACGGTGAGCGACCTTGTAAGAGGCGAGCCGTCCTTTAGAAGGAATAGATGCTCGGGAAAACAAGGATGTTGACTGATGTTGCAATTTTCTTGCAAAAAAGTTTCGTTTCAATTTATTAGAAAGCATACTTTCAACTTATGCCAAACAACACATGGGGGAAGTTCTATATTCCTTTCTTTTTTGTACTTTTTTCGTTTTTTTCTACAGTTTCTTTTCTACTCCTGCGTCTTCAACATGTTTTCTATTTATTTGAATAAAGTTATCCATTTTAAGTAATGAATATGTGCGAGTAAATTAAATACAACACACTTGAACTCAAAACACTGCATTCATCAACACTTGTAATCGACGCATAAATAAAGTTCTGGAATAAAAGGCCGAACGATGCACAAACGAGAGCGCGGGGGAATGGAGGGGCGGGCTTACTCATAGGGAGCGTAGTGCTCATAGAAAGAGAAAAAAATAATATGAGTCATTCTGTCTCTCTTACACGGCGATTGAATTCAGCTCTTAAGCGCAGAGTAAGAGAGACAGAATTGTCTCATATTATTTCCTTTTCTTTTTAAACGATTATACGCTTTCGCTTACAGCTGGCTATATACTTTCTCTCCTCTATTCTAATATCTCTATGGGCTTACTGAGTCGCTGATGAGACGCGCGCTGTGCTGCGCACTAACTCATTACATCGGGTACAGGCGACCTGTGCGTATCGTCTCGCGACTCCCCAAGGATAGCCCCGCGACGCAGTTAGGGAACCCCTGAACTACATAATTTATAACGGGAACTTTCACGGCTTAGATTAGACCGTGTCAAATTGGAATGACTTTGGGACGTTTCGCCAATAATTGTACGAGATACTGTTCAGCATTAGAACACAGAATTAGTCCGAAGAGGCACAACCCAACTATTTACTAGTCAATAAATTTTGAATGCGGAAATGACATCATGGGGATGGAATCAATGGGTCGAAATACATTTTTTCTTCAGTATATTTTCCTTTAAGCCCAATACATTTTTTCCAGCGATTCTCCAATTCATTTACCCCATTTCTAAAGTGGTTTTCTGGAAGACTTTCAAAACACCTATCTACGGATGCTATCACCTCATCATTTGTTGGAAAATGCTTCCCACATAGAAATCTTTTGAGGTTTGGGAACAGATGGAATTCAGACGGAGCCAGATCTGCGAATAGAGTGTATGTTCCAACAAGTCGTACTCTAATCCGACCAGTTTGGCCGTTGCCAAAGCACCTCTGTGAGTAGGTGCATTGTCACGATGAAAGATGATTTTTCTCTTCTGCAAATCGGGCCTTTTCTCACGAATTTTCTCATCCAGCTGCTCCAAAAGGTTGCAGTAATGCTCCTTTGTGATTGTTTCAACGGTTTGAAGATAATCAATTAACAAAATTCGTTTTGCATCCCAGAAAACTGATGCCATAATTTTTTTGGATAATTTTGACCACTTTGCCTGCTTTAGAGCTGAATAACCGTTGTCGCAGTTCAGGATCATACTGGTAAACCCAAATCTCATCCATAGTTACAAATCGACGCACAAAATCAGTTTTATTCTTTGTGAAACGAGCCAAATGTTGTTTAGCAAGTTTCTCTCGAGTGCGTTTTTGTTCCGATGTTAGTAAATGCGGCATCCATCTTATGAATAACTTTTTCATACCTAAAACATTAGTTAAGATCTCACATACAGATCAGTGTGAGATACCTATGGCTAAATCATGCACGGTTAATCGATGGTCTTCCATTACCATATCTTGTACTTGCACAACAGTTTCTTTAGTTGTTGCTGTTTTTGGACGTCCTGAATATGGATCATCATTGACGCTTGTACGACCACGTTTAAACTCTAGAGTCCATCTATGAACAGTTGGAAATGAAGGAGCAGACTCCTTTAACACTTCGACTAACTTTGCATGGATTTCAGTTGTTGATAAACCTTCCAAAACAAAGAATTTTATTATTGCACGATATTCGATTTTTTCCATTTTTAAAGAATACTCAAACACGTCTACTTTAAATTATTTCTTACGAGAAGGCATAGAGAGCATTATGTTAGAGAAATAATTTGTTTTCAGGGTATAATGAATGTGGCAACGTAGCTTCTCGCTTGCTTCCCACTGCACGCAATCACGTGTTATTTATAATAACTTTGATACTTTTACATGATATACAATAAAAATTATGTATAATTAATTAAAACGATACTTTGGATTATTTATTAAAAATATATGAATTATCTATCTTTTACGTGTTCAACATCTGAAACTTTTACAATTAATTATGGCAATACGTCGTGGTAAACCATCTTGAAACAGTGAATGCATGATGCTAAAATCTATTATTTCTCAAAATTTCAAGTAAAATTACTTTTAACATTTCCCGTAAGAAATACCTTAACCAGCTGATAAACAATGAATGACTTGACAGATCGACTTGAAATTTAGAGTGTGTTCATATGACAGATGAAGCTTCAACATGGTGTTTAATATTTGGTTCAAGTGATGTTCCATAAGTGTCGCTTTCAAAACTTATTGATTGACCTGATATATCTGCCGTGTTTGCCGAAACATGACCTATTGTAATGAACAGTTTCCACCTTCTTTATGAGGTTCAGCGAGTTGCTCTTCGTACCACCATTTGCAATAATTATTTTATATGAAGGATCTCATCACTTTAAAATGTGTTTGCCATCCAGCTGCGATTCGAGGCCAACGTGAAACACTTTTTTTAGGGATTTTAGGGATTTCCCATTTCAAGTGATTCCCTAATCATTCTGGAGAGTGAACAAAATCTTTAGTTTCTTTGACATTGATGGTATATTTCAGAATGTTGATCTACAATTTGTTTCTTTTCGATACATCTCGCATGCTGGCGAGTGTATATTAATCTTCACTTTTTCCCAGATTTCTTGTATTACACGCCCAGGGAATTTTATAAATATCTTCACTTTGTAATGGAATTATGTCTTTTGGTAATATCGGGCATTCCCCAAATTTTTTACAAGAATTGTAAATCTTTTAAGTAATTTGGTTATTTTGTTTGTTGCATAAACTGGTGAATTACTCTCTCGTCTGGAATTGGGTTTTTAAATCTGTTAAACAAGCGTCTAAGATCATCAGTGAATCTGATGCACTGGTTACTTTCTCTGTTTGTGATGAAATATTAAAGAATTGAAAAAAAAATGTAGTTTTTGAGAAGGTAGATGTAGATATCGATTTGAATAAGTTGATTTTTGGTAAACTGAATGACTATTTACTTTTTCTTTGCATCAGTACATCTAAAAATGTGCAGCAATTGATTCAGTATACATTGTAAATCGTGTGTTCGAAGGTTGTTGGTTCAGGTACTTTTTTTTCATGTGGCCAAAAGAAACATGTCGTCCTATCTACATGAAAATTGTGGTTTTAGAGAAGCAGTAGCTGGGGATAGATATATTTCTATAAAATATCCAAAGATGAGTCAAAGTTACTGTATCGCAACCATGTCTGATATAACTGAAATTGATCGTATGAAATTGGAGCATTTCTCTAAAAATTCATCATCAAAACTGACCAAGATTAATTTTTATTTTTGCAGATTGAATTATTTTTTGTTTAGTTATCCTGTGGTTCATCTAACCCGATAAAAAAATAATGTTAACATTTAAAACATATTAAAAAAAAAGTCTTATAATTTAAAGTACAGGGTGAGTCAACAATAGAGTAAAGTTCATTATCTCATTTGTTTCGGGAATGACGAAAAAATGTTAAATACAATAGTTTTAGGGAGTGTTAAGCTGCACAGTTTAAAATTATTTTTGAGTATACAGGTTACTTCAAAAAAGTGTGGCCGATATAACATATGTTCTTTTTAAATGGAACATCCTATTTTCTAATTTATTTTTAAAATTTGCGTAAAATTTTATAACTTTTTTATTAATAATGTTATATACCTAAAGCGAGTAGTTTGTCTAATATTTCAATTTTTTAAAAAAAACTGGTTTCCAATTTTGTAAAAAATTGCCAGTAGCTCCATTGTTACTGAAGGTGGAATAATTGGTACGAGGAAAAAAGATATATGTAAAGAAATTTGAGTTAGATGCAACAGGGTATTCAAAATAAATTTATGCATTTCGACTATTTTAAATTGAAAAATCTCAAATTTTTTAAATGGCATACCCTGTATATTATTATTTTTTCTGATAGATTTTATAAAACCCTCCAACTTTTATTAAGTGTGTCATATACCTGTTTCTAATAGCTTTCGATTTATTTTGAATTTTTCAATTTTCACCCTTGTTTTTAATACACTTACGCTATAACATCATAGTTGCCAAGACAAAACAAAAATGTAGGCATTGTCAAATTTTGACATGTCTATTAAGCAAGTAGAAACAGTTTAATTTGTTGTAGTAAGTGACATATAATGGTAATAGTTATGGAATTTCCTAAAAAATGAATTAATTGATATGGTTTATATACTGGGCGAGGCGTCTTTTGGCAGTAAGGCTTTACGGAGTGAAGTACCCCCAATAGACGTATACCATCTAGAAAATCTTTTCAGTCCTTAATGGAACGGTTTGATGGTAGTGGTAGCGTTGCGTATATAAAACCGAAAGTAGTAAACCAGAATGCTACCAATGAGGAAAAAGAAATGGAGATTTTACTTCATGTTGAAGATAATCCCCAGGTCAGCAGCCGTGAACTAGCTGACTTACCTGACACATCCCAATCTACGGCTAATTGCACCACGAGAAAATACAAGTATCATCCCTTTTATATGGAACTACACCAAGAACTTCAAGACCGTGATTTTGAAGGACAAGTAAACTTTTGTACAACCATGCATGGAGGAATAGAGGCCGATCCAAATTTTTTTATCCAAAATAATGTTTTCTGATGAAGCTATTTTTCACAGTAATGGAGCAGTTAACAGCCCTAACATGCATTATTAAACAGTTAATCCAGTTCAAAATCAAAAACCATTGGTCGCTTAATGTATGGTGTGGAATAATTAAATTTTCGAATTATTGGTCCATATTTTTTCCGCGAATCGCTTAACGGGCCTAGATATCTAAATTTTTGGCAAAACGAATTATCCCAGCTTCTTGAAGAAGTTGATAACTTTGAAAGGGAAGAAATGTGGATTTAACAACACGGAGCTCCTGCTCGTTACCATTGGGAAGTTGGAAATTTTTAAACGATCGTTTACCCACAAAAATGGATCGGTAGGGATGGATTCATTCAGTGGCCGCCTCGATCATGCGACTTAACACCTTTAGACTTCTTTTTGTGGGGCTACATTAAAGATCGTGTTTATGTGAATCCCCCTACAACATCAGTAGATATGGAACATAGGATACGGGATGCGTACAGGACAATAACGCCCTTTATGCTAAGGAAAGTGAAGGAAAATATAGTAAAACGACTAAACATGTGTATTCAAGTAGACGGGCATATTTTTAAACATTTATTACGTCATAATAATTAATCATTAGATAAGTTAAACTATATTAAAATTATTAACTATTTGTTTATGTTTTCACAATAGCGTAAGTGTATTAAAAACAAGGGTAAAAATTGAAAAATTCAAAATAAATCGAGAACTATTAGAAATGACGTATTGACATATATGACATACTTAATAAAAGTTAGAGGATTTTGTAAAATCTATCAGAAATGGTAGTAATATACAGGATGTGCCATTTAAAAAATTTGAGATTTTTCAATTTAAAATAGTCGAAATGCATAAATTTATTTTGAACACCCTGTAGCATCTAACTCAAATTTCTTTACATATATCTTTTTTTTTTATCTCTATAGAACGCTCGTACCAATTATGAGTATTCCAACTACAGAAACAATCGCGCTACTGGCATTTTTTTACAAAACTGAAAATTAGTATTTTTAAAAAAAAATTGAAATATTAGAAAAACTACTAGGGTTAGGTATATAACATTATTAATAAAAAAGTTATAAAATTTTAAGCATAATTTAAAAATAAATTAGAGAAAATAGGATGTTTCATTTAAAAAAAAAACATAGTATGTTATATCGGCCACACTTTTTTGAAGTACCCTGTATACTCAAAAATAATTTTAAACTGTGCACCTTAACCTTCCCTAAGACTACTGTATTTAACATTTTTTCATCATTCCCGAAACAAATGAGATAATGAACTTTACTCTATCGTTAACTCACCCTGTACTTTAAATTTTAAGATTTTTTTTATGTTTTTAATGTTAAATGTTATTTTTTATCGAGTTAAATGGACCACAGGATAACTAAACAAAAAATAATCCAATCTGCAAAATAAAAAATTAATCTTGTAAAATAATGTAGTACTTAAAAACTATCGAAGGTTTTTTTTTTCAAAAATAAAAAAATTACGGTGTTTAAGTATGCGATTTTCAACCGAAAAATGTATGTTTAATTATTTATAAAAAAATAGTCTATTAGAAAAATAATATATTTTATAGAAAAATAGTTATTAAGATTTAAAAAAAAAGTTAAAAAATATTAAAAATGGACTGAGTAATATTGCAGACCGTGTATGAAAACAGGTAGCGGTCCCAATCTGACGTCAGGTCACATTTAATGCAATAACTTTGAAGGGAATGGATTTTCTTAAAATAATTCTTAGAAGTATAGAGAATAAAAATCCGTAAAAAATCGAATTTTTGAAAATTTGAGGTATATGTAACACCTTATGCTTTAATTCTTGTTTAAGATTGATTTATGCAATAAGCCTAAATACAAGGATTTTAGAAATCTCTCACCATTCATCATATCGTATTTTTTTTTAAACAAATTGGAATTCAGAAAATACACTGATTGAAGTAAATAATTTGCGGTGTAGTTAAAAACGATTTTTTTTTTCAGGATTGGTAGAGAAAAAGTAAATATGCTTTTATTTCATGTAGAAGAAACCGAAACTTATTTATGCTTGGAACCAGTAACCACAGCTGATTATGTTAAATATCTGGAATATGTTGAAGATGCTACCACAAGGGTAGACAAAATGGAAGAAGAATTGGATTACTGTAAGGAGTTATATGATATCACTGAAGAATTTACTATTGCCATTGCTCCGGAAGAAATGACACATTATTTGGGTCTCAGTGTTGCCTTAGGCAACTTAGAAATTTGGTTGACAAGAAAATTGAAGATACCACTAGAACGGTTAAGGCGTTTAGTGATCAGATGAATAAAGATATTAGTGCATTAATATCAGAAGTTGGCATTATTAAAGATGAGTGCATGGTAGGTTTTTTTTCTAAGAAATTATCCTCGGTGGAGTTAGAATTTTTCAAAATGGTTTTTAAAGTTAAGATGTTCACTTTTCAAAACAGTTTTAGAGGACTTTTGGTCTGATTGGAAATTTTAGTTTTTCAATAATCTCAGGACAGAAAAAGTCTTATTACAGAAAATCACAGAAAAACTTATGAAACTTTTGTTTTCTTTTTGTATTTTCCAGATGAATTCGAAGCTTGTTTTTCGTACTATTTTATAGACCTATTAAATTTAAAAAAAGTCGAAAAATAGTAAGTGCAATCATAAAAATAATTTTTGTGGATTTTAAATACACCATGTTTATTACACCTATATGTTGCTAGACAGGACAAAACATCATATTTATTGAATTAGTTATCTCATGGGTTAAATTTCAGAATCATATGATGATTATAATATACGAGACACACAGAAATTAATAAACGGCGAATTTTCGATAAGGAAAATAGTTTAAAAATAGAAAAAGCTAAGGCCAAGGCGGTATTACTAATGAGCTGCTCAGATACGGTAAAGAAACTACCCTGAACTAACAACTTTAATCTAAATAAAATTCCAAACAAATGAGGAACTCGCACTACAATCTTGCAGTTCAGAAAAATAGATGAAAAGGTGTACATAACAACATCTAAAACACTGTCAGGATGTAAGCTTGTTGTTCACGGAAATATTATGCAACAACAAAGTTTAAATATTACGGCGCAGATACTCGTATATTTGGTATATTTTTTGGCGATTTTAGCACAAAGGTGAGAAAACAAGCTGCATAGGCGACGAAAACAGTTGCATGCTTAAAGGATGCTATATGGCGAAACAAGCACCTAAAAACTGAAACGATATCTCGAATTTAGAAAACCACAATTCAACCTTGTACACTAACGTAGATAGCGGAAATCCCATTTAGTCCAGTCGTCAGGGGTTTTGAACATTAAATGTTAACAGGCTGCATTTTGGCACACAGGTAGTTCGCTAAAGTTTGATGTACGCTATGCCCACAAAATCCAAAATAAAATTAAAAATTTGGTTTTTAGATAATATGTCGAAAAAATAAATAGGATATCGAAAAACTAATAGCATCACGCGAAAGGTGTGTTTTCAGAGTGTAAAAAAAAAATTAAAAGATAGCTTTTTGAAGAGGAGACTTTCAGCTTTCCGATGATACCAATAGTTTTTTTTTTTTGTTGCTTAATAATTTTGTAAAACCTAAAATGAAATTTTTTTTTACATGATTTTAACGGCATACAGTAAATAACAAATACAGTCGACACTCTATATAGTGAAAGACCAAAATGTTGACCAAAATTTCACTATAGAAAGTTTTTCACTATATAAAGAAAAAATCCGTATATATTGCTATGTATAATAAATATTCTAGGTCTTGAAAAAATTGCACTATAAAGAGTTTTTCACTATATAGAGTTTCACTATAAACAGTGTCGACTGTATTTAATGAAATAAACATCCAGTATTGAAAAAATATCCTTGTGCATATATCATTATTATACCTTAAGTTTCAATAAAAGAATAATTGCAAATACCAACATTATCTGTGTTATTTAACAATTGAGTTTTAAAATATGAAAAATTTGCCTGCTGTTGTAGTGCGCCCGCCGTAAATTTTACGGTCAAAGTACGAAATGGTCAAAAAAAGTCGGACAATTTTTTTTAGTTATAATACTTTTTTTTATACTTGATATTAGAAAATCATTAAAAATTTTTAAAAAACTTTCTCTTTTTTTTTGTAATTTTGCTCTTAAAAAAAGTGTTCATACAACTTAAACTTAAAATAAAAAGAATATTTAAAGGTGGGAAATGAAAGATAGAAGTCTAAGCTTTAAGCATATTTATATTTCATTTAAACATCTATGTACAAAGAAAAACGGTTATTGAAAACACAAAAATTTTAAATTACTCGAAAGAATTTTGTTAATGGCGTTAAATTGGATCCGCCAGTTTTTTTGAATTTTTCAAATCTGTTATCGGATTCTCAATCAGCACCCCGAGAAACCCCGTAATAGACAAAATATTTGGTGGTATACAGAAACGTTAATTTAATCATAAAGAAGGTTGGAAGCATGATTCCCACTACAAATGAAGGAGTCAAACCAGCCATTTTATTTTAAATATTTTTTTTAAAAATTATGGTAAAACAAAAAAAAAATCTATATACTGTTGTGGTGCTATTCGTTTTTCGATATCTTTTTTATTTTTCGAGACATATGCAAAAAAACGAATTTTTCATTTTATTTTCATTTTTGTAGGCTTAGCGTACACTTCAAAGCAGCAAACTTTTTTTTATTGTATTCTATGTCCAAAAAACTACTTGTATGCCAAAATGCAACCTATCAACATTTAATGAGAGTTTTACGTCAAAATTTGCCTCTGACGACTGAGCTAATTATAAACAAAACAAATACTGTGAACAACAGACATGAAGTGAAATAAAAGAGCTTATTGGATAAAAAAAGAAGCTACAATCTTAAATATGCAAATAAATAATATAAATGACTGAGTTTTAAATAGAAAAATAGAATAGAATAGCATATAGGTAGCATGACAAAAGAAAAAAATAGAATACCCTGAAAAGGATGGAGCGACAAACCTTCCCTATGTAAAATAGACGGTAATAAACAGGCAATCGTGTCTGTAGATGTGGAAGTGGAAGAAGACATTTAATCAAAGGTGACGAATCTGGAAAGAGTTCACCCATTTAATGAACATGATATATCTAAAACCAACAAGAATATATGATATTAAATTAAAATTCCCCTCATTTCTCCATGGTCGCATGTTTTGTATAATATTTCTTTTTATTTAAAATGTTTAGTAATACCCCTAGGCAGGCGTATGCAGAATATAAGAAAACAACTCTGTACTCACTATGTAACTTCTTCTTCGAGTGCCGCTGCTATCGGAGATTGGAAATTATCACAGCCACTCTAACTCTATCTACGACTTGTCTAAAACAATTCAATAAAGCTACACTTATTCCAGTCACGCAGGTTACGCAGCCAAGATATTCATCTTCTTCCCCACGTTTCTCCTTCTCTTGATCTTGTCCTGCATAATGTTTGTCAATAGTGAATACTTTCGACCCCTCATCACATGTCCCAAGTATTCAAGCTTCCTGCTTTTTATGGTGTTCATCAGCTCTGGGTTTTGTTCAGTATTATTGGTCACTCTATCCGTCCATGATACTTTCAGAATACGTCCATCAAACCACATTTCAAGGGCCTTAATATTGTTAATTTTATTCTATTTCAGCGTTCACGTTTCCAGCCGTAAAGTAGTGTTAAAAAAACATAACAGCGCAACATACGTAAACGCAGTAGCAAATTTAGATCTCTTTTACAAAAAAAAATCTTATTTTGTTTAAAGACAGCCCTAGCTAACTCTATTCGCCCTGTAATTTCCATTGTTTGATCCGTACTGTCTGTCAACCATGTTTCCAGATATTTGTAATGGTTGACCCTCCCGATCTGCGTACCATATAACAAGAGATCATCCTGAATATTTCGAGACTTTGATATCACCGCGAATTTCGTTTTCTTGAGATTTACCTTTGGGCCACAATTCTCGCAACTGTTATTTAGGTGTTCGACAAGGTGTTGTAGGTTTTCCAAACTTCCCACTAACATGATAGTATCATCAGAATATCTTATATTATTAAGGGTTTCACCGTTTATTATTAGGCTTTCATCTGCTTCAGATAATGCTTCCTGGCAGACATAAATTCACTATAGATATTAAACAGAAGATGTGACGGTATACAGCCCTGGCGCACTTCCCGACGGATCTCGATCGCTTCTGTTGTTATGTTTTTAACTTTCACTGTAGCTGTCTGATGCCAGTACATTATACATATGACGCGAATATCTGGATCAACAATATTTTATTTATGAGGATCTTGTTTAGTTGATTAAGCATGTGCAGAATATAAGAAAACAACTCTTTACCCACTATCCAACTTTTACGTTTTTAACTTAATTTTTTTAAATATATTTTTAGCAACCCTGGTTATGTGACATCGACTCGAATATTGGAGAGGTTACAGAATTTTTCTTTCTGATCTTCATGACAGACTGGTTAACTGTCAGAACCGTGCTGCAGAGTTTAAAAATTACCAGAAACAATTCAGGGTAAGAATCTAAATATTAGCCTAATTTTTTATATCTCCAGTCAAAGATAAATTGTCAAGGATTTCTTGACTTGCTAAGTTCCAGTGTTGTTTTTATCCTAAGGGCATACCTTTAGCCGGAAAAGTTTCGAGCAAGTAATTAAATAGATAAAAAATATAATATTTAGATCATTTTTATTCATTTTTCACTAAATATTGGTACTAATAAATTTATTAATCACGGAATGAAAGTGATGCAGGAAAAGTTTTTCGCACAAAAATTCAGTAACTTTAGTTTTAATTTTAAAGGGAGATGCGTATTTTCGTATGACTGGATTTGAGTGCCACTGTCCCTAAAAATTTCTGAGAAAATGTTATTGTATCAAAACTCTATTATCTTATCAACGAATATTCTAAATTGAAAAAAAATATACGGTATCGAAAAAGTAAGTTATTGTATTTCTAATTCAAAACTCTAATTTAAATGGGTGTTTTGTGAAGCTGGAAGCCATTCAAAACCAAAATGAACCGTTAATACGAATTTAACATTTTATGTTATATGAGTAAAAATATAATTTCTAAGAAATGTGGTTTAAACCTATGAAAGTAAATAAAATATAGTATAACTTTTACCTTTTTGAAACGCTGAAAAAATGATTTTGCTTATTGTTATTCAGGTTTTCTTAAATGACACAATTAAAAGTAAATAAAGATGTTATGTCCTTTTACAATCGGGACCGAGGTACACAGGAGGAGGATTAAAATGCAAATTAATCTGGGAAAAAAATGCAAAGGTTTGCTGGTTCAAGCATTCTAGATGCAATATGAGCTACTCCGACTTCTGCATTAGAAGCCTTGCTCGGGTTACGTACCCTCCCAATTTGGATAAAAAAAAAAGGAGAGAGGGGCGGCTGACTTATCGATGATGGATACTGGATGTTAGATAAGAATAGGTAATCTCGGACATACAAAAATCGCCCCAAAAGCGGACTAGATTCCTCTGATAAATTTTATTTAGGATGATAACGATTGAGACTTATTAGGTCTTACGATTCCCAGCCGGGTGGGACAAAGAGATCAACTTCCCTTATGAAGCTTTTTGTATGCTTCACTGATGGGCGGAAATAGCTAGACTGGAGTCGACTGGCACAGGGATTTATTTCTACACTGAGAATGTACGTAAAAGTTTCCCTTTAAGAAAATACACTACAGGTTTTCAGGCAGAACTCTTTGCCATCTTGATGTTATTTACAGTGGAGAACGTAGTCACGTATCGCGGACAGGTGTTATTCGTTTGGTTGAATGGTCAAGCGGTACTTAAGGCAATCGCTAAACCCTGGACCTGGTTGAATTCGGCACTAATCCTCGCGTATAGAAATGCCCTGGATAAGTTATCGAGAAGAAAACAGGTTAATTTGATAAGAGTCTATCAACCAAGTTAGACGAATCCGGACTAACTTTAGGTATATCCAAATAACAGGTAAGGATGGGCCGATCGTGCTTAAAGGAGCTAAGGTGCCGGAACCATGTAAATCATGGATTTTATATCGTGCCCTGGAAGGGTACAGTTTTTATATGGCTTCTTAATAGAAGTAGAGACGCATCTTAAATGCCCTTGTGGGGATCTTTACGGGACACTGTAGGTTGAAAAGGCATTTATCACTGTTAGATGTGAGGACTACCCGATATATCCGGACCGTCTCAAGGATGAGGAGACGCCGTTTCACCCTATCTGCGTCTGTGTAGCGTTGAGTAGATTCGGACATGAGGTCTTTGGCTCGGCAATGCTCTGAAGGATGGAGGACAACGCCATGTCGTGGAATGATATTTTGACCTGGCGCAGATTGATCTTTAAAAAATGTATTTATTTAAAACGTTTTTTACATCAGTAACAGTAAAGGATTGCCATTAAAATGCTAATGATTCGGTAGTTCGTACAGTTCCCATCAGCATCGATAATCGCCTGGCATCTTCGGAGCATATTTAGACGAAATTTTTTGCGTATTCTTGGGCTAAAAATTTCCAAATTGCCCGATTTTGCCTTGACAGCTTCACTGTGTACACCTTCTGCTTGATGTATGATCATATGTTCTTGTGCACTGGAATGGCCAATGTGACGATTGCCAATCTAGTGTGACGATACTGGATTCCCCTTTCTACTGCCTGCAGATTTTACTCCGATGTTTTTTGGGGTCGTTATCCTCTTGATGAGATGACTCCACTTCTCATTTTTATCGACAAACCACCGTTTGATAGCAATGCCTTCTTATAAATTTGCAGTATTTTTTCAGCGTTCAAATTGTAGCTAAGTCTCCCAAACTTTTTTCCGAAAGACATCCCCAACATGGATCTTCACAGGGTTTTTTTTACCGTGCCTTGAACCAATAGGTTGGTGGTAATGGACTAGGCTCGTGGGGTGATAATATAACTACAAAATGAAGCCTCATTGGAAAAAATTACATTGCTCCAGTCTCGATCTATGTTTTCCTCTGCTCACACGAGTTGTTTCCCTGTGTATTTTTCGCCCAGCAATGATTTCTCGATTGTAGCCCATCACTTTTAAATTGTTAGCCCGGAGATTAGTGCGAATCGTTTCATATGGTATATCTAAATCTTTCTGCTTTAGTTTTTGCAACCCTTGTCGCAGAGTAAATTGAGCATTTCGGGGAAACATGTTATTAATCATTTTGTCTTCCTTTTCCGACACTTTTCCTCTAGAACCACGTTCTAGTAGATCATCAACATTTTTTAATTGAGAGTATCGTTTTCACCCACTGTTAACCGAGTTCTCAAAAATATACAAAAGAAACAGAAAAAATAAAAAATAAAATAAAAATACAAGTACTTAAACTCTACTTACTCTAAACTAAAAAAGGAAAACATTGTAATTCTACATCATATTGATACCCATATACAAACCATGATCCCCACCTTACCCTATAAAAGAGACATAATAATAACAGTCAATAAGTCTGAAATAAAATCTCCTTTAGCTGTCTTCTGAAAGATAGTTCAGATAGGGCAAGCAAACCTTCAGGAATTTCGTTCAGAAGTTTAGCAGATGTATAGCCGAAAGACACTTGTTACGATGCCTAGGTATTTGAAAGCGGTCGTTGTACCTAGTATTACGCTGATGCACCGAATTTCGATGATGCAGCCTCTTTCACACAGATACTGTGGCACTCCGGTTCTCAACAGTCTATGCAAAAAGCAACCCAGATGTAGCCTTTCTCTATCCTTAATACGCAACCATTTCAGCTCCTTCAGCCTGCCACTCACATGATCCCTCCCCCTGCATCCAAAAATAAAACGTACACAGGAGTTTTGAATTTTTTGCAGCTTATACTTCGACATAAGGTCCAGGCACGGACCGTAAACAAAATTACAATAATTAGAGTGAGAAAGGACAAGAGTCTCGCACAAATATTTTTTTAAGCTCAAATTGAGGATATGCCGTTTCTTATATAAATTATGTAGTGAACAATACGCCCTTTGAGCTACCAAAGAAACCTGCTTTCTAAACCTGAGCTTACTATCAGATAATATTCCCAAATTTTTATATTCAGTAACAAACGGAATTCTCTCCTGGACCATATTTAAATTGAAATTTGTCGAAGCCCATTCACTGTTCCAAAATAGAGTAATGCCGACTTTCTCGGATTTATCCTCAAAACATTGTTATTAGAGTAGGTAAACATCGAATTTAAACAGTAATTAATTTCCTGTTCCGCCTGTAATGCGTTAAGACTATTAAAGGACCTTAAAATCTGACTGTCATCTGCATATTGTATTAGCCTACAATTATTAACATAACAATGCATATCCATTGTATAAATGACAAACAACAATGGTCCCAAAATTGACCCCTGAGGGGACGCCTCTATCTAAAGCCAAACTTTGTGACACGCTGCGATTAATCAGCACACGCTGTGATCTATCCGCCAAGTAGTCCTTTAATAAATTTATTGTTCGTTCTTTAAAATCATACTAATGAAGTTTGGCACACAACAAGCGGGGATCCAGCGTGTCAAATGCCTTGCTGTAATCGAGAAGAACCAAGGCAGTTGTCTCTCCTTTATCCGCCGCCCCGAGGATATCATCCAAAATGCTTAGAAAGGCTGTTGCAGTGCTAGAACCCCTGCGAAATCCCGACTGACCTTCAAAGAATAAGTTATTATTATTAAAATAATTAACGATTTGTTTAAAAATTATTTTCTCCAAAATCTTAGACAGAATACTCAAAAGACTAATTGGACCCAGTTCAGAGTAATTCTTAGGGCTTGACACCTTAGGCAAAGGCCAACTTCCAATCGGACGGAAACTTACTCTCTAACATAGATATATTGAAAATATGAGTGAGAAACGGTACGATGCGAGGGCAACACAAAGTCTTAACATCTGCAACGTAAGTTGATCAGCTCCAGAAGCATTCGACTAATCGGTAATCTTGTTATCAGAATAGTAACAAATCGTATCCGGATTAACGTCAGGACAAATCTGTAGCACAGAATCAACGAAAAATGAGTTGATTTCGTCGGGGCCTTGCAGATACGAAGGAGGTGTAAAAATGGTTCTTCTTGTTATAGACATTCATATTATGAAGCGCTTGCCACATAGACTTACTATTTTGATTCCCATTAGTTCCCATATTAGTTCCATACGAGTTACGTAACTTATAATCACATTTCTTTCAACGTAGATAATTATCACATCAATTCTCCAACCTTCGTGGAAAAGAAATATTTTATTTATAAAATAACACAATATATTTCACATTTCTTGCGAGAAGCTAAAAATGAATGAAACAAAAATATTAAGAACTTTTCCTCATAAACTGTTCCATGGGGACGCGTGTATGTGTTAGGTGGTTTGCCTTGGATCACTGCGGATCGTACTCGTTGAGAAAAACAGGATTCGGTTATTCATTCTAAAGAGGAAAGGTTCTCCAGATAATAGAGGATTAAACGCTTTGTGTTATATACTATTTCCTAGAAGAACTAATATTGCGAGTTTCAAGAAACCTTTATTTGCTTTATCTGCAAGATAAATTTGCTCCCGGGTTAACGCCTAACAATTTGAATAAAGATGCTAGTGGGACAGAGATGTAGACATAACTCTGACGAGTTCTGTAACTTTTTTAGGAAAATCTGCTGCCAGAGTTTTAGTAACGTTAAATTCTGCTTATTTACTGCCAAAAGAGAATTGCTTCCAGCTTTTTAAGATACTAAACTGCAGTTTGCGGCAACCAGTATTCGAGCGCCCAAAGCAAGTGAAAAGCCAACGTGCTATTTTCTATCAAGTCATAAGTGTAAAAAGAAGATAAATTTCTCTAAACGAAATCAAAAAGATATCAGTGAAACATGTCAAACATAAGTAACACTGTTGAATATCTTCTATACAGGGTGCCCCATACGTATAGAATAATGATTCCACAGCATTTATTAATCAGTGTATCAAAAAATGTTTAAATAAAAGTTATAGGGTATTATACGGCGCATATGCTGACGTTAATAATAAAATATTTTTGGACTGTCAGTTCGAAGAAATTACGTCA
>CM032453.1:82455059-82571727 GCA_019049505.1 Pachyrhynchus sulphureomaculatus | reverse complement strand
TAAAGTTAACGCACTCGTGATAATTTTCGTTCAATCTAACCCGTGGAGAATATTCCAGAATTTTTTAAAATCTTTGGATCAGTTCTTTCCGAGATAGAGAGGGGGACAGCAATTTTTCGCGATTTTTCAAATAATGCGTAGAAAAGTGTGCGCATGTAAGACATTATATATATTTTGAACTCTTGTTGTTACAAGCTTTGTTTTCGATCTTTACTGAAAATGATGACCTTGAATTTTTTTTTTTTTTTATATTTAACAGATAATTTTTATAAAGATAATGCACTCGTGATAATTCCATTCAATCTACACCCAGGGAGAATATTCCAGAATTTTTTCAAAATTTTTGGATCAGTACTTTTCGAGATAGAGGAGGGGACAGCGAATTTCGCGATTTTTTTCGAAAGTGTGCGTATGTAAGACATTATATATATTTTTGAACTCGTGTTTTTTAACAAGTTTTCATTTGACACGCCACTCGATAACCTAGTAAAAATTTTTTTTGTCACTTCCGACTTCACCCCCCAAAACTAACCCCTTAAGTCAAAATTTTACTTTCAAAACTACACGGCTCTGATAAGGGCATCAGTTTCTATATTTAGTACCAAATTCCTACGTCAAGTAGTTCGGAGAAAATCTGGTGTGACAGACGGACAGACAGACAGACACCGAAGTGATCTTATAAGTGTCCATACGGAACACTAATAATAAAATAAAACAAAAAAAGAAAATAAAACAGGAGTTTACGAATTGTACTGTGGCACTTGTAATAACACCTATAGACATAAACAGGCAGATCTTTTTTAAAAGAGTAAAGGAACATAAACAATGTTATAGAAAAACATATCTCACTACGCTAAACATTTAACGTATCTCACTACGCTAAACTTTTAACAGATGAAAATTATACTTTCAATGAAGATCTCAGAATTTTGTACAATGAAAGAAAGGGAAATTACTGAAGGTAGAGAGAGTAGGTAGAGATTAACCAGAAAAAAATCTCAGGTTTTTATTATTCAAGGATCAATTGGATGGAGATGGTCTCCTTTATTGAAACTTGTTTAGGAATTATTGGTGAATATTGTTAACTAAATAAAGTTAAATATTGTAATTAATACTTAAGTATATTTTGTAACATTCTTTGCATTTAATCTACATCCTGCTCCAGAAGACGACACAGTGTGTCGGAACAATTGTCACACAATAAACATAAGTTGTAATCTTGAATAGTTAGACTAGTTAAAAAAGCTCAAATTATATTAGTAGAACTAAACTAGCATAATGTTTAAATATCGTTATTTAAATGAAATGTTCGTAAAAAGCTGAAAAATTGCTTGATTTTCTAACTGCCTTATTTCATTGTCAACAAAAAATAAATTATACATGCACTTTTATTGGATGCTTAAAATATTATTTTTAAGATAGCATGATCATATTAAGCTCTTAAATATGGCCCTTTATTGTTTTTTTTTAAAGTTATTTGAAGTCATGAATACAATTGAATCATATTTGATATACATGAGTTACTCATTATTCTTCATAAAACGAGATATATTTATCTCTTTCTGACTTAGTGGGTCTTACTTTATAATACTTTAGTAAAATATCAAATGTGAAAACTAATTGTATTTAGGTCTGAAAGAGCTTTTAAAACATGTACTACAAATCTCCACCCCGTATTTAACGTCTTAATCTACAAAACGTAATGACATAATGAAAAAAAGAATTTTACCCAATATCCTTGCCAACATGTAGCTCTAAATAAACACTAAATTTGACTTTACCGCACTAAATATAACTTAAAGCACTATAACTCTATATTGTATACAAGAGCTACTTATAGTGACATATGGAAAAAAAAAAATAATTGTCCATTATCAGCCTGAAACCTGAAAACGAAATTAATTTTCAGATTCTTCGATTCGAAAAACACCAAAAAGGACATAAAACACGATATAACAAAGCAACTCTTCTAACTTTTTTAACCCTTAAATATTTATCTTAAATAATATCCATACATTAATAAACAAAAAAACCTGGAAAAATTGTCATAATACTATTGAAGCTATACAATATTTGACAAGCTCCACACTTTTACCCCCTTTCTTATGGTAAAATTGAAAACAATGAAAAAATTGTGAAATTCATCCATTTCAAGGACCCTAAAAAAGGAATATAACCCGATATATATGAACGATATATGCCTAAAATTTGTCGGAAAAGTTTGGACAAATTGTAATAATACTGTTGAAACTATATAATATTTAACGACTGTCACACATTTACTCGCTCTTCGTTTAAGGTTGGAAATGATAAAACATAGTCTTGGCTCCAAAAACCCTGAAACGGACATAATAACACGATATATCTGAAACAACCTACCTAATATCCTTTCCCATCTCTTTAAACCCCTTATCTGCTTTACTTTAAAATTCCCACTCTGCTACTTAAGATCATTGCGCAGCGTCACTAAGAGCAAACCTATGATATACCTGTGCTTATATTATGGTGATACACTCGAAGAGACCGTTGTAAGACCGTTTTAGCTTATTATCCACGAAAGTCTACTCTAGATCTTATTATGCGGGGGACGATTAAAAATGTATAGTCGCATTGTTGTGTATTAACAATCTACCGGTAGGTCTGCTGTTAATTGATCTTGAAATTCGATGTTTGACTATATTAGGGAATTTTGCAGATGAGTTTACGTAGTTTCGAAAACTGACTTTTTTTCATAAGAGTTATTTTATTCTAAGAAACTTTTTTTCATTTTAACGTACCTAAAGTACCCTATTTTTAACTAGTCATTAAAACATGTTTTTTTTACGTTTTCTGTTTTCCCAAGTTATCTTACCATATCGGCAGTTTTCTTTCATTTTAATAAAATTAGAATACCGCTACTCGGTTTGAATAACTTTTACTGGTGTCTTCTAAATTACGTTTTCCCCTTTAAAATTACAAAAAAAAATAGACGTTTTAAAATTCTCATTTTGTCACCTCGATAGCCGTGTACGCAATTAAGTTTCCTCGCAAATTAAGAAAGATACAAGAATGTTAAGGGAAAACGTAGTTATGCCCAAAGGAAATCCATGTAATTTCCTCTTATTATAAAAAAATTCCTCGAAAAAAGGTGGATATATAAAGCAAATTTGGAACACGAAACACGAGCTAACTAAGCAATTATATCTCAAAACCTGCTCCCTGTTTCATATTTATATAACCTAATAAAGAAAAAAAAAGACGGGGATTACAAGTCCAATGGGGGTAGAATGTTTAAAAAAAGGGGGTGAGATTCAATTAAGTGCTCAGATTAAACGTCAGGGCCATTCTTGGCGCTGATATAGTAACCGTTAAATGATAATGTTTTTATATTTTTTTAAGACTTCGAAAATTTATCTTGGAACCCTAATGAGAGGGTGGTGCAGGTGTAGTTATACAGTTATAAATACATTAAATACAATGATAAAAAAAGAGCTTGGTTGATGGAAAATGTAACCTTTTTCCAAATCTATTTAATTATTTCATTTTAGTCATTACAAAAAAGTAAAAGGAAGATAAATTAAATAAAGGATATCGCACCCGCTTAATGGACTTTGGACCAGATTCTCATGAAATTTTAATGAGATTTAGCTTGCAATTTTTACCAGTACGCCAAATCGGTCTTTATATAGAGTGAGTCAAGATTACGGTGAAATTTTGTATTTAAACCAACTCTTGATATAAATACCTAAATATAGATATGTATATATATATATATATATATATATATATAATATATATATATATATAAAAATAAATAAACATTTATTTCCTTTTTTGACTGATGCAGATGCACAATTCAGTACAAAGACATAGTATGGATACGTCAAAAATAATTAAAAATACATTTAACATATAAAAAATAAAAGAAAAAAAGAAATAATAATAATTACATTATTAACACATCTAGGATACCAACAATCTTAACCTATAAAGAACTCATTCAATGAGTAATGTGCTCTAGGTACCAAGTATCATCTTAACTCTGATTTAAATTACTTAGACAGATTCCCGTTATTTTTTTTGGAAGTTTTTGTATAGCCGAATCAACATACATTGCGGACCATTATTAGTAGCTGAAACCTACATAGGGGCTTGTGAAGTTCGTCTGCTTGCCGAGTGTGTAAGAATGAAATATTACTACGAACCGTGAATTTTTCAATATATCTCTTAACATACACAGCGCTTCAAAAAATATATATTCCATAGCAAGTCAAAATATTATAATTAATGACCAGATTCCTACAAGATGTCTTTGGTGGGGCTTTAGCCATAATTTTCAATATATTTTTTTGACAAAAAAATAACTGTTGAATATGTGCAGCAACCCCAGCATAACAATTCCAGTAGGATAGTCTAGAATAAACTTGGCCATAGTATAAGTAAGAAGTGTAGTATCTTTGACTATTGGTCTCAGTTGTCTAAAGAGATATGCTAATGAATTTATTTTTTTACATATTTCAATATATGTGCTTCCCATGTTTAGTTTGTAGTCTAATTTTACTCCTAGAAAGTTTATTTGGTCTATTTGAGCTAAGACAATTATTTGGGAATCGAATAAGTAAGCTCTCATACAGGGTTACGGGCTAGGGATAAACTGTACTGTTTTGGATTAGTGAAATTTAATTTTAAAATCATTGTTATATGACCACTGGCAGACTCCATTAACAATTCTCTGTGTGGCAGATTGAATCTCCCTTTTTAGAACTTACAATGAACTTAGAGTCGTCCGCGTACAGTACGGGACAGACGTTACTATTAAAATACTGTTTGCTGTTGATTGAAGATCATTGTTCATTTTAATAAGAAGAAAATTGGAGATAGAAGACTTCCCTGGGGATCCCCTAGTATTATGATCTCCCTAGATTTTGTACCATCTGACAATTTTACTATTTGCTCTCTGTTATGATAGGTAAGATTTTACCATTCTAAGGCCACTCCCCTTATTCCAATTTTCCAAGTTTATGAAATAAAATATTATGGTCGACAGGTCAAAAGCGCGACTATAGTCAAAAAAAGCTCCCACTGTTTCGCATTTTTTATCCAAGGTATTCAGAATCATATTTCACGTGTCAAAAAGTGCAGATTCGGTACTTCTATTGGGGACAAATTCCTTGCTGTGGGCTAGATACTATTTTATTATCTTTAATAGATAAGGTGATAATATAGTTTGAAATGATTTTTCAAAACCTTACTTAACTGATTTTGTACAGGCCACTGGTCTGTAGCTTGATAAGTCGTGGAGCATCCCTTTATCTTTATAGACTAGTGTTATTTTTGACTTTTTAAGCTTCGTGTCGGAAAACTACCCGACTGCAGTGAAAAATTCACTAAGTACAGAAGAGGCTGTTGTAAAACTTTGAAGCATTATTAATTAAGAAACCAGCAATTTCATCAACTTCCTGTGTATTCTCTGCCCCAAGCGACATAAAGACCGTAAGAGGATCGTCTTCATAGGATTTCGCAGAATATACTATTGCCAATGGATTTGTTTTTTATAAACCGGCTTACAGTTATTACTTGTTTCCGTCTCAACAAAAAAATTATTAAATAAGTTCGCTACTGTCAAGGAGTCATTATATATTTTACCATTTGCATCCTTTAAATAGGAATAGTTTTATTATTCTGACGTTTCTTAAGGTGAAGGTAATATATATATATATATATATATATATATATATATATTTTACGAGGCTGGTTTGAAAAGTCCTCCGTGCCAAAATCGAGAGAGAGATTGCACCAACCGGCGCGAATCGATGGTAATGTTTAGTTTAGTAGCATTCTCTTGAATGAACGCACAACCAAGTTTCAGCCATATTGGTGTCTTTCTCTTTGTGTTTGCCATTCGTGTATGAATCAAGGAAGGATGTCGAGTGGATTTTACAAGGAATTTGGACGAAAAAGAAATTTCGCGAGGTTGATATTAAATCAGTACTTTATGAAAGAAAAAACGCCTCAGCAGAACTAAAGAGAAGATTGATAAACATTATTAAATATCGGTGGACTCTGCACCTTCGCTTTGAAACAGTTTATAAGTGGTTTCAAAATTTTCGGACTGGCTTATGGGCACAATGTTAACGCTGAACGTTCTGGACGGCCCTGTGGAGGTTACGACTCAGAAATCCATTGATCAAATCCTTGATATGGTGAATGGATGACAGAGGAAGGGTTAAGGTGCGTGGGATTGCTAGTGCGTGTGGGCATCCTCGACTGAAAGGGTACATAAATACTTTTGCATAAAACATTTGGACATGAGGAAAGCTATCCGCAAGATGGGTGCCGCGATTGCTCACGATTTGACCAAAAACTGAATCGTTGTGTGAAGTGTTGCAAGGATGGGTTTGCAGCTGTGTCCAGAAGAATCCGGGAGGACTTTTAAGTCGTCGTTTCGTCACTGTGGATGAAAACATGGATACATTACTATACTCTGAGACCAAACAACAATCTAAACAATGGGTTACCATGGGGGGAATCAAAACAAATACTGCACAAAAAAAGGCGAGGACCGTTCTTCGGCCGGGAAAGGTTATGGCGATGTCTTTTGGGATTCGCAAGGGATAATGGACCTCATCGACTATCAGGAAAAGGGTATAAAACTATTACAGGTGAATATTATTTATCGTTATTGGACCGTTTGAAAAAACCGAGCTGCAAGAAAAACGCCCGCGATAGGCACAAGAAAGTGCTTTTCCATCACGGACAACGCAACCAGCACACACCTCAGAGTTCTGGTGGTCGCAAAATTAATGGATAATAGGATTTCAATTCGTTTCAACATCCCTCTAGTCTCCAGACTGGGCTCTTTGGGATGTTATACTATGTTTTCCCCAATTTGAAGGAAATGGCTGGGGGACAGACGATTTTATTCCAAAACCGAGGCGGTGATTGCAGACACTAATGGATTATTTTGCAAGGACTTGGACAATCCTAATATTCGGAAGGGCTCATACATACTAGAACATCGTTTATGGATAAAGATGTATAAGCTAATAAGGAGTCCTATGTCGAAAATACGAAAAAGGTTTACCCCTAACCCATAAATAGTTTTTAGTTTTGCACAGACTTTTCAAACCACTAGTATATATATATATATATATATATATATATATATATTATATATATATATATATATATATATATATTTATATGTATATATATATATATATATATATATATATATATATATATATTATATATATATATGTATAATATAAATATTTTTTTATGGGCATAGCACACGTGCTGCAGAGAGATCCCTAAAGCGCTACAGGAGCGACTCTGTGATGTAATATATTCTATGTTAAGTGATTCAATGTACATTCTTCAAAAAAATCAAATAAAAAAATATCGTGACTTACTCGTTTTTTTCTCTCATTAATATGCAAATCTAAGATAAACACTGATTTAACTTTCACAAAATATAGAATAACTTACAACTATATATTCAAATAATAGAATTTTATAATAAGATATTGAATACAAAACAACGTATTTATAAAGATTTAGTACCGTTTCGTCGATTCCCATTTTGTCGACTTTAAGAGAAATTCCCGATTTGTCGACTGGTCTTTTAACCTATACATCGGTGTCATTACAATTCCCCTTTCGTCGATTCACTAGACTTCTTTATGTGTAATGGAAAACTATATTAAGGGTAAATATTAATTATTTCTTAAAAAAATCAATTAGAGCAAAATTCTTTCTTTCCTTCACACTTTCTACAGACTTATGGTAGGACTGTCAAACCTGAACCTGAGCTAAGCTGAACGCCTATAATAATCTAACGGCTGCACCCTTATATCGTATGAACATAAATACCTAGGTAAAACTACCTGTAGAGGGTTGAAGGCCACCTACAGCTTTACTTGGTAGCTTTAATTCGGCGAGTCGACAAAAAGGGGACGGTTTCAAATGGTTAGCGGTCAAACGGTCTCAGTCGACGAAAGGGTAACAAACAGGTAAGAATGCCCAGTCGACGAAACGGCAATCGACAAAATGAGAATTTACTTTATAAATGAGACATGACATCTCCTTATAGTATTATTTCTGTTAAATTAGAAATAATAAAAAAAATAACATTTTTTCATATTTCGGCTCTAACAACTCTAAAAATGACGCGTATACCATCAAATATTGAAGCAATTCTTTTAACCTCATCCTCCACCTTTATATGTTTAAGGCTACAGCTCGAATTTTCAAAAATTCGTTTTGTTTTTTATGGTTTTCATTATATATAAGTACTTCTAAGACTTATTCAAAAAAACCGGTCAAGTGCAAGTTGAACTTGCACAATTAGTGTTCCGTACGTTGATTGTTTTTTTAAAATAAAAATTTTTGTTAGGGTGGTATAAAATGATCAGTGACTTCACAAAACATACCCCATATGAGTTTTCAACAAAGTTTGTTTCAATCTTTACTGAAAACTGGTGACCTTGAAATTTTGTTTTTTTTTATATACCAAATAAATTATTAAAGGTAATGCACTCGTGATAATCTTCGTTCAATCTATACCCCGTGGAGAATATTCCAGAATTTTTTCAAATTTTTTGATCAGTACTTTTCGAGATAAGGTAGGGAACAGCGATTTTTAAAAAGTAATACGAAGAAAAGTGTGCGCAAGTATTACATTATATTCGAGTATATATATATATATATATATATATATATATATTATATATATATATATATTATATATATATATATATATATGTATATTATATATATATATATATATATATATATTATATATATATATATATATATATATATATATATATATACATATATATATATATATTTATATAAATATATATATATATATATATATATATATATTACTCGTGTTTTCACTAGCTTTCATTTGACACACACTCGATGACCTAGTAAAAAAAATTTTTTTCACTTCCGATTTCACCCCTCAAAACGAACCCCTTAAGTCAAAATTTATGTTACGGTGGTATAAAATGATCAGTGACTTCACAAAACACATCCCAAATGAGTTTTCAACAAGGTTTGTTTCCAATCTTTACTGAAATCTGATGACCTTGAAATTTTTGTTTTTTTTATATACCATATAAATTATTAAAGGTAATGCACTCGTGATAATTTTCGTTCAATCTATACCCCGTGGAGAATATTCCAGAATTTTTTCAAATTTTTTGATCAGTACTTTTCGAGATAAGGTAGGGAACAGCGATTTTTTAAAAGTAATACGAGAAAAGTGTGCGCAAGTATTACATTATTACGAGTATATATATATATATATATATATATATATATATATATATATAATATATATATATATTTATTTTTACTCGTGTTTTCACAAGCTTTCATTTGACACCACACTCGATGACCTAGTAAAAAAAAATTTTTTTCACTTCCGATTTCACCCCTCAAAACGAACCCCTTAAGTCAAAATTTATGTTACGGTGGTATAAAATGATCAGTGACTTCACAAAACACATCCCAAATGAGTTTTCAACAAGTTTGTTTCCAATCTTTACTGAAATCTGATGACCTTAAAATTTTTGTTTTTTTTTATATACCATAAATTATTAAAGGTAATGCACTCGTGATAATTTTCGTTCAGTCTACACCCCGTGGAGAATATTCCAGAATTTTTTCGAAATTTTTTGATAAGTACTTTTCGAGATAAGGCCCGGGACAGCGATTTTCGCGAATTTTTAAAAATAATACAAAGAAAAGTGCGCGCAAGTATAATATTATATATATATTTTTTACTCGTGTTTTCACAAGCTTTGATTTGACACCACACTCAATGAGCTAGTAAAAAAAATTTTTTTTTTCGCTTCCGACTTCATCCCCCAAAACTAACTCCTTAAGTAAAAATTTAATTCTCAAGACTACATGGCTCTGATGAGGCCATCAATTCCTATATTATTACCAAATTTCACCTTTCTATGTCAAATAGTTTCGGAGAGAAAATCGGGTGTGACAGACAGACAGACAGACAGACACCGAAGAAGTGATCTTATAAGTGTGCCGTACGGAACACTAAAAATTAAGAAAATTCCATTTCATTACAAAGTTATAGCATTAAATGTGACCTGGCGTCGGATTGGGACGCCTATCTCAATGCAATGTTTGCAATATTATTCGTCAATTTTTAATATTTTTTAACTCTTTTTTAATCTTAATAATACTTTTTCTGCAAAATGTTGAGAGAGGTTTTTTAAATTTTTTCTGATAGACAATTTTTTATAAATAATTAAACATAATTTTTTAGTCGAAAATTGCATACTAAAATTTGAAACACCGTAATTTTTTTATTTAAAAAAAAAACCCTTCGACAATTTTTAACTAAGTACATATATACAATATCAATTTTTATTTTTGCACATTGGATTATTTTTTGTGACGTTATCCTGCAGACAAGGAGCGCCACAGTTTTATCCGTAGTCCATAGTTTAACCCGATAAAAAATAATGTTAACATTAAAACATATTTAATTTTTTTTTCTTATAATTCAAAGTATAATAAAAATATATATCGCCATTCTTTTGTATTATTCTAATATACCTTTAAAAATATTTTTTTTAAATATATGTGTCATGTATGTAACCCCTTAATTATAATAGTTATGCTTAAGATTTGTTCTTTACTTTAAACAAAAAATCAAGAAAATTGTGATAATGCTTTGAAACTATACAATATCGACCTCCACCCATTTAACAAATTTTTCTAAAAGTTATATTGCTCAAAAAGTATAGGTTCCTCTTCTACTAAAGTATTATATATGTGCCAAATTTTGAAATCGTTATCTTATTTTATTCGAAAGTTATCGGGTTCATAGACACAGACAGAGACGAACAGACTGACAGAAATCAGAAATGTCTAGATCACGAAAAACATAGTGATGTTTTACATGATCTGGGAGCTCTGAAACAGAGAAATGTAAACATTTTTAGCGGTGATTTTTTTCACGAATCCCTTGCAAAGCAAGTAAAAAATTAGTGTGCAAGATTAGAAATGAGCAGTTTACCGTTGAATGTTTCGCAAAAAAAATAATAATAAAGATACTTGGGTAGACTGGAATTCTTTGGCGAATTTGATTTCACTATATAGAACCTTTTAATTACTGTGCAGAGATAGTGACTTCATGACCACTCGTTATGTATATTTTTGGCATTTAAAGTAGTCAATATCCTGAAAATTATGCAGACTTGGCAATATAAAAACCAAGATGGAGATTTGGATCCTATCAAGCAGTTGTGTGCAACTCGTCTGCTATTGTTTTGAAATTTGCTCGTATTTCCTAGTATAAATTTTAAGCTCGATGACTAACTACCAACAAGTCTATATAAAGGAAATATAGGGTAATTTTTAAGTTGGTTCATTATATTTTACCTATCTTGTTGTTCACTAAATAAAATAACTTCACTAATATAAAATTTTCAAAAAACTATTGTATAAAGCCACCTTAAAATTATATTTCACAATATTATCTTTTCTTTTTCTGTCACCTTCCTTCTTTCGGAAGCTTACATTTGTACAAAAACCTAAAGTCTTTCTTGTTGATCTAAATGAAAGTAAACAATTTAAAAGTTTAATGAATTATTAAAGTAGGTAGCTTACATGCAGGTATCGAGAAAATCTTCTATGTTATAAGTTGGTAGCACTCTTAATTATGATGCAAAGTTTACTCAAGATCTATCAATCAGTTTGTTAAGAACAGCTAGTTATATTAGTCAAATTCAAACGTATTGCGAGTTTTACAGTTGATAAATTTGTAGAACAAGAAATTTACCTTAAATTTTGTGTTGCCAACGAAATTTATTATGCTGAATCGTTGAAAATGATGCAAAAGTCCTTTTGTTTATTACGTACGAGGCTGGTTTGAAAAGTCCGTGCAAAATAAAAACTACTTACGTGTTTTGGGGTAAACCTTTTTTATTTTTCGACATAGTCTCCTTTTAGGCTTATACACTTCGTCCAACGATGTTCTAGTTTGTTGATCCCTTCCGAATAATAGGATTTGTCCAAGTCTGCAAAATATCCATTAGTGTCTGCAATCACCTCCTCGTTTGAATAAAATCTTTGTCCCGCCAGCCATTTCTTCAAATTGGGGAACAAATAGTAGTCCGAGGGAGCCAAGTCTGGAGAATAGGGGGGATGTGAAACGAGTTGGAATCCTATTTCCATTAATTTTGCGACCACAACTGCTGAGGTGTGTGCTGGTGCGTTGTGATGGAAAAGGACTTTCTTGTGGGCCAATCGCGGGCGTTTTTCTTGCAGCTCGGTTTTCAAACGGTCCAATAACGATGAATAATATTCACCGTAATAGTTTTACCCTTTTCCAGATAGTCGATGAGGATTATCCCTTGCGAATCCCAAAAGACAGTCGCCATAACCTTTCCGGCGAAGGAACGGTCTTCGCCTTTTTTGTGTGCAGATTCCCCCTTGGTAACTCATTGTTTAGATTATTGTTTGGTCTCAGGAGTATAGTAATGTATCCATGTTTTCATCCACAGTGACGAAACGACGCTTAAAGTCCTCCGGATCTTCTGGAACAGCTGCAAACCATCCTTGCAACACTTCACACGATTCCGTTTTTGGTCAAGCGTGAGCAATCGTGGCACCCATCTTGCGGATAGCTTTCTCATGTCCAAAAGTTTATGCAAAAATATTATGTACCCGTTCAGTCGAGATGTCCACAGCACTAGCAATCTCGCGCACCTTAACTCTTCTGTACCATATCATGGGTTTTGATCAATGATTTCTGGAGTCGTAACTCCACAGGCCGTCCAGAACGTTCAGCGTCACTTGTGCCCATAGGCCAGTCCGAAAATTTTGAAAACCACTTATAAACTGTTCTAATCGAAGGTGCAGAGTCCATAATGTTTATCAAGCTTCTCTTTAGTCTCTGAGGCGTTTTGCCTTTCATAAGTAATGTTTAATCACCACACGAAATCTTTTTCGTCCATTCTTGGAAAATCACTCGAATTCCTTGATTCACACGAATGCCAAACACAAAGAAATAGACCAATATGGCTGAAACTTGCTGTGCGTCTTTAAGAGATGCTACTAAATAACATGACCTTGTAACATTCATTTTTTCCTAGATTTTAAGACCATGCAATGTTACTGATTTTTGGCTTTATAATGTACTTCTTTTCATTTTTGTATCGAGCAGTGTATTTCGCAGATCGCTCGTGGTACAGTGTGCAGTGCGGGTTGCCGACCGAATCGATCGAATTCGTTTAGTTAGTACGCCGGGATTGGTGAAATGTTTGTTTCCGGAGTTTGGTTCCGGCGTCGCCATTTTAGAGACGTAGTTCTCACGGCTTATTTAAGGGTCCGGAGAACGCACATCTAGGCTTACTTCCACCAAGCCGCCGAGAGGCTTACTTCCACCAAGCCGCCGTGAAGGCTTATTTCCACCGAGCCGCAGTAGGGGCTTACTTCCACCAAGCCGCCGAGAGGCTTATTTCCATCGAGCCGCAGTAGAGGCTTATGACAATATTTACGAGAGCCAAGTTAAGTACGAGTTTTTAACGTAAAGCCGTAGTGGGCTTAGTGTGTTTTTTCTACATGGAGTAGCCAAAGTAGGCTCTTCTCATAAGTGATGGTATGTGTGAAATCGGTTTTGTGTTCTATTGAAGGCCTAGAAGCCCGTAGGAAAACCGTAAGTCACCAGAACATACATCAGTAGATCTATTTCCCGCAAATAAGTGTTTTTAACAGCAATTTGAACTGATAAATCGTGAAGTGAAAATCACGACTCTTCGATTTCGGGTGTAGTAAAGTTTTAGAAATAAGACGCCTGATTTAGGAACTCTACTAATAATAACTACTTGTTAGGCTAGAATTTTTGTAATTCCTAAAACTGCAAGGGTTGGAACTTTTATTTTAAAATCATGAATAAATTTTCTTTTTGTTGGTTAAAGCTAGTGTTTCACTGTACATCTATCTTTCTTTTCAGGATAAGAAGGGTTGTACTAGACTAATTCTTTTATAGCAACTGTATAAACACTTCAGTGTTTTTTCATTTTTTTAGCTGAAGTTAGATCCTTTCTATTTTAAAATGAATGGTGCCCAGAAAAAAAAAAATAGTACAAATAAAGTTTTTAACCATAAAAAAAATAATTCCAAAAAGACGTACAACAATTATCTCTTACCCATATTTCTCTACCAAGGAAAACTGAGCTAGTGTTTGTTTAATTTCTTTAGTTCTTTTAAAATCATTATTCACTCAATACCTTCTCAGAAATTAAAGCGGGGCTGCAAGAAAATTGCGCTCAAGCGTGGGACAAACAACTTTTCACAGGGTACAAAAAGATGCCTCCTGCCTGAGGGCAAGTTCCCAAGTTACAAAATGACGCTGTCAACGCGGGGCTTTTGGAATTTTATTTTTTAAAGGGTTCAGTGTACTAGCTTTCGAACAAAGTAAAAGCTCTAACTTTTCAGATATTTTTATTTCATAATATTTATTAAACGAAACTACACTATAGCAATAAGACAAAAGCAGGAAATTTGAAGGAATATTTATTTCAATTTATCTGATGGTGGTATAGATATTTGAATTTTGTTAATTGACTCTAATTTTAAGTGATCCCTGCTTTTTTCCTTAAAAGCTACCTTTATAGTTCAGATTAGCGGATGTGCTGGTCTACTTTAATTTTGCACTGTTGGATTTATTTACTTTGCAGATAACTGGAAAAAAAACTGTACGTTTTTTTCTCACCTATATTTTGCATGAATATTAAAAATACTTTGCTGATACGAAACGGTATTTGGAGATTTTTTTGTTGAAAATTCTTAACATATTTAGTAAAGGAATTTTAATACAAGGCGATACTTAGAAATTTTTTTGAAATTGTTGAAGATTTTTTAAATGTTTGGTAAAGAAGTTTACATATTTTAGTTGCCTTTACATGATTTTATTTTGACTATTGGGAGCACAGGAAAAATATTTTTACGACTTTTTAAACAATTCTTTTAAATTTTATAATCTAAATACATTTATCATGAAAGCCTTCAATTTTAAAGTCAATCACCTACTGGAATATGAATTAGACTATGAACTGAAAATCCGTCGTACTTTCTCAGAACGTCCGGTCGCGGAATAAAAGAAAGATTATAACGAGGATCTTAAGTAAAGAAATATTCCAATAGATCAGATTGGACTAAATGGTTACAAAAAGTTTCAGATTTTTTTTAAGTCTAATAAAAATTCTCCTTCTCAAGTTAAAACTCCTGCTTCTCCAAATGGTCACATGTCTCCTTTATTCGTGCATAAATATTTAGATAATAGACCGCATATAAAGATAAATCTATTAGGTGTCCATTTCTCGGCTTTATTTGACTCTGGTGCAAATGCCTCCGTTGTAGGTCAAAATGGTGTTAAAATTTTAAGTCGTTTAAGTATAAAAATATGCCATGTGAAAAATAGAAGTGTTACCACTGCAGATGGCAGCCGTCTAAAAGTTTTAGGTACGGTTGAGTAGCCGCTAGTCTGCAATGGTCATTGTTTAGTAATCTCTGCTCTAGTAGTACCTTCTCTATCACATACTTTGGTTTTAGGATGTGATTTTGCACAAAAATTCGGAATTTTTGTAAATTTTAAAGATAATTCGTGGTATCCACAGTCCCTAGAAGTCAATTCTCATACAAGTTTTAAAGATTGTTATTCAGAAAGATCTATAGAAAACCTTTTCTCGCGTCTATGTACCCTAGATGATCTCTCGCGGACGGAACGCTTAAAAGCAGAAAAAGTAATAAGCTCTTTCAATGAAATAAGTAGTAAAGATAGGTTAGGCCGAACGAATAAAATCACCATGTCTATAGATACGGCTGATGCCAGTCCTGTAAAGACAAGGCCCTTCGCCATGTCTCCGTATATGTCAAAAGTATTAAATAAAGAGTTAGACGAAATGTTGAAACTCGGAGTGATTGAAGAATCAAACAGTCCTTGGTGTTCTCCAATCTTATTGGTGAAAAAGGCCGATGGACAGTATCGTCTATGCTTTGACGGAAGAAAGCTCAACGAGGTCAGCAAATTTGATAACTATCCATTACCGAACATCGACAGAATTTTGACATCACACAGGAATGCTAAGTATGTATCCTCGATAGACCTTAGAAAGGCTTTCTGGCAAATTCCTTTAGACAAATCCTCTAAGGAAAAGACCGCTTTTGCAGTAGTAGGCCGAGGTCTATTTCAGTTCGTCACTATGCCGTTTGGTCTAAAGAACGCTGCTCAAAACTCAGCAACGTTTAGTGGACGCTATATTTGGTCCGAAATATGAGCCACATATTTTTACCTATCTCGATGATATTTTAGTAACATCGGAAGACTTCGAATCGCATATTCGCTTACTTAAAGAAGTTAAAGATAAATTGAAAGAGGCCGGACTGACGATAAATTTGAGCAAATGTGATTTTTTCAAAAAACTTCTCTAAAGTTTTTAGGCTATATTGTAGGCTCAAATTCCTTGCGTACCGATCCGGATAAAGTAGCAAGCATGGTTAATTATGCGAGACCTACTAATACTACGGAAGTTAAGCGCTTCGTAGGAATGTGTTCATGGTATAGACGTTTTATTGAGAATTTTTCTACCCTGTTGTCGCCTATTAATGATCTTTTTGAAAGGACGAAAAAAAGGACAATCGATAGATTGGACAAAGGCAGCAGAAGAATCTTTTATAAAGATTAAAGAGCTATTGGTTTCAGCTCCATTTTATCCCAACCAGACTTTTCCCAACAGTTTTATATTTCTAGTGATGCTTCTAATACCGGTTTAGGGGGCGTCCTAACACAGAAAATCAATGGTGAGGAAAGAGTGATAGCGTATGCCAGTAGAACTTTATCAAGGGCTGAACGTAACTATTCGGTTGTTGAAAAAGAATGTTTAGCAGTACTCTTTAACATCGAAAAGTAGAAGGTGTTCCTTTCACGGTCATAACAGATCATTATAGTTTATTGTGGCTTAATTCTATTAAAAACCCTAGTGGCAAACTAGCGCGTTGGGCGATTAGGCTGAGACAACATACGTTTAATTTAATTCATAGAAAAGGAGTCCACAATGTTATTCCTGACGCTTTGTCAAGAATCCCAGATCATACAGTGGACGAAAACAGTCTTAATGCACAGATAGGCGTAAGAATTGATACAGTAGATATAGATCGCATTGATCCATGGTACGATAATTTACGGCAGCAAAAAAATTAAAGAATTCCCTCAAAATTTTCCGCAGTGGAAGGTGGAAAATGATTTCGTGTACAAATTTATCCCAAACCAGTTGCCTTTAAAAGTTAATGTACCCGAGTGGAAAATACTAGTTCCTAAACCACAGAGAGAGGAAATTATAGACATGTGTCACACTCCTCCTACTTCTGGTCATTTTGGTTTTTATATAAAACTCTTCACAGGGTTCAGGAACAGTATTATTGGCCAAAAATGCGCTTTGATATCTTAAAGTTTGTGAGGACTTGTGAAGTATGTGGAGCGCAGAAAACTCCAAATACACTACCTATGGGACTGATGGGGAAAAGAGAAAACGGTTAATTACCCTTTTCTAGTCATAGCAGCTGATCTAGTAGGCCCATTCCCACGTTCAAAAGGGGAAATAAATGGCTTCTCGTGGTTTTCTTGCTGGTTTACAAAAGTTATGCCATGCTATTTCCTTTGAAAAGCTCTAAAGCTGAATTATATAGAGAGAATTTTGGAAAATGATGTCTTTTCTAATTCACGGTGTTCCATCGCTCTTGATATGCGATAACGGTACTCAGTTTACCTCTAAGAGTTTTAAGAGCTTAAGTGAAACTTATGGTTTTTTAACATCCGTTTTAATCCCGTGTACACCGCAAGACACGAAGTAACAGAGTTCACACCGTCTTTCTTAGTTTACGGCAGACATATACCTCTATCTGGATCGTATTATAAAAATTTGGATTTGGATGTCAATGTTGACAGCGAAATAATTCCGGGTAACAGGGGTGCGTACGCCGAAAATTTAAAGGGTTTAAAAGATATTTTCACCGACGTGCGTAGTAGGATACATAAGGCTTATGAACGGAACAGTAAGTCTTACAACCTTAGAAAAAGGGATTTTTCCTTTAAAATAGGTGATCACGTTTGGCGAAAAAAATAAAATTCTTTCCAGTGCAGCTGATAAATTCACATCTAAGTTGGTACCTAAGTATGTGCATTGCGTGATAAGAGAAAAGATTTCAGACTTAGTTTATGGTTTAGTTAATTTAGATGGGACTAAAGTAGGACAATGGCATATTAAAGACTTAAAACCATTCAATGGACCTTACCCTAGTGAAAGTTTGTCAGAAGAAGAATAGTTTATATTTACATTATCTTAATTGCTTTACTTTATTTTTTTTGATGTTGCTCTGTGGAGGTGACGACCTCGTTCTTTTGACTGTTATAAAAGTTGAGCAGAGTATAGCTTACTTTTATAGTTTTTTGCTAAGGTTTTGGGTACTGATCATATCCAAACTTAGGTTGATTGTAGTTGATGTTTAGCATCGACTCAGCTGTTGCGAGCTTGCGAAAGAGTCACACTCGGGATATATCATAAGACTGGTATGTCGGTGGTCGCGGGATTTGATTTGCTTATGACCCCAAATAATATCCAGTTCTTGACACTTGGGAGCGAAATCTTGATAAGAGGCAATCCAAAGTGATCTTGAGTTAGGACAAGCGCAAGATGGAGCTCGTGTTGTATGATGTGGAGTCAAAAGATTTTATTATGAGCAATTTCAAAGTTTGTTACCCGAGTGGGTGTATTTCTATTACCTTAATGGTATATTTTGGGTGCAATTAAGAGTAAATTGATTTTGGTTTATCCAGTAAGTTTAAGACTTGGATTAATTTGATTTAGATCTTCTTCTGAACTGACAAACTGAGGGTATTTTCTATTCTTTTCAGGGCCGTTTAAACGTTACCTTTGAGTCACTAATTTTTTTAAAAATTTTTTGCATAGACTCATAGGCGTATGTTGAGTTTTTTTCGGTATACTATCAGATTGATAGGAAATTGAAGTCCTGCAGGAGAACTAAAGGCTGATCATTTACAGGAGATGAGAGCAGAGTAAGACAGTCGTTTCACAAAGAAATGATCAAAATCTGATACCGAGATGAGAACCTTGTCAAGAGTGGCTAAGCTCAGTGAAGGAAGATTCCTAACCGAATTTTTAGATTTCCAAGAGGTAATCTAGAAGTTTGGGCTGACAGAAAACGGTTATGCCTGATACCTGTAGCAGTTTCTTCTAGAGGCTATTGTCTAGGGAGACGATTAACACCATGATCGAATATTTTAGCTGTCAACGATGTTTTCTTCTTGTTTCTGATTAAGCTGGGAAAGCTCTTGTCGTCTTCAAAAGTTTTGTTGCGTTGCCACCGAAATATTGAGAAATTTTTGCTTCATGTAGCTTTTTAACTCATTTTCGTTTTTTGGAAATTTCCGTAAGAAGCTTGGTTAAGTTAACCTTGTAAACCTTTAGGTTGTATCCCATGAGTTATCTGTTTTTACAGGCTGTGATGCACCGGGTGCTAACAGATGCCGTTACGACGTTTGGCAGGGAGTTAGTCTTCCTGAGGAACAGACTGATTGGAAGGGTAGTCTATGGGGGGCAAACGTTTGACCTTTGGGACCTTTTAAAGGTTTTGTTACTCAATGGTTATTTCTATTTGAGCCAAAGGAGAGCCTAGCTACTGTAGTCGACCTCAGCTCCAATTAGCCTATTAGTGGTGACAGGCTGTTGGCAGTAGTGTGTTTCGGAACACCCTATTGATTAATTTTTTTGACTTATGGTGGTGTGGTAGACACCGTTTTAGTTTAGTGGATGCTATAATCTACTCCCTTTTGTTGGTGGACACCAGGGTCACCATTTCCGTATTTTATTGTCTCCACCTTTCAGTATATCGTGGTGAGGTGTTTGTCTCCTGTTATGTGGGATGGATTGAATGTTTTTCGTTGTTGTTCTAAGGCGAGACCAGTACACGAGGGTTCTTCATGCAACTTGAAGAAGCGCAATGCTGGTTAAGTTTTATATCTCTGTGTAGCCATCCTGAAGAATGACGGAAGGCGTTTTTTTCTGGCCATGTTTCTAGGCAGATTTGCCACTTTGGTGCGATGTGCCGAAGATTCGATTAGCTTTTGCTAAGAGCTTTCACCAAGCTCGATATGGAGTTATCATAACCAAGAGTTTGGGATTTGAACTCCTGTATATATTTCTGTATATATTTTTGTATATATTTCGGTGTGTATTGGTTGCCTGAGGGCATGTGCTCAAAATGTGTGATTTTGAGTCGTTTTGTTTATGGACTCCTATATATAAAATTATGATTTTAGGGAGGTCCTATTTCGAGACTTGCTGTCTCATACGGTTATTTTGGGAATGTTTCCTTGAATGTTAGTTGCGCGCGGACTAATCATTCTGTTCTTTGTGAACACTGCTTTTTGAAGCAGGATCATTCAGTTTAGTGAACTTTAGCTTTTATAGCTATTCACTGTGTTTAGAGTGAATTTTAGCTTTTATAGCTATTCACTGCGCTTATAGTGATATTGTTAGCTTTTATAGCTGCTCACTATGTTAATGGCGAGATTGTTCTTTTAGAACGCAGACTTTGTGTAGTCGAGGACTATTTACAGAGTGTTTTCTTGGCGAGGAGCCGAGGCTTTTTTCTGGCGATATACCAGAGTGTTTTCTTGGCGAGGAGCCGAGGCTTTTTTCTGGCGATGTACCAGAATGTTTTTCTTGGCGAGGAGCCGAGGTTTTTTCTGGCGATATACCAGAGTGTTTTCTTGGCGAGGAGCCGAGGTTTTTTCTGGCGATATACCAGAGTGTTTTCTTGGCGAGGAGCCGAGGTTTTTTTCTGGCGATATACCAGAGCGTTTTGTTGGCGATGAGCTGACGTGTTTTCTGGCGATCAACCAGAGCGTTTTTCCCTGGCGTTTTTTTTTGCATGTCTGGATGTCTCAGGACGTCGACATTGCGCGATGTAGCGTTTTCCCTGGCGATATTAGCATGTCTGGATGTCTTAGGACGTCGACATTGCGCTGTAGAGTGCGATTATTTTCTGATGCGACTAGTAGTGATACTAGATTTGGAATGTTCTTTTAGCGGTGAGCTAGGACATTAATAGCGATTTTTCCCGAGCGTTCGTCTGGATATTTATCCAGATATTTTTTTTTTGCCTTGTGCTAAATGGTCTGACAAGACTTTTTCCTTTTAGTGTTAATGATTGCACTAGAATCATTTTTTTATTTTTCTTTATTTAAGAATTTTTCTAAATTTCTTTTGCTGAAATAGAAAATTTTCTGACAATCCTTAAACTATTTTAAGGGGGGTGTTCATATTTTGTTTCAGTTCACTTTTTTTGATTTAGACAAGAGTCTAGACAAAAGTTATATTTTTTTTTTTGTTTTGGTAACAATAATAGAGCTGATTCTTTTATATAAGAAGACCACTATTGTTACTTTGGAAAGGTATTTCTTATGTTCATGCAAGGATTTTTATTTACTTTTTGATGTACTTAACCTTAGTGCTTAATTAAGTTAAGTCTAGTTATAAGATTCTTGTGATCATGCAAAGATTTTCATTTGGTTTTCATTGTACTTAATATTAGTGCTTAATTAAATTAAGTCTAGTAGTAAGGTCCGAAGATTGTAATTTTGTTTTAAGTTTTGACCTTAGTATTAAGTGACAATGTAGCACTTTGTACCTTTTTTTGATAAATAGGCTTAGTTTAATAGACTAGTGTAGTCTATTTCTTTTTGGAAGGGGGGTAATGTAACATTCATTTTTTCCTAGATTTTAAGACCATGCAATGTTACTGATTTTTGGCTTTATAATTTACTTCTTTTCATTTTTGTATCGAGCAGTGTATTTCGCAGATCGCTTGTGGTACAGTGTGCAGTGCGGGTTGCCGGCCGAATCTATCGAATTCGTAGTACGCCGGGATTGGTGAAATGTTTGTTTCCGGAGTTTGGTTCCGGCGTCGCCATTTTAGAGACGTAGTTCTCACGGCTTATTTAAGGGTCCGGAGAACGCACATCGTGGCTTACTTCCACCAAGCCGCCGAGAGGCTTACTTCCACCAAGCCGCCGTGAAGGCTTATTTCCACCGAGCCGCAGTAGGGGCTTACTTCCACCAAGCCGCCGAGAGGCTTATTTCCATCGAGCCGCAGTAGAGGCTTATGACAATATTTACGAGAGCCAAGTTAAGTACGAGTTTTTAACGTAAAGCCGTAGTGGGCTTAGTGTGTTTTTTCTACATGGAGTAGCCAAAGTAGGCTCTTCTCATAAGTGATGGTATGTGTGAAATCGGTTTTGTGTTCCATTGAAGGCCTAGAAGCCCGTAGGAAAACCGTAAGTCACCAGAACATACATCAGTAGATCTATTTCCCGCAAATAAGTGTTTTAACAGCAATTTGAACTGATAAATCGTGAAGTGAAAATCACGACTCTTCGATTTCGGGTGTAGTAAAGTTTTAGAAATAAGACGCCTGATTTAGGAACTCTACTAATAATAACTACTTGTTAGGCTAGAATTTTTGTAATTCCTAAAAACTGCAAGGGTTGGAACTTTTATTTTAAAATCATGAATAAATTTTCTTTTTGTTGGTTAAAGCTAGTGTTTCACTGTACATCTATCTTTCTTTTCAGGATAAGAAGGGTTGTACTAGACTAATTCTTTTATACCAACTGTATAAACACTTCAGTGTTTTTTCATTTTTTTAGCTGAAGTTAGATCCTTTCTATTTTAAAATGAATGGTGCCCAGAAAAAAAAAAATAGTACAAATAAAGTTTTTAACCATAAAAAAAATAATTCCAAAAAGACGTACAACAATTATCTCTTACCCATATTTCTCTACCAAGGAAAACTGAGCTAGTGTTTGTTTAATTTCTTTAGTTCTTTTAAAATCATTATTCACTCAATACCTTCTCAGAAATTAAAGCGGGGCTGCAAGAAAATTGCGCTCAAGCGTGGGACAAACAACTTTTCACAGGGTACAAAAAGATGCCTCCTGCCTGAGGGCAAGTTCCCAAGTTACAATATAATATTCGTTATTGATCTTTTCTCCCTTCTCAGCTTAATCAATGAAAATTATTCCATGCGCATCCCAAAATACAAAGGCCAAACCTTCCCAGCCTACTGTTGTTGTCTTTGGTCGCTTCAGGCGGTTTTCACCGGCTGCTGTCCATTCAGCTGACTGCCGATTTGAGTCCGCTTTTTACTGGGGTAAAGACGGATTTGGATTGCTGACTAGTGTGTCATACTGCGAAGGGCAATGCTCTTTAGTCGGTTTTTTATTTTTTATTTTTTTTTATGAGTCTAGCACACGTGCTCCAGGGAAGTCCCTAAAGCGCTACAGGAGCGACATGTGTGCGGGAAAAAGCGATTCACGTTGTTCTTGAATCGCTGTAGATTGTACTCGGTGGGAAACACAGTCCTGGGTAAGCCATTCCAAAGGGATGATGTTCTCTATATAAAAGACTGCTTGAAAAGCGTTGTACGAGGAGTAACAAGCTGAACTTCATACGGATGTGAAGTATCAGCGCGACGTGTACTTCTAACATGCACCGCTCTGGGAGGAATTAAGCGGGCTACATCCTTCGAACACTCTCCATGAAAATACTTGTAGAATTTTTGTCAGAATATACTGAGCCTGTATTACAAATATCAAAAGGAAATACGCTTGCAAACTGTTTCTGAGATATTCTTATAAAAATGGTTTGATCTTAAAAATTTAGATACTGCTGCTTTATATTGAGATATCAACGTACTTGCTAATACGTAGGCTGAAAAGTATTTGGTCTTTCTCCGTAAAACACATTTTTTTTGCAAAATTCGACTTTATTCATCAATATAATCTCCTTCAAGAGCGATACAATCAGTCCAACGCTTTTCTAATATTTCTATACCTTTTTTGTAGAAGGATTTATCTTTGCCTTCCGCTGGAAGCCGAATCTGGAAAATACGGTGGATGAGGAAGCAATTCGAACTTCAATTTATGCAATTTTGCCATCGTAATCATTGACTTGTAACACGGTGCACTGTCTTGATGAAAGAGCACTTTTTTCTTGTTTATTTGGGGCCGTTTCTTTGCGATTTCTGCCTTTAAACGCAACAACAAGTTTATATAATATTCGTTATTGATCTTTTTTCCCTTCTCAGCTTAATCAATGAAAATTATTCCATGCGCATCCCAAAATACAAAGGCCAAACCTTCCCAGCCTACTGTTGTTGTCTTTGGTCGCTTCAGGCGGTTTTCACCGGCCCCTGTCCATTCAGCTGACTGCCGATTTGAGTCCGGTGTGTAGTGGTGGATCCATGTTTCATCCATTGTCACAACCTTTTTATTGTGCTTAAACAGGTCCAAACAGCGCTCAGAATCATCAACACGTTGTTGTTTTTGGTCCATTGTGCGCTAACGCGGTACACATTTCGAATAGAGCTTTCTCATGCCCAAATGTTCA
Organism: Pachyrhynchus sulphureomaculatus; assembly: GCA_019049505.1. NCBI lineage: Eukaryota > Metazoa > Arthropoda > Insecta > Coleoptera > Curculionidae > Pachyrhynchus > Pachyrhynchus sulphureomaculatus. The sequence continues at coordinate 82,547,230 of CM032453.1, read as the reverse complement.
TGCAAAAAATGATCAACACGTTCTTTTGATATCAGCTATGTCACGCAATTTCACTTTATTGTCATCCAAAACAATTTTGTGGATTTTTTTAATGTGTTTCGGTGTAACCATTTCATTTGGGCGTCCAAACCGTTCAGCATCATTTCTATCTATACGACCGCGTTTAAATTCAGCATACCAGTAAATGATGAGTGATTTTCCAGGGGCAGAGTCCCCATAATACTTATCAAGGCACTGCTTTGCTTGAACGATATTTTTTCTATCGAAAAACAATGTTTAATCAACACACGAAATTCGATTTTTTCCATTGTTTTGAAACTATCAAAAGTAGTGTCACTAAAACCACTGTAACTTGTAAACTAAACGTCGAAATCTCATGAAATTTTGACACATATTGTTTGAAGGTTGGTACTTCCTAAAAATCATATGGATTTTTTGAAAAGGGTGACATCTATGTGTCAGACCAAGAACTTTTAAGCCTACGTGTTACTTTGTAGCATACACCTTAAAAAGTATCCTTCCTTTTATGTAAAACTACCAAAATGTAACCTTTTCTTAAAATTACATAAGTTTTCATTTAATAACCTTTTTTAAAAGCTTTTAAACTGAAATAAACTAAATTGTCTAGTACTAACCCATAAAAAACGTTACAGGATAAAAACAATATTACAGTTTTTCAACATTTTAACTTATTTTATCTGCATTATATATTAACTTAACTTTCTAAACAATTGTTTTTTTGACATTAGTAAACAAATAGAAGGGTTATTGTTACTATATGAGGCGGGTCATTCCAAAATGTGTCTTATCCACTTCTGCCTGTTTTTGGCAAATCGAGACAAAGCTCTTACGGATATTACCGTCAGAATTTGGATTGTATTACAAGTTAATATTATCTGTATAATGTGGTTGCTCACTGCAAATCACGTTTTTGAAATCTCTTTTTTCATGGATAATGATCACTTTGAAAAGACACTTCATCAGATACAATTTAACAAAAGTTAAAAACGTGTATTTCTTATTATCTTTACATATATGTCTCATTACTAAGTAGTTTATAACAGTTTAGAGAAACTTAAAACAGTAAAGATAACCTAACTAGTGATTCTGATTTATAAAATAAATTAAAATCACTCTAAGAAAATGTGGGCTAAACTCTGGATTCTTGAGGTTGATTTTGAGATTCACAGAACATTTTAGTTACCTTGTTGGCGAACTGCAATTTCCCCTATTCTTCAGAAAACATTCTTATAAATTCACATTCAGGGTTTTCTTTCCAGTTATCTCTAAAATGTACCCTGAGTAAGCTTTTAACATAGCTAATTTTTAGGGGGTTTACTCCTGCCCCCTTCTGAATAGCACTCGGCAGCATATTGTTTACATTTTTCCGTTCCTCCAGAATGGCGCAGCCTTCCTTCCTTCTTATAGTACTTTCTCTTTTTTAGTTTTTTTTTTATATCTACGTACATCAAAATGATAGGCTTATTATGCCACGTCACCTGGCCAAAATGCATGTCTCTGATTGGTCGGATGAATGTGTTCCTAACATTTGCTCCAATATGACGCATGCTCCTTTGAGTCTTCCCGTGTTGGATGCTGTAGTGTCGAAGCACATCGCCTTGACGGTGTTGAGAAGACCCCATTCATGTAGGCATTCATATACGGCTACGGCTTGCTCCTCTCCAGAGCTGTTTGCTGTTACAGGAACTCCCAGCAGCTGTTCCTTTTCGCCATATGAAATAGCTATAGCTATTCGGTCACATTGTTCATTTTTTAAAACAAACGGTAAAAGTTTACCGTCCCAATGGACAACCTCTTTTTCAGGAATGTTTACTTTATCAAAAATTTTTTTATTATATTGTTCTCTGAACATTTGCCTTCTATCATGTAATAAAGTTTTCGAGACTTTGTACTCAAGAGGGTCAAGGTTTAGTGCTTCTAGAGTAGCTATTAAAATTCTCGTGGCATTTCTGTCGGATACCTTACATCGATCTAATAATCTATAAATCTAATAAATGGACAATTTCATGTTTAAAATCTCTTTAACGCCCCTTGCAAATGAAACTTTCATCCTCTTGCTCTCAGATGGTCCTGGATCTTCTGGAGCTTCTTCAGGGATGTCCATTTCCTCCAAGCTCTCAAGTTCCTGGTAGATGCTGTCCTCTTCAGTGTCTTAAAATATCTTCACTAGATAATTGTTCGATCTAACCAGCTCAAAGGCACTTTAGAAACTAAACTGAATAAATAAAAGGTCGGTTGTACGCTGAAGTAAAATCACCATCACTAAAATAGAAATTAGATTCACCCTCCTTTTTACCTGTGAAACGATAGCCTTACTGGCTGAGACTCACTTTAGAATAACAGACATATTTTAAAACTCCTTTTTACTGGGGTAAAGACGGATTTGGATTGCTGACTAGTGTGTCATACTGCGAAGGGCAATGCTCTTTAGTCGGTTTTTTATTTTTTATTTTTTTTTATGAGTCTAGCACACGTGCTCCAGGGAAGACCCTAAAGCGCTACAGGAGCGACATGTGTGCGGAAAAAAAGCGATTCACGTTGTTCTTGAATCGCTGTAAATTGTACTCGGTGGGAAACACAGTCCTGGGTAAGCCATTCCAAAGGGATGATGTTCTCTATATAAAAGACTGCTTGAAAAGCGTTGTACGAGGAGTAACAAGCTGAACTTCATACGGATGTGAAGTATCAGCGCGACGTGTACTTCTAACATGCACCGCTCTGGGAGGAATTAAGCGGGCTACATCCTTCGAACACTCTCCATGAAAATACTTGTAGAATAGACTCAAGTCGCCAACCGTTCTTCGATGTTCCAGCGAATCAAGGCCGCCGATCAGTTTTGAGTCTCCAATCAGACGAACAGCCTTTCTCTGAACAGAATCCAACAAATGCAGTGTGTGTTTGGGAGCGGAACCCTAAACATTGGAGCAGTATTCCATAGTTGGTCGAATTTGAACTTTGTAAAGAATTGACAGTTGTTGTGGAGTGTAAAGCTTTCTGGTTCGAAATAATATTCCCAACTTTTGAGAAGCTCTCCTTGCTATGCCTGCAACATGTTCATGCCAGGACATATTTGCTCCCAAATTAACGCCCAACAAATTGAGTGACGATGCTAGGGGAATGGGAGTGCCCCGACATAACTATGTCGGGTTCAGCAACGTTAGCTTTTTTAGAAAAAACTGCTGCTTGGGTTTTTGTAGCGTTAAATTCCACTTGGTTACTGTCACCCCAAGATAGAATTTCTTCCAGGTCTTTGTTAAGTTAAATGACTTCCTGCTGTCTGCGGATATTCGCCTGAGCAGCCGATGTCTGAGCGTTCAAAGTGAATGAAGAGATAAGTGTACTGTCATCTGCAAAGCTGTAGATTGGATTCCCGGTCTTTTCCAGCAGATCGTTAATGTAAATGAGAAAGAGAGTAGGAGACAGTATGGAGCCTTGGGGCACACCGGCGTTAACAGTAAAGGTGTTAGAAAGAAATCCATCGACTGCGACTCATAAAGAACGCTCTCTGAGGAAACATGAGAGCCACAAACAGAACTTTTCAGACATACCATAAGAGCGTAGCTTAGCCAACAGTCCATCGTCCCAAACACAGTCGAATGCCTTGGATCTGTCAAGAGCAACCGCTCGAGATTCTCCGAAGTGTTCAATTGCGTTGTTCCAAACATGTGTTACATAAGTCAGAAGATCTCCTGTTGATCTATGTTTAGAAAGCCACATTGGTGATCGCTAATAATATTGAATCCTTCAAGGTATTTTAGAAGATGCTGATTGACAGCCTTTTCCATGACTTTCGATATTATTGAAAGCAGTGCGACTGGTCGGTAGTTGTTTGGCAAGGCCTTCTTGCCTTTTTTAGGTATCGGCTGAACTGTGGCACATTTCCAGCAGGAAGGAAATATTCCCTTTCTGTAGGATAGGTTGAAAAGTCTACAGAAAACTGATGTTAGTTCCCTTGCACAGTTTTTGAGAACTATGGCAGGTATTCCGTCAGCGCCAGAAGCTGTCTGAAGACAACATCGGGCATCCTTGACTGCACTATGGGAATAGTAGGTGGTGTTTTTCCTTGGAAATCGGCAGTAGAATGTGAAGCAAAAAGTTCGGCCAACAACTTTGCTTTCTCAACAGGTGTCGTTGCAATAGAACTATCTGGCCGTGTGAGTGGTGGTATGGTGGATTTGGTGAAATTTTGACTAACTGCCTTAGCGACTGACCAAAAGGACCTGAAATTGTTGGGACAAGCGAGAAGTTTGTTTCTAATTCGCTGATTGTGTGCCTCCTTGGTTTCGCTGATAATTTCTTTGCATCTGTTCCGGGGTAAGACACTTACTTTGTTATGAAGGTCAAAGTTGATAAGCTTCATTTTGGAATGACCCGCCTTATATACAGTCATAAATGACAAAAGAATTTGGCGAACAAGAGACAAAATATTTAGATAGATAGCACTTTTTATTAGAATATCGTTGAAAATTAAAGCTTATCGCCGAATTTTTATTCTTCGTCCTAAACCAATCAAATGAGGATGCGGTAATATATGGGTATAAACAGATTCAATCGAAATAAATGTGTTAGTGTAAGTTATTTAAATTTTTGATAATTTCATAAATTGAAATAGGCCTTTTTAGTGTTTCTCTGTTTTCATCGAAATATATCTTAACAAACTATATTTCTAGTTAAATAAAAAAAAATCTGGCCCAGACTGAAGGAAATTAGTTTCCTTTTAATACGTATGACTACATCTTTTTTTAAATTATTCATCATAGCCCAGTCGTCAGAGGAAAATTTTGACGAAAAGCTCTCATTACATGTTAACAGGCTGCATTTTGGCATACAGGTAGTTTGCTGCTCTAAAGTGTACGCCAAGCCTACATAATCGAAGATAAAATGAAAAATTCGATTTTTCGCAAATATCTCTAAAAATAAAATAGATATCGAAAAACTAATAGCACCACGTGAAAAAATCGGGAAATTTCACAAAAAATAGTATATAGATTATTTTTTTAGTTTTACCTAATTTAAAATAAAATTGCTGGTTTTAACCCCTTCAGTTGTGGTAGGAATCCTGCTTCCAACCTCATTTATGATTAAATTAACGTTTCTGTATACAGTTAAATATTTTGAGATTGGCTATTAAGGGGTTTCTCGGGGGTGCTGATTAAGAATCCGATGACAGATTTAAAAAAATTCAAAATGGTGGATCCAATATGACGGCCAGAGAATACGTAATTCATTTAATTGCTTCGAGTAATTTAAAATTTTTGTGTTTTCAATAACTGTTTTCTTTGTACCTGCATCTTTAAATGAAATATAAATACTTTATACTTAAAGCTTAGACTTTCACTTCCCACCTTTAAATATTTTTAATAATAATAATTAAATATGTTTAATTATTTTAAGTTAAGTTGTGTGATTAATAATAAGCAAAAAATACGTTTATCATGAACACATTTTTAAGAGCAAAATTACAAAAAAAGAGAAAGTTTTTTTAAAGTCTTTAATGATTTTCTAATATTAAGTATACATTTAACTGTAACTAAAAAAAATGTCCCACTTTCTTTGATCATTTCCTACTGTTTTGAACCTAAAATTGCCGGCGGCGCACTACAGCAGCTTTAAAACTCAGTTTTTAAATAACACAGACAATGTGCTTATTTTTAATTATTCTTATATTGAAACTTAAGGTATAGTAATGATATATGCAAAAGGATTTTTTTTTTTCAATAATATATTTTATTAAATATTTGTAATTTACTGTATGCCCGTTAAAATCATGAAAACAAAAATCTCGTTTCAAGTTTTACAAATTATAAAGCAACAAAAATAAAAAATATTAGTATCATCTGAAAGTTTCCTCTTAAAAAGCTATCTTTTAACTTTTTTTTACACTCTGAAAACAAGTAATATCGATTAACCTTCGAGGGACTAGATTTTCAAATTAACGCGCTACATTTTTTGAATCATCTATCAGAATTTTTAATAAATTCTCACGCTAATAAAAAAAATCTATATACTATTTTTCTTTGTAAAATTTCCCGCTCTTTCATGTGGTGCTATTAGTTTTCGATATCTTTTTTATTTTTCGAGATATTTCGAAAAAACTGTTTTTTTTTTATTTTATTTTGGATTTTGTGGGCTTAGCGTACATCGAACTTTAGCAAACTTGTTTTTATCGTGTTCTACGTCCAAAAAACTACCTGTATGCCAAAATGCAGCCTGTTAACATTTAATGAGAGCTCATTCCTGGCGACTGGGCTATCATATCAGAGAAAGTTTTTACACAAATTTGCTATCTATGGAGATATAGTTAGCTTAGGAGATATAGCTAATAAAAATGGTTATATACGTGGTGGAGTAAATAATGCAAAAGGGACGTTTATGTAAGCCTTCGACACCTATCCGCGAGTGCCTTATTTTGAACTTTCTTTTAATTATGTGGAGTTCACTAGACGGATTTTGTCCTTTCCAATTTTCTTTAAATGGATTAAAAATTTTGAAAACCAGTAAAGCCAGGCATTATCGAAATCTACGAGATTCCGTTCCTGCCAATTCCTTTTTTTATTTATTTTCTTATTTTCTGCTATCATATATCATTATCCTAGTTAAATTATGCTATAATAATTTTGTAGGGGTTCTACGTATGGCGCAAAAATATAATTTTCACAAAATTCACAACTGCTCAAAAACACCTGGCTCAAGATATGTTTATTCTAAATCCTCTTCTAAGGCAGGGTTTGCTTGATGTTCAATATATGTGTTTTAAAATGGTAGATACTTCCTTTGTTGATTTAAGTGAAATTGAGGACATTTGGTTGTTTTATTTTATTGAAAATCAGGTAAGCGGAATTTTTTTTAATTCATTCTCATTATAATTAATGATATTATCAACTTCTGATGGGTGTGCAAAAATTAACCTAAACTCAAGCTAAAGTAAAAGTTGTTTTTTTTTTTTAATTTTCAGCCCTATCTCTGCATCTGTTGTTAAAAAAAATAATTCCTTTGGTAAAAGAGGTAAAAAAAATATTCTTGCATATTACGAGGGCCGCGTTTTAAGTTTTTACAACAACCACTAGATGGCGCTATTGAGATGTGACATTACCACTGTTGTAAGATTTGACATTTGTTATTGTTAAAATAATAGCAGCTCAGAAATTGGCCTAGTAGTTTGTTTACAGTGAGCGTTTAAAAAACAGTTTTGTGAACAAATGAAAATTTTACGTAAAGGTTTTCGTTGGATGATGTTTTACGATTTTAGTAAAGGCTTAACTCAACAACGATGCCTCGAATCGCTTCGTCCAACTTTTGGTAATGAATTACCATCAGAAAAGACAATTGATTTGCAGAATTTCGTCATGGGTATTCTTCCGTCAGCGGTGAGTTTCGTGAAGGTGGACCAAAATCGGTTGTTGTTCTAAAAAACATTCATGCTGTACGCAACATGATCGAAGAGGATCGGCATGTAACTTACCGTAAGACAGAGGCATCCTTGGGCATATCGAGGACTGCAGTACATTCGATTTTTCATGAACATTTAGCTGTGAAAAAGATCTGTTCCCGAAAGATTCCGCATAATTTGACCGAAGCTCAAATAGGCTCGTGTCAATTAGTATAAGGAAATGCTCCAAAAATTCGACCGAGGACATGCAAAATCAGTATACAACATCGTAATAGGAGACGAAACTTGGGTATATTCGTACGAGCCGGAAACTAAGCAACAATCAACTGTTTGGGTGTTCCAAGATGAACCGAATCCAACAAAAGTGGTTCATTTGCGAAGCACTTCCAAGAGAATGATCGCGTGTTTCTTTGGTTATACTGGACATGTTGCAATCAATGTTTTAGAGGATCGAAGAACAGTTAATGCTGAATGGTATACAACAGTTTGTTTGCCAGAAGTCATCGATGAAAACAGGAAAAACAACCGAAAACGTCGCATCATTCTTCATCATGACAATGCCAACTCTCACACAGCACATCTAACAATTGATTTGACGGAGAAAAACATCGAATCAATCGCTTATTGCCCGTATTAACCTATTTTATCGTTCAACGAGTTCTTTTTGTTACCGAATGTCAAAAAACATGCGTGGGCAGTGATTTTCATCACCTCAAGAAGCTGTTGAATCCTTCCAAAACCATGTTTTTGAGGTATCAACTTCAGAGTGGAAAAAATATTTGGAGAATTGGTTCGAACGCATGCAAAAGTGTATAAATCTTAAAGGCGAATAGTTTTTAGAAACAATAAAATGATTAGTGCCAAAAAATTTTTTTCTTTCATTGTTTTTGTAAAAACTTAAAAGGTAGCCCTCATATTTTTTTTTCTAGATGGACAAATTAAACATAATAAAAGATAAAATATATGAATTTCACAATTTGGCGAAGGAAATCGTGTCAAACGCTTGTCACGGAGCTCTACTTGCAAAAGGCTTTGTAGTGGATGAAAGAATTATTGCCGATGAAACCAAAGGTATTTATGTTTTTTATTTTTTTTTTCAATCGATCAATCGTATCATTAGAAAAAATATATAAAATCTTATTTTAGATTCAAGAAGACGAAGACAACAGAAAGCTTCATACATTGAACAAGCCAGCAAGAAGAAATTTTGTGAACGTCTTGCGCGGTGAGTCGGTGTTATTTTACACTTTTATTATATCATTTTATCAATTTAATTTCTTGTAGCTACATAATGCTAGTTGACTACATGACAATTACAATGCTACATAAACTTATCCTCAATTCAATCGCAGAACTTAATAATTTGTTTGCAACTCACACTAAGTATTTACCGAGTGAAGAACTGTTACAGTCAACAGAATTGGACGTGCAATTAGAAAGAGCAAGAGAAGAACCTGATCCAAAGGTATTCTTTATTTTTAGCTAAGAATGCCCGGTAGTGTGTGGTTGCAATTGAACTGGCTGTATGAGGCTTACGGGGTCCCCGCCATCTTCTTATAGATAATAGTTTTCGTTGGACAAAACCAAATTTTTGATAAGTTATAGTTCTTGATGTCTTAATCAAGTTCTCGTAGATCTAGTAAGACTCTGTAGGTAGTCGACGAGGCTTCAAATGTAGGATCTTCAAACAATGATTTTTGGATCCCAACAATTACGCTTATAGGTTATATTAAATATTAGGTAAAAAACAACACATTTTATACTGCCCCACATGTGCAGAATGCTATTCATTTATGAATAGGCTATACTCTATTTATTTGAAAGTGATCGCAATAAATCATCTAGAATTTTGCAAATTAGCATCAAGCAGCAGTAAGGGCCAAAATTGTAAATTTGGTAACATCGAACATAGATGATAAAGTACCTCTTTTTGATAAGATGGGGGGCGCTAAAGAAATTTAAAACATACTTTATACATTGAAAAAATAATGGCAGTCCTACTCCATTATCAAAAACTAGGTTGCGAATTTCAAGAGAGGAAGAACCAACATCCGTGATGAAAAACTGGTTTCTGTGTTTACCGGAGAGAATGTTCCGGCCGTGCTTGAAATGATTTTGGAGAATCGACGAATTTAGTCACTTTATACAAAAAAATGACCAAACTTCTAAAAAAATCCGAGTGAAGATTTTCCTTCAGGATTTTTTTTGTTTCGGTATCAGAAATATTGTGTCAAAAGTCCATTGCGAAATCGTGTCGACAAAAAAGTTATCGAAAGTCAAAGGTCGCGAATTAGTTTTTCTCAAATATCTTGTAAACTCTTGGTTTTAGGTGAATTTTGGTTACTAATAAATTTGTTCATCAAATTTGCATAAAAAAGTCATATGTAATATTAAAATTTACGTGGAACTAATAGTTCTTAAGAGATAAGGCTAAGAAAACGTTACGATGCATTGGTTTCCGCACTATCTTTGAGGTAGAAGGCAAGGCGCGTTTTTTTTACATGAGAACATTGAGATGTTGAATGGCTTTTCTTATATGCTTTAATGTTGAATTTTTTCGTATAGTTTTTACGACACTCAACATGCTCAGTCACAGTATTTACGCTTTGTAAATAATGGATATGTTTATCACCCCTTTAAATACTCACATTTCTAATTCAGTCACGATCGCGCCACTCGACAAAGTTTCATTACAAATCAGCCACTGTAATAGAATTACGGAATGTTTCGATATGAATAAAACATCCGAACTCTACGATAGGTAGCGTTAAACTAAGTTTTAAAAAAGACACAATGCTTCGTCAAATATTTTCAGGAAAACATCGGCCCATGAAACTACAATCGAATTCTAGACAGCTGCAACTCAAGGTCGTTACTATCATTATTATGAAGAAGGGTCCACTTGAAGGAATAATTATGGGGGTGTGTGTGTGTGTGTATGTATGTGTGGGTGTATTAAACGGCTTTTCTACACCGCGTAAATTTTGATGATGAATAAATTTTATAATAACCAAAATTTACGTAAAACCAATAGTTCACTAGATATTTGAGAAAAACTGATTTTCGCAACCTTTGACCTTCAATAACTTTTTTTGCCGACACGATTTTGCAATGAACTTTTGACACAATATTTCTGTCCCTGAAACAAAGAAAATTCTGAAAGAAAATCTTCATTTGGATTTTTTCATAAGTTCATAAAAACGTGTTTCTCACATTATCTATTCTGATTTGAGTATGAGAAAATTATGAGCTAAATGGATCCTTAAATCTCTGAACGCCGAGCAAAGTAGCAACATCCAAGTCGATTTGTAGCCGTTTTGTAGAGAATAAAACGTGGATCCATCATTATGAGACGAAAGAACAGTCGAAAAGGGATTTTTTTTTGCAAAACAAATGCCCCTGTATACAAATCGCCGTAAATTTCGCAAAAAATAACCGAATTAAGCCTTGTACTTGCTTGATGATCCCCCATATTCTCCTGATTTAGCTCGGTGAAAATATTATTCCCAAACCTGAAAAAAACATTTGGAAGGACACAGATTTTATTCAAATGATGATTTAATGACGATATTGTCGAAGACTGGTTTGCAAATCAAGACAATCATTTTTTTCCTTTATAACCGTGGCACTAAATATACGAATATGACAAGCACCTGGCCATGACAAGAGAAAAAAACATTTTTATGTTTAAAATTTATTTTATCTTTTGTATCCCATGTAAAAATTACGATTTCTCTAACTCTTCAAAATAGACGTTTGTTTCAGCAATCACCTCATCGCTTGAACCAAATTTTTTTCCGCCGAGCCATTTTTTCATATTCGGAAATAGGAAATAATCGCTGGGGGCTAAACCTAGCGAATATCATGGATACGGAAGCAATTCATATCCCAACTTATGGAATTTTGCCATGGCGATGATACAAATGTGCTCGCGTGCATTGTCTTGATAAAAGAGAATTTTTTTCTTCGTCAAATGCGGACGTTTTTTTTTCTTTCACAGCATGGTGGAAACGACCCAATAAGTTGACATAATACTCTCCATTAATCGTTTTGCCCTTTTCAGGGTAATCGATGTGGATCATGCCGCGTGTATCCCAAAACACTGTCGCGATGACTTTGTTGGCCGATAAAGTCGCTTTGGCCTTCTTTAACGCCGGTTCGCCACGGAAAACCCACTGTGACAGCCCGTGGCCCAGTGGTGTAGTACCTTGCTTACTGTGCAGAGGGTTTTAATCCCGCAGGTCGGTTTACTTATTTATTAAATTATTTAAGTATATTTGGCCTGGGCACGTACATAGGTGTGTTCGCAGGAATGCAATAACGTCCGAGGCAGCACTTCCGCGTTGTCTAAAAGGTGCTGTGAAATACAGAAATGTATGTTTGGGCACTTGGACACCGTTGACGGATATTACGACATCCTCGCCGATATCCTTTGGATATGAAAAAGGGTAAAATCCCTACTCAGGTGGAGAGGTGAACGATAAAAAAAAGCTGTTTGGACTGTTCTTTGGTTCTGGTGTATTGTGATAAATCCATGTTTCGTCAACAATTATGAATTGACCACAAAAATCATTCTGACTGCGCTTTAACATCGCCCATTTTTTTGAAGTTGACACATATGCGCGTTTTTTTGTCAATTATGAGCAATTGCGGCATTCATCTTGCGGAAAACCTTCTCATATCCAAATGAGTTGTTAAAATGTTCTGCACCCGTTCAATTCGGATGCTTACAGTCTCAGCAATCTCACACACTTTCATGCTCCGATTATTTATCACTATATCCTAGATTTTTTCAATCATTTCTGATGTGGTGGCCTCATTTGGACGACCTGGACGTTCTTCATCAAAAAAGGTTGTACGGCCGCGTTTGAATTCAACTCTCCAATATTTTACGGTCGATAACGAAGGTACAGAGTCTCCATAAACTTCGCTGAGTTCCGCTTTTATCTCATCCTTCTTTTTCAAAAACAAATATTTTATAATTGCTCGATATTCAATTTTTCCATGTTGTAAAATTACAAAAGTTGTTCCATTTAAATGGCTGTCATTCAGAAACTAAATCACGCAGCGACTTGAAAATTTTACAGGATTCTTGTGAAAGGTTATGTTTACGACAAATATAATTTTTTAACACCATCTCTGGCCGAGGCCAGGTACCTATCATACAACCCCCGTATAAGGTTGAGAGGAGACTAAGTTGAATACACAATTTTTGTTTTTAAGATTCGCTTGCTCTTTTTGTGCTAGGCTAGAAACTTATTAAGATGTCCTCGTAATAATAATAATCTTACATGCAGAGGTGTCAAACTCAATTTTGTATATATTAAATTAGAATGTGTAGGCGGGCCAGATTCAAATAAAAAAAATGTACTGAATTATTATAAAAGAGGGTAATTATTTTGAGCTCGAGGATCCAGATACCTGACTTCTTGCGATCGCGGGGGCCTTATTTATACGTCCCGGGGGCCGGATGCGGCCCGCGGGCCGTATCTTTGACATCCCTGAATTTAGAGAAATCCAGAGACAGTCATTTGTAAGAAAATAGAGGGGGTCTTTTAGGAGTTTATGCGTTATGTTATTTTAGGTGTTATGTGTTATATTGTCAGCTAAAAATACCTATTATTGTCCTAAACAGATTGTACAAATTGTATATTAAATATTTTTCATTTTGACTACATATACCGACCTATAGACGGTGAAAATATTATCTTTTTTATTTTTTGATAGACAATGTTTTTAACAATATAGATACAATATTTTCTAAACATTTTCAAAAAGATACGGATTCTCGTGGGCACAAAGAAAGTCTCGCAATGCAGTAACCCTTCATATCAGTTCCCTATGTGATTTTTGGGTTATATGCAAAGGCGTAGCCAGGTTTAAGGGAAGGGAAGCATATCCATACAAAGGACGTTTATTTAATAAATAAAACACTAAAAGAGAAGCTGTTTATAGATGGGGGGGCAATCGACGAGCGGCGAGAGGGGCGTCAATCAACAACTGGGGGCAAAGCCTTTTAATGGAAAAAAAAACCTTTTATGCTACTCTACTCTAACAAAGTAAACTCAAAATAGATGACTGGAGAGAATTTTTTCACCAAAAAAACCTTTTTTTATACAATACAATTTTAAAAACTTAACATCTTTAAAAAATCGATAACGGGGGGGGGGGGGGATTTTTCACAAAAAAGAATTCTTTCACACAATAAATTTAAAATTTAAAAAAAAAGCAATGCTAAGATGGAATTATTTTCTACATTCATAAGGGGCCCCCCAAAGGCTACGTCACAGGTTATTTTATCTGGAGTTAAATGAAACTTAATTTTAATTTGCTGACGTTTCGATAAATATTTCAAACAATTTTTTTGAGGCCCATTAAAATTGGGCCTACGGGTCAGTATAAAGATAGGTACATAAAAGACAGGCATCACAAGGTAGCAAGGACGCTACTGCTGCAATGTAACAATGGTGCATCACAACATGAAAATAACAATTACGCCCAGAAAAATATGGTCATTCCCTCGTGATCATATAGAATAGGTCAAAATAAAGATGTAAGTTTATATTTCTTTATTTAGAAAAACACACACCCTCCTTATATATGAATAATGTATAAATTTTACAATTTGAAAAGTTTAAGGTACAAAATCCTCATGCTACTTGCCGAAAAATCTACTACACGGTCTTAAAGTGTTAGAGTTAGTTCTACTTTGATTAAAATTTCCGTTAGGTAATTATTTCGACAAAAGATACTCTTTATAACGCGAAAGCTGAAAAGTTTTTGGTCTGACACATAGATGTCGCCCCTTTTCGAAAAATCCATATGAGTTTTAGGAAGTACCAACCTTCAAATGATACGTGTCAAAATTTCATGACATTTCGAAGATTAGTTTACAAGTTACAGTGGTTTTAGTGACGCTATTTTCCATATTTTCTAAACAATGGAAAAAATCGAATTTTGTGTGTTGATTTAAACACTGTTTTTGATGGAAAAAAATACCGTTCAAGTAAAGCAATGGCTTGATAAGTATTATGGGGACTTTGCCCCGAAAAAACCACTCATCATTTGCTGGTATGCTGAATTGAAACTCGGTCGTACAGATACAAATTATGCTGAACGCTTTGGACGCCCAAATGAGGTGGTTACACTAGAAAACATAAAAAAATCTACAAAATTGTTTTGGATGACCGTAAAGTAAAATTGCGTGAGTTAGCTGACACCCTAACGATATCAAAAGAATGTATTGGCCATATTTTGATTGAACATTTTGGCATGAGAAAGCTTTGTTCGAAATGGGTACCGCGTTTGCTCACAGTGGACCGAAAACAACAACGTATTGATGATTCTGAGCGCTGTTTAGACTTGTTTAAGCTCAATAAAAAGAATTTTTTCATACGACATGTGACAATGGATGAAACATGGATCCACCACTACACACCGGAATCAAATCGGCAGTCAGCTGAGTGAACAGCAGCCGGTGAAAGCTGCCTGAAGTGACCAAAGACACAACAGTCGGCTGGGAAGATTTTTCGCCTCTGTATTTTGAACAAGAAAAAAGTGCTCTTTCATCAAGACAATGCTCTGTGTTACAAGTCAATGGTTTCGATGGCAAAATTGCATGAATTGAAGTTCGAATTATTTCCTCACCCACCGTATTCTCCAGATTTGGCCTCCCCCCAGCGACTATTAGCTGTTCACAGACCTCAAAAAAACGCTCACGGGAAAGAAATTTGGCTCCACTGAAGAAGTTATCGTTGAAACTGAGGTCTATTTTGAAGGCAAAGACAAATCCTTCTACAAGAAAGGTATAGAAATGTTAGAAAAGCGTTAGACTGATTGTATCACTCTTGAAGGAGACTATATCGATGAATAAAGTCAAATTTTGCAAAAAAAAGTGTTTTAAGTAGCTAGACCAAGAACTTTTCAGCCTACATGTTACCTGATGTTGCGACAAGGGTACGTTTCTCGCATGTACTTACTCTATGGTTTTAACTTGCGCAAAACATCTAAATATGTATTTAAGTTTTTTTTAATAGAACTTGTCCAAATTTTTTTGGCACTCTATCAAAGTTGAAAGGTTACATTTGAAGAAACTCTATATTTAACGTCTTTCCCTCTTTTAGTTGCCTCTGTTTATAGTGAACGTAATATTAGAACCTTACGGAATAAAGTTGGATCCTCCCTTAGGAGTGTCAGAAATAATTTTTCGACAAATTTTCGACCTCTGGGAACAATACAGCAAGGAAGTGAAGCCATTTGTTGCCGATCCATTTTATTCCCCTTTTACCACGTAAGAAATACATTCTAGTGTCGGACACACACACTAACTCTAAATTAGAGCAAAATATTGTTATTTGTACTTATTGATATATCACGATATAAGAATTAATCGAATTTTATTTTTAGACCAGTCATAAACGAAAAAGTAGAAGACAGGATATGTGGGTGGGGACCGACTTTAGAATTCTACCTCAATAAAGACGAACAACTTATGATGGACAAAGAAAAAATGTTTCAATATTTTAAGAAAAAATTATGTTGCGGCCGAACAATACATAAAAAGATTTGAGTCTGTAAGACAATTTTATGCTGAAGATCTTGGAGTTTCCGAACACAACATTCAACAAGAGACTGGTTAATAATAATTTATAAATACATAAGCAACAGAATAAATTACAAAAAAAAGTTACAGAATAACAAGAAATAATAACAAAAGGGTTTATTGTCAGATTTTGTTGAAATCCTATTCTCTGATCGCGTATGTCAATGTTTTTTTTTTTCAATTTCAACGAATCTTTATTATTCGAAACTTATTACATTGTGCCATTTTTTACAATTCTAGGAGCTGTAAATACAATATATTGGCTAGTTACATATCTATAATATATATAAAATGCAACGTCTTTCTGTCTGTCTGTCTGTCCGTTAGTGCGCTTATCACTGGAGAACCACTATATCCGATTTACGTACTTTTTTTTTTAAACATACATATGTTCTCTGGCCAGGTTATAGGCTATATTTTTATTACGATAGGTAGCATAAGAAATGAGTAGTGACGTAAAATAGTGAATGATGTCGAAAAAAAGTTTGCCGCTAGCGCGTTGCCTTGCAATACACCGCCTAAACCATTAAATATGGAACAATATTATGTAGCAGAGAATATCTATAATCTATAATCTACAATATATATAAAATGCAATGTCTCTCTGTCTGTCTGTCTGTCCATTAGTGCGTTTATCACGCGCGAAAACCACTTATATCCGATTTATGTGTCTTTTTTTTAAATTTATACATATATTCTTTGGCCAGGCTACATAATAATAATAATCTATATCTATAATATATATAAAATGAAACGTCTCTCTGTCTATCTGTCTGTCCATTCGTGCGCTTATCCTTCGAGATCCACTTATCCGATTTACGTGATTTTTTAAATTCATACATATGTTCTCTGACCAGGTTATAGATATATATTTTATTACATCTATAATATATATAAAATGTAACATATATCTGTCTGTTTGTCCGATTGTGCGCTTATCACTGGAGAACCACTTATCCGATTTATGTGCTTTTTTTTTTAAAACATGCTAAACCATTAAATATGGAACAATATCATGTAGCAAAGAATATCTATAATATATATAAAATGCAGCGTCTCTCTGTCTGTCTGTCTGTCCGTTAGTGCGCTTATTACTGGAGAACCATTTATCCGATTTACGTGCTTTTTTGTTAAACATACATATGTTCTCTGGCCAGGTTATAGGATATATTTTATTATGTTAGGTGGAATAAGGAATAAGCAGTGACGATAATAGTGAATCAAGTCGGGAGAAAAGTTTGCCGCTAGCGCGTTCTCTTGCAATACACTGCCTAAAGCATTAAATATGGAACAATATCATGTAGCAAAGAATATAATATATATAAAATGCAACGTCTCTCTGTCTGTGTGTATGTCCGTTAGTGCGCTTATCACTCGAGAACCCCTTATCCGATTTACGTGTTTTTTTTTAATTCATACATTTGTTCTCTGGCCAGGTTATCTGTAATCTTCTATCTAAAAATATATATAAAATGCAACGTCTTTCTGTCTGTCTGTACGTTAGTGTGCGCTTATCACTTGAGAACCACTTATCCGATTTACGTGTTTTTATAAATTTAAACATATGTTCTATATAATTCGATATAAGCCTAGATAATGGGAGATAATGGAGAAATAATGGGAGATAAGTCGAGATAAGGCTCGATAATGGGAGATAAATATAAATAATGGGAGATAAGGAGAAATAATGGGAGATAAGGATAAATAATGGGAGATAAGGAGAAATAATGGGAGATAAGGATAAATAATGGGGAGATGAGCAGAGTTAAGCCTAGATAATCGAAATTATGTAGAGATAATGGGAGATAAGGAGAAATATTGAGAGATAAGGGGAAATAATGGGAGATATTTTATTACGCTGGGTAAATTAAGGAATAAGCAGTGACGATAGTGGTGAATCAAGTCCACGCGAGCGGAGCCGCGGGCCCGGCTAGTTCATTTATAAAATAATTTTTGGTCGTTGTTCTACCGTTTGGGGTAAAAAATTGTGGCGCTGTATTTTCTTAATTAATTTTATCATCATCATAATCATATCATCATCATCATCATATAATTTCAATGGCAATATTCATATGTTTTAAAGTGAAAGTTTTTTGTTGCCCCTTGTCCATTTTCTTTAGTGTATAGTTATTTTTTTTTGTTTCTGTTGAGAAAAATTGCTTTAAAAAAACTCAACTTGTGCAATGCCACAGGCCTTGTTATATTTTCGCGTGTCGCGTATGTAGTGGTATAGTTGATTTAGTGAAATTTTGACTGACTAGCAATCGGCTAAAAAGGTATTAAACAGTTAGGGAAAGCAAAAAGCTGATTTTAAAATTTTTCTGATCATTTGCCTCCTTGGTTACCTCAATTATTTCTTTGCATCTATTTCAAGTACTAAAAAAGATGTTTTTGACGTAACGGTTTTCATGTTAATCTAAGTAACATGTTTGGATGCAACAACTTTTTTGCATCTTTGATAGAACCAAAGGTTGCCTCTAAAAAGACCTATCAACGTTAAACGGATATGAAGAAGGCTAACAAACTCCATCACGATCTGAAACCATCGCTAGACTTAGCCAGGTCACAACTAATTGCAAAAGAATCAGTTTCTTGGCCTTGTTCGTCTGTGGTTTTAGAGTGCTCATTGATTAAACATAACAAAATTCAAAAAATAAAATGTTAACGTAATTCTAAAGGTCCTCGGACATTCATACCACTCGAGGGCATAAGTTTTTTTAGGGGCATAGCACACGTGCTGCAGGGAAATCCCTAAAGCACTACAAGAGCGACACGTGTGCGAAAAAAACGATTCATGTTGGTCTTGGAATGCTGTAAATCGAACTCGGTGGGAAACACAGTTCTGGACAAATCATTCCAAAAGGACGAGATTCTCTATATAAAAGCTGTTTGAAACGAGTTGTACGAGGAGTGACAAGTTAAACCTCATACTAATGTGATGTATTAGCCCGTCATTGGCTGAACCCTTTCCTTCACATTCTACTGTCGATTTCCAAAGAAAAACACCACCTACTCTTCCCATATTGCAGTCAAAGATGCCCGATGTTGTCTTCAGACAGCTTATCATAAAGCGTATTTTAATGAAGCTAGATACCAAAAAGGCTTCTAGCGCTGACGGAATACCTGCCATAGTTTTCTCAAAAACTGTGCGAGGGAACTAACACCAGTTTTCTGTAGACTTTTCAACCTATCCTACAGAAAGGGCATAGTTCCGTCGTGCTGGAAATGTGCCACAGGTCAGCCGATACCTAAAAAAGGCAAGAAGACCTTGCCAAATAATTACCGACTGCTTTCAATAATATCGAAAGTCATGGAAAAGGTTATCAATCAGCATCTTCTAAAATATCTTGAACGATTCAATATTATTAGCGATCACCCATATGGCTTTCGTAAACATAGATCAACAGGAGATCTTCTGACTTATGTAACACATGTTTGAAACAACGCAATTGAACACTTTGGAGAATCGCGAGCGGTTGCTCTTGACATATCCAAGGCATTCGACCGTGTTTGGCACGATGGTCTGTTGGCTAAGCTACGCTCTTGTGGTATGTCTGAAAAGTTCTGTTTGTGACTCTTATGTTTCCTCAGAGAGCGTTCTTTACGAGTGGCTGTCGACGGATTTCTTCACTATCAACGCCGGTGTGCCCCAAGGCTCCATACTGTCTCCTACTCTCTTTCTCATTTACATTAACGATCTGCTGGAAAAGACCGGAAATCCAATCTACAGCTTTGCAAATGACAGTACGCTTGTCTCTTCATTCACTTTGAACGCTCGGACATCGGCTGCTCAGGCGAATATCCGCAGATAGCAGGAGGTCGTTCAACTTAACAAAGACCTGGAAGAAATTCTATCTTGGGCTGACAGTAACCAAGTGGAATTTAACGCTACGCTACAAAAACTCAGGCGGCAGTTTTTTTTCTAAAAAAGTTAACGTTGCTGAACCTGACATAGTTATGTCGGGGCACTCCATTCCCCTAACATCGTCACTCAATTTGTTGGGCGTTAATTTGAGAGCAAATATGTCCTGGCATGAACATGTTGCAGGCATAGCAAGGAGAGCTTCTCAAAAGTTGGGAATACTATTTCGAACCAGAAAGCTTTACACTCCACAACAACTGTTAATTCTTTACAAAGCTCAAATTCGACCAACTAAAGAATACTGCTCCCATGTTTGGGGCTCCGCTCCCAAACATACACTGCATTTATTGGATTCTGTTCAGGGAAGAGCTGTTCGTCTGATTGAAAACCCGGAACTGACCGGCGGCCTTGATTCGCTGAAACATCGAAGAACGGTTGGCGACTTGAGTCTGTTCTACGAGTATTTTCATGGAAAGTGTTCGAAGGATGTAGCCCGCTTAATTCCTCCCAAAGCGGTGCATGTTAGAAATACACCTCGCGCTGGTGCTTCACATCGGTATGAGGTTCAGCTTGTTTCAAGCAGTCTTTTATATGGAGAACATCATCCCTTTGGAATAATTTGCCCAGCGCTGTGTTTCCCACTAAGTACAATTTACAGCGATTCAAGAACAACGTGAATCGCTTTTTTCCACACGTGCCGCTCCTGAAGCGCTTTAGGGACTTCCCTGCAGCACGTGTGCTACACCCATAAAATAAAAAATAAAAAAAGTGTTTTAGCATACAGTGTGTTCTGGGAAGAATTAAGGGCCCTGTTGCAACCAAGTATGAGAAGTAGGAAATTTTTTGGTGCATTTATTTAAATTAATTAAAAAAATATAAAAAGCGGCCAAGTACAAGTCGGACTTGCACAATTAGTGTTCCGTACGTTGATTGCTTTTAAAATAAAAAATTTTGTTACGGAGGTATAAAATGATCAGTGACTTCACAAAACATACCTCAAATGAGTTTTCAACAAAGTTTTTTTTCGATCTTTACTGAACTTTGAAATTTTTTATTTTTTAAATATTAAATTATTAAAGTTAATAAATTCGTGATAATTTTTATTCAATCTAAGCCGTGTGGAGAATTTTTTCAAAATTTTTTGATTAGTACGTTTCGAGATAAGTGGTGGGGAATAGCGATTTAACGCAATTTTTTAAAAATAATATAAAGAAAAGTGTGCGCAAGTATTACATTATATATATTTTTGAACTTGTGTTTTTTTAAGCTTTCATTTGACACCCCACGCGATCATCTGGTAAAAACTTTTTTTTTTTCACCCCCCAAACTAACCCCTTAAGGCAAAATTTAACTTTCGGAACCACACGGCTCCGATGAGGCCATCAATTCTTATATTAGTGCCAAATTTCAACTTTCTATGTCAAATAGTGTCAGAGAAATTCTGGTGTGACAGACGGACAGATACCGAAGTGATCTTATAAGTGTTTCGTACGGAACACTAATCATAATAATAAAGAATAATTATTTATGCGTCAATATTTGCTATATAGATACGAAATACTGTGAAGTCTGCTTATAATGAACCCGTTTATAGCGAATTTCCGGTTAAAACCAACTATTTTATAATGCACAAAAAAACTTCCATAAGACCAATGCAAATTTCCCGATAAGGCGAACCGAATTTGGATGTTTTGTGTCCGTTTATAACGAACTTGCCACTCCCTGTGCTCAGTGTCGCGCGATTTGATCTAGGGATTTCACCGAAACTCGCTGGGAACCCCTGTTCTATTTGTTTCCGCCGCGTGGCTAGTTCGAGCAGTATTATTTTCAATTCACTTGTTGTGTTATGCGGTTCTAATGCATATTTGATCAAAGTAGTAAAGTGCATGTTTAAGTTTTTATTTTAAAATGAGTACACAAAAACGTAAAGCGTTTACTTTAAAAGACAAACACGATATTATAAGGAAAATAGAAAATGGAGTTTGCAAACAGTTGAATTTAACTAAATCTACGGTTTCTACCATATGGAAGAAGAGGCTAGAAATCTTATCAGTCTATGATAAAAGAAATTTTGGTTGTAAAAAAGTAAGAAAATCTACACATGACTAAGTCGATAAAGGACTCTTTAAATGGTTTAGTCAAAAACGACATGAACATGTTCCTATTACGAGAGAAAGCTAGTGAATTGGGAAGGAAAATAAAGAACGAGTTCAACTGTCCTAGAAGTTGGATTGAACGATTTAACCCTTTGAGGACAAGTGGTTACCACTGATAACCACCTTTTAAAAATTATATTGTAGCTTTCCTACCGGTTTCTCCAGTAAACCACGATGTTAAATTGTTTGCCTAACGTATCAAGAAGTCTAATCTAGCATGCTTAGGGTTTGAAATGTCCACCAGCGTTTAATTGACATTTGTAATTGCACGTCGTAGGTAGTTGTGAGTTTTGCAGTACCAATTAGGCTGTTATTTTTCTTATAGCTGGTTATTCTTTAAGAAAATGTCCGGTAAGTACTTAAGATATATCTATTTACTACATATGAATATATATCAAGTGCAATTTTTGTTTTGCTAAGTTTATAAATAGATTTATTTGTGGTGGTTACAAATGCTAACCACTAGGACTATATGTTTTTTTTTAGTGAAAGTGTTTTTTTTTTAAGTGACGCGTATTGCTATTACTATTATGCATAATTTTTCTAATTTTTGTTTGTTCATTTTTTACAGGTTCCAAAAAAAATGTTGGTCTTTTGGCGAACTTGAAGCAATGAATAGCACAGATGTTTTCGCGATTTTGGATGAAATTCCCAGTGACTGTGAGTCCATTGCATCAGATGTGGAGAGTACTATGGACAACGAAGCCCCCATAGATTATTTACTTTATGATGGAAGGGATGAACTTTTTGATATAGAAGATATTCCATTCATTTTCGAAGATAATGAGCAAGCGAAAGTCACTAAAGAATGGGACAGTGAGGATGAGTTACCGTTAGAAGTAATTCGTCAAGAAGAACTTAGAAAAAATCAGTTGTTTGGACAAATGATGTCACTCATGCAACACGCGTAAACCAATTTGTGTCTCAGGCAGGGCCTAATGTTCCTGACAACGTTGGAACTCCTACCGATATGTTTTTGTATTTGTTTCCGGATTGTTTCATATCTGAAATTGTTTTTCAGACAAATTTGTATGCCTTACAAAAAAATGGTGGCAGCAACTACTTTATTCCAACCACCAACAAAGAAATAAAATCATTTTTGGGTGTAAACATGCTAATGAGCTTGAAAGAAATGCCAAGTTATAGAGACTACTGGTCCTCGAGAGAAGAACTTAGGGATTATTTTATAAGTTCTGTTTTATCTCGTGACAGATTCACCTGGCTTTTAAGTAATCTTCACGTAAATGATAACTCAGTACAGCCAAAAAAAGGTGAGGCCAATTATGATAAATTGTACAAAATCAGGCCATTACTTTCTAAATTGACACAAACTCTTGGCTCTGCTTTGAATCCTGGTGAATTTAAATCAATCGATGAATCTATGATCAAATTCAAGGGGAGAAGTAGTCTTCGCCAGTATATGCCAATGAAGCCCATGAAACGAGGCTACAAGGTATGGATTCGGGCTGATTCTAGTGGATTTGTATCTGAGTTCCAAATTTATACGGGGAAAGTTGATCAGTCAGTTGAGAAAAAATTGGGACATCGCGTAGTAAAAGATCTAACAAGGGCTTTAGTTGGCAAGCACCACAAAGTATTCTTCGACAATTTTTTCAACTCTGTAGAATTGCAAAGAGACTTGTTAGCTGATGGCATCTATGCATGTGGAACTGTGCGTAAAGGAAGGAAATATTATCCAGAGCTCAAAGTGGATAAACACATGAAAAGGGGGGGCGACATAGATTGGAGAGTTTCTACAGATGGATTAGCAGCACTTAAGTGGATGGATCGAAGAACCGTTTTGTTTTTAGGAAACTATCATGACCCATCCATCATGGAAGTTGTCTCTAGAAAACAGAAAAATGGCAATACAGAAGAAATCCCATGTCCTGTTATGGTCAAACATTATAATAAACATATGGGATACGTAGATCGATTTAACATGCTGAAAAGTATCTATGAAATCGATCGAAAAGCCCACAAGTGGTGGCACCGCATTTTTTTTTACTTTGTAGATGTTTGTGTTGTGAACGCGTTCATTTTATTTCAAAATAGAAGTGACTCACGATGTATTACATTGAAACAATTTCGTGTATCGGTTGCTCGAGGATTAATTGGTGCCGTTAATTCGATTTCAAAAAAAAGGAGATCAGCAGAACAAGCACCTAACAAATACAAAAAAATCATTCCCACTGAGGTACGTCATGATCGTGCTGCACATATGCCTCTTAGATGTGGATCTCTCAGATGTGCTCATTGTAGCACAGCGAAGCATGTGCATCGAACGACCTGGAAATGTTCAACCTGTGATGTTGGTCTCTGCCTCAATAAGGAGAGAAATTGCTTCTTTAAATTTCACCAAAATTAGTTTTGAGTGCCTTAATTCCTAGTGGTTAGTGCTAGAAACCACATCCTGCAGGATAATCCAGGATATTTTTTTATGTGAAATGAACTTTTACTTTGTTTTTGATGTTGGTTGAATACATTTTTTCAAAAAAATTCTTCATATCTTTTATTTTTTTTTCTCCGGCCTCAAAGGGTTAAAAAGCGACATAATATGAGTGGGGGTAAGATAGTAGGAGAAACTGCAGGAGTGAATATGATTGTTGTTGATCAGTGGTTGGCCAATGTATTGCCGGAAATTCGAGGATGTTATGAATATGTGGACATTTTTAATGAGGATGAAACGGGTTTGTTTTCAAATATGACACCTGATAAAACATTAAAGTTTATCGGAGAAAATTGTGCTGGTGGAAAATTATCAAAAGTAAGGATTACTTTGTTGGTAACTGCAAATATGAACAGAGAAAAGAAAATTGTTGGTGATAGGAAAGTCCGCCAATCCCAGTTGTTCTAAAAACAAACATTTACCAGTAAAGTACAAATTAAACAGTAAAGCCTGGATGACATCAGAAATTTTTAAAAACGAACTGATCGAATGGGACAAAGAATTAAAATTCACAAACAGAAAAATATTACTTTTGATTAACAACTGTCCAGCACACCCTGAAGTTGATCTACAGCAAGTAAAATTGGTTTTTATGCCTCCAAACACAAGTGCAAAGCTCCAGCCTATAGATCAAGGTGTGATACATTCTTTAAAATGTCATTATAGAAAGATTTTACTTATGAAAATATTAGAGACGATCGATAAAGGTAACATTTTTTCTGTAACTCTCTTGGACGCTATAAACTTTATCCATATGGCTTGGCAAAGAGTCAGTAGAGAAACCATTGCAAACTATTTTAAGCATGGCGGATTTTTGAGGAAGAAATGTAAATATGACTCAGATGATGAGCTATCGTTGACTCAGTGGATTGAAGAACATGGAGAAGATCCTACTGATTGTCTAGAATTTGTTTATTATGCTGACATTCAACAAAGTACAGTGGAAATTGAGATTAAAAAGACGTTTAACCGCTCTAATTTTGAAGAATATGTATGTGCCAATAATGAATTAATGACGAGAGAAATATTAACTGATGATTAAATTGTGACATCAGTGACTTTTGGAAGGATTTTAAGCAATAATGACGACGAAGACGAGCTTGGAGAAGGAGGTAATATTTATGTACCATCTATTTCTGAAATGACTAAGAAAATGACTGAAACTCACCATTTTTGGAATCTCATGAAGTTCCTGAACATATATGGAGTAGTTTTTGTGCCCTTGACAATTATATAAACACCATTTCTTTTTCAAGTAAAATTGTACAAACGAAAATTACTGATTTTATTGTATAAACTACGTATTTTAATGTTTTCGTTTATACTCGTATATGTACCAACATACATAATAATAACTTTAGTGTGACTTGTTTTATTTTCCTTTGAATGTTTTCTTTTAACTTAATAATTATTATTATTATTCATTTTTCTAAGCATTAGCGCCTAATCTAAATAGAAAAATAGTGAAAAATGATATTAGATATTATTTACTGTTTGTAACGAACTTCGAATATAGCGAACCATTTTTAGTGATTTTTTGGAGTTCGTTATAAACGGGCTTCACTGTATTTACAAACACATCGCGTATCATACAGTAGCCTGATAAAATCGTACGAAAAATCGTATTTAGCATCTGTATGGAAAGCATTATGATACGGGAGAAAAGTTTGTCAGAAAATAATGATTTTCCAAACGAATGCACAACATAATTATTTATGTCTCCAGGTAACACATCTCCTGAAAGTTTGCGAGCTCTGATGTAACAATATAATTTTTCAATTATGCTACATAAAATTCTTTAAAAATATTTGTATGAATAAATATAAAAATAATAAATAAGTAACTGTTTGTCAAAATTACTATGACAAATATGAATTAGTGGTGATATCTACTTTTGTTGTCTTATAGATATTACCACAAATGACCGCTACTACCCTACCTCGTGTCAGCTCTTAATAAATGAACAAATAATTTGTAATTTATTTCGCTTTATTTTATTGATAAGTTTGGTATAGCTTCGCTTCAATAAAAAGCCTGTGCGTGGGTGGCGGGGCCAGTCTGGTGATTAGGTCTGCCAGTTACAAAATATTAGGGAAGGAAAAAAATAAATAACTGGCCAAGTGCAAGTCGGACTGGCGCAATTAGTGTTTCGTACGTTGATTGCTTTTAGAATAAAATTTTTTGTTACGGACGTAAAAAATGATCAACTACTTTACAAAACCCAATCCAAATGAGTTTTTAACAAAAAATTTTTTCCGATCTTTACTGAAAACTGATGACCTTGAATTTTTTTATTTTTTTTTTTACCAGATGAATTATTAAAGGTAATGCACTCGGTATAATTTTCGTTTAATCTACACCCTGTGGAAAATATTCCTGAATTTTTTCAAAATTTTTTGATCAGTTCTTTCTGAGATAAGGGGGGGGCAGCAATTTTTATAGATTATAGACTCACCTGGAAACCTCACATAGAATCCCTTAAAACCAAATCTTTCTCTGACATCAATCTCATTCGAATGCTCTCTGGCGCGACCTGGGGCGCAGACTTTCATTGTCTCTCTCATCTATACAAGTCTCTTATCCTTTCCAGAATCAACTACGGCAACTTCATCTATGACTCCGCAAGCCCTCATGTCAAGAAGCCTCTTGAAACTATACAAAATTGCTGTATCCGACTGGCCACAGGCGCATTCCGAACCACCCCAATCACTAGCTTACAGTGCATCGCATCCACTCAGTCACTCCAACTATCTCGCCAACTCTCACTGTTAAAATTTTACTCAACTTCCCTACATCGACCTCATACCAGATCCTCACTCAACCTGGTCAATGTCCACAGACCAAACATTACATTCCCCACTGATTCTATTCCCCACAGAATCAACAAATTACTCATCCAGCACAATATCTCCCCCCCTTATTACAACTACCCCCCTCCAAACCACCTTTCCTCCCTGGCTCTCCCCTCTCCCCAACATTGACCTAACTTTGCATTCCTATAAAAAATCAGAACATTCAAACATATTCTTTAACAAGCTCTTTCTTGACAGACTATCCAATATCTATCCCCAATCATTTACTTTTCTTCACAGATGGATCAAAGACAGAAAAGGGAGTTGGGGCTGCCTTCTTTTTTGATAATATCGTTCAAATGTTTAAATTACCTAAACATATTTCTATTTTCTCCGCAGAATTGTTGGCAATAAAGGAGGCTATCAGATATTCCCTCCAAGCAAACATCCAACAACCAACTCTCATAATTTCTGATTCCCTAAGCGCTCTCAAAGCCATCAATTCTAGAAATCTCAATTTCAACTATATCAGGCAAATTCTGGATTTGATGTACACGGCCACCTTGAAGAAACGTACCATATCCTTGCTTTGGTTGCCCAGTCACATAGGCAACCCTCATAACGACAGAGCGGATTATCTTGCTAAACTTGCCATAGAAAGGGGCAGTATGAACATGGGAGAGAATCACTACTCTGATTTTAACATCTTCATAAAACACCTACACAGCTCTCTCTTCCAACTCAAATGGGACTTGGAAGAACCCAACAACAAATTATGGTCCATCAAAACCAATGTATTTCCTCCCCTTAACTCCACAGAATTGAACCGAAGACATAATGTAATAATGAGAAGACTGGCATTGGGACACACCTACTCCACACATGTACACCTATTAAAGAGAGATCCCCCTCCACTCTGTCCTAAATGTGACTCCCCCTTATCAGTGTTACATCTAATCGAATCCATTCAACATCAAAACTTGAGAGACACCCACGGCATCCCATCCAACATCACCATCCTCATAAAATCTTTTGTCCCACTTAAAGAAAAGATAACCAATTACTTAAAAGAATTCAACTTCATAGTCTAATCTATTTATACCAAACTAACTCTAGTGGGCGCTAAATGATCTTAGCTGTCGATGCGCCCTGCCCAACAGAAACAAACAAAACAACAAACAAAAACAATTTTTTTTAAATAATACAAAGAAAAGCGTGCACAAGTATTAAATTATATATTTTTGAACTTGTGCTTTTACAAGTTTTCATTTGACACCCCGCTCGATGAGCTGGTAATTTTTTTTCTCACTTCCGATTTCACCCCCCAAAACTAACCCCTTAAGTCAAAATTTAACTTTCAAAACTACACAATTTTGATTGCTATATTTGCTAAATTTTAACTTTATATATCAAATAGTTTTGGGTGTGACAGACGGACGAACACAGAAGTGATCTTATAAGTGTTCCGTACGGAACACTAAAAATTCTTATTTCTTGTTGAATCGAAGAATGCTATATATGTTGCTGAAGATCTAAAAAATGATCAATTTTTTAAAATAAACTATGCATTATCAATTTCTAGGTATCGAGAACTTTAGAAATATGTGCATAAGATATAACAAGGAAACAGAGATTATCGAAAGTATACGTGGAAAGCAACCCCTTGGTTTGTTATATTTAGTACTGGATGAATTAAAAGAGACTTGTTTACCAGAACCTAACCGTTTACTCGAAATTGTTAAAAACGTAATACCATGGTAAGAAATTAAATAAGTATTTTGTTATTCATTATTCTCAAGTAGGTTTTTTTGTTACCTACTTATATACGGTGGATTTTTCTTAAGGTGGGAGATGTTCGAATTTGTTTGGATAGAACCTCCTAAAAGTTGCAATTGATCAAGAAATGAGATTGGTAACGTTTCAGCTCAATTGGATAACGTTAACCCGAGCCTCATCAAGGTTGAAGTTTTGACTTTTTATTAAAATTGATTTTTTATAAAATGTCTAAAAACATTGCAAGATTCAATTACATCGGCTTTCTAGATTTTACTTTATTTATTTTTTCAATATGTACATAAAAAAGGGTTCAGTTGAAACTCTTTTCAAGAGTAAATATAGCAAAATCCAAATTGAAAATGGAGGATTTAGGAGAAAAGAAAAGCAAAAAGGTATAAAAACTGGGAAGAAATAATGTTCAAATGCATTTTATTACTTCAAGTTTAGTTATAAATAACCGGTCAAGTGCAAGTTGAACTTGCGCAATTAGTGTTCCGTACATTGATTGCTTTTCAAATAAAAAATTTTGTTACAGAGGTATAAAATGATCAGTGACTTCACAAAACACACCCCAAATGAGTTTTCAACAAAGTTTGTTTCCAATCTTTACTGAAATCTGATGACCTTGAAATTTTTGTTTTTTTTATATACCAGATAAATTATTAAAGGTAATGCACGCACTCGTGATAATTTTCGTTCAATCTACACTCCGTGGAGAATATTCCAGAATTTTTTCAAAATTTTTTGATAAGTACTTTTTCGAAATAAGGCGGGTGGACAGCTATTTTTTGCGATATTTTTAAAATAATACAAAGAAAAGTGCGCGCAAGTATTACATTATATATATATTTTTTACTTGTGTTTTCACAAGCTTTCATGTGACACCACACTCGATTATCTAGTAAAAAATTTTTTTTTTTCACTTCCAATTTCACCCTCCAAAACTAACCCCTTAAGTCAAAATTTAACTTTCAAAACTACATGGCTCTGATAAGGCCATCAATTCCTATATTATTACCAAATTTCAACTTTCTATGACAAATAGTTTCGGAGAAAATCGGGTGTGACAGACGGACAGACACCGAAGTGATCTTATAAGTGTTCCGTACGGAACACTAAAAAGGAAGCAATATAAAGGAAAGAAGTTATTATTATTATTTACATTTACAATTTATTATCAGATTAAAGTGGTAAGGGCTTAGATAAGGTGGCCTTTGGAGAGTCAGGAAAAATTTTCCTACATTCGGATATAACTTGTAACAAAAACTGCCGTTGTTGTTCATCTTTCGTCAAACAAGAATTGAATTCATTTTACACCACTTTCAGCTGTGTCATTGATAACTTTAAAACTGTTTACTATTTTGATAGCTTTTAAATAGTGTGAATTGTCACACCATTCGTCGGGATGAGTATTTAAAAAATTTGTATCAATTTCAAATCTCTTGAAAAAATTTAGAGTTTGATGGGAACAAAATAATCAATTTTTTCGTCCAATAAATCATCCACATGTTCGAGATTGATCCTTTTACATCCCTATCATCGTAACTTTTTTCTTCAAAATTAATTTTAGACATTTTGCAGCCATGCTTGTTTTGACATTTTTTTCTAAAGTTTCATCAAAAAATCAAAATGCGACTTGCTCCGAATTGGGATACCATAGATGATTTATCATTTTAGACAGTGCCTGGTCTGCAAGTTTTTTATCAATATGTCTGTATTTCACAAAAGATTTTAACAATTGTAGATCTTGGTTGGGGGCTAAAGTGGGTTTGGGAGCGTTGAACCACGCTTTTACATAAATATTGATTATAAATAAATGTCTGTGACGTGAATGACTTGAAAGCTACTTTTTTATTTTGCGCTGTGCTTTTAAATCTTTTAGTGTTTTTTTTATAGTTTTCTCTACTCCTCGTACAGTTTTTCTAATTTTGCAACACAATCTTTTAGGTGTCTGGTTGGTATCTTAGCTTTCTCCGAAAAAATTAAAACTTCCTGTATTGTAAGTCTTACAGCTTCTCTGGTTTCAGTTGCCGTATATTATAAAATAAACTGCGTAAAACTTAACAATTAGATAGTAATTAACTGCCACTGATTTGATGAGACATGTGGCCGATTAAATACACCATTTCTTTCTGCCTTGAACTCGAACTCGAACAAGCTGGCTCGTTGATGCTGTAGAAGACATTGTCCCGCAAACTTCACAGAAAAGTCACTAACCGAACGTTGTTGAAATGTTCACTATTTAAAAGGCAAACGTAAACTAAAACTCTCTGACTTCCCCTGGAAATCCCAGATAAGGAACAAAAAAAAACGGGTGTGATTTATGAGACTCCAGGTAGAAGTCTCTGTACAAGGGTCCTTAGCAGTAGCTTTTTTGTAACAGAAACAAACCTTTTAAAGAATAGAAGTAAATATCAGGTAGGTACCCAGTACCTTGCCATTCGTAAAATTATTTATAAAGTTAAAACAAATGACGATTTTATGTCTTATTATATATTGTATAATAATGTATTTGTATAATTATTTATAATACAAAGGAAACAAAAAATGGTCAAAAATATTTAAGTTAGGTATCTTTGTTGCCATTTTTCACTTTCGTTTTCTAAACAAGTCGAGGGTCGAATTTGTGGATTCGAATCATGTCCGGTCTTGGATGATGAAGATTTTCAAATATAAAAGTTTTAACAAAAAAGTGGTAGGAGTAAGATTTTAAGACAACATTTCCTATGAAATTAAACAAGAGTCAGGTTTCTAGGACGGATGGTTTTCATTTTATGAGGTTTAAAACCATGATTTTTTTGCAAAAAATCGAATTTTACAGCTTTAACCTCGATGAGGCACGAATTAACGTTATCTAATTGAGCTAAAACTGTTCAGATCTTATTTTTTAGACAAATGGCAAATTTTTTAGGGGGGTCCCGCCGGCATTGCGATGAAAATATTTCCCCCCCCCCCCCCCTATACCGTGACCACCCTAATGTATATATATAGTCTGCCTGTCACCCGATTTTAGAAGAACATAGAAACTCAAAATTCTAGAAACAGATTACATTGGCATTTGTGTTGCGTGAATTCAAATATTACCATCCTAAGCGACTTTAATGCACACAACATTAGCCTTCAAAATTACCTACGAACAAAACCATGAAGTCCAATTTTTTGCAGTTAGTTGGGAATTTACTTAACTTCTCAATAAACCCACAAGGAATCCTAATCGTGATCGAGAGTTCGCTACAGTCTCATAGGTTCTAAAGGCGCAGATGGGTGCAGAGACCATGTTTTTCTTATGAAAAAAAAAACGTTAAAGACGGCCTATAGGTGCAGGCACTTTTTCCGAACCAATAGTGGTGGAAGGCATATGAAGTTAATTAATTCTTCGTTGGATTCTTCTGACTATAAACTAGTTTCAACATCGAGTATTATATGGTATAGTAGCAAGGAAGCGTGTAAAATACACAAAACTTGTCCCTACAAATTTGTTGAAAAACCTGGAAAAGTTTCTGTCCTGAGAGGATTGATAACGTCATAAAAACGCAGACAGCAGTTTCCACTGAAAAAACTGACCTCACAGAATTTGATAGAGTTATGACAGAATACTACTACACTTTACTACTAAAGAGTTCTACTTAATGCTATACAAAGCTCAAACTCAGCCATCCATTGAAATCTACTCCCTTTTTTCGAAGAAATGACCCTTCATCGACCGAAAATGCAAAGAAGCTGTTGCTTCTAAACATCTTGTCTAGCGATAATGGGGTGAAAATCTTAGCCTCATAAATTTAATATCTTTGATCTTACCCAAAAAAATAAAAACAAACTTCTTAGCTAAGCTAGGCTCTTAAGGTATGTCTAAAAAGTTTTGTTTATGGCTCTCGTGTTTCCTCAGAGAGCGTTCTTTACAAATGGCAATCGACTGATTTCTTTCTAATACCTTCACTATCTATGCCCGTGTGCCCCAAGGCTCCATACTGTCTCCTATTCTCTATCTGAGCCATACTCAAACTTTTTTTGTCTTGGGCCACTTACACATTTATAGCTGTGTCGCGCGGGCCGCAACATAAATCACAGCAACTGTTATTTAGGTGGTAATGAAAAAACATAATACAGTTTAATAGTTTATTTAAATTTTAGTAAGAACGATGATATTCGGAATATTTTTAACAATTTCCTCTAAATCGGGCTTGTCATTGCTGCACGCTACCCTTAATACGTCATCGGGATGAGAATCTGTAAGGCGGTTTCTGTATACGTTCTTTGCATATTTCATTTTAGAATAGGATGATTCACAAACATATTTCGATGCAAACAACGTAAGCAGAATTTGGGCACATTTATGAACAGTCTTATATTGCTCGGACACTACTGTCCAAAATTCAGCGTATTCTTTCTTCTCTCTCTTTTCTTTAAAAACAACTTCTAAGTTTGTATCTATTTTCATTTCGATAAACTCGTCAAACAAATCTGCGTAGTTACGGTCAAAAACTGAGGCCAATTATGAAATAGTTGTCGGCTCTAGGTGCCAGGGATTTTCTACAAGCAGTAGCAAATTTTTAATTTTTCTTAAATCCTGAAATCTTTTTTTAAATTCGCCTGATAATGCAAAAATATATTTTGAAATTATCGAGTATCTTCGGAAATATCAATACAGTCCTGTGTAATCTTTGTTAGAGTCAGGAAATTTTGCAGTAATTTGTTTTGGATTTTTTTGTAATAAATGCTTAGTTTTTCTTCAATAGCAAATATTTTATTCGCCATCTGTGAAATTATTTTGTTTTCGCCTTGCAAGCTTCGATTGAGGCTGTTGAGCTTCTCAGTAATGTCGCATAAAAAAGCTAAAATCCATCCGTCATTTTGTAGTTCAGGATAATTTTTATCATTTTGCTGAAAAAACAGTATTATTTCTTGACGTAAAGAAAAAATCGTTCTAAAACCTTTCCTCGACTAAGCCAACGCACCGAAGTATGCAAAAGAACGTCGCTGTATTGACCACCCACTTCTTCCAAAAGACTTTTAAATCTTCTGTGGTTCAGTTCTCGTGCTCGGATATACGAGTAATTCACAATACTTATAACAGTTTTCATCACAGCTTCTATTTCTAGATTAACATTACGTGCCGGCAAGTTTTCTTGGTGAATAATACAGTGAAATGTTATTAAATTTGTTAAATTATATTTTTTTTGAATAGTGAAATAAAGCCATTTTTAGATCCACTCTTTGAAGGACATCCGTCCGTACACATACAAATATTTTTTTTATTTCTATCTTATTTTGCTCTAGAAAACTGCCAATAATATCGAGATAATCTGTGCCTTTGGTTTGACCTTTCATTAGAAGGAATTTCAAAAAATCTTCGAACATTGAATTCTGTTCAGTGCAATATCTAACAAAAACCGAGCATGTGGCTGAAATATCGGTGCTGGAATCGAAAGCTAAACTAAAAAACTTGCACTTCTTCAGGTACAATCAGAGAGCTGCATTTTTTAAATTTCCGATAGTATCTGTTTTTTGTTACTGAAGTTATCAAACAGTATATCAGCAGCATTTACGAAACATTCTTTTATAATTTCTGCGTCGGTAAACGGTTTCATATTTTTATCAAGAATATAACAAATTTCATACGATGCCTTGGTTACCACTGCATCTTGCGATAATGCCTCTGACATAACATTTTGTTGTTGTTGCAAAGATCTTTTTAAAAAAAAAGCCAATTTCTCATTTCTTATGGGTGACCCTTAAGGAAAAGTTTCATTGAATGACTTGTGTTTTATGGTAAAATGACGAATAATATTATATTTTTTAATATGACACTTTCAAGACGTATCAAACAAGTAGCTGAACTGCTTTTATTCGGGTCAACAAAATATTCTGCTTCCCACTCGTCTTGAAACAATTGATTTTCATCGGATAGTTTTCGTTTGAATTTGGAAGATACTCCTGACATTCGCTAATTTACTGTGATATTGTTTCTGCTCACTTATTCACTCACCAACATTGAAAATGATTAAAGTCGTGTAAATAATTCGTATTCGTTGGACACCTATAGTCAAATCAAAACAATAACATACGAGCGCGGTGACATGAGTGCCGACGCGGGGGTGAAGGAGGGGGTGGGCGCGCGTCTCGCGTGGGGTTCAACCAGTACAACTCACGCGGTGGCAGCGTGCGTCTATTATTCTCGCGAAATTTGAAATAATTGACTTAGTTGCATAGAATTTTAAGCTACGTCGGGTGGGTCACTTACAAAAGTTTGGCGAGCCGCAGTTTGAGTATGGCTGCTCTATCTCATTTACATTAACGATCTGCTGAAGGGGACCATGGATATAATCTACTGCTTGGCGGATAACAGTAAGTTTATCTCTTCTAAACGCGCGAACACCAGCTTCTCATGCAAATATCCGCAGACAGCAGGAAGTCGTTCAACTTAACAAAGACCTGGAAGAAATTCTATCTTGGAGTGACAGTAACCAAGTAGAATTTAACGCAGCAAAAACCCAGGCGGCAATTTTTTCTAACAAAGTTAACGTTACTACACCCGACAGTTATGTCCGGAGACTCCATGCCTCTAGCATCGTCACTCAATTTGCTGGGCGTTAACTTGGGAGCAAATATATCTTGGTATGAATATGTTGTATGCATAGCGAAGAGAAAGTCTCAAAAGGTGGGAATATTATTTCGAACTAAAAAGCTTTACACTCCACAACAACCGTTAATTCTGTACAAAGCTCAAATTTGATTAACGATGGAATACTACCGCCACGTTTTGGGCTCTGCTCCTAAACTGTATTTGTTGGATTCTATTCGTCTGATTAGAGACCCACAACTCACCAGCAACCTTGATTCCTTGGAACATCGAAGAACGGTTAGCGACTTAAGTCTATGCTACAAGTATTTTCATGGAAAGTATTAGATAGATGGAGTCCGCTTGATTCCATCCAAAGCAGTGTATGTCGGGAATACACGTCATGCTAATACTTCACATCCATATGAGATCCAGCTTTTCATTCCTTGTACAATCCTATTCAAGTAGTCATTCATATGGAGAATCTCATCACTTTGGAATGATTTGCCCAGAATTGTGTTTCCCACTGAGTACAATTTACAGCAATTCAAGACCAACGTGAATCGCTTTTTCCGTGCAGGTACCGCTCCTGTAGTCTTTGGGGATTTCCTTGCAGCGTGTGTGCTAAGCTTATAAAAAAATCTGCATTTGCTAAATTCTCTTCAGAGCTGTTCGCCTCATTTCGGACCTAGAATTCACCAAAAATCTTAATTCTTTGGAACATTGAAGAAAGGCTGGTTACTTAAGTATCTGCTATAAATATTTAATAATGTCCGATTGATGTAGTTCGTTTTCCTCTTGACATAGTAGGAATACACTTCGCATACCAAAATCTGTAATAATATATAAATATATATATATATATATATATATATATATATATATATATATATATATATATATATATATATATATTATATTTGACGTGTTCTTGGAATTAGATCATTAAAACTGTTCTTGGTTCTGTTATATATTTATTAACGTTTCGACCTTCGGAAGAGGTCTTCTTCAAAAATTTGCTCTAAAAGATTACATTAGAAGAATTAAATATAGCTAGTATTAATCCGTTTGTTGTATATTTCGGGGTTAAATATTTGTGTCTTTTCGTAGTTTTTAATTTAATACAATTAACTGTATACATTAATGAGGGCCTTACCTTAGAAAGTAGTTCATTTTGTGGGGTGTTGAGTTTAAAACACTGTTAATATCACATTTTTTCTTTCTACAAACAAACCACTTAACTTGAGGGACTTTATATGACTGGTAGGTAGATACGGTTTAGGTTATTTACATCTGTTTTTTCGTTTATTGCAGTGGGTGTCAACCGCATATGAACGGATTCGAGAATTTCTCTTTTTTTTGTATTTATTTCGGTGTTGATAATTTTGATGTTTTTGAAATCAAAGGTATGGCTTTTATTTATTTCATAGTTCGTAAAGGCTGTACTATTTTTTTTGTCGTATTTATGGCCTTTGATTCTATTTTTTATTTCGGAAGACTTTTCGGCATTTCTAAAGAATTTCCTCGCCATCGTTTGTGTTTCCGGTCTGCTGTTTTAGCATATCTATAAGCAAGCCAAGCTCCTCTTTGAATTTTTGTTGAATGTATTTTTTCTTTTCTGCAACTTTTTTTTTATTTTCTGCTCCACGAGCTTGCCATGCCTTAATAACCAGTTTGTACGTTATATGTAAAATACATTCCAAAAACCTTATCCATGCATGGAGGGGTGATAGTCCAAGGGATAAAAAGGATTCATTTATATTTTTTTGAGGTATATCGCAGATGTTGTTCATTTCACTAGGTTTAGCCCCACATAAGTAGCATGTTTGTGATGATGCACAGGATGATACAGCATTGCATACTTTACCGTCAATCATACAAAAGATCATATTTGCTGTAACCTGAAATTGCTTGCCATCTACAAGTATAGTGGTTGGAGTAAGTTGAGATATTTGTTCTTTCACTTTGTTTACTTCTGAGGTAATTACACTGACTGTTTCTTTGGCAAAAACGAACTTAATGGGGCGACAGTACCGTGTGGAAGAAGAAGCAGGGTTTTTCCAAATTACTGACTGATTATCACCATTATCATTTACGGAGCACATTTGGATTGGTACCATTAATACACTAAACATACTATCATCAGAGCTATGTTTGTCTATATACTTTTGTCGATAATTAACTTGTTCCGCCCCATCACAACCCCACTTTACGATAATATTTAGTGCTTTAACGTTTGATAAAGTTCTAAGAATCCCTTCTAGCCCTGTACAAAGTCTTGCTACGGTATGATTTATAAGCGACTGAACTGATACTTCAGCTGAAACTTCAGTTATTATTATGTCCTTTGGATAGCACAACCTCTTTGCCTTTTTTACAACATAATAAGGTGGATACAAAGTGCAACGGTGATTTTTTTGCTTGAGCTCGAACAATGTTGTACTGATTTGACGATAAGTTTGCATCAATAAGTAGCGCCAGAGCCTGGTCTGGAGTTAGTTTTCGTGGGCTGTTTGAAGAAGACATGCGAGCCTTCTTGATTTTGCTACCCTTTTCTGGAGAACCAGATGCCAGTTCCTTGACAATCGCTGCAGAGTTTCGTTTTCCAGATTGGTATGGCTTTGTTGCAGTTGCTTTGGCTAACTCTTCTTGACTACCGGACTTCAAAAGATGATGCACTTTTCTGTTTTGCACTTTAGGATGACAATTCCTAAATTCTTTTTTAGGTCTGCCTGCATTGGTCCTCGATCCACTAGGCAATGCATCCCTTACAGCATTTGAAAATTTTACATTATTTTCAAGCCAGCTAGCATTTTTTTATTCAGAAATGATGCTAAATTTCGACTGGATTCCCTCCACCTTTTTTCTATTTTACAAACCAGCGCACGAAGAGTTGCCTTTAAACTGCAAAGAGCGTCAGATGTTAGCATTGGTGAGCCTATTTTTTCCAAAACAAAACCAATGATGGCGTCCGATGTCGGTTCTTCCTTCCACTTTTGGAATATGCAGTTATACGAAATTTGCAAAGTCATTCTGGAAAATGTTTCATTTAAAAGAAGATCGCAAAATATCGCAGATCTTTTGTGTTTCCAACAGAGGAAAAAAAACCTTTCAAATTTTGTGCGTTTCAAGCTGGTATTATGTAGTATCACTTTTTAAAGTCTCCACTGAAGTTAAAAATGTAAATTTTACTTACTTCTTAAAAATCACCTTTTTCACGAACAAATCACATACGAGTAAGAAAAGATTTTGCAATTATTTAAATGCCAATAATTGACAATTCTCTTATAAAATAAATGAAGAAAAAATCATGGCCTACTGACTTGCCGTTTGTATGTACCACTCTATTAACTTAAACAAATCGAATAGCTTTCTGTAGGCAAAAAGTATGATTGAATAAGTAACGCAACTTTCAGGTGCATTTTGCAGTTGTTTTGCAGGGTTAGGTTTTAGAGGTGGGATATTAACCTACCAAAATAATGAATAATCTTATGCATTTTACGTATTTCAAAAATTGAATAAAGTTCCGCTAAACTTCCTAAATTTCGCACTGTGCGACTCCCTTTACAGGTTGCAATTTTTATGCGACGCCCTAAAAGAAGATACCTGTATGGATCTCTAGTAGACAATAAAATTACTTTATTATTTAAAGAAAACTCCAAAGAATATAGAATCTTAATTATTATT
The DNA here is from genome assembly GCA_019049505.1 of Pachyrhynchus sulphureomaculatus. Classification (NCBI taxonomy): domain Eukaryota; kingdom Metazoa; phylum Arthropoda; class Insecta; order Coleoptera; family Curculionidae; genus Pachyrhynchus; species Pachyrhynchus sulphureomaculatus. The sequence goes on along the minus strand of CM032453.1, from coordinate 82,507,936 downwards.
TATTAGAAAACATAAAAAAGAAACTTCAAACAATACAATTAATGAGAAGGATGAGCTTGCTTTTCTGAGCATAACTTCTCAAATCGGGGCTGAAGTTTTGAAATTGCTACCCTCATTTCTTCTTCTAAATTTGTTTGTGACCTGTACTTCGATTTTATTACTGCAAGTGCAGAAAAGCCAATTTTACACAAGTACGACATAGTAAATGGTAAAATAACCCTCAAAGCCGTAGTACTGATAGTAGGATATTCTTGGGATGCATTTCTCCAAAATTGAAACAATTTGTCTTTATCGAATCGTAGTTTTAGGCTCGTATCACAAGATAGTTCTAACAGTTGTTCTTGTTGAAGGTGTAGATGGTGGTAGGGTCGATTGGAATGGGTTTCTAATCCAGTCGTATTGATTCATATTCTCTGGAAAATATTTATTTAAATGGGTGCTTAATGTTGATAAGTGTTAGATAAATATCAATTGCAAACCTGTTTCCATATTTTGAATAGATTTTTCTTTCATAAAGCCTTTCAAAATAGGAAAACAGTCAGTATTTTCTTGCTCTTCTTCTATTTTTCTTTTCCACACCAGCAACTTCTGCGCTGCAATTTTATCAGTCAGTTGCAGTATATGCGTTTCGTTTCCCTGCAACGATTTATTAACGACATTTAATTTCCCAATTATGTCGCAAAGATACGCCAATTTTATTAAGAAGTCAGTATTTTTAAACTTTTTTGCGTCACGATGCGATTCTGTCAATAAGTACGTGTACAACTCATTTTTTAATTCGTGTACACGTGAGAGTACGTTACCTTTCGACAACCAACGAGAGTTACAGTAATAAAGTAAAGATGTATGCTAGGCACCCAAATGTTCACAAAACTTATGGAAAAATCTTGCCTTCACGGGTTTGTTTTTATGAAGTTCACCACTTTAATAATTAAACCATCACAAAATTTAATTCAGGTGAAATATTTTTTGCAGCCAAGGTCTCCCTATGTGTCCATTTTACATTTAGAGCCTTGGTTTTAATGAGAGCTTGAAGTCCTCCATACTGCCCTGACATCGCGCGAGCTCCATCCGTAACACACCGACACACTTCTCCCATTGAATGTTATTATCTTCCATGTACGAATTTATGATCTCAAACCAATCACTAGCCTTACGGGTATCAGTAATTATTTTGCAAAATAAGAAATCCTCACGTACATTTGTTTCTTCCATGTACCGCACGTAACATATTAATTGAACGTCGTTATTACTATCTGTCGCTTCATCCAGTTGAATGGCAAATAAACCAGAAAGATTTTCCACAATTTTCTCATTAATGTCTTCAGCTATGTTATGAATGCGACGACTAATCGTATTGCTAGAAAAAGGAATATGTAGTTTCTTATATTTGGCAATACGGTGAGCGACCTTGTAAGAGGCGAGCCGTCCTTTAGAAGAAATGGATACTCGGGAAAACAAGGATGTTGACTGATGTTGCAATTTTCTTGCAAAAAAGTCTCGTTTTAATTTATTAGAAAGCATACTTTCAGCTTATGCCAAAACAACACATTGGGGAAGTTCTATATTCCTTTCTTTTCTGTACTTTTTTCGTTTTTTTTTCTACAGTTTCTTTTCTACTCTCTCCTGCGTCTTCAACACGTTTTCTATTTATTTGAATAAATTTATCCATTTTAAGTAATGAATATATGCGAGTAAATTAACCACAACACACTTGAACTCAAAACACTGCATTCATCAACGCTTGTAATCGACGCATAAATAAAGTGCTGGAATAAAAGACCGAACGATGTACAAACGAGAGCGCGAGGGAATGGAGGGGCGGGCTTACTCATAGGGATATTAGAATATAGGGGGTAAGTTCTTGCGAAAAGCGTAATGCTCATAGAAAGAGAAAGAAATAATATGAGTCATTCTGTCTCTCTTACTCGGCGATTGAATTCAGCTCTTAAGCGCAGAGTAAGAGAGACAGAATTGTCTCATATTATTTCCTTTTCTTTTTAACGATTATACGCTTTCGCTTACAGCTGGCTATATACTTTCTCTCCTCTATTCTAATATCTCTATGGGCTTATTGAGTCGCTGATGAGACGCGCGCTGCGCTGCGCACTAATTCATTACATCGGGTACAGGCGACCTGTGCGTATCGTCTCGCGACTCCCCAAGGATAGCCCCGCGACGCAGTTAGGGAACCCCTGAACTACATAATTTATAACGGGAACTTTCACGGCTTAGATTAGACCGTGTCAAATTGGAATGACTTTGGGACGTTTCGCCAATAATTGTACGAGATACTGTTCAGTATTAGAACACAGAATTAGTCCGAAGAGGCACAACCCAACTATTTACTAGTCAATAAATTTTGAATGCGGAAATGAGATCATGGGGATGGAATCAATGGGTCGAAATACATTTTTTCTTCAGTATATTTTCCTTTAAGCCCAATACATTTTTTCCAGCGATTTTCCAGTTCATTTACCCCATCTCTAAAGTGTTTTTCTGGAAGACTTTCAAAATATCCATCTACGGATGCTATCACCTCACCATTTGTTGAAAAATGCTTCCCACATAGAAATCTTTAGAGGTTTGGGAACAGATGGAATTCAGACGGAGCCAGATCTGGCGAATAGAGTGGATGTTCCAACAAGTCGTACTCTAATCCGACCAGTTTGGTCGTTGCCAAAGCACCTCTGTGAGTAGGTGCATTATCACGATGAAAGATGATTTTTCTCTTCTGCAAATCGGGCCTTTTCTCACGAATTTTCTCATCCAGCTGGTCCAAAAGGTTGCAGTAATACTCCCTTGTGATTGTTTCAACAGTTTGAAGGTAATCAATTAACAAAATTCCTTTTGCATCCCAGAAAACTGATGCCATAATTTTTTTTGGATAATTTTGACCACTTTGCCTGCTTTGGAGCTGAATAACCGTTGTCGCAGTTCAGGATCATACTGGTAAACCCAAATCTCATCCATAGTTACAAATCGACGCACAAAATCAGTTTTATTCTTTGTGAAACGAGCCAAATGTTGTTTAGCAAGTTTCTCTCGAGTGCGTTTTTTGTTCCGATGTTAGTAAATGCGGCATCCATCTTGTGAATAACTTTTTCATACCCAAAACATTAGTTAAGATCTCACATACTGATCAGTGTGAGATACCTATGGCTAAATCATCCACGGTTAATCGATGGTCTTCCATTACCATATCTTGTACTTGCACAACAGTTTCTTTAGTTGTTGCTGTTTTTGGACGTCCTGAATATGGATCATCATTGACGCTTGTACGACCACGTTTAAACTCTAGAGTCCATCTATGAACAGTTGGAAATGAAGGAGCAGACTCCTTTAACACTTCGACTAACTTTGCATGGATTTCAGTTGTTGATAAACCTTCCAAAACAAAGAATTTTATCATTGCACGATATTCGATTTTTTTCATTTTTAAAGAATACTCAAACACGTCTACTTTATTTATAATTAGTTATTTCTTACGAGAAGGCATAGAGAGCATTATGTTAGAGAAATAATTTGTTTTCAGGGTATAATGAACGTGGCAACGTAGCTTCTCGCTTGCTTCCCACTGCACGCAATCACGTGTTATTTATAATAACCTTGATACTTTTACATGATGTACAATAAAAATTATGTATAATTAATTAAAACGATACTTTGGATTATTTATTAAAAATATATGAATTATCTATCTTTTACGTGTTAAACATCTGAAACTTTTACAATTAATTATGGCAATACGTCCTGGTAAACCATCTTTATATTGAAACAGTGAATGCATGATGCTAAAATCTATTATTTCTCAAAATTTAAAGTAAAATTACTTTTAACAGTTCCCGTAAGAAATACCTTAACCAGCTGATAAACAATGAATGACTTGACAGATCGACTTGAAATTTAGAGTGTGTTCATATGACAGATGAAGCTTCAACATGGTGTTTAATATTTGGTTCAAGTGATGTTCCATAAGTGTCGCTTTCAAAACTTATTGATTGACCTGATATATCTGCCGTGTTTGCCGAAACATGACCTATTGTAATGAACAGTTTCCACCTTCTTTATGAGGTTCAGCGAGTTGCTCTTCGTACCACCATTTGCAATAATTATTTTATATGAAGGATCTCATAAAATGTGTTTGCCATCGATTACATCCAGCTGCGATTCGAGACCAACGTGAAACACTTTTTTTAGGGATTTTAGGGATTTCCCATTTCAAGTGATTCCCTAATCATTCTGGAGAGTGCACAAAATCTTTAGTTTCTTTGACATTGATGGTATATTTCAGAATGTTGATCTACAATTTGTTTCTTTTTGATACATCTCGCATGCTGGCTAATGCGAGTGTATATTAATCTTCACTTTTTCCCAGATTTCTTGTATTACACGCACAGGGAATTTTATAAATATCTTCAGTTTGTAATGGAATTATGTCTTTTGGTAATATCGGGCATTCCCCAAATTTTTTACAAGAATTTAAACTTATGCGAATTGTAAATCTTTTAAGTAATTCAGTTATTTTGTTTGTTGCATAAACTAGTGAATTACTCTCTCGTCTGGAATTGGGTTTTTAAATCTGTTAAACAAGCGTCTAAGATCATCAGTGGACCTGATGCACTGGTTACTTTCTCTGTTTGTGATGAAATATTAATGAATTGAAAAAAATATATAGTTTTTGAGAAGGTAGATGTAGATATCGATTTGAATAAGTTGATTTTTGGTAAACTGAATGACTATTTACTTTTTCTTTGCACCAGTACATCTAAAAATGTGCAGCAATTGATTCAGTATACATCGTAAATCTTGTGTTCGAAGGTTGTTGGTTCAGGTACTTTTTTTCATGCGGCCAAAAGAAATATGTCGTCTTATCTACATGAAAATTGTGGTTTTAGAGGAGCAGTAGCTGGGCATAGATATATTTCTATAAAATATGCAAAAGATGAGTCAAAGTTACTATATCGCAACCATGTCTGATATAACTGAATATGAAATTGGAACATTTCTCTAAAAACTCATCATCAAAACTGACCAAGTTAATTTTTATTTTTGCAGATTGAATTATTTTTTGTTTAGTTATCCTGTGGTCCATTTAACCCGATAAAAAATAATGTTAACATTTAAAACATATTAAAAAAAGTCTTATAATTTAAAGTACAGGGTGAGTCAACAATAGAGTAAAGTTCATTATCTCATTTGTTTCGGGAATGACGAAAAAATGTTAAATACAATAGTTTTAGGGAGTGTTAAGCTGCACAGTTTAAAATTATTTTTGAATATACAGGTTACTTCAAAAAAGTGTGGCCGATATAACATATGTTCTTTTTAAATGGAACATCCTATTTTCTAATTTATTTTTAAATTCTGCGTAAAATTTTATAACTTTTTTATTAATAATGTTATATACCTAAAGCTAGTAGTTTGTCTAATATTTCAATTTTTTTTAAAAAACTGGTTTTCAATTTTGTAAAAAATTGCCAGTAGCTCCATTGTTACTGAAGGTGGAATGATTGGTACGAGCAAAAAAGATATATGTAAAGAAATTTGAGTTAGATGCAGCAGGGTGTTCAAAATAAATTTATGCATTGCGACTATTTTAAATTTGAAAAATCTCAAATCTTTTAAATGGCATACCCTGTATATTATTATTTTTTCTGATAGATTTTATAAAACCCTCCAACTTTTATTAAGTGTGTCATATACCTGTTTCTAATAGCTGTCGATTTATTTTGAATTTTTCAATTTTCACCCTTGTTTTTAATACACTTACGCTATAACATCATAGTTGCCAAGACAAAACAAAAATGTAGGCATTGTCAAATTTTGACATGTCTATTAAGCAAGTAGAAACAGTTTAATTTGTTGTAGTAAGTGACATATAAAGGTAATAGTTATGGAATTTCCTAAAAATGAATTAATTCCATATATAAACCATATCGGTTTATATACTGGGCGAGGCTTCTTTTGGCAGTAAGGCTTTACGGAGTGAAGTACCCTAATAGACGTATACCATCTAGAAAATCTTTTCAGTCCTTAATGGAACGGTTTGATGGTAGTGGTAGCGTTACGTATATAAAACCGAAAGTAGTAAACCAGAATGCTACCAGTGAGGATTTTACTTCATGTTGAAGATAATCCCCAGGTCAGCAGCCGTGAACTAGTTGACTTATCTGACACATCCCAATCTACGGCTAATTGCACCACGAGAAAATACAAGTATCATCTCTTTTATATGGAACTACACCAAGAACTTGAAGTCCGTGATTTCGAAGGACAAGTAAACTTTTGTACCACCATGAATGGAGGAATAGAGGCCGATCCAAATTTTTTTATCCAAAATAATGTTTTCTGATGAAGCTATTTTTCACAGTAATGGAGCAGTTAACAGCCCTAACATGCATTATTATTCAACAGTTAATCCAGTTCAAAACCAAAAACCATTGGTCGCTTAATGTATGGTGTGGAATAATTAAATTTTCGAATTATTGGTCCATATTTTTTTCGCGAATCGCTTAACGGGCCTAGATATCTAAATTTTTGGCAAAACGAATTATCCCAGCTTCTTGAAGAAGTTGATAACTTTGAAAGGGAACAAATGTGGATTTAACAAGACGGAGCTCCTGCTCGTTACCGCTGGGAAGTTCGGAAATTTTTAAACGATCGTTACCCACAAAAATGGATCGGTAGGGATGGATTCATTCAGTGGCCGCCTCGATCATGTGACTTAACACTTAAAGATCGTGTTTATGTGAATCCCCCTACAACATCAGTAGATATGGAACATAGGATACGGGATGCATGCAGGACAATAACGCCCTTTATGCTAAGGAAAGTGAAGGAAAATATAGTAAAGCGACTAAACATGTGTATTCAAGTAGACGGGCATATTTTTAAACATTTATTACGTCATAATAATTAATCATTAGATAAGTTAAACTATATTAAAATTATTAATTACTTGTTTATGTTTTCACAATAGCGTAAGTGTTTTAAAAACAAGGGTAAAAATTGAAAAATTCAAAATAAATCGAGAACTATTAGAAATGACATATTGACATATATGACATACTTAATAAAAGTTGGAGGGTTTTGTAAAATCTATCAGAAAAGATAATAATATACAGGATGTGCCATTTAAAAAATTTTAGATTTTTCAAAATAGTCAAATAGTCGAAATGCATAAATTTATTTTGAGCACCCTGTAGCATCTAACTCAAATTTCTTTACATATATCTTTTTTTTATCTCTATAGAACGCTCGTACCAATTATGAGTATTCCACCTTCAGAAACAATCGCGCTACTGGCATTTTTTTTTTACAAAACTGAAAATTAGTATTTTTTTTTAAAAATTGAAATATTAGAAAAACTACTAGGGTTAGGTATATAACATTATTAATAAAAAAGTTGTAAAATTTTACGCATAATTTAAAAATAAATTAGAGAAAATAGGATGCTTCATTTAAAAAAACATAGTATGTTATATCGGCCACACTTTTTTGAAGTACCCTGTATACTCAAAAATAATTTTAAACTGTGCACCTTAACCTTCCCTAAGACTACTGTATTTAACATTTTTTGATCATTCCCGAAACAAATGAGATAATGAACTTTATTCTATCATTAACTCACCCCGTACTTTAAATTATAAGATTTTTTTTAAAAAATTAATAATTCTTAGAAGTATAGAGGATAAAAATCCGTAAAAAAATCGAATTTTTGAAAATTTGAGGTGTATGTAAGTAACACCTTATGCTTTAATTCTTGTTTAAGATTGATTTATGCAATAAGCCTAAATACAAGGATTTTAGAAATCTCTCACCATTCATCATATCGTATTTTTTTTAAACAAATTGGAATTCAGAGAATACACTGATTGAAGTAAATAATTTGCGGTGTAGTTAAAAACGATTTTTTTTTCAGGATTGGTAGAGAAAAAGTAAATATGCTTTTATTTCATGTAGAAGAAACCGAAACTTATTTATGCTTGGAACCAGTAACCACAGCTGATTATGTTAAATATCTGGAATATGTTGAAGATGCTACCACAAGGGTAGACAAAATGGAAGAAGAATTGGATTACTGTAAGGAGTTATATGATATCACTGAAGAATTTACTATTGCCATTGCTCCGGAAGAAATGACACATTATTTGGGTCTCAGTGTTGCCTTAGGCAACTTAAGAAATTTAGTTGACAAGAAAATTGAAGATACCTCTAGAACGGTTAAGGCGTTTAGTGATCAGATGAATAAAGATATTAGTGCATTAATATCAGAAGTTGGCATTATTAAAGATGAGTGCATGGTAGGTTTTTTTTCTGAGAAATTATCCTCGGTGGAGTTAGAATTTTTCAAAATGGTTTTAAAGTTAAGATGTTCACTTTTCAAAACAGTTTTAGAGGACTTTTGGTCAGATTGCAAATTTTAGTTTTTCAATAATCTCAGGACAGAAAAAGTCTTATTACAGAAAATCACAGAAAAACTTATGAAACTTTTGTTTTCTTTTTGTATTTTCCAGATGAATTCGAAGCTTGTTTTTCGTACTATTTTATAGACCTATTAAATTTAAAAAAAGTCGAAAAAAAAGTAAGTGCAATCATAAAAATAATTTTTGTGGATTTTAAATACACCATGTTTATTACACCTATATGTTGCTAGACAGGACAAAACATTATATTTATTGAATTAAATCAAAGAGTAATGCAGAAAGAAAAAGGAAGCGTACCTAAGTTATCTCATGGGTCAAATTTCAGAATCATATGATGATTATAATATACGAAACACACAGAAAGTAATAAACGTCGAAAAGCTAAGGCCAAGGCGGTATTACTAATGAGCTGCTCAGATGCGGTAAAGAAACTACCCTGAACTAACAACTTTAATCTAAATAAAATTCCAAACAAATGAGGAACTAGCACTAAAATCTTGCAGTTCAGAAAAAAAGATGAAAAGGTGTACATAACAACATCTAAAACATTGTCAGGATGTAAGCTTGTTGTTCACGGAAATATTATGCAAGAACAAAGTTTAAATATTACGGCGCAGATACTCGTATATTTGGTATATTTTTTGGCGATATTAGCACAAAGGTGAGAAAACAAGCTGCATAGGCGACGAAAACAGTTGCATGCTTAAAGGATGCTATATGGCGAAACAAGCACTTAAAAACTGAAACGATATCTCGAATTTAGAAAACCACATTTCAACCTTGTACACTAACGTAGATAGCGGAAATCTCATTTAGCCCAGTCGTCAGGGGTTTTGAACATTAAATGTTAACAGGCTGCATTTTGGCACACAGGTAGTTCGCTAAAGTTTGATGTACGCTAAGCCTACAAAATCCAAAATAAAATTAAAAATTCGGTTTTTAGATAATATCTCGAAAAATAAACAGGATATCGAAAAACTAATAGCATCACGCGAAAGGTGTGGGAAATTTCACAAAAAAAAAAGCATATAAATATTTTTTTTCCAGATTTTTTTATTAGCGTGAGAATTTATTAAAATTTCGGATAGGTAATTCAAAAAGTAGCGCGCCAAACAGGTTAATTTAAAGTCTACGCGTACCTCTCGAAGGTTAATCGATACTACTTGTTTTTAGAGTGTAAAAAAATTAAAAGATAGCTTTTTGAAGAGGAGACTTTCAGCTTTCCGATGATACCAATAGTTTTTATTTTTGTTACTTAATAATTTGTAAAACTTAAAATGAAATTTTTATTTGCATGATTTTAACGGGAGTAAATAACATCCAAATATTTAATGAAATAAACATCCAGTATTGAAAAAATATCCTTGTGCATATATCATTATACCTTAAGTTTCAATAAAAGAATAATTGCAAATACCAACATTATCTGTGTTATTTAACAATTGAGTTTTAAAATATGAAAATTTGCCTGCTGTAGTGCGCTGCCGGTAAATTTTTACGGTCAAAGTACGAAATGGTCAAAAAAGTCGGACAATTTTTTTTAGTTATAATACTTTTAACTTTTAAATTTTTAAAAAACTTTCTCTTTTTTTGTAATTTTGCTCTTAAAAAAGTGTTCATACAACTTAAACTTAAAATAAAAAGAATATTTAAAGGTGGGAAATGAAAGATAGAAGTCTAAACTTTAAGCATAAAGTATTTATATTTCACTTACACATCCAGGTACAAAGAAAACAGTTACTGAAAACACAAAAATTTTAAATTACTCGAAGGAATTTTGTTAATGGCGTTAATATTGGATCCGCCATTTTGAATTTTTCAAATCTGTGATCGGATTCTTAATCAGCACTCCGAGAAACCCCTTAATAGACAATTTCAAAATATTTGGTGGTATACAGAAACGTTAATTTAATCATAAAGGAGGTTGGAAGCATGATTTCCACTACAAATGAAAGGGTCAAACCAGCCATTTTATTTTAAATATATTTTTTTTAAATTACGGTAAAACAAAAAAAATATTCTATATACTGTTTTTTTTTGTAAAATTTCCCGTTCTTTCATGTGGTGCTATTCGTTTTTTCGATATCTTTTTTATTTTTAGAGTTATTAGTTTTCATTTTATTTTCGTTTTTGTAGGCTTAGCGTACACTTTAAAGCAGCAAACTTTTTTTTTATTGTATTCTACGCCCAAAAAACTACTTGTATGCCAAAATGCAACCTATCAACATTTAATGAGAATTTTACGTCAAAACTTGCCTCTGACGACTGAGCTAATTATAAACAAAACAAATACTCTGAACAACAGACATGAAGTGAAATGAAAGAGCTTATTGGATAAAGAAAGAAGCTACAATCTTAAATATGCAAATAAATAATATAAATAACTGAGTTTTAAATAGAAAAATAGAATATAATAAGCATATAGGTAGCATAACAAAAGAAATAATAGAATAACCTGAAAACGATGGAGCGACAACCTTCCCTATGTAAAATAGACGGTAATAAACAGGCAATCGTGTCTGTATATGTGGAAGCGGAAGAAGACATTTAATGAAGGGTAACGAATCTGGAAAGAGTTCACCCATTTAATGAACATGATATATCTAAAACCAACAAGAAGATATGATATTAAATTAAAATTCCCCTCGTTTCTCCATGGTTGCATGTTTTGTATAACATTTCTTTTTATTTAAAATCTTTAGTAACACTCCTAGGCAGGCGTATGCAGAATATAAGAAAACAACTTTGTACCCACTATCTAACTTCTTCTTCGAGTGCCGCTCCTGTCGGAGATTGGAAATCATCACAGCCACTCTAACTCTATTTACGACTTATCTAAAACTCTCTCTTCAATAAAGCTACACTTATACCAGTCACGCAGGTTACGTAGACAAGATATTCTTCATCTTCCCACGTTTCTCCTTCTCTTGATCTTACCCTGCATAATGTTTGTCAATAGTGAATACATGTCCCAAGTATTCAAGGTTCCTGCTTTTTATGGTGTTCATCAGCTTTGGGTTTTGTTCAGCATTATTGGTCACCCTATCCGTCCATAATACCTTCAGAATACGTTCATCAAACCACATTTCAAGGGCCTCAATATTGTTAATTTTATTCTATTTCAGCGTTCACGTTTCCACGCCGTAAAGTAGTGTTGAGAAAACATAACAGCGCAACATACGTAAACGCAGTAGCAAATTTAGATCTCTTTTACAAAAAAAAAATCTTATTTTGTTAAAGACTGCCCTAGCTAATTCTATTCGCCCTGTAATTTCCATTTTTTGATCCGTACTGTCTGTCAACCATGTTGCCAGATATTTCTAATGGTTGACCCTCCCGAGATTTACCTTTGGGCCACAATTCTCGCAACTGTTATTTAGTCGTTCGACAAGGTGTTGTAGGTTTTCCAAACTTCCCACTAACATGATAGTATCATCAGAATATCTTATATTATTAAGGGTTTCACCGTTGATTATTAGGCCTTCATCTGCTTTAGATAATGCTTCCTGGCAGACATAAATTCACTATAGATATTAAACAGAAGAGGTGACGGTATACAGCCCTGGCGCACTTCCCGACGGATCTCGATCGCTTTTGTTGTTATGTTTTTAACTTTCACTGTAGCTGTCTGGTGCCAGTACATTATACATATGACGCGAATATCTCGATCATCAATATTTTTATTTATGAGGATCTTCTTTAGTTGATCAAGCGTGTGCAGAATATAAGAAAACAACTCTTTACCCACTATCCAAATTTTACGTTTTTAACTTAATTTTTTAAAATATATTTTTAGCAACCCTGGTTATGTGACATCGACTCGAATATTGGAGAGGTTACAGAATTTCTTTCTGATCTCCATGACAGACTGGTTAACTGTCAGAACCGTGCTGCAGAGTTTAAAAATTACCAGAAACAATTCAGGGTAAGAATCTAAATATTAGCCTAATTTTTTATATCTCCAGTCAAAGATAAATTGTCAAGGATTTCTTGACTTGCTAAGTTCCAGTGTTGTTTTATCCTAAGGGCATACCTTTAGCCGGAAAAGTTTCGAGCAAGTAATTAAATAGATAAAATATAATATTTAGATCATTTTTATTCATTTTTTCACTAAATATTGGTACTAATAAATTTATTAATCACGGAATGAAAGTGATGCAGGAAAAGTTTTTCGCACAAAAATTCAGTAACTTTAGTTTTAATTTTAAAGGGAGATGCGTATTTTCGTATGACTGGATTTGAGTGCCACTGTCCCTAAAAATTTCTGAGAAAATGTTATTCTATCAAAACTCTATTATCTTATCAACGAATATTCTAAATTGAAAAAATATATACGGTATCGAAAAAGTAAGTTATTGTATTTCTAATTCAAAACTCTAATTTAAATGGTGTTTTGTGAAGCTGGAAGCCATTCAAAACCAAAATGAACCGTTAATACGAATTTAACATTTTATATGAGTAAAAAATATAATTTCTAAGAAATGTGGTTTAAACCTATGAAAGTAAATAAAATATAGTATAACTTTTACCTTTTTGAAACGCTGAAAAATGATTTTTGCTTATTGTTATTCAGGTTTTCTTAAATGACACAATTAAAAGTAAATAAAGATGTTATGTCCTTTTACAATCGGGACCGAGGTACACAGGAGGAGGATTAAAATGCAAATTAATCTGGGAAAAATGCAAAGGTTTGCTGGTTCAAGCATTCTAGATGCAATATGAGCTACTCCGACTTCTGCATTAGAAGCCTTGCTCGGGTTACGTACCCTCCCAATTTGGATAAAAAAAAAAGGAGAGAGGGGCGGCTGACTTATCGATGATGGATACTGGATGTTAGATAAGAATAGGTAATCTCGGACATACAAAAATCGCCCCAAAAGCGGACTAGATTCCTCTGATAAATTTTATTTAGGATGATAACGATTGAGACTTATTAGGTCTTACGATTCCCAGCCGGGTGGGACAAAGAGATCAACTTCCCTTATGAAGCTTTGTATGCTTCACTGATGGGCGGAAATAGCTAGACTGGAGTCGACTGACACAGGGATTTATTTCTACACTGAGAATGTACGTAAAAGTTTCCCTTTAAGAAAATACACTACAGGTTTTCAGGCAGAACTCTGCCATCTTGATGTTATTTACAATGGAGAACGTAGTCACGTATCGCGGACAGGTGTTATTCGTTTGGTTGAATGGTCAAGCGGTACTTAAGGCAATCGCTAAACCCTGGACCTCGTTGAATTCGGCACTAATCCTCGCGTATAGAAATGCCCTGGATAAGTTATCGAGAAGAAAACAGGTTAATTTGATAAGAGTCTATCAACCAAGTTAGACGAATCCGGACCAACTTTAGGTATATCCAAATAACAGGTAAGGATGGGCCGATCGGTGCTTAAAGGAGCTAAGGTGCCGGAACAATGTAAATCATGGATTTTATATCGTGCCCTGGAAGGGTACAGTTTATATGGCTTCTTAATAGAAGTAGACGCATCTTAAATGCCCTTGTGGGGATCTTTACGGGACACTGTAGGTTGAAAAGGCATTTATCACTGTTAGATGTGAGGACTACCCGATATATCCGGACCGTCTCAAGGATGAGGAGACGCCGTTTCACCCTATCTGCGTCTGTGTAGCGTTGAGTAGATTCGGACATGAGGTCTTTGGCTCGGCAATGCTCTGAAGGATGGAGGACAACGCCATGTCGTGGAATGATATTTTGACCTGGCGCAGATTGATCTTTAAAAAAATGTATTTATTTAAACGTTTTTTACATCAGTAACAGTAAAGGATTGCCATTAAAATGCTAATGATTCGGTAGTTCGTACAGTTCCCATCAGCATCGATAATCGCCTGGTATCTTCGGAGCATATTTAGACGAAATTTTTTGCGTATTCTTGGGCTAAAAATTTCCAAATTGCCCGATTTGCCTTGACAGCTTCACTGTGTACACCTTCTGCTTGATGTATGATCATATGTTCTTGTGCACTGGAATGGCCAATGTGACGATTGCCAATCTAGTGTGACGATACTGGATTCCCCTTTCTACTGCCTGCAGATTTTACTCCGATGTTTGGGGTCGTTATCCTCTTGATGAGATGACTCCACTTCTCATTTTTATCGACAAACCACCGTTTGATAGCAATGCCTTCTTATAAATTTGCAGTATTTTTTCAGCGTTCAAATTGTAGCTAAGTCTCCCAAACTTTTTTCCGAAAGACATCCCCAACATGGATCTTCACAGGGTTTTTTACCGTGCCTTGAACCAATAGGTTGGTGGTAATGGACCAGGCTCGTGGGGTGATAATATAACTACAAAATGAAGCCTCATTGGAAAAAATTACATTGCTCCAGTCTCGATCTATGTTTTCCTCTGCTCACACGAGTTGTTTCCCTGTGTATTTTTCGCCCAGCAATGATTTCTCGATTGTAGCCCATCACTTTAAATTGTTAGCCCGGAGATGAGTGCGAATCGTTTCATATGGTATATCTAAATCTTTCTGCTTTAGTTTTTGCAACCCTTGTCGCAGAGTAAATTGAGCATTTCGGGAAACATGTTATTAATCATTTTGTCTTCCTTTTCCGACACTTTTCCTCTAGAACCACGTTCTAGTAGATCATCAACATTTTTTAATTGAGAGTATCGTTTCACCCACTGGCTAACGAATGCTCTCGACTTGCAGCCGCTGTAGACTTCATTTTCAGACCTTTTAGATGATTACATAGGAACACAGCCTCGAAGCTTGAAGGGTATACAGCACTCATGTTCGATAATGTACTATTTAACCATAAATAAGGTTAGAAATGAATCTTTTTTCCACAAAGCTTTGTTTACACGGATGCCAACAATAACCTCGGTAAAAAAAGGGAATTTCTTTTACCGGCAAGTTATAGGAGACACGTTCTTACTTGACCGACTATAGCATATGAATTAATAATAATAATAATAAACGTCTTTATTTTATATTCGGCGAAATGCAGCAGTGCTGTTGTTAACCGAGTTCTCAAAAATATACAAAAGAAACAGAAAAAATAAAAAATAAAATAAAAATACAAGTACTTAAACTCTACTTACTCTAAACTAAAAAAGGAAAACATTGTAATTCTACATCATATTGATACCCATATACAAACCATGATCCCCACCTTACCCTATAAAAGAGACATAATAATAACAGTCAATAAGTCTGAAATAAAATCTCCTTTAGCTGTCTTCTGAAAGATAGTTCAGATAGGGCAAGCAAACCTTCAGGAATTTCGTTCAGAAGTTTAGCAGATGTATAGCCGAAAGACACTTGTACGATGCCTAGGTATTTGAAAGCGGTCGTTGTACCTAGTATTACGCTGATGCACCGAATTTCGATGATGCAGCCTTTCACACAGATACTGTGGCACTCCGGTTCTCAACAGTCTATGCAAAAAGCAACCCAGATGTAGCCTTTCTCTATCCTTAATACGCAACCATTTCAGCTCCTTCAGCCTGCCACTCACATGATCCCTCCCCCTGCATCCAAAAATAAAACGTACACAGGAGTTTTGAATTTTTTGCAGCTTATACTTCGACATAAGGTCCAGGCACGGACCGTAAACAAATTACAATAATTAGAGTGAGAAAGGACAAGAGTCTCGCACAAATATTTTTTTAAGCTCAAATTGAGGATATGCCGTTTCTTATATAAATTATGTAGTGAACAATACGCCCTTTGAGCTACCAAAGAAACCTGCTTTCTAAACCTGAGCTTACTATCAGATAATATTCCCAAATTTTTAAATTCAGTAACAAACGGAATTCTCTCCTGGACCATATTTAAATTGAAATTTGTCGAAGCCCATTCACTGTTCCAAAATACAGTAATGCCGACTTTCTCGGATTTATCCTCAAACCATTGTTATTAGAGTAGGTAAACATCGAATTTAAACAGTAATTAATTTCCTGTTCCGCCTGTAATGCGTTAAGACTATTAAAGGACCTTAAAATGTGACTGTCATCTGCATATTGTATTAGCCTACAATTATTAACATAACGATGCATATCCATTGTATAAATGACAAACAACAATGGTCCCAAAATTGACCCCTGAGGGACGCCTCTATCTAAAGCCAAACTTTGTGACACGCTGCGATCAATCAGCACCCGCTGTGATCTATCCGCCAAGTAGTCCTTTAATAAATTTATTGTTCGTTCTTTAAAATCATACTAATGAAGTTTGGCACACAACAAGCGGGGATCCAGCGTGTCAAATGCCTTGCTGTAATCGAGAAGAACCAAGGCAGTTGTCTCTCCTTTATCCGCCGCCCCGAGGATATCATCCAAAATGCTTAGCAAGGCTGTTGCAGTGCTAGAACCCCTGCGAAATCCCGACTGACCTTCAAAGAATAAGTTATTATTATTAAAATAATTAACGATTTGTTTAAAAATTATTTTCTCCAAAATCTTAGACAGAATACTCAAAAGACTAATTGGACCCAGTTCAGAGTAATTCTTAGGGCTTGACACCTTAGGCAAAGGCAATATCAAGGCCAACTTCCAATCGGACGGAAACTTACTCTCTAACATAGATATATTGAAAATATGAGTGAGAAATGGTAAGATGCGAGGGCAACAAAGTCTTAACATCTGCAACGTAAGTTGATCAGCTCCAGAAGCATTCGACTATCGGTAATCTTGTTATCAGAATAGTAACAAATCGTATCCGGATTAACGTCAGGACAAATCTGTAGCACAGAATCAACGAAAAATGAGTTGATTTCGTCGGGGCCTTGCAGATACGAAGGAGGTGTAAAATGGTTCTTCTTGTTATAGACATTCATATTATGAAGCGCTTGCCACATAGACTTACTATTTTGATTCCCATTAGTTCCCATATTAGTTCCATACGAGTTACGTAACTTATAATCACATTTCTTTCAACGTAGATAATTATCACATCAATTCTCCAACCTTCGTGGAAAAGAAATATTTTATTTATAAAATAACACAATATATTTCACATTTCTTGCGAGAAGCTAAAAATGAATGAAACAAAAATATTAAGAACTTTTCCTCATAAACTGTTCCATGAGGGACGCGTGTATGTATAGGTGGTTTGCCTTGGATCACTGCGGATCGTACTCGTTGAGAAAAACAGGATTCGGTTATTCATTCTAAAGAGGAAAGGTTCTCCAGATAATAGAGGATTAAACGCTATTGTGTTATATACTATTTTCTAGAAGAACTAATATTGCGAGTTTCAAGAAACCTTTATTTGCTTTATCTGCAAGATAAATTTGCTCCCGGGTTAACGCCTAACAATTTGAATGAAGATGCTAGTGGGACAGAGATGTAGACATAACTCTGACGAGTTCTGTAACTTTTTTAGGAAAATCTGCTGCCAGAGTTTTAGTAACGTTAAATTCTGCTTATTTACTGCCAAAAGAGAATTGCTTCCAGCTTTTTAAGATACTAAACCTGCAGTTTGCGGCAACCAGTATTCGAGCGCCCAAAGCAAGTGAAAAGCCAACGTGCTATTTTCTATCAAGTCATAAGTGTAAAAAGAAGATAAATTTCTCTAACGAAATCAAAAAGATATCAGCGAAACATGTCAAACATAGTAACACTGTTGACTATCTTCTATACAGGGTGCCCCATACGTATAGAATAATGATTCCACAGCATTTATTAATCAGTGTATCAAAAAATGTTTAAATAAAAGTTATAGGGTATTATACGGCGCATATGCTGACGTTAATAATAAAATATTTTGGACTGTCAGTTCGAAGAAATTACGTCATTTAAATTTTTTTAAATAGAAAGCCCTGTATATTACTTTATTTTTGAGTCTTACTAAAATTCTAGATATTATTTGTCTCACATACCGTATGTCTAAATTAAACTGTTTTGGAATTATTGACATTTGAAATTCTTCTTCTTCCTACTTATAGCTAGGCACTATTGCCTGTTTTCTTTGCTCCCTGCTCTATAGATCAATCTCTTTCTTGGACGTCCCATTGATCTTCTTCCATTCGGTGACTTGTCTCTTGCTATCCGTACTATCCTGTTGTTTGCCATTCTTCCTATGTGTTCATCCCATACCACTTTTCTTCCTCTTATCCACTGGTTGATACTCGTATTTTCTTTATTCCAGCGTCTTATATATTCACTCCTCTCTCTATCCCTGAGTGTCTTGTTTATACATCTCCTAAGTATTCTCATTTCGATTGATTCCAGCATCCTCTGTGTTATACTTATATCGGGTCTTGTTTCAGATGTGTAAGTCATTACTAGTCATATTACGCTCTTGTATATTCTTGTTTTGGTCTCCATGGAGAGGAATTTATTTCTAAATATGGGATCATTGAGGCATCCCGTTATCCTATTAGCCTTGTTAACATGATGTTTTACTTCTTCCTCGTTTTTTTCGATACTAAATATTTTGGTGGTTTATCTTCCACCACCTAATCGACTCTTTTGCTATTACTATTGTCTGGGTTTTTTCAGTTGAGACTGACATATTGTCTTGCTGCTATATAGAATTCGTATAGCAGCCTTTGCAGATCATTCTCGGTCTCAGCCATTATTATCGCGTATCTGCATAACACATAATTTTAAGTTCTCTGTTACCCATTCTGTATCCCTTCTTTCTTTTGACCTTCCTTATAATTTCATCTGGGACAATATTAAATAGAAAAGGACTTAAGGAGTCTCCCTGCCTGATTCCAGATTCATAGTTGATTGGTTCTGTCATTCCTTCTGCTAATCTTGCGACTACTTATTGTCTATATATATATATTCTCGATAGTTTTAATTAGGTCTTATGGGATGTTTTTCTATTATATAAATCTTCTAGATGAATATTTGCATATTGTCGAAGCACAATGCTGGAATGTTGTATTCTATGGAATTTTCTTTTACCTGTCTCACAATGAATACGGCATCAGTGCATGAGCGCCCACTTCTGAATCCTTGCTATTCTTCTTCCAGTTGTATTCTCGCGTTTATTTTTGTTGTAATAATCTTCTGTTTATTATATTTGAAATTAAGGAGATCAAATTATTTTTTTTTTAAGCTGGCTTGTGTCAAACGCTTACTGTCAGTAACGACTTAATGCGCCAAAAAATTATTTATTGACGAAAACGTTTATTACTGCATTTTGTGACACAGCAATTTGAGCGTAATATCATAATGGTACATTTAACCAGAAACTGAAAGAATCACTTTGTTAATGATGGTTGGTTACGGAAACCGTAGGAGAACACAACAGGATGTGTGTGATCTTTTTTAACGCAAAATATCCGAATCGAGAACCTATTAACCAATCCGTAGTTAGCAAAACATTAAAACGATTTAGACAATGAGGTCATGTTAAGGATCGTTCTAAATCTGGACCTCCAAAAGTTAAAACAAACGATGATAAAAAGTTAGATGTTTTACTGGAAATTACAGAAAATCCCCATACAGCCTCTCGTCAGCTTTGCCTAGACCACAACATAAGTAAAGGTACCTTAAGTCGTATATTGAATGAAGAAAAATTTCACCCTACAAACTCATTCTATTTCAAGAATTATCTGAAGATGACTACAATAGACGCGTTGAATTTTGCGAGGTCATGATGGAACGATTCAATAATGATCCTAACCTAATTCATAATATTGTTTTTTCTTACGAGGCCACATTTTCTCTTAATGGAAGAGTTAACAGGCATAACTGCCGGTAATGGTCTACTGAGAATCCCCACTGGATAATCGAGAGTCATTCTCAAAGACCACAAAAGATAAACGTGTGGGCAGGGATTTGTGAACGTTATTTTAATCGATGGAAATCTTACGGGACAGCAGTATTTACAGTTACTCCAATAACTTCCAACTTGTACAGGTCTTTTTCCCGATGAAAATAATTTGGATACCCCTAACAGGAATCTGTGGTATCAACAGGACGGAACACCTCCTCATTATGAAATCAATGTTCGTAGATATTTGGATACGATTTTTCTTAATCGATGGATAGGCAGAAGAGATGTTGTAGCACAGATCACCCCGGATTCTCTGCAAAACTCTGTTCAGGCTTTTTATGACAGATTGGGTCGTTGCCTCGCTGATAACGGTAGATATTTTGAGCAATTGTTACCTTAAAAATAAAGTATTTATTAATATTTTTTTTTGTCTTTTTTTGTTTTAAATTTCAAATGACAATAATTCCAAAACAGTTCAATTTAAATATATGGTATGTTAGACAAATAATATACAGCGCTTTCCATTAAAAAAAAAATCAAAATGGCGTAATTTCTTCGAACTGATAGTTCCAAACATTTTATTGTCAACTTCAGCATGTGCGCCGTTTAACATCCTATAACTTTTGTTTATACATTTTTTTGATACACTGATTAATAAATATTGTGGAATCATTATTTCATACATATGGGTATGTATAGTATACCAAGCGCCACCGCTCAAGATTTTCCTAATTGTTCAGTTACATTTTGTGACATACAAGACATCTCCTATTAATTTTTATTTACAAAATCTATATTAAGGGTCATTAATAACATTACATCCTAAATAACATTGCGGGAGGTACGACTGGTATAGTCTTATCGTCTGTCTTAAAAATAGGCTGAACTAAGAAAATATTCGTTTTTTGTAAGATAAGGTAAGTACTCTCCAAAAGATTGTTGCCTTCTCACTGACACCATTAAGGTGAGATTTTTTTTAATGTCCAAATGTATTAAATAATGTTATTGCACATTTTTTTGTATTGTAAGAAAAATTTAAGTACCTTTTTATGGGCATAGCACACGTGCGGCAGAAAAATCCATAAAGTGGTATAAGAACAACGCGCTTGCGGAAAAAGCAATTTACACAGTTCTAGGAAAATCATTTCAAAGATTTTTCATATAAAAAAATTCTTGAAAAAAGTGTTACGAGAAGTGACAACCGAATCTCATGTACCAGCGCGTCGTGTATGCCTAGCATGCACTGCTGTGAGAGCAATGAAACCGGCTACATCCATCGAACACTTTGCTTAAAAACACATTTAGAATAGACTCCAGTCTCCAATCGTTCCTTAATGTTCCAAGGCGTTAACGTTGCTGGTGAGTTCCGGGTCTCCATCAGGCAAGCTCTCCTCTGAATAGAATTCTACAAATATGTTGGGGAGTAGCCCCAAACATGGGACCAGTATTTCATCGTTGGTCGAATTTGAACTTTGTAGGAGATTAAAAGTTGTTGTAAAGGGTAAAGTTTTCTAGTATGAAATAATATTCCCAGCTTTTGAGAAGCTCTCTTTACTGTGCATGCGTCCATGCCAGCCAAAATGACATCGGAAACCTCGTTAGTGTAGTCAGATGGGTTGTCGGATCTGAAACCAACATCTAATGAAGAGAAAATTCGAAAATATTACATGAGCATCAATAATTGCCTGGCATCTTCGAGGTATGTTGTTGACGAGGTTTTCTGGATACTCTGCAAATTTTTCGAATCTCGCGTGACAACTGAGACTCAGAGCCTATCCTCTGAGCTTCCTCTTTACAGGGGACCAACCCTTTTTGAATAGAGTTGGTGTTCGGCGATTATGAGGGCCACTTTAGTATATTATCGTGGGCCCAAGCGAGCCGCTTCGCGACGTGATTTTCGCCTAGCAAAGGTTTCTTTAACGTGCTTCGGAGTTTGATAACATGAGTACGAAGATGTTGTCGAATGGTATCATGGGACACATTCAAACCCGATTTTCTTAATTTTGTCGCTCCTTGACGCAGCGTCAATTTTGGGTTCCATGAAAATAATAAAGACACGATTCGTTTTTTCGACTTTCGGAGTGATTTTGTCTGGCAAGTAGTCGACATTTTTCGTCTCCTTAAAATGATTTACCCACTTCTTCACAAATACCGACTCTTTAATATATGTAGCGGCCGCGGAATGTGTCTTTTTAGGCCCCTTTGGTTGGGAACAAAGACTGCCTCGAACCGACGCGCAAACAAGTAACTCATTTTGGATTTTACGTTATTTCGCCGAAAGTTCGGAATCGACTGATACTTTTACTAAAATGCGTTGTCGCTAGAATCCCACTTACCACAAATGAATTATCGCGGATACGTTCTTACTTGACAGATTTGTAATGCCAAAGCTTGCGCGGTTTAAGCGCCTCTCTGTCACTGATCGGTGGAAGACTCGATATCGAAATCATTTTATGGTTGGAAGAACCTAACGGCGGATTTACGGTGACCATGTAAATCTCTGGATTAGTGAAAAATTATGGTTCTTGGTGTTTGACTATGTCAAATTGCCTACGATCGTATGTGTCCTATCTCTGAATTAGTGGTTAAAAACAGCTCAAGAAGACTAGCGAACCCCCCGCCAGAAATTCGTGTTGGTTCATCGGTAAACTGAGTAAAGCCACAACTGACTGAAAATAATTTAACTTCACGGCCTTGTTTGTCTGTGGTATTTCAATACTTAAGCCTGTTGATGTTACCGGGAGTGCCCTCACGGGTTAAAAAACCTTCTTATCAACATAAGAAAAGTTGGTCATGGCTTATAGAAAAATAAATGAACATTATATTGTTAAAAGGAACATTTAATACTGATCTTCTTTTCAGCTTGAAGTAACTAGATTTGATATTTTGGACGAAGTAATGAACGATGTCAAATTACGCGAGCTGCTGTGGGAAAGCGTTGACTCATGGGCAAAAACCGTTGACGAATGGTATCACTGCGACTTCAGTACTCTCAATACTGAAGACATGAATCTCTTTACAGCCAAAAATGTTAAAAACATTAACCAGCTAGAGAAAGGTCTGCCATCAAATTTAATCGTTCCCAAGTTAAAGGATGAAGTTGAATTGATGAAAGATAAGGTAAGTTAAATATTAACTATTTAGTATTAACTATTTATTATTTGACGATTAATAAGCTTTTTTCTGCAAATCTAGCCTAATTCAGGGAAGTATTCTGCTACATTCTTAGATATGCTGTATGCCAAAAACTGCAACGTTATTTTGGGTATATTCTTGGGAACATTTTATATAAAATTATGTTATAGCCATCAGTAGACGGAACCGATAGGGAATTAAAAGAATAATTACCACTTTTTTTGAAATATAGAGAGAAGCATAGGGTTTTAAATTAAATTTTATCCAGAATGATTGAAGTCGTCCCAATTTAGTTGAAAATATTAGTTCAGTTTAGTTTCAGTTAAGCAGGGTCGAGTATAACAAAATATAAATTAAAACTTACCCAGTACATAGCTTTTTGAAAGGTGAAAAAATATAATAGACCAATAGGGCGACCAGAAATTTTCACTTGTCGACTAACCGTTTGACTAGTTATTCATTCTATCGGGCGAGTCGAATAAAAGCTTTTCATATTAATTTTGCGGCCCCAGTACTCTGGAAGGCCCATAATGATACCTCCAAAAATGGACTGTCGTTTAATCATTTGAATCAAGTACCATAACATTTGTTGACACTTAAAAAGTCGAACGTCCCAAAGGGCAGACGGTACCGAGACCAGACCCATGACCTGCAAAAAGACGCCGCCAATACCGGAGGACGAAGCTGGATCCGCTTTTTCCAGCCAAAAACGATTATAGTCGTGGTTTTCTTATTTTTAATTAACGGTCGTTTCTGGCTAGAAAAAGTTGGTCCAGCTTCGTCCTCCAGCATTGGCGGCGTCTGTCTTTTGCAGGTTCCCTCTTATTTTCTCAAGAACAAACTAAATTTATTGATTTATGGTTGAATGGCAGTCCATTTTTGGATCGACGTTTTATGGGCCCTAAAGCTGGGTCCGGTCTCGGCGGCGTCTGCCCTTTGGGGCGTTCGACTTTTTAAGTGTCAACAAATGTTATGGTACTTAATTCAAGTGGTTAAACCACAGTCCATTTGTGGATGTAGCATTTTGGACATTCTAGAGCACGGGGGCTGTAAAATCAACGTTAAAGGCTCTTATTCGACTCGTCCGATAGAATGAGCAACTAGGCAGATGGTTAGTCGACAAGTCAAAATTTAGGGTTGCTCTCTTGGTCTATAAGGATTCAGCTATAAATATTATAGAAGAGTTTCCTATGCTCAACTTTTTTAGCGATTAAATTATTCTTTAGGGTGAAAAGTAGTAAAAGTCAGTAGTTATTTTATATCTTATATTTGCAAGAGAAGAACTGGCAATTTTTTTTTTGTGTTTATTTATGATGTTTTTCATTGGTAAAACAAATACACATTAAATATAGTCGGTCCAAAAAGTCTCCATAAACCACTATGCTATTTTTCTGTTATATTTAACTAATTAATTGGAACTATGAGAAAACATGTTTAAATTAATATTTGAAACTTAACCAACGAGGATTAGTATTAAAAACAACTTAGAAGTTACATCATTGTTATAAAAATGTAAATAAAATTAATGTTAAAAAAGTCTCCGTACACTTAACAATTACCAATAATAGTTTGACCGAGTTTAACGGAAAATAACAACTTCGTAGAAACTAATATTTAATGGTACCGCCGTTGGCCTTGATAATCTCCTGTAACCTTTTTGCCATGCTTGCAACCAGCTTTCTAGTAACTTCTGCTGGCATGTTCCCCTATTCGTTCAATATTCTGTTTTTTAATTCATCTCTATTTAAAACATTATGTTTGCGAACGTGCCGTTTAAATTCCTTCCATAAATGCTCGATGGGGTTAACATCGAGCGATTGCGGAGGTGTATGAAGCTGCTGTCGCACATTATGGATCCTCCATTCTCGCACCAAGTTTACATTACAGTTCGGATCATTGTCCTGCTGGAAAATGTATCTTTTTTCGAATGCTAATTTTTGGACACTTTCTCTTAAATTGTCTCTCAAAATGTTCTGATAAACATGCTGCTCCATGGTACCATTAATAAAATGTAAATTTCCAATCCCCTGCAGCGGACATGCATCTCCAAAGCAGAACACTGCCACCCCCTTGACTCACCGTGGAGCAAATGTTTTTAATATCGAATGCGGTATTCTTCTTTCTCCAAACTTTAGTTCTGCCATCAGACCAAAAAAAAAGGTTAATTTTAGTTTCATCACTAAAGATTACGGATTCCCAAAATTCAGGAGGTTTAGTAACGTATTCCCTAGCAAAAGCTAACCGCATTTTGCGATTAGCTTCCGAAATTAACGGCTTCTTTCTGGCTGCACACCCCTTATAGCCTGCCCTGTGTAAACAATTTCTCACTGTTTGTGAACAAACATTTTTCGAAAATAGTTTCCATACTTCTCCTTTTAATTTTGGTGCACTTTTCTTGGGATCTATAATTATTTGCCTAACAATACTGGCCTCTTCACGTGGAGTCAGTTTCTTGGGAGGACCGGACCGTGGTCGAATTTTATAGGAACCCGTTGATTTATATTGGTTTACAATGTGCTGAACAGGAACATGCGACTTTTTAACAATTTTTCCTATATTTCTGTACGATTTCCCATCTTTCCACAAATCAATTATGATCTTTCGAACTTGAAATGAAATTTTATAATTTCTCTCGCTCATTTTTAATACTACTTTGAAAACCCACTGCAAAACTACTAGCAACAAGTAACAGATTATAAAATATGGCCGAAATTTATTCATTTGTTTTCAGTTTAGCGAGCAATAGATAGCTTGATGAAATGCGGCTGATTATAACGTGTTTATTCAATGCACTTCTTGAGTGTATGGAGACTTTTTTGACATTAATTTTGTTTACAATTTTATAAAAATGATGTAACTTCTAAATAAAATATTTCGTCGTGGATTAAGTTTCAAATATTAATTTAAACATGTTTTTTCATAGTTCCAATTAATTATTTAAACATAACAGAAAAATAGTACAGGAAGCAGGTGGTGTATGGAGACTTTTTGGACTGACTGTATATTGATATCCTTTGTTAAACAGATAAAATTAAATTAAACGCAAATTTTGTTATAGTCACAGCTTGGTAAGATTTTAATGGACTGATGAAATTGGGTTTCTTGTTAAGTTGAACATTGATTTTATCATAATTATTTGGCTATTTTAATATTTTTTTTTTGCAGCTTCCTGTAATTACATTTTTAAGAAATCCTGCAATGAAACCGAGGCACTGGATCCGTGTAGAGAATGTTTTAAATCACAAATTTAAAGCGGACGAAGTAATGACCTTGGAACTCTTGGAAAATTTGAATGTTTTCAGTTATCCACAAGAACTCCAGGAGATTTCTGGCCAGGCTAGCAGCGAAGCTGGACTTGAAGCTCTATTAAGGAAGGTATAGAATCAATAAAATTTTACAATAAAAATAAAATGGAATTCTAAAATATTTAGACTTGACGAAAACGAATCAAAATTGTAGAAAATTTTCGGACTTCTTACCGTTTGATTATTGGATTGTGAAATAGTTCTACAGGTAGTGCTAGTTTAAAACTTTGCCTCATAACATTTTCGTGTAATGTATGTGTTCGGCTGTTTTTTCCACTAGTATTGAAAAGTATTAATGGGCTTTTTCAGGATTGTTAATTTATGGCTAGTTTTTATAAAATTTTAATATGTTATGTTTTGGCAAAAAAGAAATAATCCAAGATAAGCCAGTCGCCAGGGATTTTGAGCTCTTATTAAATGTTAACAGGCTGTATTTTGGCACACAAGTAGTTTTTTTGGACGTAGAATACGATACAAAAAAGTTTGGTAAAGTTTGATGTGCACTAAGCCTACAAAATCCAAAATAAAATCAAAAATTCGGTTTTTTGGTCATATCTCGAATAATAAAAAAGATATTGAAAAACTAATAGCACCATGGGAAAGAGCGGGAAATTTTACAACCAAATAGTATATGGATTTTTTTGTAATTTTATTCTTAAAAAAGTGATCATGATAAACTTATTTTTTTGCTTATTATTAATCTGACAACTTAAACTTAAAATTTAAAAAAAAATATGTTTTTTGAAGGTGAGAAATGAAAGATAAAAGCCTAAGCATTGTTTTTAAGTATAAAGTATTTATACAGTGAAGTCTGCTTATAACGAACCCGTTTATAGCGAATTTCCAGTTAAAAAGAACTATTTTATAATGCACGACAAAAACTTTCATATTATTGGGGGTAAGACAGTAGGAGAAACTGCAGGAGTGGATATGACTGTTGTTGATCAGTGGTTGGCCAATGTATGGCCGGAAATTCGAGAAAGTTATGAATATGTGGACATTTTTAATGCGGATGAAACGGGTTTGTTTTACAAGATGACGCCTGATAAGACATTAAAGTTTGTCGGAGAGAAAGCTGGTGGAAAATTATCAAAAGTAAGGATACTGTGTTAGTAACTGCAAATATGTCTGGAACAGAGAAAAGAAAATTGTTGGTGATAAGAAAGTCCGCCAATCCCAGGTACTTTATAAACAAACATTTACCAGTAAAGTACAAATCAAACAGTAAAGCCTGGATGACATCAGAAATTTTTAAAAACGAACTAATCAAATGGGAAAAAGAATTAAAATTCACAAACAGAAAAATATTACTTTTGTCTGACAACTGTCCAGGGTACCCTGGAGTTGATCTACAGCAAAAAAAAATTGGTTTTTATGCCTCCAAACACAAGTTCAAAGCTCCAGCCTATGGATCAAGGTGTGATACATTCTTTAAAATGTCATTATAGAAAGATTTTACTTATGAAAATATTAGAGACGATCGATAAAGGTAACATTTTTTCTGTAACTCTCTTGGACGCTAAACTTTATCCATATGGCTTGGCCAAGAGTCAGTAGAAAAACCGTTGCAAACTGTTTTAAGCACGGTAGATTTTTAGGGAAGAAATGTAGATATGACGTAGATGATGACCTACCGTTAACTCAGTAGATTGAAAAACATCGAGAAGATCCTACTGATTGTCTAGAATTTGTTTATGATACTGACATTCAACAAAGCACAGTGGAAATCGAGATTAAAAAGATGTTTAATCACTTTAATTTTGAAAGAATATGTATGTGCTGATAATAAATTAATGACGAGAGAAATATTAACTGGTGATCAAATTGTGACATCAGTGACTTCTGGATATATTTTAAGCGATAATGACGACGAAGGCGAGCTTGGAGAAGGATATAATATTTATGTTCCATCCATTTTAGAAACGACTAAGAAAATGACTGAAATTCGCAATTTTTTGGAATCTCGTGAAGTTCCGGAACCTATATGGAGTAGTTTTTGTGACTTTGACAATTATATAAACACTATTTCTCTTTTAAGTAAAATTTTACAAACGAAAATTATTGATTTTATTGTATAAACTACGTATTTTAATGTTTTCGTTTATGCTCGTATAGGTACCAACATACATAATAATAACTTTAGTGTGACTTGTTTTATTTGCCTTTGAACGTTTTCTTTTAATTTAATAATTATTATTATTATTCATTTTTCTGATATATCGAACCATTTTTAGGGATTTTTTGGAACTCGTTATTAACGGACTTCACTGTATTTGATTTAAAACACCCAGGTACACAGAAAACAGTTACTAAAAACACAAACATCTTAAGTTACTCGAAGAAATTAAATGAATTACGTACTCGGGCACTCATATTGGATCCGCCATTTTGAATTTTTAAAATTTATCATCGGATTCAGCACCCCTTAATAGCCAATTTCAAAATATTTAACGGTATACAAAAAACGTTAATTTAATCATAAATGAGGTTGGAAGTATAATACTACTACAACTGAAGGGGTTAAACCAGCCATTTTATTATAAATAATTTTTTTAAATTACGGTAAAACTAAAAAAAAATAATCTGTATACTATTTTTCGTAAAATTTCCCGTTCTTTCACGTGCTATTAGTTTTTTGATATATTTTTTATTTTTAGGGATATTTGCGAAAAAACGAATTTTTCATTTTATTTTCGACTTTGTAGGCTTAGCGTACATTTTGGAGCTGCAAACTTTTTTTTTATCAAATTCTACGTCCAAAAAACTACTTGTATGCCAAAATACAGCCTGTTAACATTTAATGAGAGCTTTTCGTCAAAATTTGCCTCTGACGACTAGACTAAGAAGCCAGGGACAGTTTTTAAAACTTACTGATTTTTTTATTAATTAATTACTTATCATGCTTGTTAATTTTTACTGTTTTAGTTTGTAGATAATTATTACAGCTTAATAATATTTTTTATTATATTATTTTCAGGTCGAAGAAGCCTGGAAAACTCTCGAATTTATCGTTGTTCCCCATAAAGAAGCTAAAGATGTCTTTATTTTGGGTTCCTTAGAAGATATACAGACAATTTTGGATGAAAGTAATATTAACATTACTACAATAGCTAGTTCGAGGCATGTGGGGCCTATTAAATCTAGAGTAGATGAGTGGCAAAAAAATCTGGACTTGTTTTCACATACATTGGTAAGTGCTAAATGGACTCTCATCTCAAAAGATGCAGTATAGTGAGATTTTTTTACTAGCAGCACCTAGTTGTTGATAAAATTTCCTTATAAATTTATATAACTGGTATCCCAATATAAATTTAAATAAATGCAATTTGTTTTTATACATTCTTCCGGTAAATTATCACATGCTAATTAATTTTTTACTGAAAAGACTTTACTTTACTTTATTAGCAAAAAATCTATAATACTAAAGCACGAATTGATATTTTAGTAATCCTTATATATCATTACCATAATGATTTGTGTCATTAATAGGTTTTTGTTATATAAATTTTGACTTCAAAAATAAATATTTATTTTATTATTATTTATATTAGCGAGCGGATGAGTCTTGTCTGGAAAGTGTGTTAAAATATTTTAATTTTCAAGTAACTACTAAATTGGGTCAGATATAAGATACAGATTATTGATTAAGTACGCAAAAAAAAACAACAAGAACTAATTGTAAAATGAATTCTACAACAAATAGTTTATTCCCCCATATCTTAAGTGTCTTTCAAAATTGTCATAAAAAATCCTTTTATGAAGTTACATTCTTCAACTGAAATATACACACAACATACAGTTATATGACTTTTTGTAAATTATGTAGGTTAAATAATTACGCAACAGCAAGTGTAAGACTCCACGAATCCACAAGTAAATACCGAGCGGAACTTGGAATCAGACAAAGTGGTGCGATTTATCATAAACTTTTTGCGGCGGTGCTAGAATATGCTTTTAAGAAACTTAATGGGGATGGAAAAGGCATAAACATCGATGGCGATTACCTAAATCACTTGCGTTTTGCTGTTGATATTCTCATAATAGCTGACAATCTAGGTGATGCCCAACAAATGCTTACCGAATTGCAAATAACATCAGCAAATATTGGTATAAATATTAACTTTCAGAGAACCAAGTGTATGACTAATCTAGTTATGAACAGTAATACGAAATTTAAAAGCTAACGAAACCGAGGCGGAGCACATCCAAAATTGAAACTATTTGGGTCGTGAATTACAAATTGCCAAAAATAACCAAACCCGTGTGGGTTTGGGATGGACGGCTTTTGAGAAGCTGGGAGATACGCTGCAAAGTAATTTGCCAATATGCTTAAAAAATAAAGTTTATGAAAAATGCGTTCAGCCGATAATTACATATGGCGCCGAGACACTCACATTGACAAAACAGTCAGCAAACAAACTGAAAGTATCGCAACGGGCAATGGAAAGAGCTATGCTGGGTATCACAAGGAAGGATAGAATAACAAACATAACTATCAGACAACGAACAAAAGTAATAGATATTATCTAAAATAACCGGTCAAGTGCAAGTGTTCCGTACGTTGTAACGGTGACTTCACAAAACACACCCCAAATGAGTTTTCAATAAAGTTTATTTCCAATCTTACTGAAAATTGATGAACTTGAAATTTCTGTTTTTTTATATACCAGATAAATTATTACAGGTAATGCACTCGTGGTAATTTTCATTCAATCTACACCGCGTGTTTGATAAGTACTTTTCGAGATAAGGCGGGTGGACAGCGATTTTTCACGATTTTTTAAAAAATAATACAAAGAAAAGTGCGCGCAAGTATTACATTATATATATTTAGTAAAAAAATATTTTTTTTTACTCGTGATTTTTCACAAGCTTTCATTTGTCACCACACTCGATTACCTAGTAAAAATTCCTATATTATTACCAAATTTCAACTTTCTATGACAAATAGTTTCGGGGAAAATCGGGTGTGACAGACGGACAGACAGACAGACACCGAAGTGATCTTATAAGTGTTCCGTACGGAACACTAAAAATTACACAATCTAAATGGAGATGGGCAGGCCATATAGCCCGAAGGGATAATTACCAATGGTGTAAAAGACTAATAGAATAGAGACCCAGGCAAGACAAAACGAACTGAGGTAAACCACCAACAAGATGGAGCGATGACATCCAAAGAATGGCAGGAAATTGGGTTAACACCGCCCAGGACAGAAATCAGTGGAAGTTCTTAGGGGAGGCGGCTTATATCCAGCGGTGGATGAGGACGGCTGATGGATGGTGACCTTAAAAATAAATGTACCTAAAATATATATCTGTACAAATTATTTGATTTCGAATTTTTCGAAAATCTTAGGAGTTATTTGTATACGTAATCAATGCCCTTTGTATTATACAACATCAAAAGAATCATCACTACAAAAATATTATTTAGACACAAACCGTCGCATCGTAGGACAGGCAACAACTCAAATTTGTAACACTTACATTATATTACTTGGATTGATTCAGCCGATACTTGGTGGAGATCCATAACTAGAAGTTTTGCAAAAAGTAAAACACTACTTAAATTTCCACTAAATTTTTTATTTTTAACACCATGACATGTTTCGCTGTACGACAGCTTCTTCAGATGGTTTGTTACAAAATGAGGGTAAAATTACTATAATAAATTTATCACATTTATGGCAGGTAATAAAATAATTTAATTAAAACAGATTTAGTAATGGTGAATTAATTGTGCAAGTATGTAATATTTCACAGTTTAGGGTGAATTGGTGATTATTTTCAATTAAATGATTTGCGTAATTTGAGTTATTTTTTCTATTGATGTGTGATGAAGTATGTTCTTTTATTCTTTTCGAAAAACTTCTTCCTGTTTGACCTATATATGTTTTTGAGCAATTTCCACAATTTAATTTGTATCCTTCAGATCTATTGTCTCTATCTGTTTTAGTTTTGTTATTTTTTATAAATTTGCCAAGTGTGTTGGATGTTTCAAATACTGTGTTAATATTTGATTTTCTCAAGAATCTAATTTAGTGAATTTTAGAATTTAATTTAGTGCTGCATCTACCATAGTACGTTATTGACTTTACGTTTTTATAAGGGTCTTTATTACTCGGAAAAACTGTACTAATGGCTTTTTTGTATTGTTTTACAGGAAGTGTATTGTTTTACAGGAAGTGATAGATAATTTGCCACATTTTGAAATTTTTTGAATAATATACATAAAAATATAAAATTCACCGGTGAAATTGAAATCAACAATAGCTTAAACTTCCTTGACCTAACAATAAAAAGACATAATAACAAACACATTTTTTCTATTTACCATAAACCGTCACATACTGACATAATTATCCATAATACCTCATGTCATCCACCAAGTCACAAACTTGTAGTTTTCTATATTATGATTCACAGACTAATAAATATTCCTCTGAACCAAGACGATTTTCAAAAAGAACTTAATATTATAAAACAATTAGCAGTAAATAATGACTATTCACCATCCATAATAGATAATATTCTCAAGAAAAAACTATACAAAAAAGCCATTAGTACAGTTTTTCCGAGTAATAAAGAACCTTATAAAAACGTAAAGTCAATAACGTACTATGGTAGATGCAGCACTAAATTAAATAGACTCTTGAGAAAATTAAATATTAACATTTAAAACAAATTTATAAAAAATAACAAAACTAAAACAGATAGAGACAATTGGAGTACACAAATTAAATTGTGGAAATTGCTCAAAAAACATATATAGGTCAAACATGAAGAAGTTTTTCAAAACGAATAAAAGAACATGCTTCATCATACATCAATAGAAAAAATAACTCAAATTACGCAAATCATTTAATTGAAAATAACCACCAATTCAACCCAAACTTTGAAATATTACATACTGGCATAAAGAGCCTGAAACTTAATTACCTAGAATCTTTAGAAATAAACAAATTGAAAAATTCAGATTCCTTAATAAATGAACAATTAGACTTAAATAAGTCACCATTACTAAATATGTTTTAATTAAATTATTTTATTACCTGTCATAAATTGTGAACCAACCATTTATTATAGACATTTTACCCTCATTTTGTAACAAACCATCTGAAGAAGCTGTCGTACAGCGAAATATGTCATGGTGTTAAAAATAAAAAAATTAGTGGAAATTTAAGTAGGGTTTTACTTCTTGCAAAACTTCTACATTATATTATTTATATTTACACTAATTATGCGATAATAATGTAGCATATTATGATAAAAAATAAAATTAATAATATATAATAAACTTGATTAATAAGCTTCTTAATAATTAATTTTTTTAGGATGAATGGGCGATGTGCCAACAAAGTTGGATATATTTAGAAGTTATATTTTCAGCTCCAGATATTCAGCGACAACTGCCAAATGAGGCGAAACTGTTTGTTGTTGTAGACAAATCGTGGAAAGATGTAATGAGAAAAACTGCAAAGGTAAAAGAAAGGAACAAAACACCTAAGTATTTTATCCTTGTTTTTAATACACTTACGCTATAACATCATAGTTGTCAAGACAAAACAATAATATTTGGCACGGCATTGTCAAATTTTGACATGTCTATTAAGCAAGTAAAAATAGTTTAAATTGTTATAGTAAGTGACGTATAAAGGTAATAGTTATGAATTTTCCTAAAAATGAATTAACTGATATGGTTTCTATACTGGGCGAGGCGGGAAAAAAATTGTTTTTGGCAGTAAAGCTTTACGGAGCGAAGTACCCTCCTAGACGTATACCATCCAGAGAATCTTTTCGGTGCGTAATGGAACGGTTTGATGGTAGTGGTAGCGTTGAGTATACGAAACGGAAACTAGTAAACCAGAATGCTACCAATGAGGAAAAAGAAATGGTGATTTTACTTCTGTAACATTTATATAATTTTGTGTTCTTCTTAATAGCTCGTGTTATCCTGAGATTTTTGAGTTATAGCCAGACATATTTGCATACATCTATTTTCTTATTATTCTGCCATGCATTTCCTCCATAGTCAACTCGCATATCCTAGAATGTGTCAGATTGTCTATTTTTTCCTTTTTCAGTTAAAAAGAACCGGTCAAGTGCAAGTTGGACTTGCGCAATTAATGTTCCGTACGGTGATTGCTTTTAAAACAAAATAAAATACTTACCTAGGCTTAGTTAATTAGGTCCCTGACATCTATATATATATATATATATTTATATATATATATATATATAATATTATATATATATATATATATATATCTTAAGATCCAATATGTATTTCCACGTTTTTTCTTAGTCGAGAATGTATAATAGTTATAGTATCTTAGCTACCTAATAGCCAATAAATCAATCTAGCTTCCAGTAATAAAAGTGTAAAACTAATATTTACTACCTTTAATTATAAACTAATAAAATAAAATTATTTTGTCTCAGTACAGAGACTATTCCAGAATTTTTTCAAATTTTTTTGATCAGTAGTCTTCGAGATAGGGAGGGAGGACAGCGATTTTCGGCCATTTTTTAAAAATAAAACAAAGAAAAGTGTGCGCAAGTATTACATCTTATATATTTTCGAACTCATGTTTTCCCAAGCTTTCATTTGACACCCCACTCGATGACCTGGTAAATTTTTTTTTCAGTTCCGATTTCACCCCCCAAAATTAACTCCTTAAGTTAAAAGTTAACTTTCAAAACTATACGGCTCTGAATGGGCCATCAATTCCTATATTCGTGCCAAATTTTAATTTTATACATCAAATAGTTTCGGAAAAATTGGGTGTGACGGACAGACCGAAGTAAAAGGTGATTTGTTAGTCTTGAGACTAATTTTAGGTGTTTGGGTAAATGCTGAACAATTGACAGATAGCAATATTGTTTTCGCTAAAGGTGTAACGAGCAAAATTTATTTAAGGTTTTAAGCAATAGCTCTCGTCTTTTACAGTTGTTTTCACGGTACCTCTACTCTGATTTCAGATTCTGCTTATTTGATTATTCGCATTGAAAATGTCATACAAGCTGGATTTACGAAAGTGCGTTGCTTCCTTGTTTGGACAACTGTCCACGAAGCAAATTTTCGAAGCGTTTGAAGATAAGCCAATTTCTCACGTCACCATATTTCTTGTTTTGCATGATTGCCGTGAAGGCAAAGAACCAGAAAATAAAAAAAAAAACCGGTCGGCCACCTGTCCTAAGCAGAAAAAACCGAAAAATCTTCTATTAAGCGTAAAAAACAAAGTTGGGCAGTCGCAAAGAAAATTATCCAGAAAATACGGTGCTTCGCATCGAATTTTGAAGACAAATAATGTGTAAGTTCGAAAATGTAAAAAGGCACCGAAATACACAGCAAGACAGCTCGAAAAAATATCAAATGTTGCCGAGCACTTCGTGTTAAGCATTTCGCGCATAGGAAATTCATCGTTATGGATGATGAAAAATACCTCACATTTTCGAACAGTTCTCTCAGTGGAAATGATTCCTTCTATAACTGACGATTATGAAGCAGCACCAGACGACGTTAAATACGCCGACAAAATGAAATTTGAACCGAAAGTGTTGATGTGGATTGCTGTTTCATCGAAAAGTATTTCAGCTCCATATTTCCAACCAAGCAGTGATGTTGCAGTCAATTCTGATGTGTAAATCAATAAATGCTTGACTAAACTGAAGCAGTTTATTAAAGAAAGTCATGTGCGCAACAAAATAATCTTCAGGTTAGACCTTGCACTTCGCATTATGCAAAAAAAAGACACAAAAATAGCCAAAAGTAATCTAATATATACCGCAAAATGACAATCCACCAAATGCTCCACAACCGCGACCAATTGAAAGATTTTGGGCAATACTTTCACGTAAAGTTTATGAAAATGGTTGGGATGCACAGAACCACTGGCACTTGATTGCAGAATAAAGAGGAAATTGAAAAAAATCGACGTTTCGGTCGTCCAACGCCTGATGGATGGCGTTTCCAAGTAAGCTGCGTAAACTCGAAGATAATGGTCCATTCGCTGCAATGTAAACGTGCTATTTAATAGATTTTGAATAAATTTATACTGCATTTGAAATATTTTTCCTGGTTTCACTTATGCACTCGCCGGAAATTAGTCTCAAGACTAATGAATCACCCCTTAATCCCATAAGTTTTCCGTACGGAACACTAAAAACAATCTTAATTAAATGTAAATAGACATGGTTGAAATATCCCTTTCCGAAATTATTTTCGAATTTCAGAGATGTAACTTTGAAATCTTATAACCTTGATCATACCTTCAATGGCTTTATCACTAATTTGCATAAGGGCATCTTTACAAAAGCCACTATTAGTTTTTTTCTTCTTTCTGGTCCTCGAAGCTGATTTACAGGTTTAATCCTTGATATTAACCTTAATCACTAAGTTTAACTACTACGGATCAACCGTTTTAAGACATTTATTTAAATATGGTAAAAATTGTCTGACCTTATTTTTGTAGATGCCTTTGGCTATGGAAGCGGCTCTACAACCAGGACTTTTGGAAACATTTCAAAGAAACAATGCTCTTCTGGAACAAATTATGAAATGTCTGGAATCGTATTTGGAAACAAAACGCGTCGCTTTCCCCAGATTTTACTTTTTATCCAACGACGAGCTTTTGGATATTTTGGCACAAACCAGGTAATTTCCCGAAAATTCTGAAATTTTACCTTGAGAATAATTGTTTAATATTTCTTTTTAGAAATCCACATGCTGTTCAACCTCACTTAAGAAAATGCTTTGATGCCATTGCTAAACTAGAATTTGGAATGAAACCTGTAGAAGAAGGTATACATTCTGTAACTAAGTTACATAATTTTATTTAAAGAAGTATAAAGGAGGTCGGTTATTTCTTCGACTACGTCGCAAAATATTTGCTGCTATAATAAGTCACTATAAGCTTACGAAACTAGGAAAGTGCATTTTTTAATTATCCCACCGCTATCGCTTCTTCACCAGGCTGATAAAATCACGGTACCGCGCATTAAGTGGGAAGGTCGATCCGCAGACTGTCAGCAGTCCAACCTCAACCGAGGAACGGATTAGGGAACAAATTAACGACCAGGACAGTCACGCTGCCTGCCTCGTAACTATAATGCCGAAACGCACAAGTCTTGGCCTGTATAATCGACTTTGGCTTGGATATGAAACGAATTCCGCCTATTATCCGTATTCATTAACCATCTTTAGTTGGCGTCACCGTCCAGCATCATCAATAATGTTCTCGTTTATTAACTTTAATAAGTGTAACCGTCTACCGTGATCAGCTAGCCTTACCGTTGATTGTCGCCCATTAGCGTCTCTGCCAGCTCACTTTACGTTTTACCCTTTATTGTGATTAACGGGACCATTTTTCGTTCTCATTTATCGTTTCGTTATTGCACTATCTGCCACTACGTATATACGCATCTCGCTCTACCAACTCACTTTTACTAACGTAATTTCTTATATGCGAAACACGAGATTCACAATATAGTTATTACTTCTCACGTTTCTTTCTTCTATCCCCTTTCGGGAAAAAACCTATGATAGGTGACCAACGTGCTCATTGACTACTAGTTTAGCATTTCTCCACTGTAGCAAGTTACCCGAATACGCTTCACTACATGAATCCAAACGGTCTCGGGAGCGACCGTTTTAGCTCATAGAAATCCAATATCTACTGTGCCAACAACAAAATCGGTCGATCCATGGGGAAAAATACTTACTGCGTCAACACTGAAACTCCTCTTTCTCTCAATTCCTAAAGATAAGACTTTCTTATTTAAGTTACTCTTACTTTCTTTAAGGTGATGAACCAAAGGAAGGTACTGGAGGTAAAAAAGAAAAGGCTCCAGTTATGGTACTAACTACAGATATTATGGCAATGATTAGTCCCGAAGGTGAAAGGGTACAACTTAGCAAAGGATTAAAAGCTAGAGGAAACGTAGAAGACTGGTTAGGAAAAGTTGAAGAGTCGATGTTTTTAAGTTTGAGAAGATGTATGAAGGTAAACGAAAAACTACCAATAGTAAGAAGTTTTTAAGCAATAATAAGCGTAACCATTACCTTTTTTGTCCCCTTAATAATCACAAACTTGCAGAAGACATGGCATGAACTTATGGAGTTTTGAAGATGAATTTTCTTCAGTTTAAATACATTATTTTTGGTCAAAAACTAAAATTTGCCTTCCTTTGTTGTCAAGATAACATAAAATAAATGTACGTGTTAATTTAAAGCAATTATTGGATATAAATATGTCATATGAAATGAAAGTTTCTACAAAACAGCCACATAACTTCAACTACATTCATGAATTTTCAGCCTATTTTTTTTCGTTATGGTATGCTTCATATATTCCAATAAATGATGTGTCACAAGTAAAACAAAACCTAGAATTTCTAAACGATACAGTAACATACCTTAACGAACGTGTAACGTAAAGTATTTTAATACATACTGTGTTCTCGATATTTTCGTTTCTTCCAAAATAAAACTTTACCGAAGCAAAACTCAAAATTAAGTAGACAGCATTATTTTCATTTATTGCAAAGTTCTATTTAACGTTTATTTTTATCAGTTAAAAAATGTAAGATAATTTGATAAGTAATTTAGCAACATTTTATGGACTTGGACGTGATCTAAAAAACGTCCGCAAAAAAAAACCTAAGCTCTTTTCTGTAAGAATGGAAACATTAGCAAAAATTATGTCTATTAGACCAGGAGGGGGACCCGAAATTTTGACCTGTCGACTAACCGTCTGCCCAGTTGTTCATTCTATTGGGCGAGTCGAAAAAAACTCGAAAAAAACGATCGTTTTTGGCTGGAAAAAGCGGGTCAGTTTCGTCTTCCGGTGTTGGCGGCCTCTGCCTTTTGCAGGTTCCCTCTTATTTTATCAAGAACAAACTAAATTTATTGATTTTCTATGGTTAAATGACCATTTTGGGTCGACGTTTTTTGAGCTCTAAAGGTGGGTCCGGTCTCGGCGGCGTCTGCCCTTTGGGGCGTTCGACTTTTTTAGTGTCAACAAATGTCATGATACAGGATTCAACTGGTTAAACGACAGTCCATTTTTGGATGTAGCTTTTTGGACCTTATCTTTGAACTCCAGGGCACGTGGGCCACAAAATCAACGTTAAAGGATTTTATTCGACTCGCCCGATAGAATGAACGACTAGGCAGTTAGTCGACAGGTCAAGATGGTGCGTCCCAAATATATAATCCTAATGGGTTCGATACAAATTTTATTAGTGTACGAGGCTGGTTTGAAGAGTCCGTGCAAAAATAAAAACTACTTATGTGTTTGGGGTAAACCTTTTTTATTTTTCGACATAGTCTCCTTTTAGGCTTATACACTTAGTCCAACGATGTTCTAGTTTGTTGATCCCTTCCGAATAATAGGATTTGTCCAAGTCTGCAAAATATCCATTAGTGTCTTTAATCACCTCCTCGTTTGAATAAAATCTTTGTCCCGCCAGCCATTTCTTTAAATTGGGGAACAAATAGTAGTCCGAGGGAGCCAAGTCTGGAGAATAGGGGGGATGTGAAACGAGTTGGAATCCTATTTCCATTAATTTTGCGACCACAACTGCTGAGGTGTGTGCTGGTGCGTTGTCGTGATGGAAAAAGACTTTCTTGTGGGCCAATCGCGGGCGTTTTTCTTGCAGCTCGGTTTTCAAACGGTCCAATAACGATGAATAATATTCACCTGTAATAGTTTTACCCTTTTCCAGATAGTCGATGAGGATTATCCCTTGCGAATCCCAAAAGACAGTCGCCATAACCTTTCCGGCCGAAGGAACGGTCTTCGCCTTTTTTGGTGCAGATTCCCCCTTGGTAACCCATTGTTTAGATTGTTGTTTGGTCTCAGCAGTATAGTAATGTATCCATGTTTCATCCACAGTGACGAAACGACGCTTAAAGTCTTCCGGATTCTTCTGGAACAGCTGCAAACCATCCTTGCAACACTTCACACGATTCCGTTTTTGGTCAAGCGTGAGCAATCGCGGCACCCATCTTGCGGATAGCTTTCTCATGTCCAAATGTTTATGCAAAATATTATGTACCCGTTCAGTCGAGATGCCCACAGCACTAGCAATCTCACGCACCTTAACTCTTCTGTCATCCATCACCATATCATGGATTTGATCAATGATTTCTGGAGTCGTAACCTCCACAGGCCGTCCAGAACGTTCAGCGTCACTTGTGCCCATATGGCCAGTCCGAAAATTTTAAAACCACTTATAAACTGTTCTAATCGAAGGTGCAGAGTCACCATAATGTTTATCAAGCTTCTCTTTAGTCTCCTGAGGCGTTTTGGCTTTCATAAAATAATGTTTAATCACCACACGAAATTCGTTTTCGTCCATTTCTTGAAAATCACTCGACTTCCTTGATTCACACGAATGCCAAACACAAAGAAATAGACCAATATGGCTGAAACTTGGTGTGCGTTCTTTCAAGAGATGCGACTAACTAAACATGACCTCGATACGCGCCGGTGGTGCCATCTCTCGGACTTTGCCTCGTATTCTATCACTGCACAGATTTCAATATACCTCTAATCGGATGCTTTCAGAGATGAGCACAGAAATTGTTTTGTTTGTACCATTTTTTATGGATACTTTTCTTCCGAAAACTCAAATTTATGACAGTTCAAAGAACTATACTGAACTATATAGTTTAATAATAAAATCTCGATTAAACCCAATAACAATCCATTCATTACGCCTTTTTTTCAGACACGCCTTTTCTGTTAAGTTTTTGTGAGAGTATCTGAGCGCTTTTGCACTATCACGATAAATATTACTTGTTCTAAAATTTCCATCTTTTCAGATGTGCTTAGGTTTTTTTATGATCACCTCTCGATCTAGTACTGTAACATTTACCTGACTGAAACTAATAAAGTAACAAGTTGCTCTTTGAACTCTCTACGTTGCTGTAAATTAGATGTTTTCAGGAATGGGTCCAGTAACTGTTATGTTTGTAAAATTTTTTATAGATACTTTACTCCTGAAAATTAAAATTCATGCCAATTCAAGGAACTGCGCTAAAATATACAGAATTTCCTAATAAAATCTCGATCAAACCCAATGACAATCCATGTGTTACATCTTTTTTTACGGCACACTTTCTTATTAAATTTTTGTGAGGCTATTTGAGGGTTTTTGTATTATCACAATAAATACAATTCTTGCGGAACATTTCATCTTTGCAAATACAAGTTCTACCTTTTAAGTTTTTACAAAAACAATGAAAGAAAAACATTTTTTGATACGAATTGTTTTATTTCCCAAAACATTCACCTTTAAAATTTATACACTAAATCTAATCGATCTCGATTCTCGAAACATTTTTCCCACTCTAAAGTTGTGGTTTTGGAAAGATTCAACAGCTTCTTCAGGTGATGAAAATTGCTGTCCACGTTATTTTTTTTGACATTCGAGACCAAAAGAAGTCGAATTCAATGTTTTTCTCCGTCAAATAATCAATTGTTTGACGTGCTGTGTGAAAGCTGGCATTGTCATGATAAAGAATGATGCGACGTTTTCTGTTGTTTTTCCTGATTTCATCGATGACTTCTGACAAACAAACTGTTGTATATAATTCAGCATTAACTGTTCTTCGATTCTCTAAAGTAATGGTGGTAACATGTCAAGTATAACCAAAGAAAGAAGCGATCATTTTCTTCGAAGTGCTTCCCGAAGGAACTACTTTTGTTGGATTCACCCAAACAGCGGCAGTTTTTTTTGATGTTATATACGGATTTTGCATGTCCTGTGGTGAATTTTTTGAGCATTTTCTTACACCAATTGATACGAGCCTATTTTTGAGTTTCGATCAAATTATACGGATACCACTGGAAACAGATCTGGTTCACAGCTACATGTTCATGCAAAATCGAATGTGGTGCAGTCTTCGATATGCCTAAGGATGCCTCTACAGTAAGTCACATGCCGTTTCTCTTCAATCATGTTGCGCACAGCATCAATGTTTTTTGGAACAACAACCGATTTTGGTTGACTTTCACGAAATTCATCGCTAACAGAAGCACGGCCATGGCGAATTTCTGCAAATCAATTGTAAACAGCCTTTTCTGTTGATGATTCATTACCAAAAGTTGAACGAAGCGATTCGAGGCATTGCTGTTGAGTTAGGCCTTTACTAAAACCGTAAAAAATCATCCAACGTAAACCTTCATGTGAAATGTCCATTTGTTCACAGAAATGTTTTTTTTAAACGCTCACTGTAAACAAACTACTCTGCCAATTTCTGAGCTGCCACTGTTTTAACAATAACAAATGTCTTATTTTACAACAATGGTAATGTCACCTCTCAATAGCGCCATCTAGTGGTCGTTTGTAAAAACTTAAAAGGCGACCCTCGTAAGCCTAGTTTTTTTGTCGCCACCT
This sequence comes from Pachyrhynchus sulphureomaculatus, assembly GCA_019049505.1. Lineage (NCBI taxonomy): Eukaryota > Metazoa > Arthropoda > Insecta > Coleoptera > Curculionidae > Pachyrhynchus > Pachyrhynchus sulphureomaculatus. The sequence continues at coordinate 82,464,952 of CM032453.1, read as the reverse complement.
CTCGACCTAATACTCTAACCAGGGAATTATCTGACTGGCATTATTAAGGTTACTTGTTGCTTTTTAAACTCTACAAGTTTCTATAAACTAGATGCCTGTAGGACGGAGCCTAGCCCGGATTGAAATTAATAGGGTAAGTCTTTCTTTGTTCTCATCCAAAGGGGCCTAAAGTGATATATTCACGGCCGCTAATTATATTAAAAAGTCGATATCATTTGTGAAGAAGTGGGTAAATCGTTTTAACGACAATAGGCAAAGTGACTTCGAAAGTCGAAAAACGAATCGTGCAATATTAAGAAAATCGGATTTGAATGTGTCCCATGAGACCATTCGACAATATCTTCGTGCTCATGATGTCAAATTTAGAAGCACGTTAAAGAGATCTTTGCTCTCGCCTGGGCCCAGGCTAAGATACTAGAGTGGCCTGACAATCGCCGGGTGCTAACCCTATTGAAAACGTATGGTCTTTTGTACAGAGAAAGCTCAGATGAAAGACTCTGGAGACTTTAACTCAGTGGTCTCACGAGATTCGAAAAATTTGGAGATCATTGCCGTACGAGTATGCAGAAAATCACTTCGGCAGCATGCTTCGAAGATGGCAGGACGTTTATTGATACAGGAGGCGTTTGGACAACTTTCTAAGGTAATTAAGCCGTTGTTAGCACACCAAAGAATCCCTTGATGGCAAAAAATGTTCTCGAAACACATTTTTTCAAGAATACGAGTGGTCACGTTAGAATAGAAGGCTATTTTTTTTTAAGAAAAATAATACGTTTAAATTAGAGAATATTTCCTAATTCTACAAGGTCTCTGCCAAATGCATAATTATTTCACTAAATGCATTATGCAAAATGTCAGACACAATTTGTATATAATTTATACTATTTAAACTATACACTAATAAAATTATATTTATAGTCAAGTTATTTCTTACTTGTGTCGTGCAATGTGGTTTATGTTATTAAATTGACTGGTTCTCCTGATCCATGTGTTGATTTAAGAAAATCCTGTAAAACCAATTGTTGCAATTATTATACATTCAGATAAACTCATTTTTCTGACTATGGTAATAGAATATTAGTAATTAATTATTTTAAAGGAAACATTTTTTAATGCCAAATTTTAGAAAAATTTCCATTCTTGCCAAGAAAGTTATGACTAACTAGCCGTGCCCGCGGCTCCGCTCGCGTGGACATCATTTACTGTTATCGTCACTGCTCATTCCTTATGTTACCTAACGTAATAAAATATGTCCTATAACCTGGCCAGAGAACATATGTATGTTTTAAAAAAAATCACGTAAATCGGATAAGTAGTTCTCGAGTAATAAGCACACTAACGGACAGACAGACAGACAGAGACACGTTGCATTTTATTTATATTATATTCTTTGCTACATGATATTGTTCCATATTTAATGGTTTAGGCAGCATATTGCAAGAGAACGCGGTAGCGGCAAACTTTTTTTTTCCGGCTTGATTTACTATTATCGTCACTGCTTATTCCTTATGTTACCTAATGTAACAAAATATATCTTATAACCTCACCAGAAAACATATGTATATTTAAAAAAAAATCACGTAAATCAGTGGTTCTCGAGTGATAAGCGCACAAAGGGACATGTAAACAGACAGACAGACAGAGGCGTTTCATTTATATATTATAGAAGATTATAGATAACCTGGCCAGAGAATAAATGTATGCTACTCAGTATATAGCACCACTACACCAAACACTTTATTTTTGCACTCGACGCGCGTTTCGCTAACCAAGTTAGCTTCATCAGGAGCTTCTGATGAAGCTAACATGGTTAGCGAAACGCGCGTCGAGTGCAAAAATAAAGTGTTTGGTGTAGTGGTTATATATACTGAGTAGTGTCATTGTGCCAAAGATTCCACGTTTCTAACACAATAAATGTATAAATTAAAAAGAAAACACGTAAATCGGATAAGTGGTTTTCGAGTGATAAGTGCACTAACGGACAGACAGACAGAGAGAGAGACGTTGCATTTTATATATATATTATAGATAAATGAAATGGAAAATGTCATGTTACAATTGCCGATATTTATAAAAAAAGGTAGTTCGATTCTTAAACGGATTTTTTTTTTTAATTTGTAGATTGCAATAAATCATTATATGCAAGTCCCAAGAACGACATGGGTTGTGTGTCATGCCAACCAAATTACTTTGATAGTTTCGCAAATAATGTGGGCTAAAGGCGTACATGAAATTTTAGATGGGAAAGGAAACATCGTAAAAAATGATGGAGCAGTACGAACAAAAATCGATACAGGTAAGATTCAAACCAAATTTAAGCGTAGCCTATTGTTATAACAATTATAACCCTAATCAAAATATATTTATTGTTTTAAGGTAAACTCTTGGGTTCGGGCTCACCTGCATGTGTTGTAGAATAAAAATTTTAACTAGAACATAGTGAAAAAGTCAGACGGCGTTTTTAAATTTCATGAAAAGGCGCTTTTTCTCGGTTACTTATATTCATTGAATATTCAAATATATAACCCTTTTATATATTTGAATCCGCCTTATGGATAATGAAGCAGTCTGCGTCATTTTAAGGGTGCCCCAGAATGCTCCAGTTATGTGGTGGTTCTCCAGCCGGAGTGGCTAGCATACCCACTAAACCTCCTTGTGAGCTGGGTCTGTGACCCTTTACTCCTCTTAAGTGTGGCGATTATCCTTTATATGTTGTTATATGGTGTGAGTTTTAAAAACTTGTGGGTTATTTTCTAATGTGTAGATCTATGCTACCTAAACCTAACTAAAATTATATAAAAACAACACTATGTTTTAATTTCCAATATATTTAAAGTAACTTGACAGTTGTTTCATCATACAATGGCTTCTTCAGAAGTAAATTGTATGGTGAAACAATTGTCAAGTTACTTTAAATATATTGGAAATTAAAACATAGTGTTGTTTTTATATAATTTGATTATGAATTTCCAACAAGTATCGGCTTACAAAAGATAAACCTAACTACTATAATTAAAACTAAAAACTAAGTTCCCGGCTATTTCGGGAGTGTTGTGTTATAATAGTGTTAGGGCTGTATGATGTTTACATGTTTAGCTTATTTTTTGGAGAGAAGTAGCTCAACTACACTACGACCTTATCCCTATATACTAAATACGTAATATAGTCCGTCTTGTTAATCGAGTTTTAGTCATGTCTATTGTTAGTCTATTTGTAGTATGTCTGAGGGTCGTAAGTAGCGATTACCGACGTTTGCATTGTGTCTGAAGGCGTTAGCTATCTGAGGGTTAGGGTGAGCTATCGCTTTCTCAAGAAAGTGAAGCTGGGTATTTCGGGTGAATTCTTTTATTGTGGGCATTTGAAACTCCCTGTGCAACTAGTTGTTGCGGACAAACCAGGGGAGCTCTTGCTATGAGGGTAGGGTTTTGTTTTGAACTGTCTGGACTTTGGCTCGATACTTTCCATACATCTGGTACCATGTCTCTCAGCCGTACGTAGGCCCGGCCCTGAAAATCGTTTTGTAAATTAGCAACTTGTTATGAGTTGATAATTTACCTCGATGGTTCAGAAGCAGGTACAGATTCCCTACGAGCTGATTTGCCTTACGCATGGCCGCTGTCACTTCGTCCTTCCATACGAACCGCCCTTTTAATAATTTATTTAAGGGCAAGTTAGCACAAGTGGTTTTATTTTTGCAGAAAATCTTTTTTTTTACGCCGACATTTCGACTACTTGTTTAACCCTCCCGAGGGTTCTTCAATGTCTTTGTATATTTACAGATATTAAAATGTATAGTTATTTTCAATGGCAATTTATTTATATAAGCATCTAACATAACATCACCTTTGAGAATAATACACCGCAATGTTAAAATAAGATTAATAGGTTAGTAATTAAAATTTAAGGAAAATCTGTGGAGTTGCCAAAACACGTTGTACATGATTTCGTCAGTGCCAGGTTCAAATAAAAGGCGTAGAGGACATGACCCCTTCTCTTTAGCCACAGATACCGCAAAACCATTTTACTTTTCACCTTTATTCAGTTACTCATTAACATAAATTTACTTGAAAAAAAATTCACCAATGTTGTTGGTACATAGTACATGTGGCTCTTAATTGCCCCCTTTTATTGCTCATTTTATTAAGAGTGCTTTTAATTGTAGTCATATTTATCAATTATTTTCCTCATCACACTTTTAAGATATTATTTTTCTGAACAAAAATACTCCCATCTTGGTGCCATATATCCTTTAGTCTATTCCTGGAAAACTTGGAGATGATCCACTACATCATTTAGATTCTAGATGTGAGCTTCGTGATTTATTCTATTTTCTAATTGCGAAAATCCCTCAACTGTAATCAATGTAGCATAACATTGTTACCAAAATGTTACATAAAGAAAATAAAAGACCTCGTGAATACTTTTATTAGTATCAATTAGTGTAAATCTGACAGGTATCAGTAATCATATGCTTTGGCTTCTGTAGAAGGGCTCTAATGATCAGATAGTAAATGTAAGTGGTCCTTCCCTAAGTTAATATTCAGCGATCCTTACTTGTCATGTAGTCAAAGTTTGGGATATTGGTGGCTACATAAGATTTTTAACTTATCACTATAGTTACATTTGGAGGTCTCACATCGTATATATTTCCATTATTCCTTGTATAATATCTACATACAAAGTTTCATTGCTCTTAAACGGTAATTGTTCCTAAGATCAGAGACATGAGATACTTTCTTTCAAGTATGCAGTAACTAAATTATAGAGATTTGAAAAAATAATGATATAGATCACTACTAAGTACCTAAACCACTTTATTTATTACTATTAAGTGCCTAAACCATGCTGTCTTGGAAGTAATCCGGTAGCCTTCATATCTTGAAAATATTGCAAGCTTAACGTGAGTAGTCCCTAGGTTATTGGAACTTGTTATATAAAATGTTTTTATTTGAATTACCAAGACATATTTAGTTAAATAGTTAATACAAGTAATTTAGTTTCCTTTCTAAAATATTTCTCTCTCTCTCTCTCTCTCTCTTATCTATATATATATATATATATATATATATATATATATATATATATATATATATATATATATATATATATATATATATATATATATATATATATATATATATATATATACCATACCATATATGGACAATTTTTTAAGCCATAGAGAATACAAGTATTGATTCAAGATACAGGAAAATTCTTGTATATATATATATATATATTATATATATATATATATATATATATATATATATATATATATGAAAATGTCACCTACCAAATTAAACTCGACGAAGACTGGACAACAGCTAAAATACCTTTAAACGGAGGAGTGAGGGAAGGAGACACGATCTCGCCCAAACTGTTTACCCTTGCAATGGAAGATATTTTCAAGAAGTTAAATTGGGGGAACAAAGACTTGAACATCGACGGCCAATTTCTACACCATCTTCGATTGGCAGATGATGTGGTTCTCATAAGTAACGATCTGAAATAGTTATAACCTCAGCTCCACCTCAAAGTGGCATCGGAAGGGTATGGTCTGATTATGAACATAAATAAAACAAAAATTATAACCTCCGAACCTGCAAATATTATTATTGGCGGAAATGAAATAGAAATTGTGTGTCTACCTCGGTCATAAAATAAAGTTTGGAAAAAAAACCAAACTGCTAAGATAACTTACAGAATACGCATGATTTGGGCAGCAAGTGGAAAATTATCCAACCTTATTAAGGACCCCGATATTCCTATTAACCTAAAGAGAAAGGTTTTTAATGGCTGTATTCTTCTAATAATGATCTACGGGATCGAAACGATGACATTAACAAACAGATCGATTACTAAACTGCGCAAAGCACAACGCGCAATCGAACGAAATACACATTCAAAATAAGATAATACAACAAAGAATTAAACTAGATGACGTTATCGAGAGAGTAGCTGCATTGAAATGGGTCTGGGTGAACATATCGCAGGGTAAGAAGATTCAAGATGGACGAAACGGGTAGTACAATGAAACATACAAAAAAAGCATAGGAAAGCAACCAGCAAGATGTATAGACGATGTAAAAAGAACCACAGCAAAAATCTGCTACCGGTTGATACAGGACAGCAATGAAAAGAAAAAGGGGAAACCTATGTCCAGAAATGGACTAAAAAGGGTCTATATATATATATATATATATATATATATATATATATATATATATATATATATATATATATATATATATATATAACTTATAATTTTTACTATATTGCAATATAATACAGAGAAAAAAAATTATATTAAAAATTATCGTTTTAGGATTTGAACGATTTAGCTGGTGTGATACGAACCGAGTTACCTCCCGTCACTAGAAAGGTTTTAATAGCTCTTATTACCTTAGACGTTCATGCTAGAGATACTGTAACAAATTTGGCCAAAGGAAAAGTTACCAGCAGGTACTTATTTTTGCAATAAGTAAATGCATGCGTTCACACGAGCGGAAAGAGAACGACGAGGAAGCCGTACGACTTGTGTGGACACTGCTTAACAAATAATTTGTTTCGTTAGTAATGTATTACGGTGCCTGCTTTTAAAATAAAATAAAATCCTTACCTATGCTAAATTAATTAGGTCCCTAAGATGTATATATCTTAAGATCCAATACGTATTTTGACATTTTTTCGTAGTTAATAATGTAAAATAGTTATAGCATCTTAGCTACCTAATAGCCAATAAATCAATCTAGCTCAATCTAGAATCTAGTAATAAAAGTGTAAAACAAATATTTGCTACCTCAATATTTGTTTAATTAGAAGTAAATAAAATAAAATTATTTTGTCTCGGTACAGGAGTGATGCGCGACTCGGTAGCAATAATGTACTGAAAACTATATTGAAAAAACTCCAGCATATTGTGAAGGCATACTAAATGAATTATTAAACGTAATGCACTCGGGATAATTTTCAATGAATCTACACTTTATAAAGACTATCCCAGAATTTTTTCAAAACTTTTTGATCAGTATTTTTCGAGATAGAGTGGGGGGACAGCGATTTTTTACAATTTTTAAAAAATAATACAAAGAAAAATGTGCGCAAGTATTATATCATATATATTTTGGAACTTTAAGTCAAAATTTAACTTTCAAAACTACACGGCTCTGATTAGGCTATCAATTCCTATATTAGTGCCAAATTTCAACTTTATATGTCAAATAGGTTCGGAGAAAATCGGGTGTGGCAGACAGACAGACGGATACCGAAGTGACCCCGTAAGTGTTCTTACGAAACACTAATAACATATAACTGCTCCACTTGTCCTAGGGCGCAAAGTCTTTTGGACATCAGCAAAGAAGCTTTGCATCTCTGCTACGAAATATGTGAGACTGATGTACGTTAATAAGTGGATGAGTTATTTTTTTGACTTTGACATGAAATGAAAAGTCACTGATTTCTAAACGGTAAACACAAACAAAATACGAAATTTTCCATAAATCACATTAGATATATCGACAGGCGTCTTCCTTTTTTAGTATTCGCAACCCTAAAAACGATTTTTGTAATTTTTGCAAAGGCGTGACACATCCTCGTCCCACAAAGTTTTTTCGCGTCGCATCCTTGGTTTTCTTTTTCTAAATAATGGTCGATATCGATATCGACGCGCCAAACTAAAATAATCAATCAATCAAATCTAAATAATGGAAGATTGCGGTTAAAAAATTGTTATCCGCCACTGAACTATTTACTAAATTGAAAAACAGAATGCAGTATATGATTCTAAAAGAGTCGTACTTGGAAAATTGCATTTTTATATAGCATAACATATTTTTATTTTTGTAAATTCATATTTTTTTTCTCTAAGTTTCTCTAAGCACTTTTATTAATTGGTCTTCTCTTTTAGTAACAACTTCGAATGGCTAAAAGTTCTTCGTTACTACTGGTTCGAAAACATTGATGATTGCATGGCAAAAATGTCTAGTGCCTCTTACCTTTACGGATATGAGTACTTGGGAGCAGGAGGTGTACTTGTTATTACGCCATTAACAGATAAATGTTACCTTTGTCTTATGGGAGCTCTACAATTAGATTTGGGTAAGTAATTACATCAAAATGTCTAATCCAAAACGGTACTAGGAACTTACTGTGATCTGTAGTTTTCATAGCAAAAAAACTTTTTTATAATAGCAGTATATATAAAACTAATACTATATGGGTCATTCCTTTACAAACCGTACACCTATTTTGACTTATCATTTATGATTTGCCGGAAAAAATTCTTATGGCTTGTATACATGAAATTAGTCAACATATATATCGAGTTTTTTTGCAAATGTACACTACCGTCAGAAAGTATTTGCCCGCCTAGTTATTTCAGTCGCAAGACAAAAAAAAACCCAGATAATATATTTTTGTAATTTTAATGAATTATTATTTATTTTCACATTATTTACAGTCTAGAAAATCAGAAACATATTCGTGATTTTCCAGGATTTTTCTCATCTACGTGACCTCCTTTGTTTTTAATTACCGCTTTACAGGGTTTCGGCATTCTGTCCAGTAGTTTCTTCAGAGTTTCTTCGGTTATTTTAATCCATTCTGCTTGTAAAAGTTCCCACAAGTGATTTTCTGATGTTGAACCTGTCCAAATGGTCCCACAGCAATTCGATGGGGTTCAAATCGGGTGATTGTGGAGGCTAAGTCATCACTTCCAAGACGTCATCGGATTTCCATTGGTCCAAAAATTCTCTAATTTGTTTAGCAGAATGTTTAGGGTCGTTGTCATGCTGAAAAATAAATTTCCCCTGAAAAATATCTCTTCCAGAAGGAAGCATTTGAGTTAGCAAAATTTCTTGATACTGTTCTTTTCGCATGATTCCTTCTATCCTAAAGATTTTTCCAACTTTACCGTTGCCAAAACAACCCCAAACCATTACTGAACCTACACCGTGTTTTACTGTAGGCAACTGACAGGTTTCCAACATCCCCTTTCCAGCTGACCACCGCACGTAAACTCGTCGATTTGAACCGAAAATTTCGAATTTAGATTCGTCGCTCCAAAGGACGGAATTCCATTGTTCTGATGTCCAATTTTCATGTTCTCGGGCCCATTCTAATCGTTTACGTTTATTCACTTGCCTAAGAAGTGGTTTCCTCACTGCAACTCTCCCGTGTAGCCCACCTTCTGCTAACCTGTTCTTCACGGTTGTCACGCTAGTGGAGATGGGCCGCTCCAGGTTTACTTGAGCCGTGATTTCTGATGCAGTTAGGCGGCGATTAGGTCTGCTGGACATTGTTATAGCTCTGTTTTCAGCGGGAGTCGTTTCTTGAGGCTTTCCTGAACGTTTTTGGTTAAGAATTCCATGTCCCGCAGAAAATTTTTTTTACGATGTAGTCCACCGTTCTCCTTGGCATCCGCATATCATTCGCAATATGTCGACTCGAGTGAACATTTTGATGTCTCGCAATTATCAGAGCCCGATTTTCAACGGAAACTTCTTTCATTTTTGGCATTTTCAAAAAACAGTTGAACCTGTATCAGTGACAAAGTACTGTTTGCGAATGGTTAATTTCCAAAAGGGCAATGGTATTTTCATAATCCCTAGAAACTTGAAATGAGTTTTTACTTCAACTGGAATTCTCAGAAATCGCCTCAAAACGATTATCATGCAAAACTTGGAAATTTGTTCCAATTGGTTTTTAATTTGTGATTTCACCAAAAAGGCTTATCTAAACAATTTTATGATGGACACTTGTTAAGAACAATTAAATATACCTAATATAATAAAAGGGTTTAATGGGGTATTAAATTTTGGCAGTTACATTGAAATTTCTAGGTGGGCAAATATTTTCTGACGGTAGTGTATATTTTGCAAAATATGGATGTT